>NC_061160.1:35068945-35206445 GCF_022113875.1 Hydra vulgaris
CATGTTCTATATTACAGATCTTTCGTCACCTTCATAATAGTGACAACCTCTCTTCTGTTAGTTATTCTTTTAAGATTGAGTTCATTGTGCTTAGTTCTACACGTTTCCCTTGCTTTATTAAGTTCTACTTAAATTATGATGAAATGTACGTAAAACAACTTTTTCAAATAATATAAATTATTTTGCTTCAAATCTTGTGCTTTTTGTGCTAGACATCTGTCCTAAACACTTTGTAATAATTTCTAGCTAACTCTGAGTCTAATATAATCATTTCTGAATATAATTTCCCTGAGGCTCCTACAACCTATTGTGTTCCATTAAAAGTAACTAGTTTTCGAGTCCAGATATTAATTATAAGCAGCTAAAGGTTCACATTACTATTCATTTTCCTGATATATAGAATCCTATTTGCATACGTATCTCTTTCTGTAAATTCTGTTTTATATAGTTTCTTAATTATATAATAAATAAATATTACTATTCACTTAGTTGAATGAACGTATAGCTCATTCAGTTAAGACATTTGGCCGCGGAGACCCAGGTTCACATCCCGCTGTTTCACATATATTTCTTCTCTTTTTACTCTTTCTGATATCATTTACCTTTAGAGAGATCTCTCGTTCTTCATAATAAAGTATTTAATTGTTTATCACACATCCTCTTTATACTTTTTAAAAAGAAAGGCATACTGTTTATCTGTTCATTGAGAGTCCAACTTAACGGGATTTTACTGTATATATATGTATATATACATATATATATATATATATATATATATATATATATATATATATATATATATATATATATATATATATATACATATATATGTATATATACATATATATATATATATATATATATATATATATATATATATTAGATATATTTGTATAAACATTTGAAGAATCGTTTGACAACATTTTTTTATATTTTTATTATTTATTATTTAAACTGTTAACAGTTAATATCTTAAATATATCGTAACATAAAATCTTTTGCGTCTTTTTCGTAACTGCACATTCCGGAATGCTTTTTCCGTAAGGAACTATTTCGTAAGTATTCTTACGAAATGATTTGTTTCGCAAGTTTTCTTTCGCAATGCTTTATTACGGAATTTTATTTATTTATATTTTCGTATAGCGCGTTACGGAATGTGCATTTTTGCATGTGCAACTTCCGCAATAACAATTCTATTATGGTAGATAAAGATGCGAAATTTTCGCAAGTTTTGTTTTTCGGCGAACAACCCTACTTTGATGCCGATAAAGTTGGTTTATATAGAGAAGTTCACTTATCTATGGCAGAGCTTTATAATAAAGATGAAGAGCTTTATTTTGGGCCTGTTGCCATCGATACTTTAAATAAAAAGGACTCAAAAGAAGTAATAAAACGAGGGACTAAACGAGTTAAAAAAAAATTTAAAGAAATCTGACAAAAGTTTTCGAAAGCAGTTGTGAGCGGCAGTCGAAGTGGAAGTGGTAAAATTATATTAGAGTTTTACGACCAGCTCATCTCCTTGTGGGGTGGTTCAGCCAATATTGAACCACTTACTTTTCAGAAGATCTAGAGTCAGTCATCAGCGTGATACGGCAGATAACCCTAAAAAAAGAAAAACCCGTAGACCCACATTACCCCACCCTACCCTAGGCCATGATACATCTTGAAATGCATTTAAAAAAAAGCAATTTTAACAAGTTTAAACTGATTTTTATATAACTAGGACTTTTTACCTTAAACTTCCTTGACGAAGCTAATTCTTTTTTTAAAAGAGAGTTTGTATCATTCTATAAGAAACTAAAAAAGTTAGCTGCCCCAACTTGCCCCATTTTGAAATAATATAGTTTTAAAAAGCTCATTTTATTAAAAAATTAGCGACGTAAAAGCTAATATGACGTAAATTACCTTCAATTTTTATGTTTTGAGAGTTTTTCCTGAATTTTCAGCAAAATATCAGCAATTTTGGATAAACTTTTTCAAAAAAATTAATTAATTTAAAGTCATTCCTGATCACTGTGCATTCCCGCTAATTGTTGTTTTTATCGTTTAGTGACGCGATGCAAATAATCGGTGTTAGTGTATTTTAAAACTAGTGTTATTACGACTATTAAATAATTCGACTGTCAACTAAATCGACTAATATGTTTTCTAAAGTCTAAAATCTAAAATTGACTAAAATTGACTTATACATTTTTGAAATCGACTGAGTCGACTAAAAGTCGATTTAGTCGAAGTATGGGAATAATTTATTCTTTTAAACTAAATAGTAATAAAAATAATAAAGTAATTTATATTTCGGTCTATTTTTCAATTTAATATTATTTAAATAATAATGAAATAAAACAATATAAAAGAAGGGCTGCATCAACAACGGGACAATCTATTTCTAGACCCCAATGATTTAGAGACTGTCTAAAATACTTGCTATCACTGTGTTAAAAAAATGAATTTTAATTCGAATCTCTTTTCCCGAGAGAAACCTTTGGGGTATGTTAGTTCAAGTATGTAGGAGTACATTAGAGTTGGTTTTGAAATCTCTCATCATCGTCCGTGAAAGAAAAAATTAATTTGAAAATTTTGATTTTTTGACCTATTGGCAAGATTATATAATCTTGCCAATAGGTCAAAAAATCAAAATTTTTAAATGATTATTATATTATTTATTATATTATTTATTATTATTATATATTGATTAATATATTAATCAAATGAAATAAAACATTTTAGTTACTAACAAAGATAAGCAACTTGTTTAAGTAAGAGTTCCTTTGCCCTTTATTGATTTTGAAATTTCGGGAAAAGCCTGCAAACAGATTCATTTTATCTTTTAAGCAAAATATAAGTGCAAAACTATTTAAAATGCCTAATCAAGCAAAAACTCACGATGACAACAGAAAAACTGTCTGTTTTCTCTGTTTGCTGAAAGTCACTGAGCTGTTTTCTCTGTTTGGTAACAAACAACTGACTGACTATACGATTATACGCTTTCAAAGGTTTTTAATCAAGTTATCAACTTCGAAGATCAAAGAGTCCCAATTAGTATCTGCAAAAACTGTGGAGTAGGCTTTAGAAAAAGAAACTAGTAAAGATGTTCAGCTTCTCTCCTGACGACCAAAACATAAAGATTCTCCCTGTAACAAGAGAATCGCATTGTGATTTCATAATTTGTTATGTGAGAAAAGTTAAGTTTGGAAGCCCTCAGCCGTTTCTCAACAACAGTCAGTTGTTGAGAAACGTTGTTCAGCATACTTTTCACTGATTGGAAGAGGGATTCCACATAATTTTTCAAAAGGAATGCTTTGACAGAACTTGCTTGAAGTTGCAGTAAAAGACATAAAAGCACCAGAAAGAGTAGCTGCTTCTGTCATTGCCAACAAGATTTCTTCACCTCATGGCACTGTGCGTCTTAGTCAAGGAGTAGGAAGGCATCTTCCAGTTTCTCCTGGTGAAAAATATTATCTTTTAGTGATATATGCTTAATATGCTTTTGTTTTAGTGACTCTTTTATTATAACAAGAAAACTTTATAATATGAGAAACTGTGTTATGTTGATGTACACTTTTTTTCCAGGGCCATCAAGACAAAGAAAATTTTTTCCAGCAGCGACATTCACCGTGACGGCTCAACAACTTCTACAAGTTGAAAACCAGGTTGCAGCTCCCCAGCAAATAGTTGAAAAAACCTGAGGCAAAAATTTGAGTCTTTTTTAAAGCATCTCTCTAACTTGTTTGTCACCTCAGAAATTTCAGACATATCCAAACGTTATTGGAGAATAATCTAAACATCTATTGGTGTACGGCAAAGATGTTGAAACTCTGGCAAACACTTTCTTTTAGACCAGTCAAATTAACTTATCCCCCAACTTTCAATGACTCAGAAGTGAAGCATCAACTTCTGGTGATTATCGCAGAAAACCACTCTGAAAATTATGCCCATGTAAAGCAGATTGTGGACATTTGAGCCTTGAGAGATTGTCTTTTGTATTGTCATATGACATAAAGTTTGCAAACATTATTTGTGGTTTGCAGTCTCACTCAAATATTCATCCTTGTACCTGGTGTGACATTAAGTCAAAGAATCTTCATCAGAATGTTAAGTTCTGAACATTTGGCTCTATTTAATTTGATTATACTGACTTCCAAGCAGCAGGTGCCCAAAAACAAAAAACGCCAGAGGCTATTAAAATGTTCTGCATATGCCAGTTATTAAGTTACCTGAAGAAATCTTAGACTTCATTGCATTTATAGAAATTCACTTGCTTCTTGATGTTGTTAACCATCTCTTCAAGAGTCTGTGTCTGCAGTGAAAAAATGCATCTGAATGGCCAAAAACGACAAACTTTTAGCAACAACCTTTACATGGAGGGCAATTTGAAGGCAATTAGTGTAAAAAGAATTTTACGAAATGTTGACTTGGTTCAACAACTTCCGGAAAAGTATGCATGTTTTTTAGCATTCTCCATTCATTGACACATTAAGAAAGTTTGATGCAATTGTTCATGCCTCTATTGGAATGTTCGTCAAGACAACTATTGCATCTTCATTAAAGAATTCAAAGGTTCAAACCTCAAGCTTCCAAACACGAGTGTCACTCCCAAAGCGCATGCTGTCTTTTTTCATGTAACACATCTTATTGATCACCACAACCACCTACTGGGCATCTATTATAAGCAATCGACAGAATCACTCCATCATGACTTCAATCATCACTGGCAACGGTTCAAAAGGCTCAGTAATCATTCGGACTACCCAAAGAAACTTCTAAACTGTTTGATTAATTAAAACAGCAAATATTCCTTTTAGCTTCTTTGTAGAGAATACTGTATTATAGCATATGATATGTAAGAAATTACCCTTCAACATCAATTTTTAAGAACTATATTTAATAAGAGTAATCCCATCTTTAAAGTTGCTTGATATGTTAAGCTAGAATCTGATTTTTTTAATATTCTGACGAAACTAAAGAAACTGAAGAAACGCTTTTTTGTTTATTGTTGTTTCTAAGTACACTAGTGAATTATAGATATGTTAGAACAAGTTTCAAATGTTTTCAATAGAAAATGTAATTCATTTGTTCAGAGCAATAAAATCGAAAATTCAAATCAACTTTGAAAAATTTCAAAACCAACTCTAATGTACACCTACATACTTGTGATTTCATACTCCTAAAGGTTATTCTCTGGAAAAGAGGTTTCAAATTCAAAACCACTTCTGAGAGAAATAAAAACTTTAAATGTATACGAACTAAATGTTTATAATATTTTATGTTTCATGTTTAAATGTAAAAATCATTTATCTCCTGATGTATTTATAAACCTTTATAATGTAAAAGCCATAAACAAATAAAATCTTCGCATCTAGATGATTTAAAAGTTTTTTGATTGAAATGCTTTGATAAAAATTATAAAAATAATAAAAATGCTAAAGAGGACAAAACTACATAAAATATGGACCATCAATGACTGTAAACGTGGACCGACGTGTCAAAGTTTTAAATCTTCGGTTTCAAGATAAGATTGTTTGTCTGGAAAAAAAAAGTGGAATGTATGATAAAATGATGTGTATTATCGTCTGTAAAACACGGTGGATGTAGTGTGGGGTTGTTTTGGTTGGAATGTCACTAATAACTTTTCTAAAAATAGAGTAAGCAATGACAAAAGTTTTTTCTTGTACACTTAAAAAATCATGATACACCTTCGAAAAGACGGGTTAACGGGAAGCCATTAACTTTTTTATAAGAAAAAGACTTAAAGCTTAAATCCAAAACATATTTTTCAAAAAGTTGTATAACAAATTATTTGACTGAGTTCGAGAACGATCAAATATTGAATAGAATGATTTAGCCATCCCAATCATAAGATCTCTCTTCTATCAAATTTTTATGGGAGAAGTTATAAGTAATGTCAAAAACTAATGCCTAATGATGCATAAGATGTGGAAAAAACTTATTAGTTGGTGGCTTCACTTACTTTGACAAATTGGATGGTCCGTAAAGTAGAATGCCAAGATAATAGTTTTTGTCGCTAAGATTGATTAAAAGGCAAGTCAATTATTAACTAATCTAATGGAACTATATATTAATTTTTTTGTAAACCTAATAAATAGGAAGATAACATATAAATCAAGTAGTTTTTGTATTCAGTTTTTTTCCCAATAGTAAATAAAACTTTGATATCTTATATCGAAAAGAATGACCATTCGAATAATTATGGACGGTAGTGTATGCATCATTGTAAGGGTGCTTAAACTTCCTGGTTAAATGTTATTTCACGGTACTCTGTGACAAAGCCTTTAGGGCTTCTTAAGCAAAAAAGGATTTTTTTAAATGGTTTTTAAGATCTAATTACTCTCGGAAAAATTGATTTTATACTGCAAGATCTGTTTGTTATTGAGGCTGTATGCTATTGATACTTTTAGGAAAAAAAATTCAAAATAAGACTTTTGATTTTTTTTTTCTATGTTGCGGTAAAGTTGATTATGTTGTTATCAAATTAAAAATTTCAATTCTTTAATGTCGAAAATTTGATTTAAAATTTCTACAAATCAATTTAAGTATTGATCAACTTATAATGGATAAACATTTAAAAAAAAGTTGATTTGAGAGTTTTATACAAGAGTTATAAGTCGTCAAAGTGATTAAGATTTTAAATTGTTTAAAAAATTTTTTTAAGATGAATCTGTTACTCAAGGTAGCATCATTTTTTTTCTTTAAATTTCTTATTCACATCAACTAAAGAGTGTTTACTATTTAAAACGAAAAAAAATAATGGACACTTGTTTGTAATCCTAAAAGTCTAAAACTTTCAGATAAATTAGCACAAAAAAAAAAAAAATAATAAAAAATCTTTGTTTATTTAAATCTAATATACTGATACAGTAGGGTCCAAAAATTGGAAGGAAAGACTTTAACAAAATTTAACTTCACTAACAATTTCACTACATACTGCACTAAAGCCAACATATTATATACCAATCAAAAGGTTTTCATGTTTACTATTATGTTTTGAACAAATATTAATTATTTAATCAAAATTTTAAAATTGATTTTCAAAATAGCACTTTTTGTAATTAATTTTAACAATTTTGCACAGCTTTATAGACGTGTTTTTCTAGATACATTATTTTCTACATACATACATACACTGAAGTGTTTTTCTTGCGCTTGAAACTTTCAACTTCAAGAAACATTAAAACATTTAAAAATAAACCTAGCAATAAAAAATTATGATTACTATGGAAATTACAATTGAAACTAAAAAAGAAATCCTGGAAGTGGAAATTTTCTCAGAATACAAAAAAAAAACTGAGTTTATGATCGAAGAACAAGAACAAAATACGATAAACATAATAAAAGCAAATACTAAAATGATTATCAAAAGAATGAATAAAGTTAAAAAGGATACTCATAACAACGCTAAAAAAATTAAGTCGCTTGAAATCAAGGTAGCAAGTAATGTAAGAACTTTTTTATATAGAAAAATAAAGACTTTCTCCGATTCTCATGAATCATGAAAGTTTTCTTTAAAGAGTTTTAACCAAAAGCGCGATAAAAAATAACAATGTTAATATCGAGGTAATGAATAATACAGATAAAGAGTCTGTACGTATACAAAACGCTCAAATAGACAAGCTTAACAAAGAGGTAAAAAACGCACCATTATCTAACAAGTCGGAATCATTTGCAACCATACTTAAGAGGAAATCAGCCGAGAAAGTTCAACAACGCCATTAATTAACTATCTTCGTTACAGCTGAAACTGAAAATAGACAAAATTAGTCATCTAATGTCATAATCGTAGAGCTACCCAAATCAGGCGAATATGACAACACATTAGCCACAAATAAGTTTTTCAATGTATGCGGAGCTGACAGTGCCATAATTAGATACGTTAGCAGAATAAAATCAAACAAGATAAACAATGCGATTCTCAACTCTAACATAATTATGGTCTCTTTAATAAAGAAAGAATCTTAATCAGAAGTGCTTTAGAAACCTAGTCATCATAATATTGCTAAATTCAAAGGAATGTTCTGTCGTGATGATCAAATTCGCTCACAAGAGGAGGAAGTTAATTAGCTACAAATTAAAATGAAGAAACATAACGACGAACTTCATAGAGCGATTGTACTTGACAAACCATTTTGTATTTTTATGCATAAGCGTACAGGATTATTCTGCTGCAATGATGTTTAAAAGTCAAACAACTAACATAAATACATATTTCCCTCTCCAGCAACCTTTGCTGGAGACCTTTGCAATGCTGTGCACCCTTGCACAGCATCGCAAGCGCCTCCTCAAAAAAGGCAAACTGCAACCACATAAAAAGAACCTAATCCCAAGAATCAAACCGAAACGTAAACTAAATTTTCCAAACAACTCTTTAGAAGAATTGCAGACACAGGCTATTTCGTCACTACCAAAGTCACCTTCAGCAAACTTTTTCCGTTTCTGGGCTAATAACCTATGCTAATTAAATAGCAAAAAACGCAATGAACTTTTAGCAAGAATTATCTCTATTAATAAATCTGAATAGCCACATGTAACATTTAAAAAAAAAGATCCTTGTGTTATACCAGAAGTATTCGAAATAGGAAAAGCAAAACCTACTAATTGGAAAAAATAAGTTGCTACAGGTAGAAATTTGCACGCCGAAATACGTAATGAGTATTAGGCTGCATGCAAAAGCGTAACTAAAGTGGTGAAAGCGACTATTTTTTATTTCGAGCAACAACAAGTAAGCAGTTTCAAGGATTTCCCGAACCGTCTATGCTCATATGTAAAAACTAAGTATATAATCACATAATCGTTGCGCTCTAGTTTCAAGCATACTTGAAACTAGAGCACAACGATTATTTGATAAACGAGTTTTTTATGATAATTCGTTAAACAGATAGGAACATTCGTTCGTTTTCATTTTATTCGTTGAACGATTACTGAACGAATAATAATTGTTCAACATATAAATGCTTTACGAATATAGTTAAACAAATATATTCGTTCCCGCTTATTCGTTGTACAAATAAAATAATCGTTCAGCAAATAAGCAGTTGCGAATATATTTGTTAAAAAAGAAAACGTTTAAATCAGGTGATATTTTTCTCCTTCAAGTTTTCTTTCATGAAAACCATTATTTCAATATTGACAATGCAAAGGCTATTTCTTCTTTCCAATATAACATTTCCAGCAGTTGAAAATACTTGTTCCGAGGTAGCTGATGATATAGGGATGCACAAGATCTTTCTTGCTAGTCTGCTGAGATAAAGAAATCTTGTATGAGATAAAGAATTCTTGTATCTTACAAGATTTCTTTATCTCAAATATTGGTCTAATATTCAACAATATCTGCGTTGTCGATTGCAGCTCCTTCATCATAAATTCAACATAACGTGCTATCTCGCATTTGGCATAAGTTAACGGACAATTTTTATAGTGATTTTATTTTGCCCATATAGCTTCTTTACAGCAGCAGTTGAAGCTTCTTCATCGGACGAATCATCATTTTCGGATGATTGGTTTAATTTTTCAATGCATGTTGGGCTTTTGCCAATATATCTTTGGCGCATATCAATTATAGCTTGAGTAGCGGTATCCTTGATGTTTTCGTATTTTTGCTCATCAAGTGCAAAAATGATTGATCCCTTTTGTCTTGGATCAAAAAAATGTGCCATTGAATACTCAGGTATTTTATGACCACATTCAGGAAAACGTTCTTGGATTCCTGCTATTAGAGCTTAAGTTATATTCGTGGCACATGTAAGAGAACTTAGTTTTCCAATTTTATCTAATTTTTTCTTAAGATTGTAAATTTTCAATATCACCAAGTTGATTGTTGGGTCTTTGTCAGAGGATAAAACTTTAGAAATTTAATCGATTGGATCAAGACATTCAATAATACCTTTAATGATATTAGCTTCTACAACAGTGGCCATCCAACCTTCAATTATAGTTAACGTTTCTGCCATAATAGCCAAGCACCCTTTTAGTTCCATAATAGATTTTAAGTGCCTCAAGTCAAAATTTCAACGAGTTGGTACTTTCTGGATAAGTTTAGTTCGTGGTTGCTTATGTTAAATAGCAATTTTCCTCAAAATACTCGTAACCTTACCCTGTGGACATGGACATAAAAAAGACGTTTTTTAAACGTCTTATTTTAGACGTCTTTTGAACGTTCAAAAGACGTCTTTTTTAGGTCCGGTGCCCACTGGGTAGAAGAATGACTGAAATGCCCAACAAATTTTTTTAGCTTTAGTGAAAATTTTAACCACTCAAAAACACTAGCTAGATCTTGTGTGACAATTAAATGTATCTGATAATCAGCGCACCAAAAACTTTGCTGATGCGCATAGCTTTCATAACATTTGAGCCTCCATCAGTCGTCACCCATGTATATGTTTTATTCTCCAAATTCAAGCGTTTTATTAAGTAATTTAGTTTTTTTACAATATTTTTGGCATTATGTGCATCAGGAAATGGATTAATTTTAACAAGAAGTTGTTTAAGCTGAAAATGTTTTGTAATAAAATGTAGAGTGAGCGATTGGAAAGCAAGGTTAATTCAAGAAGTCCAGATATCAGCAGTAAAGACACAACCGTCAAGGTCAATCTTCTCATCAATAGTTGTCAACAGTTTTGTTCACATGATCACTGATGAATTTATATAATTTAGGAATTCTGTCCTGAGAAAGTGATTTTGATGAAACAGGGTTATACTTCCCCTTCGTTGCTTGCTTCATTGTTTCATGAAAATATTTACTATCCACTATCTTAAAAGGTAATTGTTCGTGGACAATCATAATTGATTAATTTGGCATAATTGATTTTCTCATATTTCAAAAAACATAGCAGTGCTACCCTTTTAGACGATTATTAAGACCTGAAGTACCGGCTTTACCAACAAGTTTCTTTTCGCACACATTACACTTTGCATGAGTAGCATCAGACATTTCAAAAAAATTCCAAATACAAGATTTTCTGGGCATTTTATGAAGAAAGGCAGCTTGCACCTAAAAAAAATATTCAAATATTTAATCTAAATTAACTTTTAATTAAAAGGAAATTCCTTTAGAATACCATTAGTATGAACAGATAAAATTAATTTAGATAGAAATACCTGTGCCGAAAATCAGTACGGGTAATAGCTAATATTTAACAAACTTTATCATATTGTTTCATATATATAATAAGTAAAGTAATAAATTATATAAATAATTATTGCAAAAAAATAAATAATTAAAAAGCCTAAAATGATATTTTTGTTCGGAATTGCCCCGTTTTCCATAATAAATTTGATTTATTAAAATGTATAAATTGCGTAAAAAAAAATTTACCTGAAAAGTTATTTTGCTGATGATCAATTTAATTTAAATATTTAAATATTATAATAAGCAAGAAAATATTATTGATTACAAACAAACTAATAAGTAATGTTTTCTTACTTATTATATAAAGTAAAAGTGACAGTAACAAATTGTTATAATTACAACAAATTGTGATTAAATTCGTATTTTAAGGTGAGTTTCCACTCATCCGTTTTTTTCACGGAAACGGGAAAGGGACGGGAAAAATAATCACGTGGGCATGCGTAGTATAAGTTTTAATGTGTCTGATGGAAAACTACGCATGCTCACGTGATTATTTTTTCCTTTCCTATCCCGTTCCCGTGAAAAAACGGATGAGTGGAAACTCACCTTTAAAGATAAATAAAGATAAAAAATTTACTACATAACTACATTATAATATTATGAAAAGAAGTGAAAAAAAAGCGGAAAAATTATTTTGACCTTTTTTAAACTTTGCTATAAAAATTTATGTTTTTAAATCATAAACGATGTTTAATTAAATTTTGATAAAATGAGGTTTTAAAAGATAATCATTATTCGCGTCTTTTTAAAATTTTTAAAGACATTTGATCATTTTAAGATATAAAAGATTCTTTTATATCTTAAATGATGAAATGTCTTAAAAAATTATTATAAAGACGCGAATGATTGTACCACCTTCTTCTTCTTCTTTTTATTTTCCTTATAGCACTTGTATTTTAAACTTTGTATTTAAATTTGTACTTTTTTTTTTTAATCTAAATGTATTTTTCTGCTAAACATCACCAGCGTATGTCGGTGGCTTCGTAAATGAATCGTGACCTGCAGGTTGTTGGTATAACGGGACCTGCAGGTTGTTGGTATAACGGGACCTGCAAGTTGTTGGTATAACGTGACCTGCAGGTTGTTGGTATAACGGGACCTGCAGGTTGTTGGTATAACGGGACCTGCAGGTTGTTGGTATAACGGGAATCCGAAATTAACTGGAAGAGTATAAATCGCAATATTGAAATGTTTGTTTAACATTTTCAAATATCAAAATTTAATAATATATTTTTAAAATACAAATTTTGGTTATTTTATATTCGTTTAAAAATAATATTCGTTTAACAAAAAAAACATCGTTTAACAAATAATATTCTATGAACAAATAATGTTCTTTGAACAAATATTAGTTCGTTTAACCAATAAAAGTAAACCAATATATATTCGTTTCCATTTATTCGTACATCGATATTTGATAAACGAATAATCGTCGTGCTCTACTTGAAACTAGCAATGATTACAAAATTATAAGTTCAACGATAAACGATTATTTTAAATCAGTTTTTATTGAAGAATTGCTAATACTATATCAACATTTGAAAAGATAACAACATTAACTTGCAAAATTAACGAAAGTTTATTTACTGCTGCTACCGTAAAAAAACTACTTATTTGGCCTTGACGAAACTAAATCAATGGGGTTTGACAAATTACATCTACGTGTTTGAAAAAACTGCAAAAAAACTTTTGCAACACCTTTGCACTCATTTTCAGACAATCCTTTTAAACTGAGGAGGTTCCAGATCATCTGCGTAATTTAAATGTTAAGCTTATCTTCAAAAAAGGAAACAAGCTCAAGGCTTGTAACACCGTGCAATATAGTGAAGAGAATTGTAAAAGAAAAAATTATGAAACACTGTACACTAAAAAATCTAACTTCAAAATCTTAACATAGATTTGTACATCAAAAAGATTGCCTTACAAACCTGATTGAATCCCGTAAAATTTTCGGCGGAGACAGCTTACCGTAGATACTTTGTTGACAATTTTTACCGACTTTGCCAAAGCAATTAACACAGTGCCACTCAAACAACTCGTCCACAAATTTCAGGCCTAGGGCATTCGAGACCAGCTATTACACTGGATCTCTGCTTGGCAAAGATTCGAGTGTAAAAGATTGATAAGTGTAGTCTCTCTAGGATCAGTTCTTGCGGCTTTGATATTTGTGCTTTTTAAAAAAAGACTATCCAGACTTCATAAGTAACCTAACCAAATTATACACCAATGATAGCAGTTATAAATACCAATCAATCATTTTCTGATTATGAAAAACTGCAAGCGGAGATTGACAGCGCAGTAATTTGGTCACAAAACTGGCTTATGTACTTTAACGTTGAGAATTACAAAATAATGCATGTCGGTAGACGGAAAAACAAACCAACATATATTTATACCATGACTGGCTTAACGGTAACCGACGGTAATCTCCTACGTGTATCGAGCGTAACCTTGTAGTACTAATATCCGACAACCTCAAAGTCAAAGCACAAGTAGAAGCAGCAGCGTCGTCCTGCAATCGAGTGTTTATTTGTCTTAAGAAAATATTTAGGTGCCTCAGCCTCCAGCTCTGGGAAATATTGTACCAGCTATACGTTCAACCGCAACTAAGAAAATCCCCGACTGGATTATTGAAAATCCCCGTTTGACAGGCTGCTGTCAAACGGGAAATTTCAATAATGCGTACGTATATTTGTACGTTTATACCGACATTTGCTGTTGATATAAACGTACAAATGTTTCTATAAAATGATTTGTAGTGTTTTTATAACAAATCGTCCTTTACGTCACGCTAATTTATTTAGAAGACATCCATTTAACTGGTTTTCATGAAGCCATTGGTTTTCATGAAAAGCCGAAACGCACAAAAAGAATTTGCTTCAGAGCATCTAAAGTAGAGTGTTCAATAATGGTCAAAAAATATTTTTAGTCATTAAAGTTTATGCTGTTAGGATAAGATGGAGGTATGTTAACGGTATGTTAGACGTCCAAGATATGATCCTAAATATCAACTGCTTACCATAAAACTTGGAAGAGATAATGTAATGATTTGGGAATATTTTAGTTGGGATGGAATTGGTCCTCCCCATAGAATTACTGAAACTATGGATCAAGAAATATGAAAAGATATATACAAGAATATTATGTTACCTCATGCAAAGGATAAAATGCATCGAGGAGGATCTACCAACAAGCACACAGCCAAATCGGTTTAGGAGATTTTTAAAAAGAGTAAAGTTTATGTTTTGAAGTGGCCGTCTTAATCACCTAAATTGAATCCCATAAAACTTCTATGAAAACATAAAGATCGTCAAACAAAACATATCAAGCTTACAAAACATTTTGGTTTATTTAGTAAAATCAAAGAAATATGGGACTAAACTCCCATTAATGTTTGCATTAATTTAGTTCTTGGTTGTAATGAATATCTTACAAAATACTAATGTGATTTTGCTTTTATATAAATTTATAATAAAATGAAAAACACGTGTTGAAAAACACGTGTTTTTAAAAAAATAAACACTTCGTCTGCAAATTTTTGAACTTTTCCAAAATCGCTATATTGTAAACCAATTTTTAAATATAATTTGGATAATCATTATTTGTTTAAAACTGTAAACTCAAACTTGCAAACCTAAAAACTTTTTAATTGGTATATAATATGTTGGCTTTAAAATATGTGCTGAAATAAAACTTCAAATTTTTTTTTGCCTCTCCGCAAATCTTTTGACGCTACTACGTGTCAATCTAAAACTTGTTTATATACGAGGATGAGAATGGTCTGAAAAGTTTCTAATTTTCCTGACAAAGATACCAGTCATTTTTTCTGAAATTTTTATCTTTATTTTTTACCATGGTCTCTACACACTTTTTCCAGCAGTGCTCCCATCTCTGTAACCTGTTGAAATTGTAGTCAGCGTTTTTACCTGCAAAATAATTGTTCACGAAGGTGGTTGTTTCTTCATTTGACAAAAATCTCTGTTCACCGAGTGCAATTTTTAGATGAGGAAACAAAAAGTTGCTCAGGGCTAGATCTGATGAGTCAGACGGATGAACAAACAGTATAAAGCATAAATAAAGGATTTTTGCTTTAAACTGTTTTTTTTGATTTCTTGCTGACACAGGATTTTCTGCAAATGTAGCCGTTTTCCCACAAGTTCTGGCTTCAGCTTGTCAAGTAATGATGGTAGAATAATAGATTGTATTTTTGTTTCGGACGTATAATAATCTCCAGTAATTAATCGGTGTTAAAAACTAAGATTTATTGGGCCTAAATTGCGCTAAAGGAAAATATTCATTAGAACACATGAGCAAAAAAATTTACTAGCTTTTAATTACAAGTGCTGCCATCTTCATGTTGAGATGGGAAACTTTTCAGACCTCTCTTGTATAAGTATTTTTCAGATTGAATTATTAGAACTTTATCATTATTAGAGTGTTTTAAATTCAATTTTCATTCTATAGTGTTTTAAATATTAATTTATGATTATACTTATAATTTTTTCATTAAAGCAAGTAAAATTCATAATATTTTTAGAACAAGTTAGTAATGAGTAGCATATATGAGCTCTTTTCTTGTTGTATTTGTGAAACGTTGATTACCTTATATTAAAATATCTTAATTTATATATAGCAAGTTTTGGATGCTCACCTCTAAAGCCGGTTTCAATAAAAGGTCAAATTGCGTGTGGAAAATGATTCTATCGATATGATGAACATTTAGGGGTTTAAAGTAAAAGAAAAGTACTTGATTTTTGCTTTGAGTAAAAAAAAGTGTGCGTCATTTATGGTAGATGTATAAAGCAGCTTATCTAAAAGCAACTTCTTTTATTCATTATTAAAGAGTTCCATAATAAGTTTAAAAAAAACATGGTTGTCTTAAATTTGGATTTTCAAAATTTTTTGAGTTAAGACTCGAATAGTGCATGCTTGTGAGTGCCGCTTCTGATCTACGTTTAATGAAGATAGTGAAATTATTTTTTTTAATGGAAAAAATCAAACTTTAAAGATACTATAGTCCAGCAACTTTTCCTTAAAGATGAATTTATTTAGATGGTTTGTATGTATGTATGTATATATATATATATATATATATATATATATATATATATATATATATATATATATATATATATATATATATATATATATATATATATATATATATATATGTATATATATATATATATATATATATATATATATGTATATATATATATATATATATATATATATATATATATGTATATATATATATATATATATATATATATATATATATATATATATATATATATATATATATATATATATATACAACCCTCGGAATTAGGAAAATTGAGGTCGGCAATAATTTGCCGACTTCAATCCTTTATAGGTCGGCATCATGTTTTATGGTACGACATTTGTGTTTGTCGACCTTATAGGTCGGCAAACACAAATGTCGTACCATAAAACATCTAAACGAATTTTTTTTGCCGACTGCAAACGCGTTTAGGTTGGCAGTTCGACAATGCCGACCCTAATTCCGAAGGTTATATATATATATATATATATATATATATATATATTATATATATATATATATATATATATATATATATATATATATATATATATATATATATATATATATATATATATACACATCTGTTTGAATAATTCTTTTTTCTCACTAAACATACCAGGATATCTTACAATATTTATTAATCCATCGGTTAGCAATTTATAAAAATGACCAAAAGATCGTCTGATAGCTAATGAATTTTACAAAAGTTAGAAAAAAAAAAAATGGTTGTATATTTATTGCAATTTATTTAAACAACTCTTTGCCGGAACCATACCCTTGGTTGTCATACAAAAATCATTTAATGTATGCCCAATAAACTGCTTCTGTCTCTGATAATCAATCTTTATATCACAACTTTTTGAGATAAAACAAAAACTTATAATATAGTCTATTAGTCTTTTATACCTCCTTGGATAAAATGATTTTAAAAATATAAACTTTATGAAAAGGAATTCAAAAAAAATGCGATAACTTATGTTTTCTCTGCATATATTTTACTTATAACTTAGGTTTTAATACAGTAGAAAAAAAAATTGTTTAAAGTATATAATACTATCAATAAACTATTTTTTTAAAAAGTGGACATAAAGCAAGATAATTCTAACGTCGCAATATAGAACTATGTTGCGACGTTAGATAATTCTAACGTCGCAATTGTTTTCTCCACTTTTTGAAAAAAAGGACGTCCTAGAACTAACCATAAAAAAATTTTCATTAAAAGACTGCACAATCTTCTGTTGGTGTATGAACATTCCAACGGTAAAGTATTGATCTATGTTATAATTTGCTAACTATAAAGCTAAAGAAATGTCGTACAACAATTGTGCGATTTTGTTGCACAAAAATTGTTGCATAAATTGATTTGTTTCTACTTCCCCTACCTTTGTTTAACGTCTTAAAATTTGTTGAACAACCAATTTCAAGTCGTGCAACTTTCGCAAGAATTTTTTTTAATTATAAAACGCAACTTTCATACAACAGTTGTTGGAAAGTTTTTTTTCCAACAGTTACTGTTGGAATCGCTTCGAGTTGTCATTTTCAACTTGATTCGTCTGAATTTTTGTTTTTCGTAATCATTTTATGCGGACGTTGCGAAACCTTTGAATTATAATGTTAATAATAATATTGTAATTAAAGTTTATAATAAAATAGTAAAACACTAATCTGTTAATTTTTCAAATGGATCCTCCACACGAATATATGAATTCTTTAGGTAACAATATATATATGTATATATATATATATATATATATATATATATATATATATATATATATATATATATATATATATATATATATATATATATATATATATATATATATATATATATATATATATATATATATTTAAAATTAAAAGATATAGATGTATGAATGACAGTTTTGTAACTTAAATTTCTTATTTGTAGTAATGTTAACAAGGACTTCCTAAAGATATTGGTCTACTGTCTTGTTGTAGGATTTTTATATACATTTTCTTCTCTTCAAGTAGAAGCATATTCAAATTCCGAATTTTAAGTATGTAAATTATGCTATAAAACCTAAAAATAACAGACTTAAAGTTCTTGAAAAGTCCTTAATAAGTTTTATCAGTAACTTTCAGGGTAAAGACTTTATCTATTACAACTTTTTAAAGTTTTTTATAAAGTTTTTGAAAGTAGTTTTCTAAAATTTCAAAACATTTTAGGCTGGTGAAGTTAAAATAATTAACAAAAAGTTTACACACACACACACAAAAATAAATAAATAAAAAATAATGATAAAAATAATAATATTGTAATAAAACTGTAGGCCAAAATTCTTGAGAATTACTTGTTAGCATCACTTCTTATTTAGATAAAAAAAAAAAAAAGATTTTTTTTAATCAATATTATTTATAATTTTTTAAAAGAGAAGTTATTAATTTTAAAAGACTTGATTTTATAGTTTTTTTCTGGTAGTATTTTTAATCTTTAATTTTATTTTGAGTATTTATGCACATATAACTACAAGTATTATTTCCCAAAATGTCAGTTTACTATTTACTAAGTGTACTATTTTTTAAATAGCTTTTGTCTTTAGTCTTTTTATACTAGTTAATTAGTTTTTTTTTTTTTTTTTGCTAAACAGTTATGCACATTAATTGTTAGGCTCTTGTAAAAAAAAGAGAAAACTATTGAAGTTTATGGAAACTTTATTGCTTGAAGCTGTTAAAATAATAATAGTTATAATGATAATGATAATAATAATAGTTATAAAAGTTTCTTTTATTTAAAAGAGAATTAATTTTTTTTTTTTTTACCGAAGTGTAAAAAAAGTGAACCTTTTAGTAAAAAAAGTTGATTTAAATATTCTTTTATCTTTTTAATCTCTGTCAAGTGTGACTTGTTCAAAATATTATTCACTGGTTTCATGTGCTGTAAATTTGAAAATGTGTTTGGGTTAGAGATTAATACTATTTGTGGTTTTTGGATATTTAAATAATTCGAATATTCAAATAACTATTTTTTAATTATTCAAAAATTTAACAATTTGCTAAAATACATAAGTTTAAAAAGAACAAAAAGTATTAACTTGTTTGTTGTTTTATAAAAAAGTAATAAATAAATGATTTTAGTAGATAAATTAAAATTTTAATATTATATAAAATTAAAATTATATATTATTTATTTGTAAATAAACTGAAATAGTCTTTTAAAGTGTAATTACATTTATAAATATTCTCATTTGCTTTCCAGAGCAAATAAGTATATTTAGAAAAGCATTGTATATTAAATTAATATTTCTAGATTTAATTCCAGTTGTTTCATATATTTGAAGTTCTTTGTTTAAAGAGTTAAAATTATCCCCAAGATGCATTGTATTGTAGAATATTGACTTTTTTGTATTGCTAAATTCAACTCACAAGAGACTGATGTTATAGCTATCAAAGTTGATATTGATCTAGGCTTCAAGTTCATATTTAGGCTGAACACAAAACTTCTGTATATTTTTTAACATTACTTTGCATTGTAGTTGCTTATGTTGGATGTAATCATTTCATTAGTTCTTAGACATATGCTAATGTTATGTTTCTCAGTAAATGAAGAAACAATGTATTTTTTTGTGTGGATAAATTACTCAGAAACATCAAAAGTTATGGCATCAGTTTATATATTTTCTGGTTTATACATTTTAGTAAAACCTCTCGTAAACTTAAGCTTAGTTCTGACTGTCTTTCTGTCAACTTGTTCTTTAAAAATATGACAATTGTTTCATGTGGAACTAATGTGGCATATTTGCAGTTTAGTGCTTTAACAGCAACTTTTAAAGGAGATATAACTGCTAACATATTGTTAAGAGTATTCAAATTATTTTCTTTATATTTTTCAATAGCATTTAATTCAATCAGACTGATTTTTATACAGCTATATAGCTTATTAAATCTTTCAACTGTGGCTTCAAGAGAACTCCATCTGGCTGTGATATCTCTTTTTAAACTAATTTCCATTTTAAATCCTTGTTTCATATATCACTTTAAATTGCTATATATTTTTTTTTTACATTGAAAACTAATTTAGAAGAATGTTATGCTACTTGTTCAACGAATCCAGGAACAAGAAACCACCATTGTTTTATACCACAATCATTATCTACTTTACAGATGAGACGGGTGTCATTTCACAATATGTATACTAATGTAAATATTCCTAAAATGCAGCATATAGTTTCAGTTGCTTCTCTTTCACCAGGAATTAATATAGCATGTGTTTATGATACAAAATGGTTTTTAGGCAATATTGTGGAAATATCTGAAGAAAATCAAGATGTTATTATAAAGTTCATGAAGCAGTCAATTTTCTTAAACACTTTTACTTGGCTACATAAAGAAGATATTTGCTGGGTTCCAATAACGTACATTTTATGCAAAATTTCATCTTTGAAAGTTCAATCAACAACTGGTTAATGATATGAACTATCAGCTCAAGAAAAAACTGAGTTATTTCATTGTACAATAATGAAATAGCATAAAAAGTAGCATAATTAAATAACGTAGCAAAATTATTATAAATTTGATTTATTTGTTTTAAACATTTTTAGCTGAAAAGAGCTAGGGTGTTTATAAACTGAGTTTAATTCAGGCTTAATTAAAGACTTATTTCTAGTACTGATTATGAAATACTTTTAAATTCATACATACTTTGTAGTATAATATATACTACAAACTAAAGTAAAACAACAACTTTTTTTTTTTAATTTTTATTGTTTTTAATGCAATTTGGAAAATTTCGATTGTTCAGATTTTGTAACTTCCCCATGAGTACCCACTATTTTTTTTCCTGAAATCACTGTAATAAAGTCTATTAAATTAGAAAAAAAAAATCTTATTCAAACCAGTGTTGATCCTAGGTTACAGGTGGTTTGAAGTAGAGGCACATTTTCCTAAGTTTTACTGCAACCATTTTTAGAAGTCTATAATTTTTTACTAAATTGTATCTTATCAGTAAATTTTTAAAAATTTGGAAGCTTACCATATATAGAAACTAAAAAAATATGCCTTTTCACTTCTTAAACTGCAGGTTTTGTATACTGACTCATTAAAAATCAACTTTTATATTCGCAAACAATTTTTTAGGTTTTTTAGGTAGCCAATATGGAAAAAATGTGACATTTGAGAATTCAATAATAAAGTTTTGTTAAAGTAAGTCTAGAGACAATAAAAAAAACTAGAAGGTTTTCTGAAATTTTGTTTTTAAAATATAGAGCTTCAAAGTATGAACAAAACATGTTTTTCCTACTAAAATTTTTATTTTTGGAAAAATCAGAAATTTCAAATGACCATTTCTCATGAACCGCAAAAGATTTTATGTTGAAATTTTCAGGAATTTCTTTCCTCAATAATAAGAAACCCACTAAGTTTCATCAAAATCTGAGGGGGTCCATGTTGGATCCCCTCAGATTTTGATGAAACTTAGTGGATTGGTCCAGTTGGCATGGAATGACTCACAAGCACTGTAGTTTTTCTTCTGTTTATTACCAAGTCAATAGCAGGTAGTATTGTTGCGGGACAAATTCTTGTAGAAATACCTAATGTGAACTTGTCGCATTTAAGTTTTTCTGGTTTTGTTGACGTTTATAGCAGTCCTCTGCAGCATGTTTATGCATTTCTTCTTTATGCGAGAGGTACATTCACATGCAAAGCGATTTAATAATTCACTGTTATTTAATGATTCACTGATTCTCCGTATATATCTTGTCATAGTCCCAGTTGTTCATTAACTTGCATTTACTTCTTCATTTACAGACTAACATGCCACATCTAATCTAGTTTGTACAACTAAGGATGCAGTCTTGACACAATTGTCAAAGCATCTTCTTTTTCAAAGAATGGCATGCAGAACAGCACTATTATTAATCCCAATAATGAATTGATCACAAAGTCGGCCATCTCTGAAGGGAAGAACTTGCATTCTTGAGCTGCTTGGATCACTCAATGTGCAAATGTCTGTATGGATTCTTCATTGTCACGATAAGTTTTCCCGAATTCATGCAGTGAGATTAACAATGATTTGTCAATCTGAAGTAATATTGTTTATCACGAAGAAAGAAGTCATCTGCCAAATAAATTAATTCTTTGGCTGTCCATCTTCATATTGCGGAGATAATAGACATGCCTGACTAGCTTGTTGTTCAATGCATTTAAAAGCTATTTTAGTTTTAATATATTTTTATTATTTATCAACAACCTCAACGTTTTTACAAAAAAATTGTTTGCTATATATAGCATTTAAAAATACAACTTATGACTTGTCAACAATTAATGATCGTTATACAAAACGTTATAATTATAAAAATATGCAATGTGTGACTTTTTTCAATTAGTAAGCTTTGCTGATTATTGACAACCCTGGGAATAAGGAAAAATGAGGTCGGTAATAATTTGCCTACCTCAATCTTTCAAAGGTCGTCATCAGGTTGGCAAATTGGTACATATATCTTACCATAAAACATTGAAACGAGGCTGGCAATTTTTTGCCAATTTCAAGCACTTTAAGGTCAGCAGTTGCTGAATGCCGACCCTAATTCCGAGGGTTATATATATATATATATATATATATATATATATATATATATATATATATATATATATATATATATATATATATATATATGTACATTTGTAGATGTAATAATTATTGTATGACAAGTATAAGAAAAATGTAAAAAATATGTGGGTAACATTTGTAGACCTTGAAAAACCTAACCAATCTGTTAAGAAACATCGTGTGGTAGGCATTGAGGTATTAAAGTGTTGAAGAATGGTTGGTAACAATTATTGTGGTGATAATGTGTTGATGTTAAAATCAATGGTTCAAGTGTTAAAACTAGCCAGAGTTGTTGTTAGTCCGTGGCCTTGGCCTTGGTCTTGGGCTTGGTCTTGGCCTTGAAAACTTTGACCTTGGCCTTGATTGGTTTGGCCTTGGCCTTCTACCTTTTCTTTAAGAATTCAGAACTTTCTTTTGTGTTTGCATTTTAAAAATTTTACTACAGTTGACTTTGTTTACTTGAAAATTTAAAATCATAATTTTACATTTTATGTTTTATGTTACATTTTTGACTAGCCATTTTTTTTTTTCTTATTTAGATACCCCAAGAAGACTTAACAAAGGTTTAATATCTAATAACTAATAACAACATATCTTTAATTAAAAGATGTTATTATTATTTGTTAGCATAAGAACAAAAATACATGAAATTAAAGAATTAAAAGTTTTAATTCCTTATTTTTATGTATTTTTGTTTTCGGCTTTCATATATATTTACAAGTATATTTTCTTATTGACTTCGTGCATACCCTTGGTCTAATTTCACAAAATGTGGTTTTATTGTCACAGCACTTGCTACCTATAGTTTTGGTTATAATTTAACATAAGGCCAAAATTTAAGTCTTTCATCTTGAAAATGTTTGCGTAGGCCTTGAATATTTTATTTGTGCCTTGGTCTTGAAATTCTTGTCCTTAGCCTTGTAATCGGCCTTGAAATTTTTGACCTTGGTCTTGGCCTTGCCACTTTTGGCCTTGTTAATAACTACAACTAACTACTGCAACTAGCACTTATAATTTACAAAATTTAACTCACTTTTTTGAAACTATGCTTTAATTTTTTCAACCTTGACAACCTAATGATTTCAACCTTGTGAAATATTTTTCACAATTGTGTTACTCTTAATCGATTTCAAACCTCCACAGGGTTTTGATTAGAAATTAATAAATGCCAAAAAATTAAAATTAAAATTTTTGGAAATTTCCCAAACTTTTAGTTAAGTTCAATAAATATTATGTTTGTATAAGTATTACAATAAATATTAACATTATATTATTAATATTATTAATATTAAAATATAACAATAAATATTATGAATAAATATTATGTATAAATATTACAAATGAAAATGTTTGTTATTTTGTTATTTTATATTTATAAAGTATTTATATAAAAATACCCTCTTATAAAATTAAAACATTTTTTTAGAATCAAAACGTTTTATCCTAAATCTCAAATTAACATACTAATTATTTGCTCAATTATTCAAATAGTATATAATGAATATATTTGTGTTTTAAACCCTACTTTACAATTAAAAATTTCATTTAGAAGATAAAGAGTTTTCATGGGAGAAATTGTCTCATCTTGGAAGGATATATTTAGTTGTGTGCTGCAAGGCTCGGTTATTGGCTCTTTTCTATTTATTATTTATATTATTGATTTGCCTGAGAACTTTGTTAATATTTCAAAAATGTATGCTAATGATGCAAAAGTATTATCAAGGGTTGATTGTGAAGGGATCTATTGCAAAATGACAAAGCTTTTAACTAGTCCAACAAATGGCTATTAAAGTTTAATTTTGAGAAGTGTTTGATAATGCACTTTGGTAAAAATAACACAAAAAGAACTTATTTCTGCAAAATATTAAACCTTTAAGTACCAAAATTGCTGAAAAAGATCTTGGTGCAGTATTTATCTCTGACTTGAGATGAAGAAATCAAATAACTCTATGTGCAAGTAAAGTAAATAAAGTTTTGGATATGTTGAGGAATACATTTTTAAGTTTAAATAATGAAAAATTATATACACAATTTTTGCTAGACCGTTATTTGAATTTGCTGTATATGTGTGGTCTCCATGTCTTAAAAATGAAGTTATCTCTTAGAAAAGGTCCGTGCTAGAAGAATAGTATTGCCACTAAAAAACTGTTATGAGAAAAGATTAGATAAAATGGGTCTCACTACTTTAGTTGTAAGACGGATTCGGGGTGATTCAAATGTATAAGTTATTCACTAGAATTGAAAAAGTAATTTTAATTAATGAAATTTTGCCAAGAAGTTATCAATCACCAAGAGGTCATCAAATAAAATATAATTGCAAAATAACTAGTTTTTTGCCTCATCATTACTTTTTAACTAACAGAGCATCTTTTTACTAGAATCAACTACCTACTGATGTTGTTAATGCTGTTTCTGTGAATTTTTTTACAGCTAAACTTGACATATGGATTTTAAATAATGTAATTATGCTGAATAATGATGGAGCTGTCTAAGTGTACTTGGTACACTCACCAAGTTATCGGTCACAGCTCAAATATGTTACTATTACTTTATAATTTTAATAATAAAATGTTTCAAAACTGTTTAATAATAAAATGTTTCAAAACTGTTTAATAATAAAATGTTTCAAAACTGTTTATTGCATAACTAATATGCAATACTAATAATACTAAACTACCTTGGGCATGATTTTGCTTATTCTAGTCAATAGCTAATATTGAATCAATCAACATTTTCAATTGCTGTTAATGATTTTTTTAAATATAAATTAACTTTTTTTTAATCATGTTGCTATTTTTTTAAATCAGATTGCTAAAATTATTGAAAATGCTACATTAATTATCATTAGTTAATTACTATTATTTTTTTTTTTTTGAGTTTTTATTTGAATAAACAAAGAAGTATGTTTATTTAAAAATAATGTTAAATTAGTAGCAACTTGATAAATATAATCATGCTAAACTTGTTTTTTGAAAAAACATTTTCTTCAAGTTTTTCATTTCTTATATATCTTACCTTGTTTTTTATATATATATATATAAAAAGTTATGGGTTATATTTAGGAAGTTCACAAAGAATAGAAAAAAAGAGAAATAAAGGTAATTTTGTTGTTGTTGTTAATAGTTATTTTTTGTTTTTTTGATAAATAAGATTTTGTTCTTTTCAAAGTAAATAACAATTCTTAGATATATTAGAATGATAGTTAAACTTAATATTTCAGAACTGTTAATTTTTTTCTATATACCAGTTTATATTTTTATGTTACTTTAGATGTCTCCTTTGACATGCTACTTTAGATGTCTCCTTAGACATGCTTCTTTAGATGTCTCCTTAGATGGTGATGCATTACCAGCCAAGATCCTTACACATTCAACCCTTGCTTGTGTCACCTGCTAAAGCAGCACATAAAGTAGCAATAAGGAGACATCAAAAGTGTGGTGACACTTGATCCAATTATGCGTCCTAATTAGAAAAACTTATCTACACATTTTTATTTTGCTGCCTTATTTCCTTTCAATTATCTTAACAATTTGTATATTTTAAAATTTTTAGGGCAACGTCCACAAAATTACATGCCTCAGCAATATGGGTATGGATCTTCGCAACTTTTTGATGATATTAGTGTTTACGGGAATGATCCGGCATTGATGCAGCAACAAAATATAGGTTTTCAACCTCAAGGAGAGTTTTATGCAGGACAGCAGTTTGTAAATGATCCAATGGCTAATGCTGCCTTACATTATGGATCTCAGTTCGTGCCAGCTGGAAAAGAGTTTGTAGAAAAAAAGGTAATTTGTTTTCTTATTTTAAGTATATATATATAATTATATTTATTGCTATTTTTATTAATGCTAAAGAATGACACTTAGAAATTAGTTAGAGGCAACCAAACTAGGTAATGGAGGGGGTTCCCGATAAAGATAAAAGTTATAGTTTTTGGCCCCTCTAGTTAAATGATATAGTTTTTTTTTTGTATTTAATGACATTTTATTTTTTAAATGCATAATTAAAAATGTTATCCAAATAATTAAAAATTCACAACATCATTTATATATATATATATATATATATATATATATATATATATATATATATATATATATATATATATAAACATATATATTACATTGACTAAGGATTTGGGCTGGGCAACAATATTTTCTTTTTTTTTAAAGAAAGTTCTATTAAAACAAGCAAAACTAGTTGCTGATCTATATACGCAGGCCTTGTGATGAATAAAAACTGCGTGACGCATAGGCACGACGTGATTTTTGACGTCATTAAATTCTTTTTATTTGCTTTTCATATTTTTCGACATTAACTGCACCAATTTACTTAATTACCGCAAAACTACTTTAAATCATTAATGTAGAAATGTTATTATTTAAAAATGTTTTTGAATGTTTCATTTTTTAAAATGTAAAAACATTTGCTTATTTTCTCGACGTTTGACACGTTTTGTTTATACTAAACGAATAAAAAACATTATAACTAAAATTTAAAAAAGATTATAAAATATGCTAATATTTGATTTTTTTTTTTTTTCTCAGATATATTATTTAAAGTTTTTCAAATGATTATTTTTTCTTTTTAAAAAGTCAGCGAGTAATAAACTGGAAATTTTAATATTGTATGATTAAAAACTGTGCAATAGCTAATATTTTTACCAGCGATTTTATATAATATTTATTTTTATTTATTTTCATAAAGCGGTTGATAAGCACAATCACTCGTATTAATAAAAAACTTAAACGAACGTCTTGAATAGATTTTTAATGTTAACAAGGAATTTTATTTTAAGTAAAATAAAATAAATGTTAGAATAAAAATCTTATAGGTATAAAAGAAATATTTCAGCGAAAAAATTATTCTTAAAAATTATCATTAAAAATTATTCGAAAAACTATTGACGTTCTATTTTTCAGCAGCTGTTCTTGAGCACGCTTCGTTAACTTTTAACATTAAAGCGATCGTTATTATTTAAGTAATTTTTTTGTGTTACTTTTTACAAAAATTTTAATAACTGTACTTTTTTATTGAATCAAGTAGAATACGTTTTAATATTATTCCTTTATTTTTTTTAATTTGCGCTCACCAATTTTTAAAATGTTTCCTCGAAATTACTCTTAAATACTTTAAATACGTCTAACAGTTAATAAATATTTTTAAATCTATGGAATGATTTTAAAACCTAACAAACCCCTGTAAAATAGTTATTTAAGTTTAAAGTCTAAAACTAAAAGAAAGTATTTTTGTTCAATTTTATCGACAACTTTGCTATTGCTGTATAATTTTATTAAAATGTTAGCTTAAAAGATTTAAACTTTTTTTTAATCTGAATTTTTTCTACTTGTAAATAATGAGCATATTTAATTTTTTTTAATTCAAACTTTTATATCAACTGCGTGCGGTTTATAAAATACTTTATTAAATGTTAAAATAATCGTAAATTGTTTCATTAAAATTCAGTATATATATATATATATATATATATATATATATATATATATATATATATATATATATATATATATATATATATATATATATATATATATATATATATATATATATATATATACAACACTCAAAATTAGGAAAATTAAGGTCGGCAATAAGTTATCGATCTCAATCTTTTAATGGTTGGCATCAGGTCGGCAAATACCATAAAACATCAAAACGAGGTCGGCAAAACCAAATTTTTTTGCCCACTCAAACACGTTTAGGTGTTATGACCCTGATTCCGAGGGTTGTATATATATATATATATATATTTATATATATATATATATATTTATATATATATATATATATATATATATATATATATATATATATATATATATATATATATATATATATATACATATATATATTGTATGTGCTCTTGCACAGATTTCATTTAATGTAAATCAATTTTGAGTTTTAATTACTCATGAAATTTAATTTAATTAAAATATTTTGGGAGTTTTTAACGCTTGCTTATAATAATTATAAATTTAATTGAATGGAAACTGCAGCAACGTCTGTAATACCCAGTGGTATAGCATTCATAGTTCCAGAAAACTAAACAGATCTACAGTAATAATACAGATTTAGAAGATAGTGTGAGTGAGAATGGAAGTTTTATTTAAATAATAAACATTTTTAATAACTAAATATTTTTTGTAATTGTGTCATTACTTTTGGTTTCTTGAAAATAGATTTAAAAGTAGAAATATTCTGTTGCTAACATTGAATGAGTGAAATAAAAACTAAATTTAAATTTAAAAATTTAAATAGTTATAATTTTGTTCAAAATATATATACATTAATTAATCCAAATTTTTTTCTCACTTTATTGCCAAACAATTTACATGAAAGAATTGAATGAAAAAATCAACATAAAACTATTGTAAAAATTAATTATACTCAAGTTTTTAATAGTACGCTAGGTCATAAAATAATTAATTAAAAAAAACACGGTATCTAATAAGTTTAGATAATAAGTTTAATTGAGATTGTTTATTTGTTTTTTTGATTTGATCTTATCTTGTTTATTATTTGAATGTTTCTTTTTAATTACTTTTTTAATAATTATTTAATTTTAAACGCGTTTTATGTTTTTGATGTTATAAACTGTATAAATCAGCAATAAAACAAGAAGTTGTTTTATATTACTACAATCTTTTTATATTGACAAAACAACTTTGCAGTATTGTTATATTGTTGTTTTATTAACATTGCAGTATTGTTATATTGTTGCTTTTTACGATAACAATTTAATACTCTTTAAAAATAAAACGTGTTTTATTGTTAGCATCAACATTAGACTAGTTTTAGATATAATTTTTAGACTTGTTTTAGATTATAAATATACCTAAAACTAGTCTAATTTTTTTCCTTTTTGAGTGTTTAGATTAAACACAAGTTGTTATATTACTTACCTGATTAGAATAATAAATATTAGGATTTACAGTAGAAAACTTCAATATTTAGAATAATAAACATATTTTTCGGAATTCTGAAGCCTGGACTATTTTAGTTGGTGTTAAAAATAAATGCTAAAATCTTTTTTTAATTTAGATAGATCAGTTCATTTCGGTTTCAAAACTAAAGTACTATTTTGCTGTGGACAATGCGTACGTTTTCCGCAAGTTATGTCTTCTTATTTTCCCATTTTCACACCAGGTAATACAGTCTAACCATTGTTATTAAATTTTTTTTGAGAGTTAAAAAAATCAAATAGTCAAATTGCTCTTTTAGAACTTAACATTTGTAATAAAAGTAGGGAAAAGGCACCTATGATGGCATACTGCCTATGATGGCATACCAGTCATTTTTTCATAAATATTGGTTGTGGCCAAAAAGTAAATAGACCAACATGTCTATACTGACTTTACATTAGTTTTAGTAAAAATAATAAATTATGCACAAATATTGCTTTTATAATCAATAAAAATCGATTTTGGCATATGCTGTTGTAATTTTAATCCCTTTAAATATATTTAAGATTGTGATTTTATTATTAACTGTGCAGAAATGAAATTTTCATTCATTTTATTTTCAAGTTTTGTGCATTTAGTGGAATACTTATCTTAATTTTATCTTTTAAACAAGGCAGGCATAGCTTGTTTAAATGAAAATGATGACTTCTTCCTATGATGGCATACTGACGAGTTAGGTGTGTTGCAATATTGACGAGTTGAGAAAACCTTTTTTTTTTTTTTTTTTCTTCATAAAAACAACATATTTGTTAGCATAGTAAAAAAGAGTTTTTACTTCACTAAAAAACTTTCGGTTCAAAAAACACATAAAACACAATATCTCTTATGCGTATCCACGAAATTCTACATTGCTGCTGTGTAGCACGAAAGGGTTAATTAGGATGATTACGCGTAATTTCTGGAATTTCTAAGGGAAGACGCTAAAGTCAAATAAAATTGTCAAGTTACCCTTGATGCTAACCAGCCCCATCCTCCTCTATGCCGTCATAGGAGCAGTAGTTGCCTATGATGGCATACTTTTGCTGAGTTATTATTGTTCTACATGTGACAAAGAATGTATCCATATCACAACTTTTGTTCTTGGTCTTCAGGATACTGAATAATGAAGCTTCTAAGTAAAGTATGCCATCATAGGCGCCTTTCCCCTAATTCATTTGAATGAATTATTTTTATGTGAACATAATAATTTATACATGTTTGTAAAAATAATAGTTTAAACTATTATTTTTACAAATAATAACATACAAACATGTATAAATTATTATGTTCACATAAATTATTATTGTTTTTGTTTTTTGAACTTATAAGTATTTAAAACAAAAAGTTAATTGTTTGCTTTATGAATAAACTTTATAAATAACTTTTTATAAATTTTTTATTCTAAATGGTCAGAACACATAAAACAAATGTTATTTTTTAACAGTTCAAGCAGCTAAAGCTGAGCTTTTCAATTTGTTGGAAAATTTAGTTAGTAACTGTTCTTTGGTGATGTCTAATATGCAAAGTAAAGAGAAAACATATTTATCATGTTTTCAGTAGGTTCAGTTAAACCTTCCCTTGAAAGTATTTTTTATATAAAGTGAATTTTTTATTTGTTATTTTTATATAAAGTGAATTTTTTTTAGTTTTTTTTTAATTTTGTTAGTTAGAAGAACAATCTTGATGAAAAGAAAAATTTAAATTTGGATTTTTCCAGCAACGTGAATGACAACTTTCTTTGAACTTTTACATAAATCATATTCTTCTATTTAATTTTGTAATAAAAGTAAAGTTGTTTCTAGTTCTTTTGCATCATTATTTGCTGGTACTTTATTATTAAGCCATGTATTCAATGCCAGAGTTTATTTAATTAGAGATTTTATGCTTATTATTTTTTCAGAACTTTCAACTTCATGAAAACTAAGTGGAAACCTTCCACTACTCATCTGCCTAAGTTTCCCAAAATGTTTTTAAGAAAATCAGTTTGAAATCTCCTGGTTGAAGTGTAACCATATCCTTCTGAAAGTAAATCTTCTGTTAAAGATGCAGTTTCTTTTAATGTGACAATTAGATCATTTGATTTCTGAGCTGAAAGTGACAATTTGTGACATCCCTGTAAATTTGTATTATACCATTCACTTGCATATTGAGCAAAAGCATTTAAAAATTCAGGTTTTTAATCATTTGCAACAACAAGATTTCCTATTTTATTATTAGTATTATATATATATTCTTTGAATTTGAAATTGTCCACCAAGTATTTATTAAATATAGGAAATTAGTAGCACTTATTTCTTTTGGAAAATAACTTATAATGGGAGAATATGTTGGAATTTTGAAATTAGAAAATCAAAAAGATTTGGTAGACACTCTTCAATTTCAGTTATCAGTCAATTTCCAGAAATACAAAAGATATAGAACATTTAATTACCAACTAACATAAAAACTACAACTCCTACAAATAAAATTCTCCATTCTCATCTTTTCCTACAAGTTTACTAAAATGATATTGAACACTTTTTTGCAAATACATTTCATCAATTAACAAATCTGAGCTTATTTTTTCTTCTTTTAATAAATATTTAATGCTTTAATTGCTTCGATTCCACCTTGAGTTAATGCTTTTAGATATGAAAATAAAGGAAAAGGAAAATCATCTAATAACAAGTTGTAGGCTTGTCTAAAGGTATATAGTTGAACCAAAGCAAACCAAATCAGTTCATTACTATATAACTCTTTGTATTTATTATATAACTCTCTGTTAAGTGTATTTCGTTCAAATAAATAATATTAAAAGATAAAATGAATTTGTTTTTATTCCAATGCCTATATTTGTAATTCTTTTGAAAACCACTTTAAGCAAATAAAGAACTTGAATAAAAACTGGCCTACTAATTATCGGACTTGTTAGCAACAAGTCTGGCCGTGTATTTAAGAAGGCCGTGTATTTAAGGTACGCAAAAAATGTTCAAGTTCTTTAATTTTTCTCCTCATTGATATAGCAGTGAACACCTGTTGATGTTGTAGGTGACTAATTTTGAAGCGCCACTAATACGGTTGCGGATTCAATTCCTCATTAGAAAGCTCTTTTTTTTTAATTTTTTTTAATGTTTTTTCATTGATTATGATAATATGTTTACATTATATTGCACTTTATATTTAGCCAATATTATAAATCATTATTTGCTAAATATATCAAAGTGTAAACATTTTATATTCTTGCAATATTGTTAACAACATTTAGCCAACATTAAGATAAATATTGCACCAATAATGTACCTATGTTGCTTGCTACATGTTGCTTGGTACAATAGGAACTTAATCACAATTCTTCCTCTTATTTCTTGCTGTCTGAACACTGTTTAATAATAATATTGCGATATAATAATATTGCAATATAATAATAATGCTACTTAACAATAATTCGTTAAATACCATAACTAATTGTCAGGACTAAAAAGCGGAAAATTAATTTAATTTTAAGTTTAATAGTTCAGTAAACTTTGATTGACAGGTCTGTTTCAAAATGAATCTTGTGCAGACCTTTTTCTCACTTCTTCAATCAGAAGGATGGGCTGTACTCTTCATTGATACAGCCAGACTTTTAGAGGCTATTGGTTTTAAATGCAATCCAAGTAAATGGCATCTATCTATAGACAGTTCATCTTGAAGTCCAGCCTCAAAGACATGTTGCTTAATCTGTGCATCTCAAAGAGGGCTATACTAGTTTTAAGATGTTGCTCAGTGAAATTAAAATTGAAATAATTACACCACTTAACTAGTGAAATTGAAATTGAAATAATTATACCTCAACTATGAAGGTTTTATCTATTGTACAGTATTGGACAAAACATTTGCAACCAACATCGAAAAATGCTAAAAAGTTTTCCTAATTTTACATGTCTTAAAAACAAAACAAACTATACTACCACAGCAAACAGTTCAGGAGTCTGGAGTCATAGCATGCCATGACATGAGCAATCAGCTGACAGGTGACAGCACACAGGCAGAATTTTGTTGACAAGTGCCATTTTGCAGCAGACAAAACAAGTGCAACTTTTTTGGTTTGTTTCATTTTCTTAAGTCTGGTCCGTTTCAAAGTTACGGAAGTTTTTTAATAGTTAAACGAAGTTTTCAGAAGTTTCCAGAAGCATGCAGAAGCTTCCAGAAGTTTCCAGAAGTTTCCAGAAGAAGCTTCTGGAAGCATCCAGAAGCTTCGAGAAGCATCGAAAAGAAGCATCTAGAATCTTCCAGAACAGGTTCACACAGGTTCATTTTACTATATAAGAGACATGTAAACCGACATGTAATTCAGTCAGTATATGGAAGTCAATCAGTCAGTATTATCAAGACAGTTTATCGAAGTGAGTTTTATCAAAGTGTTTTATCGAAGAACATCAATACAAGAAGTAAAATACAACAAGTGTTTTATTACATCAATACAGTCCACATCCAACCAAGACGTTGCATTCCACAGCATTATTGTATCATCACAAGGTAAATGTAACATGGTAAGCCTTAAGAAGCGTGATTATTTATTTTTATTATTTTTATGACTTGAATTGCAAAAATGGCTCCCGACAGTCTTAGATTGGAACTAAGAAAGAAAATTATTGGCGATTATGTAAGTGAAATGTCACAAAAAAGTATTTGTGATAAATATTGCGTGAAAAAATGGACTGTATCAAGACTATGTTCCAAATATCGTTCTACGGGGAAGTTGGCAGCAGATAACAAAAGTGGAAGACCGCATTCCACCACTTCTAGAGAGGATTCTATGATTGTCAGATCCGTCAAGAAGGATCCCTGGATGTCATCAGTCGAGATACAAAAGCAATTAAAGGTGCCTGTATCGGACCAAACAATCAGACGACGTGCTGTTGAAGCCGGATTGTTTTCTCGATTTCCTGCAAAGAAACCGCTGATTTCACTAAAGAACCAGAAAAAAAGACTCCTGTTTGCTACATCTCATATTGACTGGAATGTGCAGAAAAGGAGAACTGTCCTGTTCAGTGATGAATCGAAGTTCAACATCATTGAGAGCGATATCATTTGCCGTGTACATCAACCAGCCGCAAAACGCCTCAATTTACGTTACTGCCACAAGACCGCGAAGCATGGTGGAGGCAATGTAATGGTCTGGGGGTGTTTTTCTGCTAATGTTCTAAGTCCAATACATCGAATTGATGGAGCAACGGACCGTTTCATGTATTAAAGTATCTTGAAACATGTTATGTTGCCTCATGCTGAATGGAATATGCCAATAAAATGGGTTTTTCAGCAAAACAACGATCCAAAACACACTGCAAAAGTAGTCATGCAATGATTTCAAGACAACCACCTATCGGTGATAGATTAATCGTCTCAATCCACGGATCTCAACCCTATCGAGAACCTGTGGGAGATTGTCAATCACAGAATTAATCATGAAGGTGTTCGTAATAAGGATCAACTGTTTGAGCAAATCCAAAAGGCCTGGGCAGCGATTCCACAAAGTTTCATTGATCACCTGATCGAATCTATGCCTCGAAGATACAAGGCTGTGATCGACAACAAAAGATTCGTCACGAAATATTGATAGCGAAATACAGCTTGGTCAACATTTTGTGGAGTTGCACTTGTTTTGTCCAGAAGGAAATCAACTTTTTTTAATACTTTTGATTAATTTGTTAATTTGCGTGTACAAATAATGAACTTTGTGATGAATAAAACTTGAAGAACGTTGTCTCTAAACAGTTACATAGTTATTTCTCTAAATTGAAAAAATGCAGCACTTTTATATAAAGAAACTAAATTAGCATTATTTGCTTGCACTTGTTTTGTCCGTACTGTATGTCACTAAATCAATACAATAAAAATTTTGAAATAATAATTAATAAAGCAACAATTCTCAAGAGAGATATAAAGTCATATTAAGGTTCATAATATTTATAGATAATTCATAACATTTGACCAATCAATAAAATTATTTTATCCTTAAAACCGTACCTTTATGGCGTTCTCCTGTTTAGTTGAGGTTGTCTTGGAAGATGGTTAGTTTGCACTTCTGTGTAAGTTTCCATATTAGATTCTGGATTAAGCAAACTTTCTTTTTTTGTAGTTAGGGTTTATTTGGTTGAAAGATATACTTTGTGTCAATAATACTATTGGCAGCAATTTTAGTATTTGAATGAGGAAATTTAATATCTTTTAAGTTGCTAAGTCTTTGATAGATACAGTAGATTCTCATCTGTTTGGAAATTTAATGTGAGCATACTGTTGTTCTGCTTCTATCAGATCAGCTTCTTCTACAATGGAATCATATTTACTGGATCAAATACGTTTTTTTACAAAAACTTTTCCTTGTTCTAACAACCAGGTTGGGGTAGATTGTCCGTTTGTAGATCTACAAAGTAAAGAGCAAAACGAGTGTAAAGTATCCTTTTATACGGTTTCCCAGAATTCGACTGGTAGCTTTTTTGATTTGAGAGCTAATGTTACTACAAATTCTTCCGTTAAAGTGATTTACTTGTCTATTTTCTCTGGGATTATAAGGCATTGTTCTGCTTGTGACAGCTCTTCGGGTATGCAAAAAAGTATGTATTTCTGATATTATAGAACTACCTTTGTCAGAAGGAACATAAGCAGGCATGCCAAACAAAGAGAACAAATTCTTAAAACACTTTAATACTGAAGAAGTATCAGAGCAAGGATATGCAAAAAAAAAATCGTGAATATATTTTTCAATAACTGTATAGTTATTAGTTAATGTGGGAAGTGTTGGAAGTGGGCCTTTAAAATTTATATTAAGGTGTTCGCATGGTTGGGTTGCTTTTATAAGGTGAGCAATATATGGTTTGTAGAATCGAGGTTTCAGTTCACAACAGGTAATGCACTGGTTTACAACAGGTAATGCACTGGTTTACAACAGGTAATGCACTGGTTTCCAACTGCAAGCAAAATGGTTTGTCCTTGTAATGCCTGGGTGACAGAGAGCATTATATAGGTCTGCTAGTTTTACTTTATTATCACTTATATACAAACAAATGGAGTTTATGCTTTCATTCTTCAACAACTTTTGAATCAGTAAAGCAGAACATGAGGAAGGTGATGAGCAAACAGCAGCTTGATTATATTTACCTGGTCAATACTATGCATTATTTTATCTTTTTTTAATTTGTCTTTATGGTTCTGATTGATAATATACAAACAACCTGTTGGTTGGTCACTAAGGTAAAGTGGCACCTGATCAAATAGTGTTTCCACTTCTGAAGGGCATCCAAAATAGTATATGCTTCTCTTTCAATAACTGATTGGTGTATTTTGTGTTTGTTTAAAGATTTTGAGAAGAAAGCCATTGGCTTTCCATTTTAGTTTAATATTGCAGCTAACAAAAAATCAGATGCATCTGTTTCAACTACAAATGGAATTGTTTCAAAATCATCAATTTTGATTTTGAAAAATCATATTTTACAATAGCTTTGAATTTTTTACTGAAAAGACAAAGATGCCATTTATACGCTCCCAAAGCTCTTTTTATATGGGATTTGATACTTATCGATAATGTATTTGTTGATAAAGTTGTCAGAGCCTTCAGTATCTATTAATGAAGAAAGTTTTTGACATTTTATTTCCTAATTAAATTTAAGAGGCACTTATCATTTCTAATATGTTGTCAGATTCAGTAACAGCTAATGATCTATTTGATTTACATCTTTAGCAAAATGTTCTTGTTTTTGACATTTGTGGCGAACAACATCTTTAGCAGGACAAGCATTATGCGGGTGGCGATTGTTTCTACAGAAGTAGCACAGTTTTGTGGATAAAAAGAAGTTTTCGAGAGTTTTAAACCAGTGAATCCATTCTTTGCTCGATGTTGAAGAATTTGGATTTACATCAAATCTTTCAGAATGTAAATATTTATCCACAAAAAAGGTTTTTTATTACGACCAAAACTTTTTTTTTTTACAGAAATATGATAGATAAATTGAAATAATTAAACCTCTTAACTATTAAGGTTTTATCTATCTTATGTCACTAAATCAATACAATAGAATTTTTAAGATAATAATTACTAATGCAACAGAATTTTCAAGAAAGATATTAAGTCATAATAAGTTCATAATGTTTATAAATAGTTTATAACAGTGGCATCATATTTATAGACAGTTCAATCTGATGTCCAGTTCGAGACTTTCAAAGTCATGTTGCTTTATCTTTGCATCTCAAGCTATATCAGTTTCAAGATGTTGCTGAGGGTCTTGAAGTATGAGGACTACAGATCAGAGGTCATCTGTAGGGATTATTTTTTTCCGCATATATCCGGAATTCCGTATATTTTTCCCAACTTTTAGTTTTTCTGGGTATCCAAAACATTTTCCATACATACAAGTTAACGTGTATATTTTTGTTTTTTAAGCTTTTTAACTCATCACTCATTCAAAAATTTTTAAAAAATTTGGAAAAAATTTTGAATCAAAATTTGAAACAACTCCTTTAAAAGCAAAATTAAGAGTAAAATTAGGGAAAATATATTCCGGATTTTTAAAATATGACCTTGTTTTTCCCAAACAATTTTCCAGATTTTCAAAATATGACCTGGATGATCTATGCATCAAAGATTTTAATATAGGGTCATTTCTTATCTCTTCCAGGTAGTTTCACAAAATTTGATTGTTTCCTTTGCCTTTAGGACTGTCTTGACACTATCACAGAAAGGATACAACAGATCAAGTTCTCTATGGGAAAAAGCAGTTTAAATTGGGAGCTGTTGATAAAACCTCAGAAAGTGTTTATACCACCACTGTACATTAGGGTGGTTCTAAAAAAAAAATTTTTTTGAAAATGTCTGATGGCACCCCTTCACCAAGATTCTAAACAGGATAGAGAGAGAGCAGTGTAGAACAGTTTTGCTCACAACTTCCTTGATAATCACAAGGCTACAAATTGTGTGGAGTTGGTTCAGATTCTCATTAGGAGTTAAGCAAAAATGGGATTTTTACTCAAAGTTTCTCAACACCTATCTCTATAAATTCAAAGAAAACATGGGAGCTTATTCAGAGGAACAAGGCGAGCATTGAAATATATTGGACTTAAAATGTTGCTTTGACTCACAATTACAACGTTTGAGGTTCAAATCCACCCTGTCACCCTATGCCTCAGCAAGTACTGCCCTTAACCTGTTTCTCTGTCTAGCAGCCTTGAACCTTGTTTCTTCATGTAGCATCCATAGTTAACAAGGTTTGCGTTTTGGAGTTTAAGGTTGAGAGTTGCAAAAAAAATTACAAAAATAGAGTAGCCTCCTCAGCTGTAGTAGCCCCCTCTGGAGCATCAGAAAGGTGAATTAAATTTAAAAAAAAAACCTATACAGTCTCTTGCTAAAGTTTAGAATTAGTTTAGTTTTTTTTAGATAAATCCATAGTTTATTGAAAATGACATACACAAATGACATATACACAAAGCTAAGATTTAAATTATGTTGTATACATACACATGTATAAATATTCTTCCAGATAAACTTACCTCTAAAGTGGTGTTTCTTCATGCTCAAAAAATTAGATTAAGAAAAAGAACTTTTTTGATTAATATATATATTTTAAATAATATATCGTTGTATAACATCAGATTTTTTTGTGTTTGAATACTAGGTTCTAAGTTATAAAAAGTAGAAACCAGGCCTTTAAATTTAGCAAATCTTTGAATAAGCTAATATTTTAAATTTTCATATAAATCTTTAAATTTTCTTTTATTAATGCACTAAGTTTAGATTACTTTTAAACTATCATCTAAACCAGCAATTTTAACCTTTTCCTTCCCAACAGTTTCTTTCCCAGGGTTTTCTAATCCACTTAATTAAATTTATTTAAACTTTAACACTAAATATTTTACAAAGTAATGTAATTTTTACATATAATAAAATCACTAAATAATCTTTTTAGTGATAGATTTAATTTCCTGGAGTTTCTTGATCTTAACTTTATTTCAAAAAGTTTTCTGCATTGACTGTAATACAAGCAATAAATAAATTTTTGTAATACAAGCAATAAATAAATTTTTTTTTTTCTGATTAAAGGACTGGTCATTAAAGTATGACAAATCAGAACCTATTGCTCCTCGTTACGAAATCAATGCACCTGATCTCTACATTCCAAGTATATTTTTATTATGTTTATTTTATTTTGCTTATGGTTTTAGCTGAAATTTTTTAACTTTTATTGTATCACAATTTTTGGTCAACAAATCAATAAATATTTCAACTATAGGAGTTATTTTTAAAAACTAATGAAATAAACTATTAGCACCTAACTAGAAAAAGATTTTTTTCTGTAGAGGAAGTTTGTTGATAATCTTCTATTATCAAAGTTATTTTAAATTGTTATTATTAAATCAATAATCTACTTTTGTAAATGAAAAACTTATTTTCTTATTCTCATATATTATTTTCTATTATAAAAAAATTTTGTTTAAAAGTTTTGTGCAAAAAAAATTTTGGTATAAAAAAGTTTTGTACAAAAATTTTTTTTGAAAGAATATCTTATATATTTTATTTATTTATATATTTTATATATTTTACTTTTTTTCATATATTTTTGCTAAGAAATTTATTTTAAAATCATCATAGGATAAAAATCTGTTAATCATATCCATTAAAATCCTCCTCCTCTTTTTTTAAAATGTTTTAGACCGTAAAATCCTCCTGAAGAGATGCTGAAAGATTGTTTTTATGCTGACTGTTACAGTGCCAAAAAAGTCTTATTATTTTTAGAAAAGTATTATTTTTAACTAAAAGTATTTTTTCCCATTTTTTCCATATCTAAAAATGATAGGTTTCTCAAAGCATTACAAGGGTTAAATTAATTTTAATTGAAAGTTTGATTTATCGTTTAAAGTTTAAAGTTATCACAAAAAAAATAATTTTGAAATAGATTTAGTTTATAGATTTGGAAATTTATGTTTTTATGTTTGAAAATTAAAAAAATAAAGGAACATCAAGGTCATCAGAAAAGTATAAAGTCAGCACATAGTAAAAGTTAAATACAGAGTGTTAAAAAGCTTTTATTGTAAAATGAAGAAAAATAAGTTTGACATTTTTGTTTTGTTCTTACATTAGTATTAATTTTAAAGCAGTAATGCTTTTTGAAAAAATGTTATTATTTTTAGTTTTTATGTATTGTAATTGGTTTATAATTTAGCTATGGCTTTTGTTACTTATGTTTTGGTGAATGGTTTTATAATGGGAACTCAAAATAGGTTTTATAACTTTTTTTGTTCAAATAAAAAATGTTTTTTTTTTTAAACAAAAAAGTAAAATCTTTAAATCCAAGTTAAATTTTAGATTTACACCAGAACAACTTGGGATGACAGCTAGTTCAGCATTAGTTTGGCTTTTTGTTGAATTGATCATGATAATTGTGAGCATGTATGTAATTGGCATTCTATCAAATGTTAAATACTTAGATTTGTTTGCACTATGTGGCTACAAATATGTTGGGTAAGTTTATTATTACTGCTTTTAGTTTTTATGCTACTCTGCTTTATGTTAAAGCTAAAAAGTTTTCTAGATGCAAAAATTTTTTATATTCTAAGGTAGGTCTTAGTGTGTACATTTGTTTTCCCAGTGTGGTTCTTAGTGTGTGCTTTTATTTTCTAAGTGTGGGTCTTAGTGTGTGCTTTTTGTTTTAAATGTGGGCCTTAGTGTGTGCTTCAGTTTTCAAAGCGTGGTTCTTAATAAAAAGAAAAGACAGAAAATAAAAAATGAAAAAAAAGAATGTTTTATATAATGCTTATGTAGCACATGTATTTCATTCATATGATGTACTTTAATGAAATCCTACAACTTTTTTCTATCCCAAAATGGCCTTTACATTTCATCTCATACAAAATTTTTTTTAAAATTTTAGAAACAATATATTTTATAAAGATAATTTTAATAAGAAAATATCGTTTATTTATATATATATATATAAAAATAAACGATATATTTTATAAAGATATATATATATATATATATATATATATATATATATATATATATATATACATATGTATATACATATGTATATATATATATATATATATATATATATATATATATATATATATATATATATATATATATATATATATATATATATATATAGATTATAAAATGCATACTCAATTTATACACATTGATTGATAGTTTTTCTGATAGGTCTTTCAAAGTACCAAGGTCTTCCAATAGAAAAAGATTGATAGCGCCATAAGATAACGTTGCTAAACTAACTGCTAAACTAACTGATTAATCAGCATATTTTATACAATATTGCACTTTAAAAATGTTGTTTGTTTAAAATATATCATTTGCAGTATAAGATAAAAGTATAAATTGTTTAATTACAAAAAACTGTTTTAGATCAGCTGTTCCACTTTAACTGTTCTTGGAAACATAAGTCTTTTTAGTTTTTTTTCTGACAGTTTTTTTTTTGTTTTAGTTTGTAAATAAAATAAAATATTATTCTCTTAAAAATTTAGAATTTTAAATTTATAAGTTATAAAAATGATACAACAATAACCATCTAATAAATTTTCTGGCTTTGTGAATGAAAAAAAATATGAAGAAATCAGCTTGTGCAAACAATTTATTGAAACTTACTGCGGAAATGAAATTTTGTTGTATGATTCATCTGAAAACCTAAATTACAATCTTAATTATTACTATTATTTATTTTGAAATATTTATAATTTACAAATATTCAAAAAAACAGCTGTCAATTATTTTTTGTGTTAAAATTTGTAAAAAAATGTTCTAAAAGTCAGAAGTACTGGGAGTCTTGGTTAACTTAGAAGACTCTATGAATACTATAATTTTGCCATGATCATAATTCTGGAAGATTGAAAATGATAAAATCAGAGTAAAATGTTTCCTAAGTTCCATTAAGTAGATTCTATTAAGTAGATTCTATTAAGTAGATTCTATTAAGTAGATTCTATTAAGTAGATTCTATTAAGTAGATTCTATTAAGTTGATTCTATTAAGTAGATTCTATTAAGTAGATTCTATTAAGTAGATTCTATTAAGTTGATTCTATTAAGTAGATTCTATTAAGTAGATTCTATTAAGTAGATTCTATTAAGTAGATTCTATTAAGTAGATTCTATTAAGTAGATTCTATTAAGTAGATTCTATTAAGTAGATTCTATTAAGTAGATTCTATTAAGTAGATTCTATTAAGTAGATTCTATTAAGTAGATTCTATTAAGTTGATTCTATTAAGTAGATTCTATTAAGTAGATTCTATTAAGTAGATTCTATTAAGTAGATTCTATTAAGTTGATTCTATTAAGTAGATTCTATTAAGTAGATTCTATTAAGTAGATTCTATTAAGTAGATTCTATTAAGTAGATTCTATTAAGTAGATTCTATTAAGTAGATTCTATTAAGTAGATTCTATTAAGTAGATTCTATTAAGTAGATTCTATTAAGTAGATTCTATTAAGTAGATTCTATTAAGTAGATTCTATTAAGTTGATTCTATTAAGTAGATTCTATTAAGTAGATTCTATTAAGTAGATTCTATTAAGTAGATTCTATTAAGTAGATTCTATTAAGTAGATTCTATTAAGTAGATTCTATTAAGTAGATTCTATTAAGTAGATTCTATTAAGTAGATTCTATTAAGTAGATTCTATTAAGTAGATTCTATTAAGTTGATTCTATTAAGTAGATTCTATTAAGTAGATTCTATTAAGTAGATTCTATTAAGTAGATTCTATTAAGTAGATTCTATTAAGTAGATTCTATTAAGTAGATTCTATTAAGTTGATTCTATTAAGTAGATTCTATTAAGTAGATTCTATTAAGTAGATTCTATTAAGTAGATTCTATTAAGTAGATTCTATTAAGTAGATTCTATTAAGTAGATTCTATTAAGTAGATTCTATTAAGTAGATTCTATTAAGTAGATTCTATTAAGTAGATTCTATTAAGTAGATTCTATTAAGTTGATTCTATTAAGTAGATTCTATTAAGTAGATTCTATTAAGTAGATTCTATTAAGTAGATTCTATTAAGTAGATTCTATTAAGTAGATTCTATTAAGTAGATTCTATTAAGTAGATTCTATTAAGTAGATTCTATTAAGTAGATTCTATTAAGTAGATTCTATTAAGTTGATTCTATTAAGTAGATTCTATTAAGTAGATTCTATTAAGTAGATTCCATTAAGGCAAAAGTATTTTTACTTAAACTATAAAACATTGGTTACTATATAACTGTAAAACATTGGTTACTATATAACTATAAAACATTGGTTAAAATTGTTTTAACAATTATTATTTTTTGGAATGATATTAATGTGACTATTTTTTATTTAAAAAAGATTTTTTTAAAATCTTTGGTATTTTTTTCTAAAAAAAGTTCTTTTAAGGTCCTACTGTTTTTTGTTTTTTTAGAATGATATTATCATGTATTGCTGGGTTGTTATTCAATTCTTTTGGTTATTATATGGTTTTATCATGGATGAGTTTTGCTATTGCTTTTTATTTGGTAAGATGTTATCTAATGATTAAACTTAGGTCTAAGGCCTAACAGCTTAGGTCTAACATTTAACTTAGGTTTAAAATTAAACTTAGGTCTAAAGCTTTACATCTTAGGTCTAACAACAAACTAATAATGTCTAAATTATAATTGAATTAGCAGTTAAGTGAAACTGAAATCAAATAAGATTCTTTATGATGTCAAACTTATCCCTGCCTCTAAATCTTACTTTCTGTTATCCTGCTATTTAAGGGTCTCATGGTATTTTTGGAAAAATCATATTTCTTATATCTCAATGGTAATTTCTTGTAACATCAGAGAAGTATTAATAAGATTTCAAATAAAGAACTTTTTAAAGTGTGGTATATTCTTAATCATTTAGCCTGGTATTCTTAATCATTCAGCCTAGGTATTCTTAATCATTTAGCCTGTTTGATGCAAGTTGTCTATAATAATGGCCTCAAACTTTCTTTAGTAGTGGTGCTAATAAATGATCTCTAAAAGTTGTTAAACACGAGAACGGAAATTTTAGGTTGAATCTTCGATCAAAAGTGCTCATTATTGATCTAATTGATTATACTAATTGATAATCAAAAATTATCTAAAAAATCAGATTACATATTAATTATATGTATGTGGATGTATTTATATATATACCTCTCGAAAATTGTAAAACTGATAATTTTTTACTTTTTTTGGGCCTCTAAAACCATTTGATTTGAATGGTGAAACTTACTATTTAAAAAGAGCGTTTTTTTGCTTGAGCAGGTTAGTTGATGGTCAACTGTTTTTTGTAATACATACTTTATCACATATATCGTTAGTCAACTGTTCTATTGATACAAAATATTTAAAATAAGATGTTACAAAATTACAAAATCCTCGAAATTAGATGAAGCGTACAATATTATGTAAATTTGACTTACATAATAAAAAAAGCTAATTTTTCTTAAAAAATTTTTTATTATAAAAAAATAAAATTTTTTACAGATGAACTATTCAACATATAGATGTTGAATAGTTCATCTGTAAAAATTTGTTAAAATCATAATAAAAAATAAAATAGAAAAAACGCGGGTTTTGTTATTTAAAATAAAAAAACCCTTTTTTTAACTAGAAAAACCAGGTACAATTACTAACCAGAATATCAACAAAAACAAAACAAAAAGACCGTCAAACAGAAAGGCCGTTTAATTTTCAAAAATAAAAGTGATAATAAAAATAGAAGTAGTTTAAGGGACTCTTATTTTTATATAATACAAGGAATTAGATTAAAATGTAATTCCTCTTCTTTGGCGGCGTGGAGAGGCGTTGTATGACTTCTCATCGTCGATTAGAAAAATATTCTTATTTAGAATTTGGAAAAAAGCAAAAATTTATAAAAAACAATGCTTTAGTAGAAGTTTTTCATTCGGTCAGCTTCGTTAATACAGGTGTTTTTGACACTCCAAAACTTTTCTAAATCTATAGTTGTTTCTGGTCTATCTTCCCACAGTGCTTTGCAAACTTTACAAAGTGCCATTTCCAGTTCAACTTTATAATATGTTTTCCATTGAAAGTATTTGTTATAAGATTCGTCATTCATATCGAGATAGTTTAAGTAAGAAACAAGATCTCTTATATTTTTATAATCGTGTATGTTTATAAAACTACCTGAAATAGCGATTTTTTCTTTACTGTAGTTAGCACCTCCTGCTACGATCGGCAAAATTTCGCTTAATAAACCGTTCTTATAGTATTTTTCAGTAACATAGTCAATGCAAAATGAGTTTTCGTATGCTAATACAAACTTGTATCGTCTTTTTAATTCTTCACAACTTAATGTGTTTTTTTTACAATCTTTGGTTTCTTTTTGAAACACCTTTGCGCATGCTCCATAAACATCTACCGAGATGTATTTTTTCAAGTTGCGGACAAAATTAATCCTAGTATCGTCACAATGGCTTGTTATGTAGAGTATTTTTTTATCTTTACCTTCTGCAAAGTTTTTTATTTTTCCTGTTGGTTCAACAAGTTTGCGTATCCCATAGTAGGGTAAGAATATTTCTGAGTCTGTTCGATATGTTGCAGTCCAGTTAAACAATCCATTATATAAACTTAAATTTAGGTACGTAAACTTGGGGCTTTCGTTCATTAACCATATCCAAATTTGCTCTGGGTTTTTTCTTATTTCTCTTAGCACTTGTTCGTGTGGCAAATCTCTTGCGTGGAATAAAACTGCATTACTTAGCATAATTTCTTTCTTATTGTAAGTGAGTTCACAATGATTTACATGACAAGGTGATTGATCTAGCTCTGTAAAATTGTAATCATAAGGTACATGTGGCCATGGTATGCTTCCAAATAGAGGTGTGTAAATTAAAATAAGTTTCTTTTTTTTATTCAGCAAATAGTCTGTGTTCACCTCGTATTCTTCCTCTCTCGCATTTTTAAATATGTTTGCTTCTGTTAAATTGGTGTTTAATTCAGTATTAACGATCGTTGCCTTTTGTTTTTGTAGCTCACCCAAGAAATAGTTTAATTTATTGAAATATTTTCTCTCACAATGGTCTAACGAAGAATTGATTTTGTATTTAAAAATTAAAATAAATTTAATTAATATGATTAGTAGAAGTAAAAGTAAAATTTTTCTCAATACACACCGAACTATCATTTTACATATATTTGTGTATCTTTATTCCTTTCTATTCTGTTTTTGTTGCTATAGTAACCATTCGTTTATTCTAAGAATGTTGCTTATATTAGTGTGGATTTTGTACGCGTGATTATTATTTTTTATGAGTTCCAACTAAAGAAACAAGTTACAAAATTAAATACCAAAAACTTGAGCCTTCTTTTTTACATTATTTTTTAAGAAATGAATTAATTTATTTGTTATTTTTATAGGCACGCACTTTACGTTTGATTATTAGTCCAAATGAACAATCTGACAGTCTCGCTCGTTCTTCTGGTACGAAGAGACGACTCTACGTTCTCGTATTTATTTCTCTTATTCAACCATTATTTATGTACTTTCTTACTCGACATCTTTTCAACTACGATATTGTCCAGAAGATCGTTTTAGTTTAGAAATTTTTCGCGTATGTAATAATAATAAAATTAAAAGCTTCAATAGATTTCTAAATTTTTATAATAAAAAAAACTGTAAAATTTGGTGTGGTGTAAATCACTTGATTTTTGTGACAAGCAATTTTATTACGATGTAAGTCGTCGCCTGAGAATTATAAGATTTTATCTTTACGCTTCTAAAGATAGTCAGAAATAAATATTTACTTTTGTTCAACTATTATTAGCGTTTATAATACTAAAATATAAATAATAAAATCATTATATATTTACATAATGTTTAACTGTTTAATTTACAACATAACCTACTTATATTTTTTATTTCTTACTTTTAATTATATATTTCGACTTTAAAGTTAAGTTTTTTTAGAATAAGATTAAAATAATTATAATTTTCAAGCGACGAAATCTTATCAGCGAAGTCTTATAAAAAATATATAAAATAGTTTAATAAATTATTTTCTTAACGTTTTAAATTATTAAAAAAAAAAATGTTCGCAGCTTGAAAAGTATGTAAACGTGTAGTTACGTTACAAGTGAGCTTTAATTTGTTGTAAAGGGTCTTGGATCGTATAGGGATTTGGGCCGCAATTGCTCAGCTGTTTAATTGAGAGCAAACGCTGCCAAGACAAGCAATTGCTCTCAATTGAAGTTTTTACGGATATCACACTGATTAGATTTTCATTTAGACACTTAAATTTAAAATATGATGCGTGCGATACTGCGCGTCGCACTTTCCTTTGTCAATCGAAGAGCATTTTTCTAAAAATAAATAAGTCCATTTTTTCCAAAATTGAGTTTTTTCAACCTTCTTTATTGAAAAAGGTACATATCTAATCATGTTAGTATCAATTAAAAAAATTATTCATCATCTTTACAAAAAATGTAAAAACGATTACAAAAATTATTGGGATTCAAAAAATATTTGGCCTGATGATTAGTTTTTTTTATTTTTTATAAAACATGTTTCTTTTAAAAAAACGTTCTTCAATCCAAATTAGGGATGGCAAAAATCCCAGAAATTTTCAATCCCGGGATTGAGAAATTTGTCCCCGGGAAATCCCGGGGCTTTAATAGAAAAAACGCAATTGAATACTTTTTAAGTACTCATCAAACACTTAAAAATGATTATTTTAATAATAGTTATAACTAAAATACATTAATGTATTTTAGTTATACTATTGTAGTTTAACTAAAATATTTAATACCTAAAATTAAGTTAAAAACATGTTTTGACTTAATTTTGTTATATTAAAAGTTATCTACGACTTTTAAAAATTAATGAACCTAAGTACTTTAAATTATAAAACAATACCTTAAAATGGTAACACAGTATAAATAAAAATAACAATTAAAAAATAATATAAATATGCTAGACTTCATTAATTAAACGGACGATAAGAAAATTTTGTAATTTAATAAACCTTCGATTTTTTGATAACTTCATTAATTGAATTGACGTTAAAAAAACTTTCCTCAATCACTCACATGTTTGAAATTAAAATTAATGGAAATAAAAATGGAATTTTAATCACGCACACATTTGGAATTAAAATGAATGGATATAATAATGAAACTAAAATTGTGCACACATTTGAAAGCAGAAATTTCAAAATTAAATTAAAATATACCTTCTATTAAAAACTCTTGTTTTTTCCATTAGCAAGCTCTTGAATTTTAATTGTTTTTGTAATATACTAGTTTTAACATTATAACATTAGTATCATATAAAATTGTATTATATTTTATATGTTTGATTGTACATATTTTGCAAGCCAAAAGGTTTTGAGTTTTTATTTTTAATAAAATAGAGAGAGAGTTTTAAAAGGAAAGCATTGCAAATAGAAGTAAATAGTTACACAACCAAACAGCTACTATACCAAAGACAATGTACAAATTACTTAATTGCAATTATAAGCTTAAACTTTATTAAGTTTTACTTTTTTTGACGATCCCGAAAAATTTTGGAGACTATTCCCAGGATTTCATGATGAGCAATTTGTACAAAATCCCGGGATTGCCATCCCTAATCAAAATGCAATTTTTAAAAAGAAACTTGCTTTTAAACACCATTACGAAAAGTGGGGTTAAACTTTTTTAATATCCATATTTTTAAACTAAATTGAAAATTCAAAAAATAACTAAAAACGCTTAGAAAGGAGCAGTTATATTTAACATACTACTTATAGATACCTATTTAATTTTAAGTAAAGACAGTGTTAGCAATGTGTAAAGTTTTTAGTTATAGGCATTCAAAACTTGTATCACAAAAGGAACAATAGGTTCTTTCAGTGACGCTAGTTACAGTGGTTAGAACTAAATATTCAATATTCCACACAAAATATCTTTACCTGAAACTAAATAGATATTTATAGGTAGCATGTAATGTTTTATGGGCCCCATCTTAACGTTTTTAGTTTTACTTGAATTTTAAATTTAGTTTACAAAGGTTGAAAAAACAGACTTTTCAACCCTGCCCAATGGGTAAACTTGTCTTTATAAGTTATAATACTAGAACTGAGTTTCTGCCGTCGATAGAGCGAACTTAACGTAGTGTGTTATATTGACACGTTGGCTGGAAATAAACAAAAAATAAATTAAATTTAGAAAATTCATGTATGATAGGAGGGGTCATACTTTAAAAATTACATAGCATATGTTTTTATATATTTTCGTGACGATTTATATAAAATTATAAATCGACACGAAAATTATAGCATTTATGTGAAAATTTCAAGTTAACCTCTCGTCAATAGGCCACCAAGAAATTTAAATAATTGAGTTCTTTCATTTCTTCTGTTGTCTATGCTAAGAATCAGTAAAGATGTTGTAACTAGTAAGTGTAGTGAAATAAAATGTACTTAGTTTTGTTTGAGTTTACTCACAACTTCTTAGCTTGGAAACATATATTGAGTTTTTAAAATTCCAAAGTTACGCTTATAAAGATCGAAGAAGGTCGATGATAGAACTGGAAGAATAAAACAGATTAGTGTCATCTGTAAAAATTATGCAATCTAATTTAGATAAGACTTTAGGAACACTGTTGGTTTAAGTTAAAAACAGAAGAGGAGCTAGAATAAATCCTTGAAAAGCACCACATTTCATTTGTAATTGTTTTGAATCGTTATTGTGATCTAAACCAATAGATTACTGTCTATTATATAGATTGTTTGAAGCAGACCATACCATTATAGTTTGATTTTTGATCCCAAATTTTTTTTCCAAGTTTTTCCTTCTTTCAGAAGTATAGTCTGGCCTACTGTGTCGAACAGCAAAACAATAAAGACTCCAGATACAAACTTTTCACTATCGAAAGTTGTACTAATTTTATAAAAAAGGTTTTACTATGTACACGTAAGGTATTTATGCATCAAACCAACGGTTTTGTCAGAAGCAGGTATTAAATGTGTTATATAAATTTTAAATTATCATGGCTACACCTACCAAAACCTTTAGTCGTTATACTTACCAAGAGTACTAGTATGAAGTGAACGCTAAGATACAAATGTGTCGATAGGGAGCATTTGTTGTGTCTTTAGAGCAGTGCCCACTATGGTATTTGAAGAAAAAAAAAAAGCAAAATTACGACGATGTGATAATGTTTGAAGGTTGGCTGCAAGAGCAGGTCCAACTATGTTTACAATGCGTTTTTGCTCTTTGTCTAAAAGAAAAAGGGCATCATTAGAAGATCCGCCCCAGATATGACAACAGTATTCCATACAAGGCCGGATTTGAGATTTATAAAGATAGAGAATAAAATCCAGAGTAAGAAAGTGTCGATCTCGATAAAGAGATGCAACTTTAGCAGATGCTAATTTTGCAACGGATTTGATATATGGTTTCCAAGAAAGATCAGAAGTAAGAGTTAACTATAGAAGATGAAGGGTAGATGACTCATCAAGTTCATTACCGTTCATAAATATAGGAAGGTCTAAATTATTGTGAAAACAATTGGCTAAAAAAAATTGAGTTTTATTTGAATTAAAGTTCCCCAGCCACTGTGAGCCCCATGCTGTAGAAGAAGTGAGATCCGTTTCAAGCTCAAATCACCCCTCCAAGCAATCAGAGAAAGTTGGCTTCTTATCATGACAAGAATAAATGGTAGTATCATCAGCGAACAATGCCACCTTAGATGTGAGAATATCTGGAAGATCGTTAATGTAAATTGAAAAGAGTATAGCGTCAAGGATTGAACCTTCAGGAACCCCTGAGGTTACTGAATAAGAAGAAAAGTGCTGTCCATCAAAGACAACTTTTATACTACAATTGGAAAGAAAGGACTTAATAATCTTAAAGATGTTACGGGATACACCGTAAGAAGAAAGCTTATGGAGAAGACAAGCATGTCAAACATTATCAAACGCTTTAGAAATGTCAAGAGCGATAGCCTTAACCTCTCCACCTTTATCTAATGCACGATAAAACTATCGGCTATTACTGTTAGCAAATCAGCCGTAGAACAAAATTATGGAAATCCATATTGATGATCAGAAAGTAAGTTATTAGATTCAAGATGAGAGATTGAGTACTTGTTAATTAAAGATTCAAAAATCTTGCTTTCGATAGGAAGATGACTAATGAGATGGTAATTAGACAAATCAGATCGCTCTCCAGAATTTTCAAAAATAGGGATAACAGATGCTGCTTTCCAGCATCTGTTATCCCTGTTTTTGCTTGCTGGAAAACAAGCTTCTGATAAGCACTTGTTGAATAGTTTTGAAAGGATAGACACTTCTGCAAGACTATAACAGGTATGTTGTCCGGGCCACAAGCTGTAGAAGAGTCTAAGCAGGAAATCACTTTAGATACAAAAGCTGGAGTGATACAAATATCAAGCAATGGATCAACCTGTTTGACTGCTATAGAACGCAACTAGTGAAGTCAAGAGATGATATTGATGAAAATTTCTCAGCAAATAATTCAGCTTTGTCTTTAGATGAGGTGACAAAGTATAAATCATACAAAAGAGGAGGAATTCTCCAGAATTCACGAGAGCCTAATTTTTTTGATAAAATACAAGATTTCATATCCTGAGAATAGCGGGCTTTGGCGTTAGACAAAACCTTTTTACAATGTAATAAACAAAGTCTGTTTACTGGAGAATTGTTTTGCTGATAGATATGGAAGTAATGGTTTCGATTGGTAATTGCAGCAGCACAATGTCAGGAAAACCATGGAGAAGAGGCTTGATCTGGAGAGGGAATAAAGGATTCCATGCCACGAATCCACGAAATTATGTAAGAAGCACATTTGTCAACAGGAAAACGAGAAATTTCTACCCAAAGGCCATCACCAAGAAAATCACGGAAATAGTCCCAGTCAGCTTTAAGGTAGTTGTAAGATGTACAATAATAGGGGGATTCTGATGATAAAGAAGAATGAGATAATAGTTTTAGAGAGATCAAACTGTGATCAGAGGCACCTAAGGGTTAATGTGGAGAAACTGAGTACTGACTAGGATCAGAAACAAGACATAAGTCGAGTAGAGAAGGTAAATGATTCGGGTTGTCTGGAAAGCGAGTTGGAAAGTTGACTTTGAGTTAGGGATTGAGAAAAGCAAAAGTTGTGGGCTTTAATGCCTGCAGAGTCACTGACACTTGAGTCAAGCCATTTAGTGTGATGAACATTAAAGTCACCAACAACAACAATATTTGCTGATGGATAAAGAGAGAGGGTTTGGTCAATATGATCAGAAACAACATAAAGAAGAATGCAGCCTTGTGATGAAGGAGAGCGATATAGAAGAAAGAGAAAAGCAATAGAGTAATGTGGTGCTAAACGAAAGAAAATAAAAGAGTATTCTGTAGATTCAAACCTAGTTTTGCGACAAATGAGTGAATTCTTACGAATGTAAATGCTTAGGCGAAGCATCTGACTATTGGAGTCTTTACGAATTAAAGGAAGATAACCATCAGCACTAAGATCATAAGATGAGACAGCTGAATACAAAGTAGGTCGGGTAGGTCTGCTGAACTTTGCAAAAGATAAGACTAAACAGAAGAAAAGTTAGAAGAACACGAATATTAGTAAATGATAGGTTTAGCGAACTTCGTGATGACAGTGGTTTTTTGTGTTTTATAGTTTTTGTTACTTTATTCATTTTTAAATTGAAGCATAAATAGTACTCAGTAAACTGTTTAATAGCCCAAGCAATTGCCTCATTACTATTAATAAACCCTAAGTCGTAACAAAGGGCTCCAATGTGGTCTTGGCAATGCACACCATAAGTACAAACAGATATTTTTCAGCTGTTGATGGAATCAGCCTCTCTGAGAGCTACCACAGAGTTTGGTAAACATGACTACCAGCCGGCCTCAGAACCATAAAACTAAGTTTTAAAGTTGTACCCTCATTAGGAGATAATAGAATGAGTTCCCTAGTCATAAAAACAGAGACACAAGCAAAATCCATGCATCGAGTCAAGAAGATCAAGCATTCAACATCCTAAACTGGAAAAAATATATTAAAAATACATCTGCGCCAGCCTAATAGATGAAGAAGAGGTGCGGGACTGGTCAACAGATACAATCTATTTACCCCTTAAGTCTTTGCCTAGAAGGCCTTCTACAAAACAGTAGCCGGATGCATTTAACATCTGCCCAAGATGATTATTTTTATCGAGACCCATCTCTAGCCTTTATTCAACCAAGTGCCCTTAGACAGGGGGTGTTTAATGTCGGAGTTGGCATCTCCTAGCCTTTGCCTAAAAAGACGTATCGTACAAGGCAGCAGGACATGAAGCAAATTGTACATGTTACCAGTAGCAGGATAACTTCACCTGACAACTTATTTTATTTATTTTAAGAATTTTATTAATTCATTTTAAGAATACTAAACAGAAAAAACCATCGGTTAATCCGGGACAAACATCAATATTGACCACAAAATCAAATCAATTTGGCAAAAGAGCAACGCTCTGCTTTTTGTAGATTGATCATGATGTATCATGAGCCTCTGAAAACTAGTGAAACTAATAATACTAATTGCTGCAAACAACAAATGTTCAATTTAAACCATGATCAAAAAACAACCAGAAGACACAGCAAAGTACTTTTCTTAAACGATAATGCGCCTGCACACAAAGCAAAACTGGTTCAGTATACAATCATAGCAAATAGGTGGGACCTGCTACCCTACCCGCCGTATTCACCAGACCTGGCCCCCTTCCGACGACCATTTGTTTTTATTGATGGGACACACATTGGCTAAGCAACACTTCAATTTTTACTAAGAAGTTGGACAGGTGTACATTTACATGCAATTAATAATGCAATACAACAAAAAAGCATGCAATTATCCAATTTGTAGGAGAAATCTCTAGTTCTTTTGAAAAATCTAAATAAACATTAGGAGTTTTTCATTGACTTATCAAAAGCATTCGATACTGTCGATCATGAAATTTTGCTACACAAGCCAAAATATTATAGAATAAATAGCAAGGTTATAAAATGGTTCAGAAGTTATTTATCTAAACCGTAAACTATTTGTCTTTAGCAATAATGATTATCCAAATAACTTTCTAGATATTTCAAGTGGCGTCCCACAAGGTTCCATTTTAGGACCACGATTGTTCTTGGTTTACATAAATAACTTAAATAAAGCCTCAAATTACGACACTAACTTATTCCTTCTCGATAAAAACATTTAAAAACTCTTCTATATTATAAATAATGAACTTAAAAGAATATCCAAATAGGTTAATGCAACAAACTAATTCTTAACTTTAAACAAACAAGTTGGATTCTTTTCCATCCAATCTCAAAAAGCTTATTTGCCCCGAAGTTTGTAAGAAATCTTTATTGATGATGTTGAAATAAAAAGATATTATGTCACAAAGTTCTATTGTGTTTTTCTTGATGAAAACATCGCATGGAAAATGCATATGGGCAATTCCATTTAAACTTACGTTACACACGCAACAACTTTATCAAATATTTGCCTATTTAAACTGTAATTTAAACTTTTAGCTGTTTATTATGAAAGCTGTTAGTCTAAAGAATAAAATATTCTAAAAAGTTTTAAATCTGGCCGAAAGAGGGCGAGCTTATTACTGAAAATGCCACTTAACTTACGTTGGAAGAAAAACAAGGTAAAAAAATTGCTTCAACTTTTACGTTAGATTTCTTCTAATAAGTAAAGCTGCTTGTATTAGAAATTTTTACAAGATGTTGAGAATTCTATTCCAATTTAAAAAATTTATAAAAATTTATTAGAAGTGACTGGCTTAGAAAAACAAACTTTTTTGATACTGTATATTTAATTTACATTACATCACTTATGTTACCGAGCGATTATTATTGTGGATTTTTTATATCTATTTTTAAGAGTTAAATTACGTAACAAAAGAAGCGCAGAAGTATTGAACTCATTCATTAAAAATAATTAACAAAGGAAATTAGAAAACTGGTGTCATTCTTCCTGAGTGATTTTTCATAACATTTATTATAATTAGGGGTCGTCCATAAAATACGTACGCTCATAGGGGTGAGGGGGAGGTCTTAAAAAGACGTTTAATTTAAAAGTACATATATCGATTTTCTAATTTATCACAATTAACCAGCTAATCAATAGAAAAGTTAAAATTCTGACTAAAGATCATAGTTTGCCAACATAAAAAGATGTTTGGTATAGGGAGTAGAAGGTTGCGGGTCCCCATACATGTGTGTGCATTTTCCCTCAATGCACACACACGCATGGGGATCCGCAGGATTTTTTTATGTTCCAGATAGAACACTTTCACACATTGTACAAACTTCTAACTTAAGTATGTTTATACCTATGCCAAATGAGGAGGTCTTGCAAAAAATTAAGAAGGCGGGGGCCTGGGAGCAAAAAAGGCCTAAAACGCCCTTTCCTCTCCCATAAAAAAAAAAAAAAGAAAGCGGAGAGGTGTAAATTTTGTATGGTCACAACTTTTGTAATTTACAATACTTTTCTACAAAATTTAAAATCTGTCGATAAATTTAAATTTAGTTTTAGATAGTAAAGTTGAAATTTTACTACATTAGTGCTCTCACGCTTGGGCAGGGGGAAGTGTTTTAGGTTTTTTTGTTCCCAGGCCTCTGTCATCCCACTTTTTAGCAAGGCCTTCTCATTTGGCATAGTTATACTTAAGTTTTAGAGCTTGCACAATGTTCACACCTTTGGCATAAGCATACTTATGTTTGAAGCTTGTGCAAGACCCAAACTTACGTGCCAAATCTGTGAAAGTGTTTTATCTAGAATATCAAAAAGTCCTGCGGGCGCTCATGCACACATGCCACTCCTTATATACTAGCCCTGAGTAAGACTTATTTCAAGCAATCTATTTTTTGAGTCGACAAAAAACAGGTTTTAGCAATGCCGTGGCTAATGGGTTGGAAGCCCCCAAAAAACGTGTCATTTGAGTCACAAAATCTCCCAAATTTTACCGCTAGGTTTCGCTAAACTAAAAAGCTCCTTAAATTAACAAAAGAATACTCGATTTTTTGCCACTTGGATCTCCGTCGCCTCAGTCTGCAACACTAACCGCTCGACCAAGAGTACACTTGTACGTAATATAAGTTAACAATATCAAAATTAATATTTGCATATATATTTGAAGAGATTTCTATAATACGGATCCTGTGCCCAAACAAAGAGCTTTTGGGTCGAATAAAGTATGTAAGATACCTCCTCCACCTTTTTTTTTCCCATTAACTTTTTCATTAAAGAAAAAGTGTTGTTTTTTTTTTGTTTTTTTTTTTTTTTTTTTTTTTTGGGGGGGGGAGGGGGAATTTTTTTTTTTTTTTAATTTTACATTTGTTGGTCTTATTACAACTATATATTGCCAAAAAAAAAAAATAATAATGACAATAATATTAAACTTTCACAAATATAAAATAAGGTATCTGAAAGAAGATCAAAGGATCTTGTCGTCAGAACCTTAAATAAGTTCACCAATATTTTATATAAACAATATTTTATATAACTCACCAATATTTTATATAAACGTATACGTTAAGTAAAGAATATAAAATCAACAAAATAAGTAAGAATAAACTTTTTACAAATATAAATAAGAAAAGGCAAAGTTATTAATTTATATTATTAATAATAACATAATACGTCTTCTAATAAAAAAAATTAGGGTTTTTAATTTACTTTTAAAATAACGAAAAGTAATGGGTAATTCGAAGTCAAAATTGGCCAAAACAATTTTATTCCAAAGGTATGGTGCACAATAGGCAATACAAAATTGATTAAAGTTTGTTTGACAGAAAGGTTCATTTAAAAAATCAGTATTTCTCAAATTGTAATTGTTGATGGGTTTCGGAGTAAAAATATCTTTGAAGACAGATTGAGACAAGTCATTTTTCCACATTATAAACATTATATATATTTAGCTCGTATATATTTAAAATTCTCATTTCAATAAAATAATGTTTTGCGTGAGAAAAGCGATTTGCAAAGCAGATTAAACGGATATTTCAAAAATGTATGTACTTTTTAAAAGGGAAAGGACTTAGAAGTACGCATGGCCACAGGGGGGAGGGAGGGGGTCAGACTTCAAAATTTTTGGCGTACGTACTTTATGGACGACCCCTTACCATATGGAAAACATATGGAAAACAATATCGCAAGACCAAGAGCAACTTTAAGAAATTGTTTTAGTGTTACCACTTTATAAAGTGGTAACCACTTTATTAAAACTTATTTGAGTCATTTAAATGTCATTTAAAAAAAGCCAGAACATGTTATTTATTCATTTATAGTTATTAAAATTATGCTAATATTGTGTGGGGAAGCACTAAAAATAGTAAGTTTACAATGCCTGGAACTGTAAAAAAAAAAAAAAAAAAATGCAATAAAGCACTGAAATAAGTAATTTACAATTCCAATCTCAAAAAATTTTTTGCGTATCAATATCAAAATAACGCTCAATTCATACCGATACACCTGTACACATTTCACTGCATCTTATTAAACTTTTGCATTAAATTTATTTTTATCAGTTAAACAATTTATTTTTTATTAAACTATTTTTATTATACAAGTTTTATTTTGTTTTATACAATTAAAAAAAAAAAAGATTTTGAGAACACTTATATAAAATATTTAGTTTATTCGACAGTTTTTTAATACAAGTCATCAGATGTAACTAAAATCCAAACATATCATAAACACAACCGTTTAAAGATATTTTGAATTATTAATTATATAATACGTTTTATTGACAAGCATTCCTATGAAGTAGATCAAAACGATATGCTGTGAACTGTTTGTTTGTTTGGTACAAATTAAATTAATAATTTGTTATTATTGAAACTTATTTATATTTTGAGTGAAAAAAAAGTAATTTTCACACTTTGCGAAACATAATTTTTATTGCGTCAGTTGTATTAGAGGTAAACATCTCAGAAATTTGTGCAAGTAAATTAGTTCCATTCCTTTTGTAGTTGAAAACAATTTTTGACAAGTCAACCTGTAAAATATATATATATATATATATATATATATATATATATATATATATATATATATATATATATATATATATATATATATATATATATATATATATATATATATATATATATATATATATATGATAACAGAATATCTATGCACATACATTTTAATGAAAATATGTTTAAAAAATTATTACCTCACAACGACTTATTAATATATCCATGACTCTTTTTTCTTGTCTATTGCTAATTGCAATTATAAGTTCATTGCTAAAGTAGGCTGCACTGTCTTCGCATATTGATACTAAATGTTTCAAACAAACCAAATTACTTAAAAAAGTTTTTATTTTTAATATTTTTAAAGTACAAGCTGTGAGGTCGGATCGTAATGTTTTGCTTTCGAGAAGGTAACGCATATGCAAATTCTCAAAAATGTATATTTATCCCTTGTCAAGAATGTATGCGCAAACAAAATATATAAAAACGCAAACTAATGCTTTAAACAGCAAATGCTCAAATACAGCTATAAATTTGATTTTAAAAGAAAATTTTCTTCGTACCTATTTTTTTTAAAGCCAGTTTTGTGTCGTCGTGGAATTCAATATCAATACTTTCCGTTATTGGAAATCCGTATTTCAAACCATAGCTACGAATTATAGCATCTAAAGTGGCGGTATTATAAGGTTGCGTTGTCAGCAAACTAGAAATGTATTCTGGACTTTGGTTCATAAAGCTGTTTTCAATTTGGAGAGTTGTCTCATTATTTTCAGAACTTTCCATATTCTCCTCGCGTTTTAAGCGAGAGAGCGGTATCATTATGTTTTTCATACTTACGGCTACGTAGCTGCTAAGTGTTCCATAAAGATCATCAGCAAATGTAGTATCATATGCTAAAAATATGCATGCTAATCACATTTCTAAATAGCTTTTGTAATAATAATAATAAAAATAATTTCAACAAACGTTTTGAATAACACGATTATTTTAACGTATTTCTTTTCTGTAAGTGTTTTTGTGTTTGCAAATGATGGAAAAAAAAATAAGCAATGGCTTTTTACATACAACAATTATTAAGAACTTCGTTAATGATTCATTTTTTTTTAATACAACTAACAAAAATAGTTTAATTGTTTTAGGTTTACTAACTATTTATAAAAAGTAACATCAACGTTTACTATTTATGAAAAGTAACATCAACAACAAAATAATTGAAAACTATTTATATTTTAAAAAGGAATTGAAGTTGGAAAAGACATAGGGTAGATTAGGGTAATATGAGACCTTGGTAGTATGAGCATACTTAAAGATTTCTTAGATATAAGAAGTGAAGATAAAGGTGCTTTGTATTTTTTGAATCGACTTTATGTGCTGATAACAGGAATCATTGCAATTAGCGTAAATTTATTAGCAGTAATTAGTGGCTATCATCTAATTAAAAAGCTGTTAATTTTTTTGCGTTGTTAAATAATATCGTAACGCATAAATAAATCTGTAGCGCAAAATTTTGGTGCTAAAATAATGAAATTAATTTTTTCATAAAGAAAAATATGTTAGCTAAAAATCCAATCCATTTTTTTTGAAAAATAATGCATAGAATCATTTAGTTTTGACTTTATTTTAAGATATCATTTTTGTGTAATACGAGCATTTTTGTGTAATATGAGCACCCAGCGTTTTCCATTGAAATTACCTAGTCCTAAAATAGCAATGGTTTTAATGGCTTTTTGAATAAAAACAAAACATAGTAAAAAATTTTAATATTTTAACAATACTAAAGGTTTGAGTTAATAAAATTGAAAAATAACAAAGTAATTTTTTTTTGTTGCGGAAAACATAGCAGTATTGTTTTAACAAAAAGTGGCCTAAAATTTGATCTTTTAATGATAAGTTTTGTTAACAACGAATTATTAAATACAAAAAATTAGTTCTAATTGTCAGGTTGGTATTTTTTTACTTAATTAATGTTATTTTTTTTGAGCTAATTTAAAGTGCTCATATTATTAGTGGTCTGGGTAATATGCGTACTTTAGCTACTTTTTTAAAACTTCTGGTGTTTTTTTTAAAAAAAACTTTGGAGCCCCAAATATCTAAGTGGGTCATAAGTAGGGATCCCTAAAAATTGTTAATTTGTAAAAATTTTGGACGCAGCTTAATCATTTTTGAAAATATTCCAATCTTTGCTTAAGGTACTCATATTACCCTTATCTACCCTAAATAGTAAAAAAAAAATTAAGTTTTTCTTTTTGTTCGTATTGTCCCGTTTTTTCATTTTGCTCGTTTTGTTTCGAAACCCAAATAAATCAATATAATACTCAATTTGCATGATTTTTATTTATATTTTTAAAAAGTTTTATCAAAATATTTTTGCTGTTTTGATAAAACTAAATTAAATACTATTGTTTTGAATTGTTATACACACGCACAAACACACACGCACGAACATACATACACACAGACACACACATACATATATTGTTCACTGGTATATATATATATATATATATATATATATATATATATATATATATATATATATATATGTATATATATATATACATATATATATATATATATATATATATATATATATATATATATATATATATATATATATATATATATATATATATATATGTATATGTATATATATATATATATATATATATATATATATATATATATATATATATATATATATATATATATATATATATATATATATATATATATATATATATATATATATATATATATATATATATATATACTGCAACACTAACTTTTTTTATATATGTATATTAAAGTTTGTTTTATAAAAGTTACTAAAAGATGTGATGTAGTCTTTTCAACTAGTAACACAAGAACACTGAATTTCTGCAAATTCAAAAACAAAAAAGTCTTTCATGTCAGGATGTTGAACATTCAAAGCATCCACTTTCAAAGAATCCTAGAATGTTAGAAAGATTGGAAAAACGTAGCTAATGTAAGTTTATCATAATGGAGGCAGTTGACTTAATAGATAGTGAAACGGATAGCACCAATAATCCTTAAAATGAAACTGTATTTCCAAACAAATTGATTTCAAATGATTACTTTTAGTCAGAGTTATTATTCAAAAAGATTTATTTATTCATGTTGGTAAAATTATTAACACTAAGCACAGTGAGAACATAGTTTTTGAAATTTCTCATCCAAAAAAAGTACTACTTTATTTAAATTTTTATTTATTATATTTAAGCGAACTGCATACCATGTTCAACTTACCCATGCACAGATCTATTATATAAACGCTTTAAGTAAATTTATGGAACTTCTAAAACATGCTGTATCTCTGTCTACGTCCATGCATTGGATTGACTTGAAAATTCTAGTAATTTAAAAACATCAATACCAAACTAGTTCAAAAAAATAAGACAGTTGTAAATTATTTGTGTATTTTACAAACTTTTTAATTTAGTAAGGTATATTAATTTATAATATTTCTTTAAAATATGTATTTAATTGAAAATTATCATTTTTAAAGCCAGTGAACAAATATTATCCAGAAAACGAAAGTCGTTTTTAACTGTTAATAATTTAGACTTAATTAATACTTTTTCTGCGGAGATAAAAAAAAAATATTCAAAAGACCTTTACATAAAACATCCATGAAAACGAGGCTGTGCTTGTTAAAAATTAACCAAAGCCATAATTTAAAAAAATTTAAGTTTTACAAATAAGTTTATAGTTTTTAAATAATATTTTTATAACTTTTAAAAAGAAGTCTGTATGAAAATCTACACGATCTTAAAGAATCTAGTTTAGATGGAATTAGATTTTTTCAAAGTTTTGTACACCTTTTACTCATGAAATTACAGAATAGTTTTTGGTGTAATTCAACAACCAAAACAAGAAAGATTTTCCATTACTACCATTACATTAAATATAAATTTGTAGCGAAAATAATTATAATAATTTATTATAATAACAAAACTATTCATTCTAAAGTTAATGATCATATAATTAAAGTACTTAGGAAACGACTGATAAAGATAGTTGGATGTTCTTAGCGAGTAGCGAGTTCAATACAACTAAGTTCTTAGGTGTTTGGGAAAATTTTTTTGGAATGACGTGAGAAATATTAATCATTCCAATTTTCGAGAAAAAAAAATTTATTTCAACATTTACAAAAATTTCTCAGATTTGATGGATGAAAGTGGTTTTCAGTTGTTTTCAATGGATGAGAATGGCTTTTAGTTGTCACCAAAAAGTAGTTTATTAGTTGTTGATCTAGGAAAAAATACTTTTGAAGAAAATGTTTAAAGTAATAAAAAAAGCATCATCGTTTTATTTGCAGTAAATACCAGTGGAACTTTTGCTCCATAATTAACAATTTTTAAATTTTAATAGTTTGTCTTGCAAATAGAATTATAAATGCTGCTTCATCAGGATGGGGTATTAAAAAGTGAAACTGGTTGGATGACCGCAGAATGGTTTTTTGAGTATATCACAAATGTTTTTCATCCATTTTTGATAAAATAAGAAATTCATTTACGAGTTATTATTTTTTTTGGATGGTCATGCGTCACATTTTTCTATCGAACTTTGTAAGTTTTGCTCTAAAAATGAAATAATTCTTGTTGCATTGTTCTCAAATGCAACACATATTTTGCAGCCGCTCAATATGGAAGTTTTTGCCGACAATAGCGCATTGACCATGAAGGATAAGAAGTAGTCAATGAAAATGTACCAGAAGTATTAAATTCATTTATAATTGATCCTTCTATGGCAAATAATATTAAAAGTGGTTAAAAAAAAAAACGGAAATTTTTCACTTGATGCTAATAGTGCTTACTACACAAAAATTGTTCAAAGATTATCTGAGCCAACTGTTGCTCCATCTCCTTCTTTAGAAGAGAACCATTCAAGTGTGACTTTATAACATTTATTGAAAAGTGCATCAATCCAAATATTTTAGAGCAGTTTAAAATAGCTGACGAACGTTTAGTTTAGAAAGGTGAAAAGAGCCTTACCTGAAACATATAAGAACATAATTTTACTTGATGAAGTACAACAGGGTAATAAAAATCTATCAACAACTTATATGAAAACATCCGATATGGAAAAGCTGATTGCATTATTGCAGCGGTAATAGAACCAAATCCAGCTTGTTTCAGTTTAAAAATAGCAGCAGAAATCATAAATCCAATCAAAAGTATTTTAATTTGGCCAAAACAATCCAAATGTCCAAGCGCAAAATAGAGCGTTTACCGTTGGTTGTAGCATCTGAAACGTGGCAGCTAATTCAAAAAACAAAAGTGCAAGAAAAGTCACCAATAAACAATAATAAATTACGAAAGAAACAATTAGCTGCAGATAAAAAGTCAAAAATAGAGGAAGAAAGATTAAAAAAGAAACAATTGGCTATGGAGAAAAAAATATTAAATCAAAAAGCTAAAAAGGAAGGAAAAACGTTAAAATTTTGAAAAAGAAAAAGAAAGTTGCAAAAGAAAAAGAAAGCATTAAAACTGAGTCAGAAAACGAGTTCCATTCAAATTTTGACAATAATTATAAAATAAGACTCAGATAATTATGATGAAACTCTATCCTTTCCAGATTAAGAACTTAGAGGCTATGTACTAATGTACTACTATTAGTAATGAAAGTACTTTAAAATCTTCAGTTTTAATTCATAATAATATTTTCATTACTATATAATTAATGTTTATTTAATAGTCTTTTTTTTTAAATTTATATATCTAAAAATTGTTTAATAAAATGTTACTATTGCATTAATCTTAATTTGAAACCGCGAGCGCATTATAAATCAGACTCTAAAGCAAATTTTAAAATATACGATAAGCGTCAACAGTATTAACGATAAGTGTCAACAATATATACGATAAGCGTGAAACACTTCCGATAAGAATAGAAAACTGCGTTTTAAATTTTTATCAAAATAAGTACATTATTGATTTAAATTTCAGAGTGAGAATAATTTTAAACTAACTCTTATAGAATTACATTGGCGGCTGCAAAAATTCATTTTCAATACATTTCTACTTTTGAGTAACCTAACATAATGTGTCGGCCCTGAAACTTATAAACATAAAGCGTGTTTATAAAACTTTTTTAACTTCAGATAAAACTTTAATAACTTCAAATGTTAACACTTCCTACTTAACTGGTTCCAATTAAAAGAAATATGAGAACATAATAAGTAACATCAAAATTACTTTAAAATACCTTTAAAATAGATTTCTTTTGCTTTTTCCACAATAGAAGTCTCCCAAGCTGTGAGCAACTCAGTAGCTAAAAGATAGTTTGATGTAATAATGCAGCTCCGCAAAAGAGTAGAAAGAAATTCTTCAGTGGTAATTAACAAGTTTGAAATCAAGTATTGAATTGAACTTGAAGTTTTTCGAAGAATTATTTTTACTAAATCCTAAACAATAGGTTGTATACTTGATTAGAAAATTTTTATGTTTGACAACAGGCTCACAATAAAAGTTATACCTGTTCGTAACTGCTGTTATACTTTTCTCGAAGCAACAGTCTGTAAGAGTAGCTTCTTGGAACAATTAAATTTATTAGTTGATTTTCATCAATATTAAACTGTTGCAAAATTTCATTTAAAGTAACAACATCAAGTGTTGCTTGCTCGTCTGTTTCCACAAAACTGTCGTAATATAAAGCGTCGCTTAGATCCTTTGGATCTAATAACGGCGTGATTGCATTAATGTTAGGATATATTTTATCGTTGGTTATAGATTGAGGCACATCGAGTAAGAAATTGCTTGTCGCAGCTGCTGAATCCACGCAATGCGTATGTATTTTGGTACTATCGGTAGTTGGAATATTTATTTCTGGTGTTACTTTACATAAAGGGTTAGATTCAGTTAAATCAGTTGATGTATCGTGAGATGCGGTGTTTCTCAATGTCTCGTTTTTATTGTTTTTATCAGAATGTTGGCTTTCATTATTATGGATGAAGCATTTCTCGTTTTGATCGTTTAAATTATGATCAAGTGACGCATCTTGAGGAGTTTCTTTGTATTCGTGTACGTTTATTACTTTAGTTTCATCATTTGGTCCACTTTTGACTGTAGCATTGCTTTCTAGACTCTATGTTGACGAGCAAGGAAAATATTTTGAAACAAGAAATTGATACTTGAACAAAATAAAAATATTCGCAACTAATAGTTTATTTAATTGATGATCAAATTTAGTAAATGTAAAAAAAAAAAAAAAAAAAAGTGGAAAAACAGTTTATCAAATGTCTATTAGTTGTACACTATAAAGTAATGTTTACTCATAAAGTACTTCCCAACTACCCTTTGTTTTTAAAAGTTACGTTCTAAATGTCTTTTCAATGTCTTAAAAACGTCTTCTAAACATTCGTAGCAAACGTTAGGAACGTTTAGAAGAGATTTAGAACGTAATTTTTAAAATCAAATGCCCGTAGGGTTGCGTCGTGTTTTAATTGAAGTTTTAATTTAATTCAAATTTATGTAAAGAATACTATAAAAATGCTCCTCAGTTCCAAAAATTAATAAATCTAACGTAACCATATTTATAATTAAAGTTTGACAAAGTTAATATTAACTTTTGTTTTAATTTCATTCTTTTTAACTTACGATATTTAATACTACGGAATCTAATTTATATATGGTAAGAGTTTATTTTTTACAATGTTTTTAAAATAATGAAACACTGACCGTTGATGGTGCTTGAACCACTTGGTTTTTTGAAGGCGAACATCCCATTTTTTTAATGTTGTTTTTAATTTTTAAATTTTTTTTTATTCGTTAAAGCTTTACTCACTATCGCAAATTTAGTAGTTTGTCATGGAGACCGAGTAAACAAAACGTATAAAAGTAAACATTAGCATAATTAAAAACTGCTCTCATTTAATCCGTATTGGTTTTAGTATCGAACTCGTAACTATTTGTTTGTTTTTAAAAAATCTTTATATTTTAAATCTTTTATGAAGTTCACTAGGCTTAAGTAAAAACAACAATTTGAAAATAATATTTCATTTTACTCAAATTAAGCAAAAGTTTGTATTATAACGAATTCCAGAAATTGGTTTCTCGTCTACTTGTATAATTTGTACAGTGTTTGTTGAATTGGTTCCAGGCTGACATCCGCTGACAAATACAACACTTGAACCTGTCTTAATAAAACCCATATCTTTTCCATAAGTTATTGCAAATTCAAGTCTGTCAAACATGTCTTCGTGCCACGCTTTGATTCGTGGAGTCGAGTAGACTAAAGGAAACAAACCTCTGTATAAGTGACAAAGTCTGGCAACTTGTTCATTTCTAGTTATCACGATTATTGGGCATTGAGGTCTATATTTTGACATAATCCAAGAAGTTCTAAATGAGAATAAAATATAGTTGTAAAATGTATGTATGTATTATGTATTTAATATGCCTAATGCATAAAATTATTTTTATACCTATGCATAGTATGTATATGCATAACAAAATTAATTAATAAAATAAAAGTTCAAGCCTAAAAATATTTAAAATTTATATATTATATATTATAAAATTTATAATATTTAAAATTAGTATTGAAGTATTAAAAGTACTTGATTTTAAATTCACAAACTGTAAATATCGAATCATTATATTTTGAGAGAGAAAAAAAACACTTTTTGGGGGTATTGTTTAATACATCTCGGACACTTCCCTAGAAATCTTTTAAAATCTTTTACGGTTATCAAAAAAATAAATTGATATTGAAGTTTTTAGTAGATGAGTCAAAAAAATATCAAAAGTTTACTTTTTTAGTTGTCTTTAGTTTTCTTTAAGATTAAAATTTGCAATATGAAATCTGAATTATGTTCTATATGAGTTTGGCACAATTTACTTATTTTTATTTTAATGCGTATTTAAAGCAATTGAGTTAAATGCCAAAACTAATCTTTAGAAAAAAACCTCCATAAATGCTAAGGGGACTAATCTCTTTATTACAAAACATTGTATGTACTTAAAGTTGATTTGGTTAGTGTTAATGCTAGGAGCCTCATTCCTGTATTGGAATGTCCAGTGCTCAGTTGAACATTCAAATTTATGTAGTAAAAAATGCACTTTTTACTTTGTGAGCAATGAACAGGATTGCAAAAAAAAACCGGTTAATCTCTATTTATTTCATTAAAAACTCGTTCATAGTTAAATCCAACTTAATATATCTTAATTAATTTATACCAAATACAATACATTAAGTTGTATTGAACTGTGAAGTTCTTAACATTTCGAACGAAGGTTTTCTATAGGTAGTACATTAAATGTCGGAATAAATTATACTATAAACACTTATTTTAGCCACATTAAAAAATATTGTTGCCATAAATCAAAACTGTATTATTTGATAAAACTTTTTTCGTTTGCTAACAAGTACATTGTTATAATTAAAGTGAAGTAATAGCCAATTTAAATAGTATTTTTAAATTTGTTTAAATTGCCTAATAGACAAAAATACCTTACTAAAACTCTTAAGAAATTTATAATACCGATCACTTTACATTTTTGAGATAAACCAATTAAAATTAGAGTGTAGCAGCAATTATGGAATTGGTCAAAATGTTAATTAAAGTGATAAACTTGTTTGATCAAACGTTTTCTGGTGTAATTGAAAACACTCCCACTTCTTTCTTGATTGCGTCTAAGTATTCCTTGAGGAGAAACTTTTATATATATAGATTCATTTCTGATGAGTCTTGATGAAACACAAAGTAAAATGAAAAAAAGTGACAATTGATTTTCTACTAATTTATTATTTCTCTGTTCTTTTAAGAACTAATTTATTATTTCTCTGATCCTCGAAAGACCAGAAGAGAAAATTTTTTTTAATAAATACAATGTTGTGCCAACTAAAAATACAAAGTTGAATTAACGTAAAATATTACACTTCGCTAACTTAAAAACAACGTTGCTGCATTTTTAGTCGTAAAAAGAGTACTTTATTGAAACTGTAAATAAAACAAATTTCATATTTATATTTTTCTGTACAATCCATTTTCTTATAGAGAACAAACCAAATTAACATCAAAATCTATAATATAATTATCAAAGGACATATACTAATTAATACTGAAAGGCGCATGTAATTGTGTGTGTATGCTGATGATAACGCTGCGTTATGGTTGTCACGCTACGTTACACCTACATACTTAATACTAACAGTGGTCCAACGAAGCGTTAATCTAGTAAATTAAAAACAATTCCAAGATTGAATCATGTAATCTAGTAAATTAAAAACAATTCCAAAATTGAATTGAAAAAAAAAAAAAGCCACTTGTGATTCAACTTTAGGCCACAACATTACGCTTAAAGCAACCAAACGTAATGCAAATCTAGTAAATTAAACACAATGCAAAGGTTGAATCATACCCACTCGTACACCAACAGTAACTCTACTTCATGCCACAACATGACGCTTACAACAACCAAACTTAATGCAAATCTAATAAAACGTGCACAATGATAACGTTGGCTTGATAAGCAGCCAATTAAATGCAAGTGCAACGCCAACATATTGTCATCTCAAACCCCAACATTGAAATACGGTTTAAATAGTGGTCTAAAATATGTATCCAAATTTAGAAAAAATAAAAGTCCTAATATTAAAAAAAAAAATCTTAATACTACCTTATTTATCATACATTTATAGCATCAAAATTAAGAAACCACTCTAGCAAAAGCGCTACTAACCCGATACATGAATTTTTAGACCAGCTTGAATAGTTTTAGTGTGCTAGATATTGAAATGCTTTTCTGAGTCTTCTAAAACTTATTTATTGGCAACAAAATTAGGTTCAAACCGTTTTGAATATTACACTTCTAGCGAGGCTCTCAAGGAGAATATATCTTTTTTTTTTGCACTTTTAAATCTCAGAAGATCTGGTTTGCAGAGAGATAGAAATGTTACCCATTCATAAACAAACTTAAATGCTGTAGTCAAAAAAAGTGTAATTTGTAGATACGTAGGACTAAAGATAAACATATGGATCCTAAATACACAATAGAAATGGTTAAGTACGGTGGTGGAAAAAGTGCAGTTGATTCGATGAATCGGTCATTCGATGAATCAATAACATAATGTTATTGATTCGATGAATCGGTCCAACCGATTCATCGAATCAATAACATTATGGATTAACTTGTTTATTGTTATATTCTTGAAAAAAAGAAAACAATTTTTGTAAAATTTCATTTTTCATTCAAATTTTTCATTTTTCCTCATGCTGATAACAATACGTCTCTTATATGGACGTTTCAACAAGAAAACGACACAAAACACACGTCTAAAAACCTTAAACAATAATTTGAAACGAATCAAATGGAAGTAACAGGTTTCCTACTATTAAAACTGGGGTTAAAAGTAAGGACTTTAAGGAGATTTAAGGAGATATTTTCCTAATATTTAAGGAGATTTTGGTTTTTATAGTTGCAAATTTTTCGACTACATTTTTGAATAAAAATACCAATACATGCAAAACAACACGTTTATTCCTTTTTAGGTAGTCTTTATACAATATCAATATCAGCAACCATATTTTAATTGTTAATTGAAAAATGGAAACAGCACTGGAAGGTTCAATGAGTCTCAATGATTTTAATTAGCCGCTTATGCATGATTGATTTTCCAAATTTTTTTATGTTTACAAAATTAATTAAACATAATTAATAATAGTATGCTAAACAAGTCTATTATTTTGTTGAGTTTATTGTAATAAAAATTTAATTAACCGCATATCTGAATATTTTGTAGTTAGAATAATTTTGAAGTTGGAAGGTAAATAAGTATAAAAAATTATTTTGTATAGCTTTTGATTACTTGGAATGATGAATGTATTGCGCGCGAGAACTTCTAAATATTTTTAAAGATATTTTTTACAAGCTAACCTCCCAGACGTTGTAAGCACAATGATTGCACTTGCAAGAGCTTTAAAAGAAGCAGCCACTGCTGCGATGCAAGTTGTTTCTGTAGCATTTGTGACATAGTTTTTGCTTAAATGTTCCGAAAATGATTCCTTATAAAATTGAACAGTAGCTGCTTGTCGACATATCTAAAAAAACTCAACTTTAAATAATTTTCAAAACGCATACTCAGACAAATCAAATATATAATAACAGATCTACTTTATGCATGACAGCTACAGCCTCTATAGGATAAGCACCGTTTGCAGTTTCACCGGACAGCATTACACAATCGGCTCCATCAACAACAGCATTCCCAACATCGGTAATCTCAGCTCGTGTTGGACGGGGGTTTTTAATCATTGATTCCAACATCTAAAAAAAAAGAATAACTAAATTGGTTATTTTAGAAAATTCTATTTTAAAGGATGAGTCAACTACCTGTGTTGCACAAATAACCGGCTTTCCAGCTCTGTTGCAGCGGGTAATTAAAATTTTTTGTGCTAAAAAAACTTTTTCAGCTGGCATTTCCATACCCATATCACCTCGAGCCACCATTATTCCATCTGCTGCTGTAATAATTTCGTCAATATTGACAACACCTTCGTAATTTTCAATTTTCGCAATTACTTTAATAGATTTTCCTTCCTCACCAAGAGCATTTCGTACTTCTGCGACATCTGACGCTTTGCGAATAAATGAAGCAAAAACCATGTCAACCTTTTAAAAAAAAACTTTAAATATTTTCTTAATAGTTAATCTTTTTATTTGAAAATTATAACAGCCTTATTTTCGAATTTATCATTTTTATATATATATATATATATATATATATACTTTATCTAAAGGTTACTTTGTTTTTTACACCAAACAATAAGTCTTGTTTATCTTTTTCTGAAACCGCAGGTAAAGCAATTACCGCTCCCGGCAAGTTGCAATTTTTTCGGCTGCCGATTGTTGCGTCGTTTAACACCACGGCCAAAAGATTATTATTGTCAATTATTTCTTTCACTTCAAGCAAAAAGTTTCCGTCCGCGATTACAATTTTGCTACCACATTTTACTGAATGAATAAGATCAGGATAATCTAGGAACAGTAGGCTTTCCGAACACTGGTTTTTAAAATATGGATCAGAAGTTACTTTCAGTTCTTGTCCTTTGACATACGTAACTTCGCCACCCTGTATAACAGGAATAGTTTTTGTTTGTTTTATAAACAATTTATTTTCACTCACACACACATTAATTCTAATGAATTCTTTTCAAAATTAATTTTTTGAAAAAATAATGTAGCCTAAAGCATCTTCCTGAATGCAAAACAACTCCAGTTATAATAAAATCAAATATAACAATTCCCAACTTCCTTTGAACTGCAAGGGTAGTTTTATAGTTAAAATTAAAAAAGAAATATTTTTCCTAAAATTTGAACTTTTTGATAATTAGACATTCTTTTTGATGAACCACGAAAATAAGAAACAGCCAAAAACAAATTAAAAAAACATTACGGACATTCTTTGTGTTTCCAGTTCGAATTTCAGCTCCTTTTGTATCCAACGCCAATCCAACAACGTGTGGAAATATTGTTTTTGCCGCAATGCGAATATTATCGATAGTTTTTTGGTGGTACTAAAGAAAGATTACTATTATTTTATATTTTTTTACATTTTATATAATTTTTTTCATTTGTCGCATGTTCAACTCTCTATCAGAATAATAGTTCAACTTTATAACCCTGTCATTTAATATTGGAACGTTAAATATTGGTGTAATAAAAAGTTTATTTTAACCTCGTAAGAACCGTGAGAAAAGTTTATTCGGGCAATGTTTAATCCATTCGCAATAAGCTCTTCTAGTACACTCACTTCTTGGCTTGATGGACCTGAATTATGTAATAACCATAACAATATCAATGTATATATATATATATATATATATATATATATATATATATATATATATATATATATATATATATATATATATATATATATATATATATATATATATATTGTAGGAATTGTGTTAATATTTCCAGTAAGAGTGTATACAGCATGTTTTATAATTAGTAGAGCAAATAATATAGTGAAAACTAAATAATTATTAAGATATATTTCAATTACATAACAAAAAGTTTCACGCAATAGTGATCATCAAATGTAACAACAACAAAAAAGAAACGACAAAAATTATATACAAAAAACATAGCTAATATATATAAATATAGCTTGTATACAATATATATATATATATATATGTATATATATATATATATATATATATATATATATATATATATATATATATATATATATATATATATATATATATATACAGTGTCTCAAAAATTTATCCGACCATACAAGTTTTTCACAACAACAAAAAAAGTTCACGCTCTAAATTATACTAAAAACAATGAACAGCAATACTTACTTTGTCTGTCATTTTAATTCTATTGGGAAAAGTATGTTATTTAGCGTTCATACTTTTGGATTTATGCTTCAGTTGGTTTATTATTTGCCCTAAAAAAAACTTAGCATTGAATAGGTTTGTAAAAAAAATTATCCGACCAACCGATATTTAGGTAAGTTTAATTACTTTTATGTGAAATTTGTTGAAATATTTTAGCAAATTTTTTTTACAATGAATGAAATTGCATAACAAAAAACTGTTTTTTTGAGTGATAAAAAGTTTTGTATAAAGAAAAGGTTTCATGTTTTTTAAGTACTTTTAAGAACTTAATCCAGCGTTGCCACACAAAAAGTAAAATACAATTATGGTCGGATGTCAGTAAGTTAGATATAATGGCATCGGCTCTTTCAAAACCTGGCTCTTTCATACACACTCTCCCCTACAATATTGACAAGTTTTATTCTTTAATTTCGAAACAACTTCTTCAAGATTCTATAAACCATGCAAAACAGTTCACCAAAATTCCTGATAAATCACTCGAAATTATTTACCACACCAGGAAATCTTTACTATATATGGATTAAAAAGTCGGCGGACCCTAATTTCGATGTCACTATGGGTAGTTTTGACGGAGCCGAATTGTGTGAACTAGTTGGCCTCTACATCTTATATACTATTGCCAAAGAATATGGTTTTAATACAACTGGTCTATATAGAGATGATGGTCTTTGCTGCTTCTATAATATCAATGGTCCTCAATCGGAAAAAATAAAAAAAAAATTTAATAAAAATTTAAGACAAATTTAATGTTAACATCACTATCAGACCAAACTTAAAAACCGTAAATTTTCTTGATATCACATTCAACCTTTCTGAGAACTCTTTTAAACCTTATAGAAAACCAGGACATAATCTTTATATATTAACATCAATCCAATCATCCACCAAGCATCAATCCAATCATCCACCAAGCATCAATCCAATCATCCACCAAGCATTAATCTAATCATCCACCAAGCATCAATCCAATCATCCACTAAGCATCAATCCAAGAACCTATACTAAAATGGAATATTCTCGATCAAGAGGAGCCATTAAAACCTGGTGGTAAATTTTGCAATTTATGCTTGACAGAAAAATATCACATTATTACATCGCCATTAAGTTTGCTTAACAAACGAACCGATCTTGCGTAAAAATGCCGCCATGAAAATAAATTTCCAATAAAGAACTTTAATGTCATCAAAGCGGACACTCCATGCATATTATGTTTTTGTTACATCTGATGATTGTTATTGCGTGAAACTTTTAGTTATGTAATTAAAATATAACTTAATAACTATTTAGTTTTCATTATATATATATATATATATATATATATATATATATATATATATATATATATATATATATATATATATATATATATATATATATATATATATATATATATATATATATATGTTCCACACAGATCGTGAGATCGTGTGTAACATATATATATAGATCGATTTCACGATCTGTGCGTAACATAAATATATATATATATATATATATATATATATATATATATATATATATATATATATATATATATATATATATATATATATATATATATATATATATATATATATATATATATATATATATATATATATGTATGTATGTATGTATATATATATATATATATATATATATATATATATATATATATATATTTATATATATATATATATTTCGAACATTAGCAATAAATTTGTAAAAATGTCATTTTGCCATAATTTGTAATATAATTTTTAATTGGTTTGTAACAAGTTTATTTGTCCGTTAAATTTTTTCTCTGTATTGTCTTCAGTTTTTAAATCTATTTACCAGAGTTTTAATTGTAAATTAAATCTTTTGAAAATGTAGTAAGACTACGAAACATGTCAAGAATAAAAAATATTGTGATTTTTATTAAAGTTTATATATATGTATATATATATATATATACATATATATATATATATATATATATATATATATATATATATATATATATATATATATATATATATATATATATATATATATATATATATATATATATATATATATATATATATATATATATATATATATAGAGAGAGAGAGAGAGAGAGAGAGAGAGAGAGCATTGATGTTTGAGATACCTAACTTCCAGACATTTATAAATAAACTGAACACCAAACTTTTATATGTTTATATTTATGTCAAGAAGGATACTTTGCAAAAAACTGAAAAGTATCCTTCTTGATGGATACTTTGCAATTTTTCCAATCATCGATTCTCGATCAGCGGCTCAGCGGTAAGGCTAATTTTGCCTTCTTCTTGCTATTATGTTAAATGTGTATGTAGTGTATATATTCTTAAACGGTGAAATAAAATAAACTGTAACGATTAAACGGTGCTCGATTACTGTATCAGTTATCAAATTTTTTATCTACAATTTTTTTTTTCATTTTTCTTTGTTTTATTAAGACTAAGACTCATTTTTAAAACTGATGCTCCATCATATATTTAAAACTCTCCACCAGAAGAGTTTTAAATTTATGACGCTGGTAACAAAGAAAATAACTTTCCCATTTTTATCTTATTGGTTGTTGTAGAGTTTTTTTTTTTTTTAATCTATTATGTATAACTTTATCGTTTTCGAAAATTATAAAATAAATAATAAGTAATATTGCTAATGTCTCAAAATTGTACAAAATACAAGTTACAGAAATTATATTTTGCTACAGTTTCTGAGTTTTTATTACTTTAAGAAGATAGCTTAAAAAATGGCGAATAATGGCTTCAATGCGATCTAAATATTTATTGAGCGAAGTAACTATAAAGCATTAAAATAAAAAATTGTTTTGAAATTTAAGTCTATAAAAAATTAAGTCAAACTGCAGTTTTTTAATAATAAACCCTCTTAAAATTATTATTATAATCGATAATTAACGAGTAATTCGACGTAGTTAACTCAATTTAAAAGTGAATTTGTTTAGGCAGCTGTAGGCAGTCAATTTTAAAACAACGAGATCAACACCAACCTGGTGTTTAATGGTATATAAATTAAGGCGGTTGATCCGTTGGTTTTAAAAATGTTTGAATTTTTTTTTTACTCAGAATTAATGTTTTTTTTGTTAAATATATAAAACGCAATAAAAAGTTTTAAGGCTATATTTAAATAACAAACATGATACTATAACGCAAAATTATTACCTCACAAAATATAATTTCTATTAATATGTTAAAGTATTCTTACCATTTTTTAAATTTCAAAATTTTCAATTTTTTTTTCGATTGGTTTTTACTCAGATGTTTTCTTTGTTGAATTTTTATATAAAGCGCAAATTTTTTTTGATAAATAGTATTGAAGGCGATATTTAAATAAGAAAAATGATATTTTATCGCAAAATTATTACCTAACAAAACGTAATTTCTGGCTTATTAATATGTTGAGGGATTCTTGCCACTTTTTAAATTTTCAAATTTTTATGTATGGTTTTGCCACTTTTTGATCCATTGTGCAATACTTTAAGTTGGAGTTATAAAGGTATTCATCTATCACATCTAATGATTCTGGATAGCCCAGTTGATTAGAGTGTTAAACTAATTCTTTAAACATGGACTGTTAAGTGATAATAGTTCTAATCCAGAACCGACAACTCAGAGCTTGAATAGATTTACAATACTTAAAAATGTTGGTAAATAGCGGACCCTACTTTGCATTAGTCATTAAGACTATTTTGGCTGTTCCTATACAAAGTCTATTGACTTGTAATAGTATCTTTGGTTTTAAGAGCACTTTGTACCAAAATATAGCAAAAAATTCAAACAAATTCAAAAAAATAAATTTTTGTACATCTTTTTTAGCATTTAAATATATCCAACTTATAGTTTTTCTATTAATTGAAATAAATTCTACAAAAATGGCTCTGATGTTATTAAAAGCTCAGGTTTTTTAAAAAGTTTTATAATAATAAAGTAAATCATTAAAGAAATATTTAGTAAATAGTATATAAAATTACCGATTGTACAAATTATTCCTGTTCCGCGAACTACTGTGGGAGGTTGGTCAATGTTCAACAGGCTTAAATATTCTCCTCTAGTCATAGCAAAAGGGTATGTTACAGGTAATTCTTCTTTATATTCTAGACGAGCTTTAGAACCAGACATTGTTGCAAACTTTAAATAAAAAATATAATTATAAACGTAAAACTTTTGTTGATTTGTGTTAATAAACATATATTTATTTTTATTATAAAACAGCTACAGCATGTTAAACATTAAATAAGTTCCATAGATTATCACATGAAATGACAAATCAATCCAACTAGAATCTGGATCCTAAACCTTTACATAAGTGGCAAGAGGAAACATAATATGATGCGACATATTTGGAATAATATTTTTCCCTTTATAAAAAAATCTTTTATTAAAATGTTCAAAAATGATGCATACATGGTAAAAGCCGGCTTCAAAACAAAAGACCTCAAGTGCTGAAATACTAAATACTAGACGTAAATTTAGTTTGACGAAGAGCTTTATAAAAAAATTGAAAGAGCTTTATAAAAAAATCGGAGAGCTTTTTAAAAAAATCGGAAAAACGTACAACTTATTTTTAGTAAAAAACCTTATTAAATATCGTACACAAACTACTTCATGGAATACGGTTATTGACTATTTTACTATTTAATAATCTTCCAGTTATTCTGACCTCCTAGGGGAATAAAAATTTACTTCGAATAACCGAAATTTTGAACAACAGAAAATCCTCTTTAATGTAATTTATTTCAAGTTATAATTAATATTTTTATGTAGTTTTTGATTTAGGTTTACGGAGTCTTGTTACGGAGCACTAATGAGTAGCATTTAGTAGCATACTAGTAGCATATTTAGTAGCAGTAGCATAGTAGCTACGAAGTTCACACCATCTTCTTTACCAATGATGAAAAACATTCCCATAGCTCGTTTTTAACCGCTTGCTTCTGAGACAAGCACGCTAACTATTGTGCCACGTCTGCTGAATTTCAATTTTAACAAAAATAGTGAGTAAAAAGGATGAAAAAACAACTTTTACTTGTAAAATAATAAATTTTTTACAAACTTTTAAAAATGTTGTCCATTTTCCATACCGTTTTAGTTTTGAAAAAATCGTCCATTTTTGATCGCTTTTTTGTTTCTAAAAAGTGTTTATTAAACATCTTCGATACGAAGCTTAGTGGTTGTCGAATTTCGACGCCATTGTTAAAAAGAGACCAGCATCCAAGTACCTATATTGCACGTGCAATCTCTGGTAAATTTAGCTTTTCAGGAGGCAAATTGATCGACACTTCATCTATCTCCTCTTTTACCTCACCTCAATTGTTGATTAAAATAACATCCAGAATTTCTCTGTGATATCAATTGTTTCACTTTTACAGGTCTTAAAATATTGACGTCATGGTCAACAGCTTATTTTTTATTTAATAAACCACATGGTCTTAGCTCGTTGAAGTTCTCTTTAAGCAATTTGAAAGGATTAGTTTCACGATTTATGTTAGAAATCTGTTTTTCCTACAAGATGTCTGTTTTTCTAAACGATTCTTTACAGTGTTTGTCGCTAAAGCGTCCCATGACCTGACCGACAATGACATGACCTGACATGACCTGACCGACATGCTCTTATTTTCAAGAATTTTGATCTTTAAGATAGTGTTACTAGCATCGGTATAAATAATCTGACGCCTCACAACATTCGTGCAATAAAAAGTCTTCAATGCTCTTATAATTCCATGGTCAATTGGTTGAGTTTTGGAGGTTGTGTTGGGTGGTAGAAATACTAATTCAATTTCTACGAGGTTGTCAAGATAAGGATGAGCTGCGCAGTTATCTATGATTAGAGCAACTTTCCTACCCTCAGCATTGAACTTCGAGCCAAGACTTTTTAAATTAGTATATAAGTAATAATTTGTAAATATTTTAGAGTCCATTTAGGGTTTTTTTGGGACTTGTACAGACAAGGTAGGCTTTTGACTTCTTTGAAACATCGTGGTTTTTCTATCTATCCAATTATCAATGTAGGCAGCTTTTTGCTAACCCCATTTCCTGCTAGACCTGTTAAACGAACTTTGCACATCATTCACCTGTTAGATAATAGATTTTTTGTCAAAATTGTTGATATAAAAATTGAACTTATAAGCGTTGTAAATATCCCTTAACTCATACCTTGAGAGGATTGTGAGCAAATAGGTCTGCTCCCATCTTGCTTTCTTTTCCTCTGTGCATAACCTTTTCTCGCCAAAAAAAGTTCGAAAAACAACATTATGTTTATTTTTCTATCGATCTAGCCATCCTGAAGCCTTAAAATCCGTTATGTTGAGTTTTTTTGCAAAATCTAAAGCATTTTCTGACGTGCCCGCCAATTGCTACATTTTGTTTACGTGTCAAATTGAAGGCGGAAATAATTGCCTCCCGCCGGCGGATGTAATGAAAAATAAATGCTTGTTTTCTTTAAAGTAATTAAATATTAACTAGAAACAAATGTTAAACAACAATAATGTTAAAAGATGTTATTAATAATGTTAAAAAATGTTGTGTTTTTTTTAAATATTTTTACAATATAAAATGACTTGAATTAATAGTTTAATGTTATTGCCTCCACTTTTCTTCCATCTGCTGCGGAAGAAAAGTGGAGGCAAGAAGATTTACGCCGTTTATCAACACTGTCAACATGCTTCAAATACTATCAAATCATGCTTCCAAAAACTCAACTTTTTGAGGAAGGGGGGCGTAGAGGGCTATCTAAATCCCCATGAAATTAATATTCAAAAATTAGTTGGCAAATTCGGACACTGGAGTCGGCAAATTAGAAAAATAAAAATTGCTTCAAATAAGCAGGAAATTTAAATAAGTGCCAGTTTGAACAACCGGAAGCAGTCAGCCAACTGGTCAGCGGCTCATGAAAAAAGTAATGATGCTATTATTAGAAGTAAAAGTAGAAGTAGAAGTAAAGTCTTAAGTGAATTGAAAAAAAGTTTTGTTTAATTTTAACACCATAGAAAAAAATCTTAAAGAGATACCATTAAACCAGTTGTCATTTTAGGTGTAGATGGTATCATCTAAAGAGTAGATGGTGTTATCTTAAGTGTAGTCAAGATAAAAACCATGTTATCAAAAAGTTTTTTTTTACGTTTAAATAAATGCTATTGGCAAAGTTAATCCCCATTCTAACTTTTAATATTTTTTCAAGGTAATTGACGTAGCAATTCATTATTTCATTTTTTTCATTTTATTCATTATTTTGAAACATGATGGTGATAGGATATTTTTGGCGGCGAATGCACTAGGAAAAAGTTGAGTAGAAAGAACAATGGTAACTTTAAGTCGTGAACTTTATACAGAAAAATATGCAAATATAATTCTTTACCTAATAAAATAAGGATACAAATGAACGCAAATGAGTATAGAAGAAAAAGATTTATCTTTTATTTGAGATAATAAGGTCTTACTATAAAAATTGCCTTTATTTATGATCGGTTAAAAATAGTTTTTTTCCTTTTTTTTTTTGCGGTTGAAGTCCATCTGTCTTATCACAGAGCACCGCGGAAAAGTATTTAACTAGGAACGCCTCCTTTCTTATCATTGAAAATAATTTTCTGGCTTAATCAATTCCTTAGCTTTTTCTACATTTTGTGAAAATGTTGAGTTAACAAATATTATTAAATACTATTAACACTATAACCTTAATTTTTGAATAAAACTTCAGCGCTACATACAAAAATTTAAAAAAATGAACTGAAGGTAGTCTAAATGCACCAAAGGTCAGGGCCGTTGAGAGGGAGGGGGGCAAAAGGGACATACTTACCCCGCACGCCAAGACATTAGGGGACGAAGAAAATTTTATTAAAGAGCTACCATATATTAAACTTTTTTTGTGTGTGTTTTTCTAGTGTCTATACGTTATACAAGTGTTAAACTCTTTAATAGGCTTTGTTGTCAGACGGCAACAACTGTTAGAACCTTTGCGGAAAAATTATTTTTAATCAATTAAGAATAATTGATTAAAAAAAATTTTAAAATATTGTAGCTCAATATATTCAAAAAATAATTTTAAAAATAAATTGTGTGTGTTTTTACTTAATACTAGTGTAAACTCTTTAATGAGCTATATGACAAAAAATAAAAAATTTATAAATAAACTCATTTTATTTGTTTTCATATAGCAACAGTGTCTCTTTAAAGTGTTAAAACAATAACATTTTTTTTTTATAATTTATACACAGTTTTAAATTAGATTTTAAAAAGTATATTATTATTGTTTGATTGCATTGATTATGACTTAAAATACAAAATGTTGAATAACATACTGTTGCGGAAACATATGACATCTTTAACTTGCGATCAAATACAAAATACTTTGTTTATCGAGTAATGATAAAGATATTGATTTTAGTCTCATACCAATATCAAGAATAAATGAATCGGTGAATGTTAAAAGGGCGGAAGTCCAACATTTTAAATTTTCGAAAATCAAAGAAAAACTCCATTTCCTATCCCCAGTAGTAAATTTTTGTTAATGGTTTACTAACTTTTTTTGTGAAGAGGATAATGTTTTTTACCTTCAAAAAAAAATTATTAAACCGTTAACAAAAATTTATTACGGGGGAAAATGCAGTTTTTTTTAACTTCCCAAAAGTTTAAATTGTAGGACTTACGCCCTTTTAACATTCCTTCATTTGATAAACCCTTATTTTATATATTAATCTTTTTTGGGATGATAGTATTATTGAAATTAAAGTTGTCAATTATGATGACAGAAGCAGTTATGAGAAACTACCGCGTCTCCCTACAAGGGAAAGTTTATTTAACAATATTTAGTCTATTTTGAATAAATCAGGTATCTATACATAATCAAGCCGAATTTTTACACTGCAGTTTCTTCAAAATGGCTTATTATATCAGGTAACGAGTGTTACTATTATCAGGTAACAAGTGAGAACGACTGTTACTAATATCAGGTAATGAGTGGGAACTACTGTTACTGTTATCAGGTAACGAGTGGTAACCACTGTTGCTATTATCAGGTAACGAGTGAGAGTTACAGTTACTATTAGGTTCAGCATTATTTATATAGAGAATCGCAAAAAATGAAATATTACATAGAGATTTGCAAAAGTCATGGATTAACCGGAGATTGATATCTTCTCCTCTCGAATGGTGCAACAAGCGTTTCTTTTAAAATAGATCAATAAAATCAAATCATCTAAAAGACTAAATCAACTAAAAAACAATGTTAAGACTAAAAAAAAAAAAAAAATAAGTTAACCTTAAATTTAATTACTCTGTAAATTCAAAAACAAAATAAAGTAATTACTGACAAACATCATTATAATAATTTGTTTTTTACTTACTCCTTTTTCATGGAGCTCTTAAAATGATTATCTAGAAAACGCAGCTCGTTGCCAAATAGAAGAAACTTTGATGTAGGAATGCAGACCCATTACCTTTCATGGCAGAATGAGTTTATACATGAGTGTGCTTCATTGGTTTAGTGTGCTTATTTAAAGGAAGTTAGAGAACCAATATACTATACGTTTGTTTCAGTTAACTATCACTAATTATCGTTGAGTTAAAAAGTTATTCTCATTAAACAGCTAATTACTGATCTTGGCCGCATCCTTTCATCATAGATGGATATTTTGACTGAAGCAAAAGCTATTGCCAGTCCTCTTGTGGGGAAATATTAAACGTTTCCCAGTGACACTAATGAATTCACTTGTTTGTTTATAGTTGTTTTATTTACATATGACTGCGAATCTATTATTTACAAATATCATCCATTTTTTATATAACATTCAAAACCACAAAATATTATATTATTAACTTTAAAATTACGTTGGCGTAATTTTCCAGTATCTTTAAGAAGACCGCATCATTACAAATATGTTAATATTTATATTAAGATACAACCGCTAATTTTTGCTACTTATCTTGGAAGACGTAATCCACAACACACTCCCCCGATTGAGACTGAGACTTCGGCTTTAATCAGCCATCTCGTCTTCCATGATGCAACTGATTTTTTGTCTTGCATCTAATTTCGCCCGTCTTGGTACTCTTTTTAGGGTTTCCACTTTTTTACCAATTTCCACGTTCTTTTTAGATTCAATCATACTCTCTGCCTTAAAATCGATTATCAGGTCACACACCAGTTGAATTGGTCGTTCAATAACATAACCGTTCCCCAATCGCATTTTTAAGCCACGCGTAACTCCACCTTTTCTTTTGATTTTGCTTTCAACTCGTCCAATATTTAGAAGTGCTTTGTTTTTTACATCCTCTTTAAGTTCCACATCGGCTTTTAGCACAACAGATCTTTGTAGATGTTTAATATTGACCGTTTTGGCTTCTATCATCTCTTCCGTTTTTATTGGTCCGACTATTTTTTCTTTATTGCGACAATTGTAAATGAACCTTTTTATAAACAACGATATCCTTAAAATCTTCCAATAATTATATTTATTCCACAATTCTTCAAAAATGCGATTTTCCTTTATTTCTTCTGTTATCATACCGACGTTCTCCTTAAGAGAAATACTTTCACATAATGTGCCATATGAGTTATCAAATATTCCCGATTGGTTTGGCCAATTTTCTTTATAACTCAACCATATTGGACCATTGAACCACAAGATTAAAAACTTTTCCGGACTCACTCCTCTTGTTCAAAGATCGCTAGGGTTTTCTTTTGTTGGGACATAAAGCCATTTTACTTCTTCATTTAATAAGATTTGCTGAACTTGGTTTCTTACAAACTGTGACCAACTGCTTCTTTCCTTCAGCGAGCAACTGCCTCTTTCCTTCAGCGAACTTCCAGCACCCGTATCCAACATAATCCTTGCTTTTTCACTACTTTTTTTTGCCATTACTGTCGGGTGAACAGTTGTACTCGCATTAAACACCGTTCCCATGGTTTCTTTTTTATCATCCATTGTTGCATTTACATTTTGACAAATTGACGTGTGATGTTTTTTGCTACACTTTTTGCATCCTCTTGATTGACAATTTGCCGCGGAATGTCCATAACCAATGCAGTTGTAACATAATCTTTTGTTTTTTAAAATCTCCTTGCGTCTAGCAACGTTTAACACTTTTATACAACTTTCGCTTTTGTGATTTCGCAACCCACAGTAGATACATTCATTTTTACCAACACTTGTCATCATTGATTTATCATAATTACCACTATTATGTTGCTTGAATGCACTAATTCGGTTTTCATAGGACCTTGACTGTACGTTTGGGTTCTTTTTATCGTATTTTATTTGTTCAGTGTTGAAATTTCGGAGTTCAATGGATTTCTTTCTATGTATTTTTGTAAATTTTCGACGAGTTGCTCCAGTCCCCATTCTTCCTATCCATCATCGTTTTGTGTGAGTATTTCACGAACTGGTCCAAGTTTATCCATTAATGGATACACAAATGATTGAGCAGTTTGTAGTTTGTGCATCGTTTTTAATGTTAGCACTGTTCTTGCAAGTTTATTATAAAAATCGTGAACTTCTTTAATTTTGTGCGTATTGTGTATAGCCATCATTCCTTCAAGATCTTTAATCAATGCTTTGTGAACCCAAATATCTTTTCCATAAGTGTCTTGTAATATACGCTTGGCTTCTTCGTATCCTTCCAACGAGTGTGGTAAACCAAGTATGCCCTCTCTGGGTTTTCCTTCGACGAGTTCCATTAAGTAATTGAATTTGCTAATGTTTGATATGTTAGAGTTATCGACTTCCAACGTGAATTGATTCCAAAATCATAACCAGTCTTTATAATTGCCATCAAATTTTGTAATAGTATACTTTTGAAGCTTGACGGATTGATGAACAGCTTCGTTATTGTTTCCAACAGATTTACGCAATGTTTCTTTTGTTTTTAGCTTTCTTAGATACCATTCTTCTTCGTTTTGAAGTTTCCGCAATGAAGCTTGTTCCGCTTCTTTTTGGATTGTTAAATGGTGTTCCATAAATTGTTTTTCATACTCGAATCTCTTGACGCATTCGTTTTTATTTATAAGATCCAACTTATTTACCATTTCGTTTTTAATTGCATTTGCTGCTGCAACTTCCGCTATTGGTTTCGATAACCATTCTTCAACCGTATCAATGCTTTCGCCGTCATCCAGCATTTTTCTGGTCAGCTCATCTTTTGCCATTTCAAATCTTGCCAACAAATTTGTTATTTTGTCTAAAGCCAAGATTATGCTCGATTTGTCGCTGCTTGCGGTGTTGCATTCTATGCATTTAATGTTTATATTCAACATGTTGATCTCCCTCTGATAATTTCGCTCTTGATCCATTTTGATTATTTGTAGGTTCCTTTGGTCCTGGTAGGGTCGCCACCTTTTAGTGTGGGGAATTATTAAACGTTTCCCAGTGACACTAATGAATTCACTTGTTTGTTTATAGTTGCTTGGTATTGTAGTTTATCCTCCTCCGGCTAGTTGCCATATAGAGGCCACATTACCAAGGTACCGCAAAGACAGGTTCGGCTCCCCAAGGAGCGTCATAACCCGCTCTACGGATCAAGAGTAAAGTGAGTTTAGGAAGAACGAAGATATGTTAGAGTGAAAGACAGAAGTAGTCGTGTTAGAAAGACAGCATAGAGAAAGCGGACAGGATTGCACTCGATGTTAGGAGGTGCAAAAGGTTTGTTTACAGTTGTTTTATGTATTGTAGTTTATTGTCATCCGGCTAATTGCCATACTGACACCGTAAAAAAAAAATAAAAGTTACAAGATTTTTCGTAAATATATACCCCCGTTACAAAGATGTCTTAGACCCATTACAATAAAATCACCATAAAAAACCAAATATAAAAAACACAAAAAATAAAATCGAAAGAGAATAAAAAGAAAAATTGTTTTGAAAAGGAAAAATTGAAACTGTTTAGTCACGTGTTTTTCTTATCTGAAAAAAGTTATTTCTTTAGTTTTTATCAAATATTTAGCTAATCATTAATTCTCTGTTATCATTTCATATATGAAAGAATTACATTCATCCAATATATACAATTAGTTAAAAAAAATTAAAAGTATTTTATATAAAAAGTTTCTAAAAAAGTCTAAAATGTTATTCAAAAATAGTTGCATATATCAGCAACCAATCTCAAGCTTCCGTTGCAAAAAATATTTTTTATTTCCTCCTTGTGTATTTCTTGTTTATTTTGTTTAAATATTATTAGTAACTCGTTTTTTAAAACTTTTTCAATTTTTGCTTTCAATTTTTTTAAAAGATATTTGTTTGTAAAAACCTTATTATCGAAGTGGCTCTTCATTCTATTATAAAAAATTTCCGTTAGCAAAACATCCAATAAAATATTCCCAAAAACTCTTTGTTTGGCTCTTTTTTCATAGCCGAATAAAATAAATTTCAAACTGTTAATATGAGGGTATTCTAAAGGGTAGAGTTGATCTAGAATGTCTAAAAGATAAAAAATTAAAGGTTGCACTTTTTCACATTCATAGATCATGTGAGCAGTCGTTTCAACTTTTGTTTTGCATTGAGGGCATAGCTGGTCTTTTCTTACTTTTATTTCAGACATCTTATCGTTTGTTGGTAATATAAAATGTGCTGCTTTGAATCGAATTTCGCTCGCTTTATTATTAGTGTTTCTCTTATAAATGTTGACAAAAAATTGTACCCAATCAGTATGGTTTAGGTTGTCCATGCTATAAATGTTGACAAAAAATTGTTCCCAATCAGTATGGTTTAGGTTGTCCATGCTATCAAACATGGACTTCCAATTATTAAATTTATATTCAAGTTTTTTGATGGGTTTGTTTAATAATTTGTATAATGTTAAAACAGTTAGGTTTTTTAATTCATATTTTGATTTCTTTTTAGCTATATATTGCGGGGCTTTTCTAAAATCGTAATTTTGAGATTGGGATAAAATTTTTCGCCTCCATTCTGGCGGAAGGGCTTTGATAATTTCGCTTAAGTTTACAGTTTACAGTTGTTTTATTTACATATGACTGCGAATCTATTATTTACAAATATCATCCATTTTTTATATAACATTCAAAACCACAAAATATTATATTATTAACTTTAAAATTACGTTGGCGTAATTTTCCAGTATCTTTAAGAAGACCGCATCATTACAAATATATTAATGTTTATATTAAGATACAACCGCTAATTTTTGCTACTTATCTTGGAAGACGTAATCCACAACACTCTTGGCTTTAAAGCTGAATTTTTAACAAAACGAAAGAAGAGAGCAAAACGATTCCACAATGAACCAGCAAATGCAGTTTTCTCCTATGAGAATCCCGAGCAACAATTTGAAGTAAATATCTTCAATATTCCCCTGGATTATTTTATTTCACAATTTCAATCAAGGTTTGACATTGTTAAAACTGTTTTGTCAAATGTCTTATTCATTTGATTTAAAAATCAGGAACCAGACTCTTTATAAAAGCTCGTGAATCAGTACAACTCTACGCCAATGATGTCAAAGAAGACAACTATATGAAAGAAATTATGCATCTTAATTGTTCAAAGGAGTCTTTTACTTTTTACTTCAGGAAACTCCTTGAGTCTTCTCAACCAAATACATTCAAAGGTCTACCTTTTTCTGTATGCATCCTAATTCAAATTTTTAATACAATTTGTAGACGGTGAACGATTCTTAAGTAAATCAAAGTTGATCAAGAACTATTCTACAGCCGTTTTTCAAAACGCCTTAAGTTGCTTTTTACGCAAAACACTATTTTATATATATCTTAAAATTTGCAGTTTTACAAGAGATTTGTAATTAAAATATTTATTAATATAAAAATTTTATTATCTTAATTATATTATGGATTGGAAAAAAAAAGAATAATTTAAAAAAAAATAAGTATTTGTGTTGTGTTTTTTTTTTCAGAAAAAACGTAGACAGGCTTTTTTATAGATAAAAACGGCATTGAAAACGCCTCATGAAACAATAACAAGTAAATTTACTTTGTTTCGTTAATGAATTTTTCGAAAAACTTGGCTACGTATCGAAACCGTTGTAGCGTTTTTAAATTACTGCATTAAAATTTTACTGCGCGGAAGTTTTCAACCGTTCAAACTTCATTTGCGGTAAAATAATTGTACTGATGCAGTAATATTTTAACGTTAAAATTTTACTTCACTCGTTATAATTCTATTGCTTTTTAGTTTACAATTTATATAGCTTATTTTGTCAAGATGTACAAAAATATTAACTTTAATGATGTCAGGAAATATTTAAATGACAATTCTTTTCCTGCAGATATGAATGAAAGAGGAAAAAAAGCAAATTTTAAACGGCAGTGTAAAAATTTTGTTATTGTTGACAATAAGTTGATGTATTGCAAAAAAGGTATTGGCGAGGTAAGGAAAACTTGTTTTTATAAAAGAAGTTTTTATTTAATTTAAAAGTTTTTACTTAAATAAAATAAAGGAATTAAACAATATTCTTTATTGTGCATTATTTTGAATTAACACAACATTTTTCAAAAATTCGAAAATTTATAGCTTTAAAACAACTCAAAATAATTAAAAATTTCATACAAATAACTTTTTTTATTGTAGGTGATTGTAATAATAGATCGGGAAGAACAATTAAACATTGATAAAGAAGTCCATGAGGGTCTCGGTACTTCTGAGAAAGCTGTTGCATTAGCTAGCCACTTAGGAATTAATGCTGTGAGAAAGCAAATTTCTTCAAGATTTTTTTGGCATTCAATTGTGGAGGATATCACCAAACATGTAGCTCAATGTGAACGATGCCAAAAAACCTCTAACAGAAATCTAAAAGTGTCTCCTGCTTTAAAACCTGTTAAAGTAGAACAACAAGTTATGAAACAAGTTGGTGTAGATTTAATTAAATTACCTGAATCAAATGGATTCAATTATGCAATTGTCCTTATAGATTATTTTTCTAAGTGGACTGAAGCTGAACCTCTTATCGATAAAACAGCAGTATCAGTAGCAGCCTTTCTTTATAGAGTTATTTGCAGGCATGGTTGTTTTCAAATACAAATTAATGACCAAGGTCGTGAATTTGTAAATTCAGTATCCATTGCACTTCATGATATGTCAGGCGTTCAGCAACGTGTAACCTCTGCTTACCATCCACAAGCCAATGGCCTTGTGGAGAGACAGAACCAGACAATTAAGAAAGCAATTGTTAAGGTCTTAAATGAAAATGTTAAAAGTTGGGCCTCAGTTTTAGATGGAATCCTTTTTGCTTTACGTGTTAAAGTGCAAGATTCAATGGGGTATTCACCATTTTACCTTATGTATAACCGACAACCCTATCTTCCAATTGATGTAAAGTACACAAATGTATTCAATGGGGATAACTACAATCCTGTATATGATAAAGAAGTTTTAAAAAAAGCTTTACAAATGAAAAAAGGGCTTGAAGAAAAAGCCATGACCAATATTGTTTGTGCACAAAAGAAACAAAAAGTTGACTATGATAGAAAGCATACAACACCATCAAATTTTTTTGTGGGTCAAAAAGTACTATTGAGAAATCTAAAGAAAGAAAATAGAAAAGGTGGAAAAATGACTTTCTCGTGGCTTGGTCCATATGAGATACTTGATATTTTGTCAAACTCAACATGTTTATTAAGAAACATTAAAGGGAACAACACAATAAAGAAAAAGTACTCTCTACATCATGTTAAACCATTTGTTGAAGAGAAAGGTAATTCAAAATTGCATAGTTTAACTTCTGAGTGCAATGATCAGGATCAAAGTCAACGTAATTCCAAATTAATGAAACATCCCACCAAAGAAGTTCTCCAAAAAATAGCTGAAGAACAAGGACTTGAAATATTTATAATGCCAGATCTTTTTGATGGAGAAGAAAATGATGTACCTTCAAAAATACATGTTTGCAAAGGTGATGGCAATTGTTTTTTTCGAGCAATTTCGTTTTTGTTGACAGGTTCTGAGTGTCAACATACACGTGTTCGCAATGTTGTTGTTAAACATATGGTATCAAAGCCTTGTTTCAGTCTTTTATCCGGATATTTAGGCGATGATGTGGAAAACTATATTACCAAAAGTGGTATGGCCACAGATAGTATATGGGCTACAGATGTTGAGATCCTTGGTACTGCAAATCTTATTGGAATTGACATTGCTGTATGGTCCTTCACTGGACAAAAACTAGCATGGCTAAAATATCCAGCATCCATGAAACTCGACCAACTAACAGCTCATAGTATTCTTTTAGAAAATAAAAACAATCATTATAACGTTGTTTTGTCACTAAAAGCTTTGTAAATGAAATGATGTTTAAACTGAACTAAAATGATGTTTGTATATCAGTTGTTTTACAAGGTTGTTTGTTATAAAAAAATAAATAATTTGCTCAAGGTTGCATATTCTTTACAACTTAAAAAAATGTAAATAAACTTGTTTGTAATAAAATTTTACAGAAGTGATTTTATGGATTGCTAGGCTATTTAATTTATTCTAAGATTAGATTTTGTCGCACAATAAAGGAAAATCGCTTTACTTGATGACAGTAAAATTATAACGAGCGCAGTAAAATTATAACGTTAAAATATTACTGTCTCAGTAATATTTTAACGTTATTATTTTACCGCAAATGAAGTTTGAATGGTTGAAGACTTCCGCGCAGTAAAATTTTAACGCAGTAATTTAAAAACGCTACACCGTAATAAATCGGAAACTTAAATTAAAGCGAGCTAGGGCAGCAAATAACAGAATTTGAAGAGAAAAAAAATGAAATTTTAAGAAACTTGGGGGAGAGTGGCGACTTCGAAACCCCAGCCCCTCCCCCCTCCTATTTTTATGCCAGTGATATTAGTTACGCTATATTTTGAAATTCTTAGTAGTTAATTATAATAATTATAACTAATGTTATAATATTATAATACAACAATAATTATAATTGTTATAGTAAAACTATAATTAACTATTAAAAATTTCAAAACAGAGTAGTCGAATGATTTTTCCCAAATCAAAGCGTAAGGCGTTTTGAAAAAAATTTAAAAAATTAAAAGCAGATATTTTTTTTTTAAGGCGTTTTTTAAAACTAATAATCTTTATGAATTTTTTCATATTTTAAATTATTCATATTGTTTGTTATCATCTTTATTAGCTTATTTCATAAAAAAGTTAATTTTGCATTTTTTTGATCTTAAGACGTTTTTTAAAAACGCCTGTGTAGAGCCACTAGGTGACAAGAACGCCATCTAATGATGCTATCAGTTGAAAATGAATTGGCTAAGTCTTTCTTGTATGATGACATAATAACAAACTTTGCCACTAAAAAAGCGAGAAGAGTGTGTTTTAATAGACCGTTTTCGGTTATTTTAATATTTGTGTTGCTACAAAAAAGTCCTACTTTTTCAAGATTTGATTTTTGATATTATTGACATAATAATTTTAACTGAAATAAAATACAATTTAAAAATAAATCATTTTAAAAGATTTTAAATACTTAAAAGATTTTAAATACTCAAAATTCTTTTAAAATTATGCGCGTTTAAAGGGGCGTCTAATAGATGCTTTGCCCCGGGTGTCATGAAAGCTCTCGGTGGTCCTGCCAAAGACAGTTGCTGTTTTATCAGCTAGTCAGATTATGACTGCAGTTTTTTAAAAATACTAGGAAATTACTTTACAGTTATTTTCAGAAAAGTAAGATATTTGTGAGAAAGATAGCTTATCAACCATAGAACAATGATAGAAAAATAGGTTAGCAATGATCGAGACATTTTTCATCAAAACAACAAACCTGCTTTAAAAAAAAGTTTTAGGTTGTGAAATTGACTTTCACAACCTAAAACTCATTGATGAAATCAGAAGTTTACAAACCTAGAGTTTCGAACAACTTGAACATAACTGTTCTACACAGTTTTATGTTCAGGAAATGCTTAACGATTTATTACATTAGAAGTAAATCACAATATGCAACAGTGAATAATAAATCATAACTTTAAAAGATGTAAAATAGCACTAAATAGAGACAAAGTACAAAATAGTTATTTGAAAAAAATAACTTTGTCATCAGACCCTAAATATTCCTAAATAGAGCCTCAGGGAGTAATTTACACCTATAGAGAGTAAGGAACCTTTTTCTGTACTTTTTAAATACATTTAAGGGTGCAGGGGAGAATATGCACCCTTGATCCTAAAATCTAGGGCGCTTTTTGTTAATAACAAACTCCTAAATGAATAATAATTGTAGAACTAATATTGAATATAAAAACAAATATACTCTATCAAAGTTTACTAAAACTATAAATATAGTTCTTAATTAGTTTTATAATTTTGTTTTTTAAATTTGTATAGAAAAATCAAAATTTTTAATTATCGTGGTTAAATTTTAGATAACAAAAATAATGATCCAACACAATACCCTTAGGAACTCAGGTATTAATGCAAATTAGATTTTATAATGAACTTCCAACCTTAACTTTCTAGTCATCTATTGGTAAGAAAAGAAAAGATGTAGTTAAGAAAATATGTAAATACATTGTTTGTATATAAACAACATGTTTGTATATAAACATCATGTTTGTACATAAACATCTAAATTCTAAAGTTTATATATTAGCATTATGGCCTTTAATTTTTCGCTATAGCAAAAAATTAAAGGTCTTGATGTTAATAGAGTCATTAACAAAACTATTACCAATTGTTTAACAAACACGCTTAAAGAGTATATGATTTCTTTTTGGTACTTATTACTAATATTCATAGAAAAATTTATTTACAATAAATACCAGTATTTATTATCACAATTTATAGAAAAATGGACTGAGTGGTAGAAGCACTGCAGTATTCAACAGAAGTTTGAAAACGAGATGTTATTAGAAAAAGATCGAAAATTTTTTTTACGTGTTGATTTATGGACAGAATGATGCATACGATGCCATACCTTGAGCAAAAGTTATTAATAGACTGACACTTTTCATTTAGTTAGCCAGTCAATTTTTGTTGAGTTGAGTGAAAATCACCAACGATAAAAATCTTTGACATAAATTAACACTAGCCATTTTTAATTCATATAGAGACCAAATTTTTAAAATCTAGTTTGGAATAAGAAGGTAGGTGATAACGTGTGACTAAACGAAGTTTTGAGGACCCAAAATTTAAGTCAACACAGGTTATATCATTATCAACTTTTTTAAATTGCACTCGTTAGGAATTATCATTATTTCGACAGAAAATAGCAGTTCGCCGATTTTCAAAAGGTCAAGATGGGCAGTATTGAAACTTGTTTTTTAAATAGAATTATCTTTATAAACTAAATTGCGAGTTCAAAAAAAAACTAAAAACATTTAGAAGGGGACAATAATATCGTACATACTACGTTCTAAATTTATAGTTAAATACATTCAAAACTTTTATTGCGGATAGAATGATAGGCTCCTTTCGTGACACAAGTTTCAATGGTAAACAAAAAAAATGTCAAATTTGGTATGTACGGAAAGATTATTTTAACCACTTTTATAATCTTGTAAAAGTATTATCTTGTAAAAGTAAATAATTGTCAAGCGTGGTTTTATTTAGAAAAGTTGTAATTTTTAACAATAGGCCGGGTGAATAAAAAAAAGAAATTGCTTTTACTCACTAATTGGTCAGCTTTACGTCAATAAAAATTTAAGCAATTTTCCTTAAGTTTTTATTCACATAAAGCTAAGCAATTACTCAGTAAATTGCTTAACTTTACGTTAATAAAAATTTGTTCTAAACTCCTGAAGTTTTTATTCGCGTAAAAATGACCAATTAATGAGTAAAAGCATTCGCTTATTTTTATTCAACCAGCCTATAAAGTACCCTGGGGCTTGGCTATAGATAAGTCTATGGATTTGATTTTTTCATAAAAGCACTTATTGATGTTTGTTTTCAATGAATGTAACTTGGCATTTATAATTAGACATTATTTGGGAAAATTACTCATAAGAAACCATTTTGTTATGAAAATTGAAGTTATTATTTCAATACCATACCTATTTGAGTATGTTTAACAATGTAACGTTAGATTCAGATAAACTATGGTAGTGTTAATTTTTTTACAAAAGTCGTTTTTGCATAAATAATCAAACTTTTAGCCCATTCAAAAAACCGTTTTCGGTATTTAGTATCATTTTTTCAAATACTCGGGACTTATTCGGCCATCTTGAAAAAATAATTTATTCCATTCGGAATGCGTAAGCAATTAAAAAACAGAGGCGGTAAACTTTATAAACAAATTACTTTCATTTTTAAACTCGTTTCGTTTTTTATATCAGTAGTAAACTTTAATTCACATTTGGTTTTTTTTTATTTTTATAACAATAATTTAAAAGTAACATAAGTTACTTTAACTTATTGTTATAAAAACAACTATATCCTTGAACAATAAGTCGATACAAATAGCTATTATGGCTTCAGTAATGTATTAAGATAAATACTTTTAGTTGTTAGCACTGCGCAAAATAAAATATATACTACATAATTCATTCCAACTACTTTTAAAAGTAGCATGTTATTTTAAAATATACCAAAACAAATACATTAAATTGGTAAATGAAGTTCATAAATTATGTCAAACAAACACTTCAAGATATCTTTATAATTATATTTATATATCTCTTGCAAAACTCTTTTAACAGACGCTTCGGTTGTTTATAATATTTTGCCATTATTTGCTATTATAATATTTTGTTATTATTTTATAATATTTTGCTATTATTAGTTATTATTATTACTTTGTTTGCATAAATTAAAAACCAACAAATAAAAAAGTTGTTTGGTTTTGTAATGATTGTTAAGCCCGTTCTCCATTCAGAACTTTTTGCGCTTTGGAGGAGCGGAAAAGTTCTTTAAGCATGCGCAAAAAGTTCTGATTGGAGAACGGGTTTAAAAAAACTGTTTGTGCATGCTCAAAGAACTTTTCCGCTTCTCCAAAGCGCAAAAAGTTCTGAATGGAGAACGGGCTTTACGCAAAGCAATTCAGAATACTCAATGCAACTAAGACAAACTCGTAAAAAAAAAAGCCGGTAACTTTATACAAATCCTATTGGTTGATAGTGTTTCGGTAGCATTCGGAAAATTTTTGTTATTTAATTTATGCAAATAAATAAACTCGTTAATAATGGCGAAATATAATAAATAAACGAAGTGTTATTTTACAGGAGATGTAATTACAAAAATCTTTTTTAACATTATTTGTGAATCTAAATACAATTTAACGCATTTGTGTTGGTACATTTATGAACAAAATCCTATTTTTTAAAAACAGTTGAAATAAATTGTGCAATATAAAAGCCATTTCGTCCTTTAATTTTAATTGAAAGTTGTTATCTGAAAAATGTCATAATGGTGTACCAACAACAAAGTATTCAAAGATATAAACACTTAAACGACTCATTATTTAAAGATATAAACACTTTTATAACTGTTATTTAAAAGTAACTTATGATACTTTAAAATTATTGTTATAAAAAAAAAAAAAAAAAAACCAGGTGTCTACTATTTAGTGAAAGAAACCTTAAGTTATGAAGGTACTATAAACTTTTATTAAATTATTACTAAGAAGAATACAAACATAATATATCAACAATATATATTTTTTTATATGGATGTAACAAAATCATTTTTAATTTATATTATTATAAAGAGATTTTATATATATATATATATATATATATATATATATATATATATATATATATATATATATATATATATATATATATATATATATATATATATATATATATATATAAATATATATATATATATACATCGTCCCGTTTTGATCGGGATTGTCCCGGTTTTATGCCATTTGTCCCAGCGTCCCAACGGTTTTTGTTTTGTCCCGGAAAATATGAATTATTTGTTTCATTTTGTTCCAAACAAAATTCATTATTTTGAATTTTGAAAAAAAAAAAAAACAGACAAAGAAAATCATATTATTTTGACCTGATACAAATACTAACAATTACTTTCTAGACCTGCGTTTTATCAGGAATTCAAAGTCTTATTTTGGAATCATCTTAAACAACGTTAAATGTTTACTTTGTTAGTGTGTGTCGTTGGAATTTCAGCTGCTGCGTGTTCTTCATCTGTTAATGGATCTACTACCAAAATTTGGTGCTGCAAAAACCAAATGTCAAGCAATATTAGTTAAAATAATTTTAAATGTTCTGACACCTTTATCTGCAAAAGAGTTACATGATGACTCACAAAAGACACATTTTGTAAGTGTTTCTAATGACACATCAAATAGAAGAGAAGTAAAACTATCACCAGTTGTTGTTAGGTCCTTATTACCACTAGAAGGTTTTAAAGTAAAACTTCTGGATTTTGAATCTATTATTGGTAAAACATCTAAAATATTGACTGATAAGTTAATTTTAACATTGCAGTGTCATGAAGTTAATAAAAAAAGGCTGTTTTTTGTTCTGTCAATTGCAACACAAATTTTGATGGAGTGCATAGAAAAGGTAAAAATAATGTTTACAATAGGCTTAAACAAGAAGTCGGTAATAATATTGTTGGCATTCGTTGTGGTGTAGATATTAGTATTAGTATTAGTCATTGCTGTAACTGGTGTGAGCCAGTGAGCGTGGTATTAACACACTATGAAAGCCGATTCGCTTAATTGCTGCTCATCCAGCAACCAAGACTTACTTTAAAACTGTTAACTGATTGTGTTTTAACCAACTCGCTTGGCGAGCTATTCCATGAATTAACCAATCTATTAAATAAAAAGTTTTCACGACATGCTTGCTTAGTGATTTCTTTGATATATTTAAAGCCTCTCGTTTGAGTTTGTTGAATACTAATTTTTTTGATCGTATCCAAATTTATAAAATTGTTGAAAAATTTAATAAGTTGAATCATATCTCCTCGTTGTCTCCTTTGTGTCAAGGTAATGAAGTTAAGAGCTTTAAGACGATTCTCATAACTGATTATTTTAAGTGATGGTATAAGTCGAGTTGCACAATGTTGGACTCTTTCTAAAAACTTAATTTCTCCCTTTTGAATAAGTGACCAAACTTGTACTGCAAACTCTGGCATTTTGGACACAAATACACTTCAATTTGCTAAATAATTTTAACAAAACTGTATTGGTTATGGAAAAAAGTCAATAAAATTCAACAGACCTTATTTTGCAACTAAAAAAAATTAAAATCTAATCTTGAAGAAAAAATGAATAGTAATTTTGTCCCGCAAAGAGCAAAACAGTTGCATAAAAAATTTAGTTCCCAAGGTGTTCAAATACCAGGTATAATTATCACTTAGGGAAAATTAAATCACTTCAGTCAAATTTTTTAATTACAAACCGTGGCCCATCAATATGGAATCATTTCCAAAATAAAAATATTAAAGAACTAAAAAGCATTTCATCGTTTAAATGGGAAACTAAAATGCATCTTCTTAATTCCTGACATATAAAGTTTACAGTATTTGTTTAAAGTATTTATTTATTTATTTATTTTTTCTTCTTATTATTTTTCTTGTTTTTAACATTTTTTGTTTTTTAATTTGTTACACTAAAAAAATATGAGCTTTGTTTTTATTGAATTTTTATTTTATTTTTTAAAATTAAAGTGTTTTTATAATGAGTGACCATAGGGGCTTTATGAAATGGTTGCGATGTTAAATACATCATCCTTACCTTCTTTGAGTCTCTGACTGATTAGAACAGTAAATACATATTATAAAATAAAAAAAATATTAAAAAATTATAAAAAACGTTATTTATCATTTTTATGTTTACGCCGCTATGTATTTTTTACATGATTATATGAAAATTGTAATTGTAACTGTTTAATCAACAAAATAAAAGTTTATATAATAATAATTTTAATACATTTATAATAGATGTGAATTCTTTTTATAAACAATGTATCTCTTATATTAAACTGTGGAAAAATAGTTTTAGTAGGGCTGAGATATTTGCATGGATTGAACTTTATCACGTATTAAAGTGGGAGGATATTGAACAATATGCTGAAGCTATAAACAATATTCGTGGTTCAGATGATCAACAAAAAACTAATATTGATAGTCTTTTTGATGAGATGTCAAGTGCAAAAACGTTTTTTGCATCAAAAAAGGAAGAATGGAATCCATTGAAAATCCGAATCACTTATGTTGACAAATGGATTCAATTATTCAAGAATTTTCAATAGAAAGACATTGGTGTACCTAATCTGGCAAAAGTTATTGAATACCTTTAGTGTTTGCCAGGAACATCTGCACCAGTAGAGCGCATTTTTTTAATCATGAAAAATATTTGTTCAGATGACCGAGGTCTTTTGAAGGAGTTCATGTGCATTGCTGTACTGCAAGTTGAACTTTAGCATTACATGCTCACTTTTTTATGAGAAAAATTTAAAAAATTTTAACTTGTTAGAAAAAGTTCATTCTACTGAAAAGTATAACTCATATAAAAACAGTGAATAGTTTTTTTCTCATATTTCTTTTGTTAGATTTAACAAATAATATAAAAATATTTTCGTGTCTTTTATTTGCTTTAGATCCTTTCAGCTGGTGAGCAATGGAGGTCTTCCTTTTATCTATAAAGAGTTTCATGAAACCTAATTAAAGGGTACCATGTTTTTTGAAGCACAAAAAGCACTATTTTTCTCCACCTCCTATCTCGCTGGTAATTTATTTCAACATTTTGCAATATCCCTTTCCCCCCTACACACACATATACACCAATACCTCTTTCTTAACAACGCCCCCCCCCCCCCTATGCCGCCGCAACTTCTGCGTGTATTATATATATTTGCCATACATGGCTCGCTGTGAGACTGATATTGGTTTATCCTTTATAAGTCTTTTTAAATAAATTGAATGCAAAAAAGTTTGATTGTAAAGAAATAAAATATTTTCAATTGTTCGATTTTGTTCATTACCATACAGAATGCCTTGAATGTTAAACATTGTTAGTAAAACATTGTAGGCTCCTAAATCAATTTTACCTTTCAATGTAAAAACTAATTTACTTAAACTTTTGCGATAGTCAACCCCACGTTTACAATCTTTGTTGTCAAAGGATAAATTCAACATTTCCTTAAACAATTTTTTTCAATTTTATTCAAATGAGAACCGATTTCTTCATAAAGATTAGATGTGTGACCTTTCACATCATGCAATGGTTCACACGGCAAAATTTTATAATTACTCAAATATAATTTTTCTAGGTCATTAAAATACTCATTACACAGTAAGGTTGGTAATCGCTGTATGCCATGCATTTCATTATCAAGTTTTTTTTTAAGAATTTTTTTGGAAGATTTATATTGAAAATGTATTCCTTGTTCATTAAGTTCATCGATTATTTCATGTTTCTGTAAGTTTTTGTACAGCTTCGTTTGATGTTTACTTATTTTATCTCTACTTGTTTGAGTAAGCATGAGTTTTTTTACTCTATTTTCTATGCTTAACAGAGGTTGATAGAATGAATGAGCTATATCACTAGAACAATGTATGTTAACTGGACAGGCGCAACAAGGATAATCACCTCCCTTTTGCTGTCCAATCTCAAACTGACAGGCAGGTGCATTGCCATGAAAAAAATGCATTATATCATTAATTTTTTCTCCATTTATGTCAAAAGACTCTCCTAAAAGTCTATTGTCTTCATTTCTGGTATTTATGTACATAAGTTATTTATACCAATAGTATATTCACCAATAGTATATTTTCTTTTAGAGACTTTCTCTTTCATATTCAACTTTACTTTTTTCATTGTTGGTTCAGCAGGTACACTAATATCTGGTGCATGTATTTTCTTTTTACATCTTCTTATAATTGTATTTCCTTGGCCTTTATATTAAAAAAACTAAAATCAACACCTTTATTCAATAGAAACTGTTTTATTTCACCTCCATTTTTAGCTATTACTCCATTACTGTTAATGACACTGTATTTTTGTGCTAGTTCAGTAAAATTAATTTTTGTGCCAGACACATAAGAGATTACTTCCCTCCAACAATCGTTTTCATTCCATTTATTTTTGTAGTTTCCATTAGGTTTTTTTTTTTTTGTGATTTTTATTTTTATTACGAATTGTTGAATCTGCAAACGATTCAAAGCTTTGATTCATACTTATTTTTTTACTCTTCCTCAAAGATATCTCGGTCCCAAATGCCCTATAAATTAAGTCAATTTGAATCTATTAAACAATTTTAAATAAAATTAAATTTAAACTTTTTTCAAAATTATGTACCTTACAACTGATGTTTCTTCAAAGCATTTTTCAACACTGCATTTGAATAATCTTGCACGTGTATTTCGTATTTTTTTTGTGTTCGTTCTTGATGGTTTCTGAATTAAATTTGAATCGACTATGAGAGGTATTGCATTTTTTATTGACATAAAAGAGTAATGTTTTTGAAATTTTTCATCAGGTTCTTTTAATAAAGAACTTGCACATTTTATTAAACTTTCTTTGTTTTTAATTTCAGTGAACAAGAGATAACTAGCTTTTTTTTTATAAAGTTTGGTATTAGTTGGGATTATAGACAATATATCTCCATAAAGTTTAACACATTTTTGGCAGTTGGAGAACCTATGTAGACTTTTTTCTTTAAAACTAAGTTTATTCCATGCGTTTAAAGAGAATGTGTCGATCAATTTCTTTTTTTTTGCACAATGTCGTTTAGACAGATAGCATATTTTTGCTTTAATTTTAGGAAAATTTCGACGATGGATGTCATGAGAGATAGCAAATTTATTTTTTTGACAGCCGAATATAGAATTATAATGATCAATTCTTTGGAGTAGAGAAAACTTTGACATAAGCAGGTTATATACGATTACTTTAACGTAACCACATGATAATGGATTTATTATAGACATAGTAATGATCTATAATAAAATTAAAAGAGTAGAGATTAAAATGTTTTTTTTAACAAGTAACACTTTACAGTCAGTACATATAACAACTTTTCTAAATCAATTACAAAAATGTTTAGAGTTTTCTGCTGTTTTGAAAACGAAACTAGCTAGAATAATGTTTTTAAAGTTTACCGCAATAAAGGAATAAATTATTTTTTAAGATGGCCAAATAAGTCCGAGTATTTCAAAATGTGATAATAAATACCGACAAGTCTTTTAAATGGGGCTAAAAGTTGTATTAATTTAAGTAAAAACGACTTCTGTATAAAGAACTGCAATACCATGATGTATCTAAATCTAACGTGATATTGTTGTTAAAATTACTCACTAAGGTGTGGTATTAAAAATAATAATTTCAACTTTTATAAAAAAACGGTTTTTCATAGATATTTACCCGAAAAAATAGTCTGATCATAAATGTCACGTCACATTAGGTGAAAATAAACACCGATACGTGCTTTTACGAAAAAATTGATTTCAAAGATATATGCCAAGTCCCATGGTATTTTGTGTTAAAGTTTTTATCTTTTCTAAAGAGAACTGCGCTTGCCAGTTTATTAGAATCGCATTACTTTTACTAGATTATGACAGAGGTTAAAAAAAACTTTTCCAACGATACCAAACATGTTATACTTTTTTATTAAAGTTTTTATATATTTTGCAATTGAAAAAAACGTATATTTATAGTAGGAAAATCGTGTACCATACCTTAGTTACATTGAGTAGCAATTAGCGATTGCAAAACAAGCGATTCCCTTTTCCTGATAACGAAAGTATTCCCTTAAGAGAATTCCGCACGAGGAATTCTCGCTTAAAAGCCAATGCGTTGAATTTAGTGACGGTTGAAGTTTCGACGCGAAACTATACGGAGATTTATATTTGAACTAGTTGTGATAATTTATTATGAAAAATATTAAATAAATATTAAGTAAAAACCATAGTTGAATTCTCTTCATAATAAATATAAAGGCAAAACATTAGAGGTTTGCCACTAACAACCAATAAGATTTGTTTAAAAATATTGCCCTTTTTTTTACGAGTTTTTTTTGTTCTGTGCCTTAGTTGCGTAGAGACATTTGTATGTAGAATACTAATTTTTTATTTAATTTAAAATTATTTAATTGGTTTAATGGTTATTCTTTAAGAAAAAAACAGACTTTTTAATCCTGTCCAGATTGAGTAACAACCAATGGTGTTATGCGTACGCATTTCGAAGCAGGGTTGACTATTTCTGTATATAAACTAAATTCCTAAAGTTTTTTTCCAAGACAGTTAGAAATGTTTAATAATCTTATGTAATAATAATTATATTATAATTTATGTTTAAATCAATCATATAGTGTGAATCAAGTTTTTAAAGATTATGTTGTTAAATAAGAAAATGAAATTATTTTTGCCTAAATTTTTGTTTAGTTAAAATACAATTACAAAAAGGAAAACACTTTTTTAAATGTGTTATAAATTTGTAAAGGAATGTTTTTCGATTGTTTAGAATATATATGGTTGGTTAAAATCAACAAAATAATTTTACTATAAAAGTTTAGATTTTAAGGCAGTAAAACAAAATATAAAATTTGTGTTTATCATTAATTATAAAGTCGAAAAGCTATACTCTTACACAAAAGTTAATTAAGTATAATGAAATTTTTGCACTATACACAATATAATTTGCAGCGCGTAGAACCTCTACAATATCCATATTTCTTTTTCTTTATAACTCAACATAATAAATAAAAAATCCGGCATATATATATATATATATATATATATATATATATATATATATATATATATATATATATATATACATATATATATATATATATATATATATGTATATATATATATATATATATATATATATATATATATATATATATATATATATATATATATATATACATATATATATATATATATATATATATATATATATATATATATATATATATATATATATATATACATATATATATATATATATATATATATATATATATATATATATATATATATATATATATATATATATATATATATATATATATATATATATATATATATATATATATATATATATATATATATATATATATTAACGAAGAAAAAACAACTCTCAATGGCTGATTAAAATTCAATGGCTGATGGTTGCCGTAAAGGCATGAAGCTTAAAATACCATAGAAAAAGAAATTTTTTCTTCGTTAATATATATTTGAGTAATGTCAAACTACTGATTTGCAAACTTACCAAAAATACTTTTAGGTTGATTTAAAATCAAACCAAACACTTTCAAACGATCAAACGATAATCATTTTATTTTGTGGTACTTTAGAGGTTCTTTTTAATATGCGACGAGTTAACTCGCTGCAAGTTCTTCTCTCAATACAGAAGCTTCTTTCAAAGTTAATGGATGAAAAGAACTTGGAGAAAAGATCGTGATTTGCATTTTTTTGAATGCATTTATTTGTGTTTCGCTATATTCCACACAAGTTTATTCGACCATAAATAAAAGAATACAATCTATAGTATTAGGACATAAAGCTTAAAACCATGCTTTAGCGTATTTAATAATTAAGGGGTTTTATAATTTACATTACCTAATATGTAAAAAAATTAAATAATAAAAAATTTTTAAAATTTTTTTAAACAAACAACTTCATTAACTTAATTTTAACGAAAAACAAAAATTGGACAAGTTTTTTTTTTCATTATATTTTAACAACAAATTTAAAAAGTTATTTTAAACATCTTCCAAACGATATTATTAATAAATAGAGCATAGATAAGTGTACAGATGTTAAAATAATGAAAATAATAAAACAATTGACAAACATTAATAAAATTATTAATATCTAATTATTTAATAAAATTTTGAGCTAATTGATAAAATATTATAATCCATTCAAACTATTCAAGGTTTTAAAGGAAAAAGTACTTATAAAATTACTACTCAATTTAAATACAATTTCCGATAAAAATATAGGAAAAACGTTTCACGAGTTAACAAAAGAATTTTGTATTCGAAAAAGATTTAAACCATTCAAAATAATCAATAAAAATCTCAAAGAAAAGGAGGAAAAAAAAGAAAAAGATAAAAAGTAAAAATTATCTATTAAAAAAAAAGAAGAATTTGATTAAATCTAATTTTTATTTAAATTATTTATTTTGTATCTTATTTTATTAAATTATTTTATTTTATTACTATTATACATTATTTATATATATATATATATTATTGTAAAATATATTACTATTATACTTAATTTAGTTATTAATAAATTATTTTTACTTTTTATTAATTTTTGTTTTATGTTATTTCTGTTTTCGTTTATAATATATTTATAGTATTAGATATAATTTTAATCCAATTTTCTATTTAATAGGCTGTGTTTATCGCCATCCTAACATGGATATTAATGAATTTATTGTTTCATATCTAGCTATTCTATTTGAAAAACTTGCTGTTGGAAAAAATAAAATTATCTTTATAAGGGTGATTTTAATATAGATTTTATAAAAGCGAACTCAGATAATTCAATCTCGGAGTATTTGAACACCCATTGCTTCAAACAACTTTTTTCCTTTTATATCTTTACCGACAAGAACTACCAATCATTCAAGCACTTTAATTGTATAATAATAATATATTTTCTAATTCAACTTCTAAAAATATTTTTTAGTCAATCTAACTATTAGAATATCGGATCATTTGCCACAGTTTCTAATTTATTTATCTTTTAAAAAAAGAAATAATTCTTGTAAAAGCAATATTCTTCTTCGAAAATTCAAAAAAAAAAATAGTGGAAATTTTAGGAACCAAATCATATCCATAAAAAGGACTCAAAATTTGACTGCAATAACTATGCCAATATCATTATTATCAAATATCAGCAAAATTCTTGAAAAATTAATGTATATTTGTATCTACCACTTTCTTGATAATTATGAGTGTTTCTACGGCCGCCTGTTTGGATTTCGTGAAAAATACTTTACTTCCCACGCACTTATTAGCATTACTGAAATGATTCGTAGTGCGATTGATAGTGGTTCTTTTGCTTATGGCGTCTTTACTGATCTCCAAAAAGCATTTGATACAGTTTACCATAAGATTTTAATTGAAAAACTGTATCACTATGGTAAAGGTGTATCGCTAACGATTGGTTTCCATCCTATATTAAAAATCGTACTCAGTTTGTCTCGATAAATGGTTTTCAATCCGCAAGTAAAGTTATTAAGTATGGTGTCCAACATGGATTTGTTCTAGGGCCTTTACTGTTTTTAATATATATTACCGATCTGCCTCACTCTATAAATAATTCGATTGTTCATCATTTCGCTAATGACACTAATCTTCTATGGATAAATAAAAAGTTAATTCAGATCTCCATCATTTGTGTCATTGGTTAAATAGCAACCGTCTTTCACTAAATATCAATAAAACTGAATTTATTATTTTTCACACACCAAAAAAAAGATTGATGGTGATAATGTGAAAATTAAAATTAACGGTATAAGACTTTCCGATCTAAATATACAAAATACCTCAGGCTAATTCTTGACAAAAACTTGTCATGGTACTATCAACTAATTCAATTAAATAAAATACTCTCACGTGCTAATAGTATGTTTTCTTTAATACAACACTATGTTCCCTAACATATTCTAATATCAATTTACTATTCCTTGTTCTCCTCACATTTAAGTTGCACTGCTTGGGGTCAAATAGGTAGTTTTCTATTACATCGTATAAACAGTTTACATCGCACTTCCATAAGAATTATGACATTTTCTCCTTTACGATCTAATATCCAAAATAGGTTTTCTAAATTGAAAATTCTAAAATTTCAAGATCTTGTAAAGCTTTATGATTGTCTCTTTGTGTTTGATTTTCTTCAAAATAATCAACCAATTCGTTTAATAATTTTTTTATGACACACACAAATATTACACATTTATTACCAACATTCTTCTTCATAATCAAAACCAAATTAAGAAATTTTAATTTGGTTAAATATTTAATGAATATTAATTTTATCTTTTATTATTATTGCTTTTTTATATTACTGTATTTATAAAACCATTATTACATTTATTTTATACTGTTTTTTTATTTTTTTTTAACTCTGTTACTAATATTACTATTATCATTAATTTCTCTTTGTTTTAGAAATCTTATTAATATTATTTATAATGATAGTGATAATGATTCCATTGTAGTAATAGTTTTATGGTTATTGTCCTTTTTTGGAATTGTTATGTTTATTTTAATAATTTCTGTCATAGTTATAAACTTTACTATAACTATTTTCATATTTTAATGGTTAAATAGATGGATTTTAAAAAATTATAATTACTTACATATTCCTTTTTTTTTGGTTAATGATATATTACCTATTATTCTATTGCTTTATTATTATGACTATTATTAAATATTAGTTTGTTTATTAATACTGCTTAATTTACGGCAAATATTAATATTATTAATTGTTATAATTGTTGCTATTATGATTACTATTTATAACATTGTATCGTTATTATTCTTTTATTGTTATTTTCATTGTTATTTTCTTTTCATTTCCTTTAAAACTTAACAATTTCAAGCTTTCTTCTAAAATATTTTTCTTTTGTCTTTCTCATTAGTTTTACTATGACCTCTAATTTTCGGGAAGTATGCACTGCATGTATAACTAAGTATACACTGCATGTACAAAAAAAGTTAGTATGAGTTGCCGTACAACTCAATGTGGTGTATGTTTATTTTGGACTCATTCAAAATGTAGCAGGCTTTATGATCATGGGTACAGTTTAACACAACCAAAATGCTCAACATGCCTGTCTTTAAATTGTACTAAAGATGTCTTTTCATTGACTGATGTATCTGATAATGAATTTAAACTACTCTTCTCTTCAAGTAAAATTGTTATAACTGACGACTTGCCTTTATCAACTAAACTATTTTCAGCATTGGGATTGAATAAAATCTATACTCAATTTGATAAATTTATTACATCACATGATTCAGTTTCTGATGAGGAAAACTGTTAATCTTTTGATGTAGATTGTCAATATTATGACATTAATAAATTTTGTTCTCATAACTTTGACATCATAAACTCTATATCCTGTTTTTATTTAAACATTTTTTTTTCGTTGATTTTTACGGAAAATAGAAACTACGGAAACCGTTAATTTTTACGGAGAAAGTGCTGTCACTTTGCTGCCGGACAATCTCCGTAGAATTTACGGCGAATTTTTTAACAGTGTACCAACGAGAGTTACTGACCATTTTGCGACAATCATTGACAATATCTTTTGAAATGTAGTTAATAACCAAATTGTTTCAGGAAATCTAACAACTTCTTTTTCTAATCACCTACCTCAATTTCTTATTTGTACTAATTTCAACAAATTATTTATACCACCCAATCATAATTTATAACGAAGAATCTTTAAAAATTATAATAAAGAATCGTTTAAGTCGGAATTTCAAAAAGTTGATTGGAATGACATTACCAATAAAAATGATGTTAACTCCTGTTTTGAAGCTTTTTTTTGTCAAACAATATTGTTGTTAGATAGTTATGCGCCATTCAAAAAATTAGTATTAAGAGCTACAACCGTCAATTCAAGACATGGATTACTAAAATCAATTTAAATTCGAAATCTTATTCAAGGGAAAATGTTAAGGATAAAAGATCCAATAAATATAATTAAACTAAAAACTTTAAACGCTATAAATATACCATAATTAATCTAATAAACTTAGTAAAAAAATACATTTCAAAAAATTCTTTACAGAAAATGTAAAAAATCTTCGTGAAACCTGGAAAGGCATAAAAGTCTAATAAATGTGAAAAATGTCAATAATGTACCTCCAAATTGCTTACAAGTTAACGAAACATACATAACTGAGCCAACTCTAATCTGCAAAGAATTCAACAACTTTTTTCTTAAGCATCCAAATCTTCATAGTTTACTAATATCTCCAACAAACCATTCTGAAATCTCATCACATATATCTAAATTAAAATCTAGAAAATCAATAGGTCAGAACAGGTTCCCAACAAACATTCTTATTGATTCTTAAATGGAATTTTTCCCGAAATTTTGAAATTATCTTGTGTCATTCCAGTATATAAAAATGGCTCCAAACTCTCATGTTTTAACTATAGACCAATTTCAATTCTATCTAACATAAGCAAGTTTCTTGAAAAAGTAATGTATTCTAAATTATACTCATTTTTAAGTTCCTTTGATTGTTTAAATGAGTTTCAGTTTGGATTTCGATCAAAATACTCTACTTGCCACTCTTTAATAAGCATAACCGAAAAAATAAAAAAGGCGCTGGATACTGGCCATTTCGTTGGTGTTGTTTTTTAAACTTACAAAAAGCTTTCGATAATGTTAATCATGCCATTTTAATTTCTAAACTTGAACATTACGGAATCCGAGGAGTTCCTTGTAATTGGTTTCAATCTTATCTCTCAAATCGGAAGCAGTTTGTTACCATTAATGGTTACAAATCAAATAAAAAACACATAGTTTGTGGTGTTCCCCAGGGTTCTATTCTTGGCCCATTATTGCTTTTGATTTATGTTAATGATCTGAAAACTTTGTCCACTTCTCATCAATCCATTTGTTTGCTGATGACACTAATATTTTGCATTTTAATAAGTCTTATCACTCCTTGTGTAATAATATAAACTTAGACCTAAAAGGTTCAGTTCTTTAGCTAAATGCAAACTTAATTTCTCTGAACTTGGAAAAAACTGAACTAGTATTATTTTCATCTCCAAGACAAAAACTTTTACACAACAATCATATAACTAAAATTAAAATTAATAATAGACGTGTATGTCCAACACATGTTGTTAAATATCTTGGTATTTTTATAGATTTGAGCCTCTCATGGAATTTTCATATAGATGCACTCCGTAACAAACTTAATCAAGTTAATGGTATACTTTCAATAATTTGCGATTATGTTTATAAAACTACCCTTAAGAATCTGTATTTTGCAATTTTTCAGTCTCATCACAACTACTGTTGGTTTGGGACAAATTGGCAACTGTAACATTAATAAATTGTTATCAGTTCAGCGTCAATCAATCTGAATAATAAATTTTCAACTCCATAATACAGAAACTTCAAACTTCAAAAAAAAAATCTAAAATTCCTACCTTGTCAGCACTAGTTAGATTTGTGAATCTTCTTTTCCCTTAATAAAAATTTACCTTCCTCTATTACACCCTTCTTCACCGAAACTCGATTTATACATTCACATTTAACTAAAATCATCAATAATGGAAAACTAAATGTACCTCCCTATAAAACTTTGAGATATGATAAGTATTTAATTACACATCAGTGCATCAGTGAATGGAATCGAAGTCTTGTGTGCATTGTGAATGAATTTGAAAAATTAAAACTTCAAAATAATTTCTCTTCATTTCTTTATTTAAAACAAAATAGACTTAAACAAGTTCTAAAATAAATTTATTTTAATTTTTTAATCATTATTAACTTCTTTTTGTTGTCTTGTTTTTCTTTTTTTTTCTTACTATTTTTATAGAAACTTTATTGTTTTTGTCATTATTATTTATTATTTTTAACACTGCTATTTTTATTATTACTATTATTATAAACACTTTTATTTTCACTTTTAATTTTATTCTTTTAATGAATAAAGCTATTATTGTTGTTATTATTATTTTTTAAATTAATATTATTAATATAATTATTTGGTGTCACTACTTTGATCAGGTTTTTTGCATGAGTGACTCCTTATTTGTCAATCAATTATTTATATTTATTCTAATAATGATATTTTCATTTTATTATTTATAACATTATAGATATTCTTATTATTATTATTATTTTTATTTTTATTATTGTTATTATTATTACTTTTATTATCAATATGTTATTGTAATTATATGATCGTAAATTTTGAGAAAAATAAATAACTTGTTGTTGTCGTTTGTTGCAACAAAAATTTTAAATAAAATGAGGCTTCATTTTTTTTTATCAAGTTAGGGGGTTAGTCAAATCAAAAGTAAAAATATCTCAAAGGAACTTATAACAAAAAAAAAAAAAAATTCAAAAAAAAAAAAAGTATAACGTCTAAAACTACCCAGCGCATTAATGGAATCTAAGACCGTTAAGGAATAGAAAACTGTAATAAAATAATTAAAAATTTACTTTATAATAATTTATTATTTGTAAATACAATATTATATAAAAGAATATCAACTAGGATATAAAACAGCCTTTACAAATGATTATAGCGAAATCAGTAAATTTGAAGTCAAAAAAATTCATGTGAAAAATAAAGTCCTTAAAGACTTTATTTTTCACATGAATTTTTTTCGATATTGGCCCAATTGGGCCAATATCGAAAAGAGGCTTTTTGTCTCTTTTCGATATTGGCACAATTGGGCCAATATCAAAAAGAGAGAATGTGTTAATAAGAAATGTGATCATCTCTTTTCGTTAATGTGTTTATAAGAAATAAACAGCAAGTAGAATTGAACGACCAAAAAAACGGATTAAAAAAAACTCTTCAATCTAAAATTCAAAAAAAAGCTACAAGATAAAAGAACCAACTTGAAGTTATTGATAAAACAGCTAATAAAAAACTGATGTAAAAAGCTTCTCAGGTTGATATAAATCTCTGAATTAGATCAACCTGAGATGTGATAAGTCAGAATTGATTAAAACATATTAATGTCATTAAAATAACAGAATCAGAATTTGAAAACTTTTGAATTGGTTACAATTCCATCATTATTCCTGGTCAACGTAAAATAAGATGTTATTAATCAACGTATTTGTTCCAATTGTGGCTCATATTTTTTCTCTCTTAAAATGAAAACCCTTCACGGGCACTCTATTTACCAAAAGTAAAAATGAGCGTCAATACACAGTACAAGTTGGTGTTCAATAGTAATATGAACATGTACTTGATAAAGTTTCGGGTAATCAAGTGGGTTTTAATAGATGACGTTTACTTTTATAATGTTGATTCAATGGCTAAAATAACAAAGGTATGAAAATAACAAAGGTATGAAAATAACAAAGGTATGAAAATAACAAAGGTATGAAAATAACAAAGGTATGAAAATAACAAAGGTATGAAAATAACAAAGGTATGAAAATAACAAAGGTATGAAAATAACAAAAGTTTGAAAATAACAAAGGTATGAAAATAACAAAGGTATGAAAATAACAAAGGTATGAAAATAACAAAGGTATGAAAATAACAAAGGTATGAAAATAACAAAGGTATGAAAATAACAAAGGTATGAAAATAACAAAGGTATGAAAATAACAAAGGTATGAAAATAACAAAGGTATGAAAATAACAAAGGTATGAAAATGATGTATTAGTATAGTAAAATCATCTCTTTTTTTCATATAAAGGTGTATTTCAATGCGATTCGTTAAATAATAATTTCAAAGAGATATATTTTAATAGTTTAAATACCATAATATTGTGTTCTTGTTCTATTCTTACAAAATGTTGTTTGTTTTTAAATAAAGTTGTTTTTTAAAAAATGTTACATACTAAAGAGTATAATGTTAAATGTTACACACTAAAGAGATACTTACATACTATCAAGTCATACGTGATACTCAGTTTAAACAAAAAGGGAGGGTTTATGATTTTTTTTTTCTTGTGACATATTTTTTGAATAATCTCTATATATAAAAAAAGGTTCCTCTTTTTTGTTAGTTTTTAAGCTTCTACTTTTTTGTTGGCTGTAGAACCAATTGTAATCAAATTTTTTACTTAATCAAATTTATGTTAGTAAAATATTCTGAATTTATTGAAAACAAGTTTTTGAGAAAAATTTGTTGAGTAATTATAAACCTAGATTTGATCTGGGTGTTTGCTATATCTTTAACTAATCTTTAAGTTTAATCAAACTTTCTTGTAACAATTTAATCAAACTTTCTTGTAGTTTTCTTTATACCACCTGGGGATAAAACACATGATTTGGCGGCAAACTTGTGTGTTTTAGACGAAGTTGACAGTTGTACTATTCTCTAGTGTTATACTAGTTTTTTACATTAATTTAAGGTAAAAAACTCTAATTTTACATTAGAGCCAAAGAAGATGGAATACCCATTTGTTTCATATATTATCTAAAATAGTAAAATCCTTTTAATTAATTGAATTTAAAAAAAGAATTCTTGGCGAATACTAAAGAGTTTCTTTATCTATTTCACTTAGCTCCGGTAAAGCATACTTTAAAGATCATTCTAAACAACATTAAACAAAACTATCTTAGAACTTTTTTATAATATTAGTACATTTTATGATGTAAAAAATTTGTATTAAGAGTCTTAATTGATCTAACTTAATTGATCTAACTTTAGAGTCTTAATTGATCTAACTTTTTGTAAACAGTGAAGTATTACTGAAAAAAAGGAAAAAATTTAATTATTAATGAAAGTTAAAGGACTCCAAACTCTCTAGATAACAACCAACATCGTAATACTATAGATCATAATAGCTATTTGAAACATTTACAACGATGGTGGAGTCCCTCAAGGATCTATTATGGTACTTCTTCTACTTTTAATTTACATTCCAAAGTATCATAATACTTAGATTGCACAACTTTTGCAGATAACACAAATCTGTTTTATTCGTCTATTACTATTAAAATGATGTTTTTTAAGAGTAAATTTAGAACTTGAACACGTGGCTCAGAGGCAACAAGTTTTTGTTACCTCTGAAACCCGTGTTCAATTCAAATCAGAAAGAACTGAGTGTATTTTATTGCACTTCAATCAAAAATGTGTTATAATGAATTCTACCACCTCCTGGTATGGAAAAGACAATAACCTAAATCTAAATTTTTTGATGTGCATTCAATGAAAATTTATCTTAAAATTTTCACATATATGCTGTTTATACAAATACCTTTAATATACCAATAAAACTAAATAAAATTCCTCCAATGACAACAGAAACTCGTTTTTTCCTAAATTTGTCCATAAAAATCTATTACTTAAACAAATTAATACATTTAATTTTTACCAAATTAACATATATCAAAATATATTGTTTACGTTTATGCAAAGAAAATTTAAATGTTTACGTTTATGAAATTGCCCCAAAATTAATAAATAACTTTTTTTAAATTTATAAAAAATAAATTGAACATTTTGAGCAACTAGAAACACTCTTTGAAAAAAAAAAACTAACCTTGTTTTTTAGTTCTAAATAAATACTAAAGCAATTTTTTCTGCAAAATATAATTTCTAAAAACTAATTCTTAACAACTAAAATCAAAAAAGTTTTTGATACAGTTATATGAAAATTTTCTAAATTTTTTTTTATCAATTAAAAATAAATGTTAAAAATATGTTTAAAAAAAAAAAAAACAACTTAATAATGTATAATCAAATAAACAAAGACTGAAAATACATACGTATATATGTTATTTTCACCCAATGCTTTTTAACATTAGTAACTACATTGGAAAAGATAACAAGGCAGAAGTTAAACAAATTATAAGCATATTGTAAAATTAATAAAAAAAGGAACTCGATGACAAAACACAATTTTCTTCAAATTTCTTATGACTACGCTACTAAATTTTTTTATTTTTTTTTTCTCACAATTTAAATGATAATATTAGCTGTGTTTCGAGAATATCTTAGAAGTATTTTTTATTTATTGTTTAATTAAGCATTTTTATTTCTTGTTATATTAGAAAAATATTTAAATGCATTCATTGTAAAAATTTAGTGTAGAATATGTTTTTGTTGTAAAAATTTATTGTAGAGAATGTACTTATTGTAAAAGTATCATAAACTGTTAAAACTTGTTAATACTACTTAATCGTAAAAATATATGAAAAAAATAGTATATAAATAAATAGTACTTAATCGTAAAATTATATGAACAAAATAGATAAGCTAGCCAGTATCGTTCGGAAGAAAAATAAAAGACGAATTAGTTTAAAAAGGAGGTACTTTAAAATGTCATAATTGAGTCATAAACTATTTCTATCAGATAATAGCAAAACAGATCTCATTAAGTTACGGTTGACTTGATATCTCGAACTGCCAGGGGAAAGGGAAAAAAGTTCGAGATAACGAGTAGTGGAGATATCGAGAGTCAACTGTAATGGTCAACTTTTTGACAAACATCTTTGTCAAAAAGTTGACCATAATTGTCATTATCTAAAAGGTTTTCGGATTTTATAACAAGAAATTTTTCAAACATCACCAACTTTTGGAGCATTTTTCAAAACAGCTTAAAGTTTATTTTTCCAGATAATTTAAATGATTACTAAGCATTTCTTGAGTAAAGTTCTTTGTAAATTTATACATGACTTTGGCGCTTTATTTTTAATCTTGAATGCTTTGCATAGAATCGTGGCCCAAAACAAACACCTAAAAATGCAAGTTTTTAAATAATTTTTGAAGTTACTTTAAGTTATTAGCCTAGCAGAGGAAAGTAGTGAAAATAAGGGTTAAAAAATTACGAATCGGTTACGTCAATTATGTAAGCTTTATTCCTTGCAATATACATAGATAAATAAGATATAAAAATAAAAAATGCAAAAAAAAATGTACAAAATGTATTTTGAAAAACTAAAATTTATAACCTTTCAAAGTATTGCTTTCCAGAACGTGACGTTAGAATAATAGGGTTCAAAAATTTCAAAAATTAAAAGTAAAAATTTGTTAAATTCGTTAAATTAAAATATCAAATTATTAAATTTGTTAAGTTTGTTGCTTAGAATACACATTATTTATTAGGATTAGGCAGTCAATGGAAGTGACCTCCTCCAAATTGCTTGATTTTTTTATACATTGATCAAAATATAGAGAAAACCTGTTGGGAAAAAAAAATTTCAAAAATGTTTCGTTCACTCGGAATCTGGGCTTAAATTTTTAAAATTTTATAAAACATTTTGCCACCTTTGAACCCATTTTTTTGGCAAGGCAAAAAGTTGCACATAGCTTTTGTAGTTAATATCAGACGTAATCCAAAAGCTCTCTCCAGAAAATATAAAAAAAGTTGCGTGACACTATGCGGTTGTCTAATTATCATAGTTCAAAAGTACAAAAACAATCAGTTTTGTTAATTTTTAATAGGAGTTATTTCTAGCGGCGAAGTGTTGCACACAATTTTTCTTTTAGGATTTGAAAGTATCAAAGGTATTAAGTTTAAAAATGCAAATGCAAATGCAAAGTTATGTGATACCTAAGGTCTCTTCATATATTAAGGCTTGAAACTCAAAAAAAATGTTATAGTATACTTACAAAATGAACCATTACGGCAGAGGCGCTAAGTTTTGTAAAAATGTAAGCATATGCAACTGTCAACGTGGTCTTAACGTAATAATAAAAAAACTCGTATGATTTTGTCACACGCATGATATAAAATGAATTAAAAACTCAACAAAAATCGAACATCAAGAAAACTATATAGCTAATTAAATAAAACATAAATCAAACATTTAAATGTATTTTCATTTAAAAATTCGTTTTTTATTTATTAATAGAGTCATTTACACTCATTATCCACCACATCACACATATTTTTTACTCTGCTTTACTCAGTCATATCATTATTCTTTAAGAATAATGATATGACTGTATTATAGTCTTCTTTGGGTAATGAATAATCACCACAACCACTGCTTAGAAAAGAAGCATTTACTAAACAGATAATTTTTTCAGTTTGGTTATTTATCTCCTCGGGAGTAACTAGCCAGCGAAAATTATTCTTCTTTTGCCCGTTAATCATACAACTAACTCTGATCCCAGTTATAGATACTTAAAAGTATTAGCGCTAAGGCCGTGCGGTTAACCGAACTGAACCGTTTATTCGATGAAAACCGAAACAAATAAACCGAATTGAACCGATCTAAGTATTCAAAATAAAATAAAAACCGAACCATAAACGAAAAACTTTGAAAAACCGATCTAAAATTTTGAGATGTCAAAAAAATTATTTAATACCAAATATTACCAAAAATTGTTAAATAATATATAATTTTTATTTAATTTAAGAAATTTCATACCACAGAAAAGCAAAGTAAAATAGGGAACAACGTGAGCATAATAAAATAGTCCGCAAACAGCTTCAAATTGCCGTGAAATTAGAACAAATGTTGCGGACGACGATGGAGTAAAATTTTTTGAGAGTCGTTAAATGTAAGTATTGTAGGGTAATTCGGGGCAGTACGAGACACTTAAGGATTAAAAATTATGTAAATAGACCTGGAATTAAGCAAAAAACTAAACAAGTGTACCGTAAATCTTACTCAGGATAACTCTTTTTAAAACTTATAAGTAAATTTTTAAATTCATTTTTAATTGGATACACAGAGGATTTTATAAATAGCAACAGCGTGTCTCATGTTCCCCATCTTACGGGGAAAAACGAGACAGCATATGTTATGCAACTAAAGAGAAAAAATGAGACTTATCCAATTATTTTTTATCATAAAAGATGTTAAATATAATTCATAAAAAATATAGTAACTTTAGCTTAAAAAATTAACCTGCTTGGCTAATCTAACCACAGATAAGTAAGCCTTAGAAACATAGGTTAAAGATAGAGCTTAAATATTAAATATAGATAATATTAAATATAAAACATAGATATTAAATATAGTTCAAACTTAAGCACCACCCGAACAAATTGTTGCACAAGTTATACTCAACTATAAGACATAAATTAATGGATCATAGAATGTTTAAATATAATCATGGCACACAGTTCACACAAAAAATCTGTCCCTAACTTAACAAAATAAACTTCATGGTACCATAATTTACACCTAAAGCATTGGACACATTTCTGGCTAGACTCTGATATTTTTTGGTTTTCTCCATATTTAATTTTATCATCTTTTTTTATTTTAATCTTTTTTTCTGATAGTCTTTTTTTAATCTATTTAACTTTTTTTTTGTTTTCCAACCCCTCCTGCAAAGTTTTTTTATACGATGTGCTTGTCAAAATTTCTGACTTTTCTCCCTTTCTTTTTGTTGTCTTCACTTCAATAGCTGGAATTGATAACACAGGCCAACAAAAAAAAAAACTTTTCTGGTGCCGATCAAACAATTAGTTTTTTTATAGTATTTCTCATTTAATTTCAAATATGCAACTCATTTTTCACCATCACCTCAAGTTGTAAAGATATTTGGGTTCAAATCATTAGTATTTGGAGTAAAATCCCTAGTATTGTCGAAAAAAATAATTTAAAAATATGTCAACCTGGGTCTCAAAAGAAGCGTATTTTCATAGAGATTTTGGAAAACGTAATTATTTTTTCTTAAAACTCATGAACAAAAAAATTGTGGAAAAAAATGCTAAAGAGTCTTTAAAAAATTTTAACAAAATGTTTTTCAGCAATAATACAAAAAGTACTTACTTTTGTTAAAAACGAATAACATTTTTGAAATCTCTATGAAAATAAGCTTCTTTTGAGACCCAGGTTGAAATACTTTTCAATAACTTTTTTTTCGACAATATTAGGGACTTTACCCAAAATACTAATGATTTGAACTCAAGTATCTTTACAACTTGACGTGATGGTGAAAAATGAGTTGCATATTTGAAATGAATATGAGAAATACTATAAAAAAACTAATTGTTTGATCGGCACCAGAAAAAAAATTTTTGGTGATGATGAGTTGCATATTTGAAATCAAAATGAGAAATATTATAAAAAAAACTAATTGTTTGATCGGCACCAGAAAAAAATTTTTTGTTGTTGGCCTGTGTAATCAGTAAAAGAAAGCTGTTGAGAGTTTGAAATTGACAACGAAGCATTTATTTTATTAACTGAAAAACTAGCAATGGATGTTTGAACATTCGAATTTTGGTTCGGCCCAATTAAAGAATTAGTTGTAGATGATTGTTCAGGATTTATATCTGCTATTTCATTAAATATTATGTTTTTATTACTATCTTTTAAACATGGATTTTCAAAATAATCTGACTCAGGAAAGATTTCTTGATTAAAAGGATTGATGCCTGTTACTCGAAATCCAGAAATAGCATTTTCCACTGTAGCTGCTTTCACAAGTGGTTGGAGCTTATGGGATGTATGTGGTGGTAGTGATAAAATATGCAATCCATTTATGCTAGCATAATTGAGAAGATCAAGATTTTTGGTGTGTGATTTGTGACCATCAAGAATTAATAAACACTTATTTGTAGTGCTACAATTTCCATGTATTACAAAGTGTCTTATAAAATCCATAAACAAATTTGTATCTACCCAACCACTTTTAGAACAGCGTCCAACTGTTCCTGGTGGTGCATCATCAATCAATGAATCTAGCATCCGTTTCCTTTTAAAAATAATCATAGGAGGTATGTAGTGTCCCACACAATAAAAAGCTAGTATAACAGTTGTTGTTTGGCCTCTCTCACCACTAGTTACTGAAGATACAACACGTTGGCCTGTAAAAATACAATTATAAAAATATAGATAATACAAAATAAAAATAAATACAGATACACAAATAATAATTTGGTTTTTCACTAAAGCAAATAAAAAAATTTGTAACTTCTCACTTATTACCTTTAAGAGCTATTACTTTTAAAGGCTTGTGAACACATGTTAATCCAGATTCATCACAAATGGAGATGCGATTTGCTTCAAATTGGTTTTCGTTAATAAGTTTTTCCAGATTGTCAAAATATCTTTGAACAGCAGCTTTATTTAAACCAAAAACTCAATTTATGGATACTGCCTCAGATTTTCGAATCGACAAAAAGGGTTGTCGTTTCAAAAATCTAACTATAAAATCTCGATCTGCAAGTTTCTTTTCAGTATTAAATGGATGGTTTATTTTATTGCGTACAACATAGTCATACACCACCCTTTGAAGTTCATTAATTGATAGACCATAAAAGACAAACTCCATTTTGATTATATACTGTGCTAAATTTTTTTCTTGGGCATCAGATAACACTTTTCGATAAGAACCAAGCAATTTTATGTGTGGTTTATCATCAGGCATTGTTTTTATTGATTTATTAACTCTTCTGTTGAGAGAATCTATTGGAACCAAATATTCATTAGCAGCTTTACGTAATGTCATTTCTTTATTTTTGACAGCTTGGATAGCTAATTTCATATTGCTTTCATCCCAATTTCCACGATTTGTTTTTCGTTTGTAATTTCTAACCATCATAAAAACCATAAAATGTTTATAAAAGTTTTCTTGATTTTTCGGAGTATATATCAGAGTATCTAAAAATTAAAACAACTGAATAATGGACTGTCTCATCTTTCCCACAAAGACCGTATGTTAAAAACATAAAATTCTTACCTTACAAATCAAATTGAGTTTTCTTTTCTTTTTGGGGTATGAATAATAAAGAAATCTTTTTTTAAAAAATTAGCAGCACGACACTAGTTCATCTAAATATTTATCAAGAATATGAATTACATTGAATATGTCTTCACTAAGAAACGCGTTTAAAAAAATAATGGCTTTACTAAGTTTCAAAAATACCAGTTATTTTGTCATCAAACAAACTAAACAATCTAAAAAACAGGTGTATAAAGCTTAGCAAGTACAATCACAAACTATATGCTTAATATTAATGAAGGACTATGATGATTACTATCTCCAGAAAGGATAAAAGAAAGTTGTCTCATCTTTCCCGTTGTCGCATATTGCCCCGAATTACCCTATAAGTTTTTTCTAAAAAGCTGCATTTCTTATTTTATTTAAATTTCTAATATTGTTTATAATATTTACCTTATAACATTGTAATTTTGAAAACTTTGTTTTCTAAACTGTTTTCATGGTTTAAATAATAAAACTGATATAATCAAAAAAATTGTTGTTTAAATATTATTAATGTCTTTGGGAGCATGCAAGACGTAAAATAATTTAATATTTGAATTGTAGCTAATAATGTTCTAAAAAAATAACTAAAATACTTTTAAAGAATTTTGAAAAATTCTTAATTTAAATTTATTTATTTTGTTATCTGATATTATACTTTTTCAAAATTAATTTTTTATTTATGTTTATTATACAGTTTGGTTGTCTCACTAATCATTTTTATTTTATTTACATTAGAAATGCCGAAAGAAAGTGATATTTCCAAACTCTTTGAAAAGCTTCAAATCTTACAAAATAAACTGTAGCAGTACTTCAACAATAACCAGCCACGTCAAAACATGAAGAATCTTGGAAAGAACATGTTTTAAAAACTACCAAGATACTTAAACAAAAACTTAAAGAAAAAGAGACAAAAACAACTACAATTGAAAGTTACATTACAAAAAACCAAAAATATGGGTTAAATGATCCAACGCAATTAAAGTTTGACTTATATTTAGCAAAATGTTGGTATTCACAATACAGTTATTGTGGATACAAGTGGGCATTCATTATATCAGCATTAACAAAATACAATAACTTTTCGATGGGATCTTAAAATTTATATTCCTGAGTTTTGGAATTGTAAAATCAAATCCCGTAATTTCCCTGGAAATTGCACGAATATTTTAAAGTTCAAGAAAAAAATCCAAATTAAAATCAAATTATAAAGCTGAAATAATAATAATTTTAAAACTTGCTGAAAATAATTTTAAAATTTGCTGAAAGCTCAAACTAAACCTGTATTGCTTAACCGTATTTTACTGCAAAACAATCGGGCCGCTCTTTCACTACGTTCGTTGGTTTAATCGTCATTAAAAATTTATAACTTTCCTTCAGATTATCACCCATGTAATTTTAATAATTTACAACTCATAGGTTTGTTTAATCTTGACAAAGAATCTCTGGCTGTTGCTAGAATCTTGACAAAGAATCTCTGGATGTAGCTAAATTCTTGACGAAGAATCTCTGTTGCTAGAAAAATTATAGCACCATTTAGTTGCTCACTAACAATTTTAGATATTTCTTTATTTTCTGCTCTGATATTTTTTTTTCAAATAAAAAATCTTCAACGTTGTCTAAGGACATTCTAAGATGGTTTAAGTTTGTGACATTTAATCTATTTAGAAGGTCCAACATTACTTATTTTTTTTTTTAACTGTTGTAATGTTTCATAAACTCCAACGCAAAATCTTCAGTTATAAGATTTGCATTTCGACTGCTAAGATCTTTCAACATATTACAAAAAATTAAAAACATTTAAGGGCAATGATGGCGCTCTTTATCGAGATTACCATTATTTTACTATTAATTTGCTTCTCAAATGAGCTATCAGTTCTAGCTCTATCTACCATAACTCATTTTCGCTAGACTCGTTATTCAGCAAAGTCGCATCTTTTAACTGTATATGTTCCTTCATGCTCAAAAACCTTTTATTCGTCTAGTTTTTTTCCTCGAACTACTTTAGAACTTTACTCTCCTTTACTTTCCTTTACTCTCCTTTTAACTTAAACTTTAACTCTTTGTTTTCTCGTAACTCTCAACTTTATAGTGGTTGTTGCAGCCTAATTGGGAATGAAATAAATTAAATAAAAAAAAAGCAAATAAAAGATTGTTTGACTGCGTTTAGTCTATTAGCAGTTAAGCAAAAATTGCAGCTAAAAATTTGTTATAGACCAATTTGCAACTATAAAGGCAATAAAAAAACAATTAGATTTTTAACATACTAGACTTATTTACTGCAACCCTGTGGGCACATGCGTTGTTCGGATGTCCACGAACAAGGGAAACGGGAGGATGGGGGTAGAGAATTTGTTTAGGGGTCAGGATTAACAGAGCCAACAATACCGGGAGGCCATGGGAGCACTGCCTTCCTCCCCCACACACTTTTTTTCTAAAGGAGTTGTTTTTTTTTTTTACAAAATTTTTATATTAAGAGGATTTTTTTTAGATATTGATGATTGTGCCTCTCCACTTTAAAATCTGTGACTACGTTCCGTATTAAAATGTTGCAACTTTTGTAGCTACCTTACTCATCAAAGCTATTATCAAGTTTTTTCGATAAAATATAAAGTGTATAATACTTAATGAGCCATTCTTGTAAGAAACGCGATGATTTGTAATAAAAAGCTCACTTATTACTGTGTTCTTGTACTTCACTAATTTTTGTTGTATCTTTTAAAATGGCCCAATAACTTATATAAAACAGTTGAGGTTCTTAATGCCAAAAACCCTGTGGGCACCAAAAGTATTTGCGTAAATTACCAATGTAGGTTTACATTGGCAATTTACGTAATCTCTGCATAAGTACAAACTACCTCTGCATTACTTCTAGATCAGCGCTTCTAAAAACTTTTTTCAATCACGACCTTACTTATGATTGTGAGTTTCTTGGCGACCCCATATAAATATAAAAGAAAGATAAGTAAATATTTTTTGATGATTTATTTATTTGGTAACAATATACATATAGCATATATCTGTATAAATGTCATATACATATGAAATATGTGGTTTTAGAATTCGTTTAGAAACATAAAAAAATCTGAAAAATTTAAAAATTGCACAAAAAGTTATAAAATTGTATTTTTTGCAATTGCATTTTTAAATCAATTATTATCTATTTTTCATCAAAATTGCATTTTTTGCAATAACACAAATAAAAGGGAATTCTTCGTCTCAGTTCGCTCGACTATATTCAAATGCAGTCGCTCAGTATTAAATTAAAATTTAAAAAAAAATTTAGGAGATGGATGTGCCTGTTTTTTATTGCATAACCAATTAAATCTTGGTGGAATGTTTGACACTGCTAGACATAAGCCAACATTTTTTAGTGATGAACGATATTGGGATTTAATGTGTTAAAGCTGAGAAAGTAACTTCACACAAATATGTGGTGTTGAATGGCAGAAGAACATTTAACGCCATATCGCGAATGTGGGAAATTTAGGTCTTGTTCCGATCCATTCAGTCAAAGGTTTTTATGGAAAATGTAGTTATAAGTTTAAGTCACTCGAAAGCTCAGCAAATTCTTTTTAAGCTTTAACTTTTTGAGCAGTTGTGGCGCAGTGGTAGCGCACTTACCTCTGAACCAAAGGATCCGTTGTTTAAACCCCACGTCTGGGCAAGATTTGCGACATCAGTTAGCAAGGAGACGTTAACTTCCAATAAAATCATCGGCGGTGCTCAGTGAGAAGACCGTAAGGATTTCTTGGGGCACCTATATAAGTAAATTAAAAAATAAAATAAGTGACAGGTGATCGATCTCACTCAAACCAATCCAAAACCGCTTTTGGATCCAAGCTATATATTTGAAATCAATATTCAATATAAAATATGTACTGAACTGAGTTTCTAGCGCTTTTAAGTGATCAACTATAATTTTTGCGATAAAGGTTTTACAATTATTTTTCTCGATTATAAAATTGCCGACACTGGAAAACATTTCACAAAGTTTGTATAATCACAAAGTTTGTATTATCTAGAGTTTGCATCATCTTAAGTTTTTTCACAAAGTTTGTATTATCTAAAGTTTAGATAATACAAACTTTTCCTACGTACCTACGTACATAAATACAAACTTTTCCATTGTGCAAAACAAAATGTACTCTGTATTTTTAAATTTTTTTAATGTTTATGTTTTTTTTTTTTACTCAGCATATAATATAAAAAAATTTTTCTGAAAATGCCAAAAAAAATACCATAAAATATCACGCCCAACGTGGGGCTCGAACCCACGACCCTGAGATTAAGAGTCTCATGCTCTACCGACTGAGCTAGCCGGGCACACTGTTTTGTTAGTATTTTTAAATATTATTTACAGTGCTGTGGTTAATAGCCTCTGACCCACTAACCACAGTACTGTGTACACAGTGCCGCAAGGTGCCGCAGTGCGTACACAGGGCCGGATTAAAGAATACTAATGTACGAGGGTTAAATTTATTATTAAATATATATCGTCACATTAGAATTATAGGGTTCTATTTGCCGTTTTTTATGTTGGGAGAACTTAACTTTCAATATTTATTTAATACATGTTTTACAGCTGTTATGCATTATAATTATAAATTATAAGTTGTTTATGTTATCTATATTTCATTATTTAACATATTTTATATTAAACCACTTAAAAAATGATATATAAAATATCATTTTTTAACTGGTTTGTTTTTATTATTTATTATTATTTAAAACTTTGATTGTTAAATTCTTTCAACATAAAACAAGGCAGATAGAACCCTATAATTCTCATGCGACGATATAACCAACAATTTCACTATATTCTATTAAATAAAAACATGCTTTGATATTTTTGTTACGAAAATTGTATATAAGTTAAAGAATGAATTCAACTGAATTTTGTTAAATATAAATAATCAGCAGTGATGTTTTAAATGTTTCTAAGTTTTTTTCTGAAAAATCTTGTAAAGTAGTTTGTAAATCCAAGTGTTTTGCTTCTTGAATTTCAATCGACATGATCGCTAAACTGTTTAATCTATCCTGAGTTACTGTTGATCTATGATAATTTTTTATAAGTTTTAATCTCGAAAATGATCTCTCTCCAGAAGCAACGCTCACTGGAATTGCTAAGTATACGCGAAGGGCAATAAATAGGTTTGGAAATGCCGTAGCTTTGTCATTCTCAGATAAAAATTGAAACATTTTAACTTTTTCGCATCGAAACGATAGGAACAAAAAAACACGAAACTTTTACAGCACCTGTATCAAAAAATAAGGAAGAATTTAATATGCTAGGTGTGTTAAAGCAAAATTTATACAGTTTTACAATCTAATGAATACATTGCTAATGAATGATTGTACTAGTTCTCTAATAGTTATAAAACTAAAGCTCTTAAATAAAACTGTGATATGGAATGATAACTTGACATTTAAACTTTTTTTTTTTTTTTTGCATTTATTATACAGCAAACGTGGGTACGATTTGATGGCTGTCGCTAATTTGTTCATCCCAATAAATGCTTAATAATTTTTAACTTTTTTGCTTGCTGCCAATGGAAAAACTGAACACAGTTATATTAATCATAAGGTGTTATACCCAGGGGCGGATCCAGCATTTTTGGTTGTTTGAAATAGCTAACTTGCAGACATGGAGCAAACTCCAAATATTTATATGCTTATATTTATGTCAATTTGTGATAATTAGAGCAAGAGAACAAAAAAGCCCTTTGGCCACAACTGCCCCTAACGTGAAAACAAAAAGTTGATAAAATTATGCAATTGTAAATACTACGTATATAGTATAGACATATAGTAACAGACATGCTAAAAGATATACAACATAACATTTTCAAAAAATAATTTAATTTAATTTAAAGTACTTCTACAGTAAAAGTACTTTAAATTAACGACTCTTGAAAAAAGATGCGAACGTAAGGACGTAATGACTTAAACTTTACAAAATAGTAAAAGCAATTTTTGTTTCTTTAAAAGATTTCAGCTTTTCTGACTTTTTACAAAGACTATTAGCAAGGTTATTGAATAATGGTAATCTTGCTATTTTATTTGGGGGTGCGAAAAATTCTTCAGTCATATCTTCTATAATAGAAAAAAGGAAGAGTACAATCATAAAAATGCTATTGCTAAAAACCTCGACGAATTTTTTTAATACTAACCCTAATCTAGCCTCAAAAATCAATTATATAAATCATTCAATTGAATCTTATGTAAGTGAGGCCCAGGTTGAACTAAAATACAAAGAACTTAGTTATAAAGAAGTTAACATAACTTTAAATTCCTTGAAATTAAACAAAAATCCAGGTATAGATGATATTTTTAGTAATTTAGTGTTAAACGTCTTTTACCATAATAAAAAAAACCAAATTAAAAAAGAAATATTGGTAAGAATTGTAAATCATTTATTAATGGAATTAAAAAAGAATTGAGATATATATATATATATATATATATATATATATATGAAGATATATATATATATATATATATATATATATATATATATATAAACTCTTCATATATATATATATATATATATATATATATATATATATATATATATATATATATATATATATATATATATATATATATATATATATATATATATATATATATATATATATATATACTATATATATATATATATATATATATATATATATATATATATATATATTATATATATATATATATATATATATATATATATATATATATATATATATATATATATACATATATATATATATATAAAGTCAAATTTTGCGCAAAAAAAACTTCTTTAATTTTTTTAATTCAAAATATTTAAGTGTACCGGACAAAAAAACTATGAAAGTAGAAGTTCTACTTTCATAGTTTTTCCCTTGAAGACATTTTATTCGTGTTGCTTTACGTTGTATCAATTCAATTTTTTTTATCTTGTTCTAAGTAAAGATACCACACTGAATTTGCTTAGTCTAGATATGGTCTTACAAGAGAGGTGTACAATAATTTAGGTGCGTTTATGTCTAACTTGACTAGACCATTTTAAGTCGTTAGAAATCATAATTCTTAAATCTTTTTCCATTTGGTTTCTGGTAGTTCAACTCTATTTAACACTGAATCATACATTGTGAATATTAGTATTATTGCTACCTATATGCATGCGTTTAATAGCCACAATTGTGACCATGTCATTAATTTGTTTAGATCTGTTTGAGTCTTTTCTATATCAGAAGATGATCTAATTATGTTAATTAGTTTAATATCATCAGCATACGTTTTACAGTTCGTTGATAACTCATTCGGTAAGTTGTTTATATAAACAATAAACATAAACGGACCCAAGACAGATTCTTGCGGTACTCCACTTGTTACTGGAGACCAATTTGAAAATTAGCAATTGCAGACAACACGTTGCACTCTGATACATACGAAATTTTTGCACCATCTAACTGCTAACCATCTAACTAAAATCCATGCTGTTTCTTAGTCAAGAGATTTCTATTTTCTAAGTGCGACATAAATGTCGCACTTCGAAAATAGAAATCAAAATATTTCATATAGCTTTACGTTTACGTAAAAACAATTCATATAGCATTACAGAATTTTGAAATTAAAACAATTCATACAGCTTTACGTTTACGTGAAAACAATTCATATAGCATTACAGAAAATAAAAATTAAAACAATTCATATAGCTTTACGTTTCCGAATTGCTCCGATGTCGGGGTTGTTTGGAAACGCAACGATAAATGACTTCACTCTTTAATTATAAAGTTTAATTGGTCAAATCTTGAACAAAAGTGAAGCTTGAACTTTGTGTTATCCAAAAAATCTGTCTTTTGCAATTGTAATTTACTATAAAGATATTTTAAGTCATCTTCACTTATATTTGTATTTCTTTCCAAATAGTAAATTATACTGACCGATTTACGGTAAGTATAACTCACCCCTATTAAATGTCGGTACAGTTTTAGCTATTTTTAATTTGTCCGGTACACTTAAATATTTTGAATTAAAAAAATTAAAAAAGTTTTTTTTGCGCAAAATTTGACTTTATCAATTCTTTTTTAATTCCATTAATAAATGATTTACAATTCTTATCAATATTTTTTTTTTAATTTGGTTTTTTTTATTATGGTAAAAGACGCTTATCACTAAATTACTAAAAATATCATCTATACCTGGATTTTTGTTTAATATCAAGGAATTTAAAGTTATGTTAACTTCTTTATAACTAAGTTCTTTGTATTTTAGTTCAACCTGGGCCTCACTTACATAAGATTCAATTGAATGATTTAGATAATTGATTTTTCACTGATCTCTATAATAACTGGATAGCGCATCTCTATTATCAAAAGTGAAGCCAATATTTTGTACGGCCGCCATATTGGAAAGCCCCAGAATACCGAAAATACAGTGATTGCGCTTGAAGATGTACCTTTTTACTTCGTTTATATCTACTCGACCAAGTCACATATTTCAATGATATTATTATATTTAAAATGTTTGAAGGTGTATAAATTATAAAAGGGAATCAAAAACACGCAAAACATTAACGACGAAGAGAAATATCGCTATAAAGAAATAATAAAATTTGTATTGGTTTCTATGAACTTGTTAAATTTATTGAATTCATGATATTCTAAATAAAACTTTTCTGAAAGACAAATTGATATTTGATCTGGTTACTTTTGGGTGTTTATTATAACAACTTGATGCGACCTTACTTAGCAATAGTACCTTTAAAGTAACTTTACAAGAATAAAACATGATAAAAACATTGTATCAAACATTTTTGTAAATGGTTTTCTAATTTTTGAAACTCTGAGGGCATGTTTATATTGTTCCACAACTGAAATATCATCAACTATGCAATACTTTATTAAAATTGATATCACTTAATAACAATGTTTTGTTCTGTTGCTTTGCTAACTTTAATTACACTTTGTGAAGATTTGAAAAAGCCATCTCTAACTTTAAAAAACACTTGATATTTGGTGATAACTAGTTATTTGCAGTTTTACATTAAAGTTTTAGTGTTTTAGACTAAATAACAGCATCACATACATGTTGATTGTTTATATGTAAATATGGTATAAATGAAAACAAACATGGTTTCTTTCAAGTTTTTTTACAACTATTGACTCTAAAGTAAAATAATAATAATTCAGCTAACATCTATCAGTTTTATACTGATAAATATTAGTTGCATAATTAATAAATATTAAAAATATTTCTTGTGAAAACAAATAAGCAACAAAAGACCAAAATGAAAGGTGAACAATTTTTTTTATAAGTGTACATACTTTTTTACTTTTCCCTACCATATAATACCTTTTTATTCAATGTTTATTTTGTTATTCAATGCTTATACAAGTTATTCAGTGATTATTTTGTTCAAGATGATAGAGCTAACTATTATTTTATTTATATATTTTTTTTTAACATATTCTTTTGTAATTGCAATATCTTATACAAATGTTCTGGTGTTGTGAAAATGTCTAATGGCATTTACAAAAATGTCTTGAAAGTATTTTTCGACAATTAAGCGTTAAGTTAATTTATATATATATAAATTAAATGACCTTGCAAATATGTTACAAGCCTCAGGCATTTTGCAGAGGGCAATTACCAGGGTGGCCAGCTAACTGGAAATCATGGAAAAGTCAGGGAATTTTTTTCTAGTCAGGGAAATCAGGGAAAAATGTCTTTTTTGAAAATTTAATTTTTTTTAAAGGTTTTTTTTTACTTATTCCCAAACAACAAAACTTAAAAATTCACACTTCAAAATATAACTGAGTCAGGGAAAAATATAAAAAGTCAGGGAATTTAATTCTTGAAAGTGGCTGGCTACCCTGTATACATAATTTATATATATATATATATATATATATATATATATATATATATATATATATATATATATATATATATATATATATATATATATATATATATATATATATATATATATATATATATATATATATATATATATATATATATATATATATATATATATATATATATATATATGTATGTATACATAATTTATATATATATATATATATATATATATATATATATATATATATATATATATATATATATATATATATATATATATATATATATATATATATATATAGTGAAAACTAAATAATTATTAAGATATATTTCAATTACATAACTAAAAGTTTCACGCAATAGCGATCATCAGATGATCATCTGATGATCGCTATTGCGTGAAACTTTTAGCTATGTAATTGAAATATATCTTAATAATTATTTAGTTTTCACTATATTATTTGCTCTACTAATTATATAAAACGCTGTATTGAGCACTCTTACTGGAAATATTAACATAATTCCTACAATATATATATATATATATATATATATATATATATATATATATATATATATATATATATATATTTATGTCACTCTCCATGGAATAATCTAAACATATAACATCAGATTTACTCGGTTATTAATAATCAATGAATTTATAAGGTTTTTGCATTTTTTATTTATCAAGCGAAATTTGTGTTTTAAGCGCATATAAGTTTAACGCAACTACGGATTTATAAATTCTGGGGCTTTCCAATATGGCGTCAATATGGCGGAGTTTTTTGTTTTTTGTTTTTGTTGTTGTTGTTGTTGTTGTTTAGCTGCCCCAAGAAGACCTAATGGTCTTGTCATGGAGCACCGCGGAAGTGCATTTAACCAGGAAGTTCACGCCTTCTTCCTTACCGCGACGCAAAAGTATGCCCAAGGCTCGTTTCGAACCTGGTTAATACAGTTCATTTAATAAAGTTAATAAGGTCCATCCCATTTATACCTAATAAAAATTTTTATGAAGTCATCCAAAAAAAATATTCTATTGGTATATTATAAAACCATAATTAAAGACATGTAAAACTTTTTTTTCGTTTCATTACGTCTTTAATTATGGTTTTATATATTATACTATGTTTTTAACTATGGTTTTGTAATATACAAATATAAATTGTTTTTTTTGATATTTTTATACATAAAAAAAAATTTTATTAGGTATAAATGGCATGCACCTTTTATACCTAATAAAAACTGAACTACTTTCGTGAAAGATAATGCCGCCAGTAACGTTTTATTAAACACTCTCAAAACGAATGAACATTAACAAGTAAGTGTTTGGTATGCATGGTAACAATGCTGAACTGATTTTTTTACAGCTCAATCTGCATAAATTATTTTTAAGCCAATCTTAACCGTTATAATAAAACTTAATTTTCCCGAAATGAACATTGAAATCCGAAATTCAGTAATGTAAGTACTTTTTAATTTATTTTTAATTTTTTTTTTTTTTTATTAAAATCTAAGAAGGCCTTACACTATATAACTTCAGTAATAATATATATAATTATAATATAATTTTTTTGTTTATTTCACTTATTAAGGTGGTAGGGATGCAAATGATTGAGCTAAAAAATTTGTAATGACGAATTTAAAAAAGTAATATATTTGCATCTTTACAATCTTAAAATAAGCGTTGGGGAGAACGGGGTCGGTTGTCACATTTTCGACTGCTCAGCTCTCATTTTTCATCAAATCAATACCACACTTTGCCAGAAAGTAATTTAATAATTTCCGGTAACTATTACAATATTTTTATGACATTGAGTAGATTTATTCTTTGTATTATATAAACAAAATTTATTGGTACTAGTTTTAAATTTAATCAAAAACGTACAAAGAAATGTGACAATCAGCCCCAGGGTTGGTTGTCACATACAATGAACACACGGAAGAGGTATTTGATAAATGAGTATACAACAAAAAATATTTCGAAAATAAAAGGCTATAATAATAAATAAAATAAAAAAATAAAATACTATATACCGAAAAAAAAAATTTTTATATAACACTATAAACACATTTAGTTTAGGACTATTTAAGTGTTTTTAAAAATTATGTTTTTAAAAATTGTTGGATGAAAAACACAATTCACATATAAATTGGTGTAAGTCTGGTGTGCATTCTTCATAAACCCATTTTTGGCAAGTCCACTGTTCTCTTGATCTGCTGTTAGCAAATGATACACAACGATAGATACATAGATACTCCCCGGTGAAAAATGAGCTAGCTAGCTCTATAGTGATTTTCAAGCGATTTTTTTTTTCCTATTTTATTTTTTGCAAATGTCTTTAACATCTTTAAAAATTCGATTTTCAGTGTTGAGTCCATCATAATCATGAAAATAATCGAACTTTAAACATTGCGATTTTGTAGCAATGTGTCGCTAGCTACATATCGTAGCTTTGTAGCTAGCTACAAAATATCTACAAATCTATAGCTGGTTGATAGCTACATATTAAAATTTTTTTAGACAACGATTTTATTACGATATGACGCTAGGTAAAATAGCCAGTGGATCTTCAGTTTATTAAGCTAACTGTCCTCGTGGCCAAATCGCTGTCTTTATCGTAACGATTATAACTAGCTATTCGCTAGCCAATTTCCCACCGAGTCTTCATCTTTAGATGAATTTAAGACTGTAAAAGTTTTTTTTAAACAAAATTTGACTTTATCAATTCTTTTTTAATTCCATTAATAAATGATTTACAATTCTTATCAATATTTCATTTTTTAATTTTTTTTTTTTTTATAATTAGCAAGTAATGCTTTGACAGGTGAGCAAGAAAGAATCATAGATAATCGTTTTTTCCTACCACTTTTTGATGCTAACCTTGGACCTGCTTTAGACAGAGGCCTTATACTCTTCAGGTAGTATAATTGAATTTTTTAAAACTAAACTTTTAAAACTTGAGGCAATTCGACAGCCATCCCTACATATTATGTGACAAGCAACCCCTTCTATGTAAGTTGTAAGACACCTGTAAATTTACCTAAAAGCGTGTGAATTTTATGATAATTTTTTGTGGATTAAGTTACTCAAATGAATAAAAAACTTTAAAAATGTACATTCAAAGCACAATAAAATAATTTTCGTTTAATAAAAGAAAATTTCTAAGTGAGCGAAATATAACTTTTTCATATCAAAAACCTGTAAAAACGAATAACATTTTTTCTACACGCTAAAAAAAGCTGAAAATTAGAGTGAAAATATTTTTTTTATATAGCATTTCCATTCTATGATTTTAAATTTCTAAACCTTTTCTACATTTCTTGTAGTAAATGTTGTGACAACCAACCCCGTGTGACAACCAACCCCGCTCCCCTATTAGGCTTATTTTACTCATGTAAAATAAACGCTATATAACAAAATTTACTAAGCTCATCCGTTTTTAACCATCTTTAACTCCAAACCCCTTTTTTTGTGATACTTATTGCTTCTTATTACTTAATTTACCTTTATTTAATGGGTTAAGGGTCAAAAATATTCCATAACTATATTAGTGCATTTTGTTGCTTACTTCCTTTGTTTCAAGTTTTGTTCCATTTGAAGTGCTAGCACAGCCTTAAATCTTTAATGTACAGCTTTATTTCTTTAATGACGTTTCTTCACTGTCTTCTCAAACTTCCCTTAAATTTTTAAATGGATTCAAGTTTGGAGATAAGAATGGCTATGGTAGAACTTCGAAGCTATCATTTTTCATCATTTATTCGTGCCAATATATGTTTTGGTAAAGCTATACAAGACTGTGTGCTTTTTTCTGTTGTTATTTTTCTGGCTTGTGAAAAAAAAAAAAGTTATATAATTTGTGATTTTTTTTCAGAAGCCAGTAAAATAAAATTAAAAAAAACAAACATATTTGGCTTAAACCGGTATGTGATTGCGCAGTTTAATCTGGATAGATTGTCATTATTATGTTTATTAAATTTATATAGAGGAAAAAGTTGAAAAATTAACAAACTAAATAAAGAAAAATTTGTACCTAAACTTTTTAGGCTTTCTAGTATATTAAAGGTCCTACCCAAACAAAGGCACTATTGCTAAATTTTGACGTGATTAATTAAATAACACAATATTCTGAATTTATCTAAAACCAACAAACTCTGCAATCAATAAGACTGCAGCCTTTGTTGTTGTTTTTTTATTATACACTAAAGCAAAATTTATAAAATAGAAAAAAAAAATTTCAAAAATATTTATTGACTAAAATTTATAATCGGGAAAATTAAAAATCTTACTGTGACTAAGAAGAATTCTTTGATAAAAACGAATTTTAAAAGACAAGTTTTTTATGAGACAAATTAGCTGAGAATCCTTCAATAAAACTGATATGTATTTCCAGCTTATTTAATTAAAAGCGTCTCTGAGCTTTTTTTTTTATAAATAACTTTGCAGAGAGTGATTTTAAACTTTGTCAAAACCTCATTTAAACCTCTAGTTATGTATTTTGAACATCACTTTGATACATACTTATGTATAAATTTGAAGCATGCACATGTATCAAAGTGATGCATAAATCCCTTTGATAGATTACATTGATACAAACTTCCAATCTGAAAAAAGTAAATTGAGATGTTTTATTAAATAACAATGCTATTAACTCTTGCTTCCAAACTTTTACTTCTGACACAACCTTAATTTTAGATTGTTATGCCCTCCTTAAAAAGTCTAATATTAGGAGCTCCGTGCGCTTCAAAAACTTAAACTTGGAATTACTAAAAGGAATTTTAAAACCTATTTTCCAAATTAAAAATGATTTTAGTTCAGAATCATTTTTAGTTTGATTTCTACTTTTGCGGATTTTTATACAAGCATTGTATACCTGAAAGACATTATAAGCTCATTACAAACTTTATTTTATAGGTTATTTAGGTGCTCCCAGAAGGCCTTACGGTCTTATCACGGAGCACCGCAGAAGAGCATTTAACTAGAGGTTCACGCCTCCTTCCTTACCAATGTCGTTTATTGTGCTAGAGCCGGCGTCGAACCTCGGACCTCCTTTAATATTATTTATATCATTTTGTATATGTGATGATTTTGGTTTTAATAAATGTAACGTTTTTTTTTAAATGCTTTAATTTAACGGAGTGTCTATTTGCTCGTTTTTCACGTGCGAATAAACTATATATAAATAGAGTATATTCGCACTCTTAATTAAAAAAAAGTAAAGATTATCGAATTTTAAAAAGTTAGATATATTATTATTGGTTTCTGACTTTAAAATTAAACTAGCGCAGTGGAGTACTAACGCCGTACTTACGTTGACGGACTTTTGAAGGATATGCGCACTATAGTGTATATACATATTGACAGCTTATTTATGGATAGGCGCAGTGTAGTATAAATGCAAAGACGAGAAACATAAAGAAATACTTCTTTTAATTAAAAAAAAGAAGTATTTCTTTATGTTAACGCAATTTTTTAATTTTTATTATAATTGATTAAAAAAATTAAATTGCTTTTAAAATATATGACTTAAGTTATAAACATTTTTTGTTTGTGAGAGATTTCATATTAAAAATCTAACTTGAAATTTTTTTTTAAACGTGCGAATAGATATAATAAGATATACTCTATTCACACGTGCGCACGAATAGATTCACCCTTAATTTAAATGTTTATTCTGTAAATACCTACATTTATATATCTTTTAGAATGTTAAAAAAAGTCGTAACACAAAAATAAGCGTAAACAGCTTTATAATTTTAAATTGAGGACAAGTACATTAAATATAATACACAAACATATATTTTATTATGATGTGTATGTATGTATTATAAAACATCATTAAAATAAAAATCATGTTTGGACTAAATAATTCGTTTTTATTATTTTTAAAATCACCTAAATCACAGTAGCTTTATTAACTTTAATTAAAGTTAAGTACAAATACCTTAAGAATAACTAAATACCTTTAGAATAACTAAATACCTTAAGCTAAAATGAAAAATGTTATTTTCAGTGGCACATGTCACAGTGTGACAAATTTAGATCTTTATCTATACTTTATCTGAAACTATTGCATATATGAATTTTAAAATGTAAAAATGGTGTTATAGTGCTTCTCAAAAAGATGTTAGGTCACAAGTGCCATACGGCCATGCATGGTTCATTCAATAAGATGTTTTTGCCCCAGCTAATTGAAGTAATTAATCGACCAATATTATGTTGTTCTGAATTTTAAGTTCCTGTGGTAAAATTTCTTCGCACAGAACTTTATTATTGATGTCAATAAAATAAAGCATAATCCTTAACACATAGCTTTTCTAGGAAAGCACGTAGCTCGCATTCCAGAAACAATAGTTAACAATATGTAAAAACAATCCTTCCGACAACGGTTAACATTGGTGAGTTGCCACCTAATTTTAAAGGAATTTAGTGTTGACCCTTAAGCCATTTTAGATGACTAATAGAATGAGAACAGTCTTTGTGTAGACCAGGAAGCTAAAAGTTTTTTTTTTCAACAACTTTGCATCCAACAAGGCTGCAAGCAACCGCTATAAGAATTTGAAGTTACTGGAAGAGAAAAGATGAAGTTTGTGGAACAAGATAACGATTGACAGACAACTTAAAAGATTGCAAATTATATGAATCAGAAAAGCAAGATAAAGAAAGCGAATTCCAAAGAACTGATGTTCAAAGAAAAAAAACTAGATGAATAAGAGGTTTTGGAGCACTTAGGAACAGTCATAGTAAAAGCAGTGCCCATTAAAATATTTCTAGAAAAGAGAAAGAGAAGCAACATTACGACGATCTCATAATGGTTGGTGTTTGGCTGCAAGAGCAGGTCCAACTATGTTTACAATGCGTTTTTGCACATTGTCTAAAAGAAAAAGGGCGTCATTGGAAGATCTGCCCCAGATATGGCAACAGTATTCCATACAAGGACGGATTAAGAATTATAGAGATAAAGAATAGAGTCCGGAGTAAGAAAGTGTCGAACACAATAAAGAGCTGCAACCTTAGCAGATGCTAGTTTTGCAATCAATTTGATATATGATTTTTAAGATTGGAAGTAAGAATTAATCCTAGAAGATAAAGGGTAGATGACTCATCGAGTGCATTACCGTTCATAAATATGGGAAGATCTAAATTATTACAATAGCCATTGGCTGAAAAAAATTGAGTTTTATCTGAATTAAAGTTTACCAGCCACTGTGAGTCCCATGCTGCAGCAGAAGTGAGATCCTTTACAAGCTCAAATGTCTCCTCCAAGCAATCAGAGACTGTTGGCTTCTTATTATTACAAGAATAAATGGTAGTATTATCATCTAACAATAGGACTTTAGATGTGAGAATATCTGGAAGATCTTTAATGTAAATTAAAAAGAGAATAGGGCCAAGGATTGAAACTTGAGGAACCCCTGAAGTTACAGGATATAAAGAAGAGTGCTGTCCATTGAGGACAACTTTTATACTAAGATTGGAAAGGAAGGACTCAATAATCTTAAAGATGTTACCTGATACACCATAAGAAGAAAACCTATGGAGAAGACCAGCATGCCAAACTTTATCAAAAGCTTTAGAAATGTCAAGAGCAATAGCCTTAACCTCTCCACATTTATCAAATGCACAATTAAATCTATCGGTTATTACTGTTAGCGAATCAGCTGTAGAATAAGAAAGTCAAAATCCATATTGATGATCAGAAAGTAAGTTATTAGATTGAAGATGAGAGTTAAGTGTTTGTTAACTAAAGATTCAAAAAACTTGCTAATAACAGGAAGAAGACTAATCGGACGGTAATTAGATTAGTCAGATTGCTCTCCAAAGTTTTTGAAAATAGGGATAACAGATGCCACTTTCTAGCAGGCTAGAAAACAAGACTCTGATAAGCACTTGTTAAATAGTTTTGAAAGTATAGACGACAGCTCCAGAGATCACTTCTGCAAGACTATAACAGGTATATTGTCCGGACCACAAGCTGTAGAAGAGTCTAACCAGGAAATTACTTTAGATAGAGAAACAGGAGTGATACGAATGTCAAATAATTGATCAACCTTTTTGCTGGCTATATCAGGTAGAACGCAACTAGTGGAATGCTGAAAAGTTCTTAGCAAAAAATTTGGGTTTGTCTTTAGGTGAAGTGACAAAATCTAAACCATACAAGCGAGGTGGAATAACAGATTTGCCCTTATTTTTGATACTGTTAAAGATTCTCTAGAAGTCACCATAGCCTAATTTTTGAGATGAAATACGTGATTTTGTGGCCTGAGAATAGCGGGCTTCGGCGTTTAGCAAAACTTTTCTACAATGGTCATAAGCAATAGTAAAGAGACATCTGTTTTCTGGAGAATTGT
>NC_061160.1:35211445-35273945 GCF_022113875.1 Hydra vulgaris
AGAGAAAATTCTATTGTTAAATTATCAAAGCTCAATCAAATGTCTATCTGTCCGAAACCCATAGAACGACAGAATGTTGCATTAAGTATCAGATTTTTTGTGCTGAAACATTAACTGCACAAATGATGTATCCAGAAATGCAGGATTCATGTGAAACTGTTGATTTTATATCAAAACTTGTAGACTTTTTTAAAATTTTAAATGTTAAAAGTCAGTTTGAAGATATCCGATTTAAAGATTTTATGATCAGCAATTAGAATTTTTACTTGATTTAGCAATTATGTTTGAAAAAATGACACGAAATTGCACGTTCGCAATACAATACTTTTTCTTTGTACTAAGAAAAAGTAATGTATTGCGAACGTGTTTTCTGTGACCATTATTATATTACAGTATTAGTTATATAGACTATAATCATATTTAATAGAGAATATTACAATAATACTTTTATTTCTTTGTTATTTTTATGTTGAGAAGAGCAAGAAAGACGTTTAAATATATTCTGTTTTTTTTACAAGGTCTTAGAGTTTTATTTTGTAATAAAACATTGTTTAAAATTTGCATCACATAATTTTATTAAAATTTCATGCTAGAGGTCAATTGTAGTTTTAGGTGAAGAAATTATGAAATAACAATGTTTATAAAATAGTCAAGAAAATTCATAATTCAAAAGGATGCGGTGTAAAGTCAAGGTCAATGACCTGATTTTTAAACTTAAGGCAAGGCCAAGGAGTAACATCTCTTAAAAATTGTATGAAAACAAAAAAATTAAAAAAATACGCAGTACTAGTCCGAGTGACAAGCCCCATCACGCCTTCATGGTGTACGTTATAATAAAATAAAAACAACCTTATTTTGTACAAAGTCTTGCAAATTTTTGCAAAACGTATACGACCTAGATCAAACATCTATATAGACTCATCAGGTCTTATTATACCAGGTTTATTATACTTATAGTATTATTTTTGTAAGTATAGTACTACTGTCGCAAAAAAATGTACATAATTACCTGAAAACACTAAAGATTTATTTTTCTTACATGATGCATTTATTAATGTACCGTTTTACGAGTCTCTTTAAACATCTTTAAATGATTTAAACATTAATCTTTAAATTAAAGATGAATATTTAAATCATTTAAAGATATATATATATATATTTTCTCTCTTATAAACTGATTAGCTTTAGGCTGGAGCTTATCGCTAAAAATCAATCTGCCGCAATCCTGACCTCTATAAGTATAAATGACATGAGTTAGTTATGTTCATTTTAAAAACCTTCTTGGCTATATATTTTTTAGGTATCTACATCATAATAAATACATGATTTTAAAGTTTGGTTAATAATTTTTAGTATTAGCAAATATTCAACGAAAATTTATAATAAAATTAAAGATATCTTAATACAAAGTGCTTGTTTGGACATTTAAAAGGTTTTAGTAATAAAAAACAAAAGCAGAATAATTTTGTCTAGCATATGTCTAATACCCAGCCCATTGTGCACTGGTCGGAAAAATAACTCTAGAACCTAACTGTTTACATATCTATGAAAAAAAAAATGTAAAAAAAAAATAAATAATGAAATAATGGATAATGGAATTTTGCCGCCCGCCCGCATACTTTACCGTTTTTTTTTAGGACGGGAAACAACTTTGCAATTCAAAGTGGCCTAATTTTACTAAATAATTATATGATATATACTAAATTGTAAAGTCCATACAATATTGTAAAGTCTATACTTTACAATAATTAGTAATGATCATAATTGTTGTTATATAATATTTAACAACAATTTCAATTTCTAAATTAGTCTTTTCAAAGCAATTCGTAGCAAAAAACGTGACATAACAATGACTCATAAGTTATTCTGTTATTAAAAAATCGAAATTATTTTCAATTATTTATATTTAACATGTCAAATAATTTGTGTAGGATTCGCTAATTTTTTAATGGCAATGAAATGGCAAGTTCACCTTTACGTAAAGATGACTCATAGGTATAGGGATCGTCCATAAAATACGCAACGTTAAATTTCACTAATAAAAAAAAACGAAACACATCAAAAGTTTTCCCTCGCAGAGCCGTAAGTTCAATGAAATAACAACGAAATTAAAATAACAACGAAAACAACAACGAAATAAAAATAACAACGAAAACAACAGCGAAATAAAAATAACAACGAAAACAACAACGAAATAAAAATAACAACGAAAACAACAACGAAATAAAAATAACAACGAAATAAAAACAATGAAATAACAGCAAAATAAAAATAACAACGAAACCGCCGCGTAAAAGAGCTCCTTCTGTTTTTTAAATAAATTTAGCGTAGCGTAATTTATCCCTAAAAAAAGATCGAAACTATTTCCAATCCAATCCATCATGAATTGTCAAAATAATTGTGTAGAACTCGCTCGTTTTTTTGGCAATGCCATTTAACTATATGCCACGCAAAAATGAGCAAGTCCTAAACAATTTGACACGTCAAAATAAATTAAAAATAGTTTTGAAATTTTATAAACAATTAATGCCGACTGATGAGTCATTGCTTTATTGCGCTTGAATCTTGAAAAAACAATTTAGCAATTGAAGTTATTGTTAAATTTTATATAACAACAATTATGATTATTACTAACTATTGTAAAGTAATGAACTTTAAAAAAATTGTAAATATCATATAATGATATACTATTTTAAATAGTAAATAGCAAGTATCATTACATCATATTGAAGAAGTGTAAGTATTAACAAATATCATTATATATTTATTCTTATATCATTCATAAGTAATATAATATCATATATTATTGATTAAATATAAATAGTAAGTATAAATAAATAGTGAACATCATTTACTTAGTATTGTAATGTCTTTTTCTAAAAGGCTGAAAACGAAAGAATTAAAAAATAAGAAGTTATATATTTAAGATATATAAAGATTTAAAAAATATATAATAATACATTTAAGATATATAAAGAGTGGGATTTGCGCAAGTTAAGCGTTGCATAGCAATGTAAAATAAAGAATGGTTTGTAAGAGCTATTCAATTTAGTAATCAATGAGTAATTTTTAAATATTTCTGTTTTAAAAATTACTCATCGAAGCAAAAAATTTATCTATTAGGTTATAATGGAAACTTAATAATAACAAATTTTTAAGCGAATTTTAGTTTTTCTTTTAAGTGAAAGAAAACAGTTGTATTGTGTATTATATAGACTTGTAATGTAATGAAGTGTGTATTTAATGTGAATTCATCCATGAATAAATTACACTAATATAAAATAAAAAAACATTTGAACAGAAATTTATGACATTATAATTTAATGTCATGAGTTTAAATAAATTAATTATAATGCAAATAATAAATTAAAAATCTTTACTTAAAATTTTTTTTCCAACAGTTAGTCCAAAATATTAATTTTATAAAATATAGCACATTATGCACATTATTAATAATATAATCTATTGAAATGATTCACTGTACCCCAAAAGTTTTCCCTCTACAATCCTTTGTATATTGTTCAACTTTTTGCATATAGTTCTGTCTACTATATTAAAATGTCTGGTGCAAAAGCTCGTTTTGAGTATAAAGCAGAAACTGATCAAGTTCCACATCCAAGTGCAAGAACTCGAGGAGAATATTTAAGTCTGTTAAATATTGATCATCCTCCAACTGTAATTCGAGGAACAGGAATAATATGTACAATAGGTAATATTTTTGCTACACATACAGGGGTGTCAAAAGGAGTGGGGCAAAAAGGATAGTCCTGGGCTACAGATATCTAAGGGGCACCAGATATTTAAGAGAAGCCAATAAAAAAGAAGGTATCAAAGAAAAAAAAGTCATTCACTAATAATATATGAAAATTTTAGGGGTGCCAATCAGGGTTGCTGTCCCAAGTAGTATTAATAGTCTTGGTGCCCCTGCATATATATATATATATATATATATATATATATATATATATATATATATATATTTATATGTATTTATATATATATATATATATATATATATATATATATATATATGTGTATATATATATATATATATATATATATATATATATATATATATATATATATATATATATATATATATATTTAATGTTCATGGTTTTGAACTTTTTTGGTTTGGATGATTTTTCATAATGAAATTTTCAAATTTATACATGAAAGTACAGAAGAGCAATTTTTTTACAACTGAGTGACTTTCCACTAGGCAATTACCAAATTTTCTGATATCCTTTTATTCTTACCCACAAAAAAATTATGTAATTTATATCAGAGCTTTTCCTTTGCTAAGTATGTTGTCTTTGCTGCACCTAAGAAGTGTCACCCACTTTCCTAAAGTTCTAGAGAATAACAAGTGAATTTTTCTGAAACTTCATTTGTTATTCTTTAGATTTTTTTCAAAAATATAATCTCAAGTATCAAAAATTTGTTTAGTTAGTTTTCTCTCTAAAGTTAAAATACTTTTTTTTTCTTTCCAAAAAATAAAATTTTTTGAAAACTTCCTAATTTTATCATAGTTAACTCCAGACTTGCTTATGCAACATTGACATATTTTAGTCTTTCTTTATCCATATTGGTGTCCTAAAAAACCTGAAAAATCAATTTAAAAAGTTGAATTTTGGGTCTCCAGCTAGAACCTAAAAATTATCCTTCTTTAAACAGCATTAATCCTGTTTTTAATAGTCAAGTTTTGTCTATTATAAATGATGCAAATATCAATACTACCCAAGAAGGTTAATGTCTGAAAATATAACTAATTAATGCACAAAGTGTTTTTATGCATAAAAAAAAAACCGTGTTTTTATGCATTAAAAAAAAACTTTTGGTATTGTTTTATTTGTTGTGTACAAAAATCAAACAAAATTTTTGTCTGATTTTTGTACACGACAAATAAAACAATACCAAAAGTTTGCATTAGAAGAACTAATATAATTAAATTTGAAATCAGTTAATGTTGCCTAATTTATCACATCAGTAAATTAATTTAAGATATTGTTAATATTAATTTACAATTTGTGTCCAATTCACTTTCACAAACATTTCTTTTTATACAATTTTTAAAAAATACAAATGTTGTGGCCATATTAGCAAAAGCTTTTTTATAACTAAATACCTTGTTAGCAGCTTCAGAACCATTATTGATAGAAAAGCCTGATAAAACTCTTCCACCACTTTTTGGCTCTGTATTACATAAATTATCAAGTTAGTATAATTGGAATAACAGAAACTAAGCTAAAATATGATTTACTGCCAAAAACTCATATAAATCTTAGTGGATAAGTTTATGAACATACTCCAACAAAAACTTAATTTGAAGAATTTCTACTTTTAATTGTAATAAACTCATTTATAAATCCAAAAATAATTTCAGTATAATCCTCAATTTTACCAAAAGTTTTTTTTTACTGGAACAAATTGATACCATTTATTAAAAAATAGATTTTAACTAAATACCCGTTTATTACCAACATCCTTCTTCTCAATCAAAAGCAAATTAAGAAATTTTTATTCTTTTATTTATTATATATTTAATGAATATTAATTTTATATTTTATAATTATGCTGTTTTATATTTATGTATTTATAAAACTATTATTACTTTTATTTTATACTGTCTTTTTTTAAACTTTATTACTATTATTATTGTTATCATTGATTTATCTTTGTTTTAGAAATCTTATTAATATTATTTATAATGATAGTGATAGTGATTCCATTGTAGTATTAGTTTTATGGTTATTGTCATAATTTTTCCAATTGTTATGTTTATTTTTTAATTTCTGTCATAGTTATAAATTTTACTATAATTATTTTTACCATTGTTTTTATCATTAGTTATAATTTTTATAAGTCATCATATTATAGTTATTATTTGTAATGTTTTTTTATTCATTATTATTTTTTTAATTATTATTATTGTTGCTGTTATTAATATTATCATTATTTATTAGTGCTTTATTTTAAGTCCTTTCTTAGTTTTATCTACTAGTTTTACACCATACATACTAAATAATATTTCTATAGAATATTTTAATTTTCGTATAATTTGGTTGCTGCCAAAAATAATATTCATATTATATGTGTATTATTTTTGGTTGCAGTCAAATAATTAGAAAATTAAAAAATAATATAATGTCATTATAATCTATTTAAACAATAGATAAAATGGATTGTCCATACATCATGAAGTGCAACTTTTCCAAGATTAAAAAACCGCAATCAAAAATCATATTGCAGGTTTAAATGATATAGTAGTATAGAATGTATATAAGTAGCATATATATAATATTTAAATATATCCATGAATAATTAAAATGATTTAATGCGTATTTTGTTTTTAGAAAGTTTTAAAAGTTTTTTTATTTTATCTAAAATACTTAAACTTTTTTTAATACTTTTTTTTATATTAAAATATTAAGGATAAATCTTCTACGTGTGTTTTTTAGTTTCTTTCAATTTTTTTTAAACAGTTTTGTTCACCATGGTTTGATTTTTATTTATTATTTTGATAATTTTTTTGGTGTAAAATTTTATACTAAAACTTTCAATCATATTTTGTTACTTTCATACAAAGTTTTTATAATTTTTAAGGTCCATCTTCTCAAAGTGTTGATACCTTGAAAAAGCTTATAGAAAGTGGGTTGAACATTGCCCGTTTAAACTTTTCACATGGTACCTATGAGGTAAATAAATCATTTTAATTTGCATTGCTCTTTTTTTTATTTCATAAATTTTTGCTTTGCAAGTTTTTTAATTTAACAAATTGTTTTCTTTGCTAAAACTCATCTGCAACCCAGATTTTTTTCCGTGAATTGGTCGACAGACTCTGATTCAAATTGTTTTGTTGATCTTAGCTTGTGATGCATCATTATAGGTGTAGATTTTTTGGAAAATTTATTGTTTAAAATAGTTAATGCATCTTCAAAGTTCAATTGATTCTCGATCAGTGGGAAGGATTTAGCACCACATAGAACAAATAAAACATCTAATCTATCTATATCTAATACTTTAGCTTTTAAAATATATGTTTGTAGCATTCTTTTCCAATATAGATATTCTTCTTCTAACGGTTCTTCTTGAAGAGTTTTTTGGAATATTTTATGATCCATTATGTTAATAAGATATTATAAAATTGTTGTAGACCCGATCAAAACTAATGCAAGTAATTTAGAATTAAGGTTTTTATAATATTATCTAAAATATAAAGAAACACAATATACATAATATAAATATAATAACGCAATATTGAAATAACACAATATCACAGTTACAAATTACAAACTTTAGTAAGAAAATGCCCTATAAAACCGCTAACCGCAAACGAACATAAAGAAATGTTAATAAGCGATGCATTTGTAGCTGGCCTTTCATCTCCAATGATTCGTCAACACCTCTTAGAATCATCTAACGACTCACTAGAAAAACTTCTACTTACAGCAACAACTATGGATCTAGCAATCGAAGACACTAAAACTTTTTCTTTACCTGAACAATGTCCTATTTTTGCAGCTACAAAACACTCTTGTATCTGGTGTGGGGGTCAATGACATGATAGGTCCCAATGCAATGCACGAAACTCAACTTGCAATAACTGTGGAAAAAAAGGACACTGGGCCACTGTCTGCTTAAGTAACAAACTAAATCAAAACAACAGCATAAAACTAAAATATCCAAATAAAACACCAATAAAGGGTGCGGCAACAAACTATGAGTGCAATAATGACATCAACCAAGATAACATCCCACACACGGCCACAATCTTAGCCTCAATAAATCAAAAATCAGGTCTGATAAATGCAATAGTCAACGGAATACCAGTACAAGCCCTTATCAACACAGGCTCTGACCTATCCTTTATCTCTCTAAATTTTATGTCTGAGAACAATCTTAAGTTTAACACAAATATCAGGAAATCAATCTGTCTTGCAGATAATTCACCCGCACAAATTATTGGCCAATATGACAGTACCTTAATAATAGGGAACCACTCATATTCAACTAAACTCTTTGTAGTAAAACAGCTAGTATCACCTTTTATTATTGGTATAAACATTTTAAATAAACACTCAGCTCTAACACTTCATTTTGGAGGAAAACAATAAACTTAGCTTTACGAAGTTTTGAACTAAAAAAAACTGATTGGGAACTGGTACTCCCTGCAGCTCTATCCTCTATTCGATCCCTACTATGCACTTCAACAAATTCTAGTCCACACAACAGATTAATGGGTTTCAAATGCTCAACTATTACTGGTGTTGATCTACCTGACTTCCTAGTAGAATCAGGTAGTACTGTCCTACATAAAAATCACCTTCGATTGAAAGGAGATCCATTGGTAGAACCAGTCACTTTGCTTGAAACTGTATCACCACACTATGCACGTATAAAATTTATGAATGGCAGAATTGACACTGTATCAACACGACATCTAGCACCATGTGCCACTCCCCACATTAAAGAAATAATCCAACCACCCGAAACCTTTGAGACATCAATTTCACCCAAAGAAGACGGTTCAACAGCTACAAACGTTAGCAATAACTTTGAAACTGATGAAAATAACCTGATATTACCAACTGATTACCATCCTCTGTCTGCCACCAATAATTTACCTTCTCCAAATAAAACGACTACTATTACCAATATTACACCATCATTAACTCAATATCCTGATGTCACTACTACCCAAAACTTACTAGTTAAAAATAGCCGTCCACATCGTATTAGAAGACCACCCTCAAAGCTTAATTTGTAACAAAACTTAACTAAATCAAAACTATATATAAATATCTATTGGAAGGGCAGAAGACTGTGATATTGTGTTATTGTGTTATTTCAATATTGCGTTATTATATTTATATTATGTATATTGTGTTTCTTTATATTTTAGATAATATTATAAAAACCTTAATACTAAATTACTTGCATTAGTTTTGATCGGGTCAACAACAATATGTATCTAAGTTTAAAAAAAAGGTTTAGCTTGATAACCTAAATATAATTCTGCTATAGTTGTTTCAAAGAAATTAAGTTGTTTGGAAGTTTTTCTTAAAAAACCTTCAGTGAAGAAGCATTTTTTTTTTTCTTAATTTGTTTCTGTGTAAATGTAAAAAATTATTAAATATAAATAAAATTATTCTGATTTTATTTATATATATTAAACCCCAATAAATAGTCTAAAAAGGTAAAAATTGTAAACAAATTATAATAAATATGCAAAGGTATTAATTAAAAGTATCATTTTTTTTTTACTCTGTTTTAACGACATTAATTTCTGTTTTAACGACTTTAATAATCTCTGTTATATTTCTTTTTCTTTTTTTTTTTTTTTTTTTTTTTTTTTTGTGTAGCAATTTAATGAAGTATATAGTAATGAAGTTATTTAAATTTGTATTTTAGTACCACCAAAAAACAATCAACAATGTTAGAGAAGCTGCTTTATCTTCATTGCCACATGTTGTTGCAATTGCTTTAGATACTAAGGGACCAGAAATTAGAACTGGATTTATGAAAAATGTACTCAAAATAATTAAAAGTGTTTAAAATGTTAAACTTAACGTTTAATTTTATTTTTATAGTTCATATACCTTATATCAATAAACTATTTTATTGTTATGAAATGTTTTTAGGGGAACGATGTTTTTTATAAAAAAGGTAGCATTATAAAGGTATCTTGTGATCCAGCTTTTGAACATGAATGCTCTGAGACTCAACAGTATCTAGATTATAAAGATCTTATCACTTCTGTCAAACCAGGGGGTCATATTGTTATTGCAGATGGTAACTTTTTACTCGAAGTAAAAGAAATCATTGACAGCAAAAATCTTTTGGCAGAAGTTTTAAATGATACAACAATAGGCAGTCGTAAAAACTGTAACTTACCTGGGGCTATAATTACTTTGCCTTCCGTTTCAGAAAAAGATGCACAGGACTTACAATTTGGAGTGAAAAACAAAGTATGTATTTTGAAATGCAATTGGCTTTCGCGCTATATGAGTAAATAAAACCATAGACTTTTTATTCTTTTAAAAAAAATGAAAATATTACAGGTTGATATGGTGTTTGCTTCATTTATTCGTAAAGCCTCAGATGTTGAAGATGTACGCAAAGCACTCGGCGAAGAAGGCAAATATATCAAAGTAATTTCTAAAATTGAAAACCACGAAGGTGTTGTTAATGTTGACGAAATCATAGCAGCATCAGACGGTATCATGGTAGCTCGAGGAGATATGGGTATGGAAATGCCTGCCGAAAAAGTATTTTTGGCGCAAAAAATCCTTATTACTCGCTGCAACAGAGCAGGAAAACCGGTCATTTGTGCGACTCAAGTCAGTATTTTTATCAAGGTTCAGTTTATTGATTTCATGTATATTTTATTTTTTTTAAATCAAAAATCATTGTTTTAGATGTTAGAATCCATGGTTAAGAATCCGCGTCCAACACGTGCTGAAATTACTGATGTCGGAAACGCTGTTGTTGATGGCGCTGATTGTGTCATGTTATCTGGTGAAACTGCTAATGGTTTATATCCCGTAGAAGCTGTTGATATAATGCATAAAGTAATTACTTTTTTCATTTTTACGTTGAGATTTAAAATTTTATGCTTTACACTTATATAATTATATGTTATAATGGTATCAAATTTTATTGCAGATATGTCGACAAGCTGCTACTGTTCAATTCTTAAGGGACTCGTTTTTTGAAAGAGCTGGTAAAGATGATTTTACTGACATCACAGAAACAACTAGTATTTCTGCAGTTACTGCTTCATTTAAGACTAATGCATGCGCTATCATTGTGCTCACAACGTCTGGCCGGTAATTTTTATATATATTTTTAAACAATTTGAAAAAATGGCACGTAATTTTTTACTCGTTTAAAAATAATTTTTAAATTTTTAGCACGGCCTGGACATTATCCAAATATCGTCCTCGTTGTCCAATTATTGTGATCACCAGAGATGAGCATATTGCTCGTATTTGCCATTTATACCGTGGTTTGTTTCCATTAGTTTATCTTCCAGACCGTAACAGAACATGGCATGACGATATGTATGACCGTTTAGATTTTGGAATTGCTAGAGGACGTGATATGGGATTTATAAAGTCAGGATCTTTTATCATTTTTGTTTCTGGATGGCATCCGGGTGCATCCTCTACTAATACAGTACAAATTATGCAAGTGCAAGACGACTCCGTAATCGGAGATAGAAAAAATATTATTTTTGAAAATCCTACCTAAAAGTCGGTTATCCGAAGAAATCTTTATTACAATTATCTAAACACCGAATCTTTGATCCTTGAAATAAAAATAAAATGTTGACTTTGCCAAATATAAATATATTTTTGCTTTTCTTGTAATACTCTTAAATCTTTGGGTTTAAAATAATGTTTAACAACCTACACTGTAGTACAGCGTAATATATATTTCAAAGCATTTTAAATGCAATTCTAGAATATTTACGAATAGAACTCATATATTTTATACTTTTAAAACAGCAACAAAAATGTCAGCGTTTTAACTCATCTCTGGTTTTATTAATATATATTTCTAATATATGTATAAGATAGGTACTACTAGATTCTAATTATCTTTAATATTTTGGAGGAAGGGGAGAGGGGGAAGGGTCTTAATAAACGGGAGGGTCAGAATTTTCCAAAAACTTCAAACTTTTAAAAAAAATGGAAACACTAGAAGAAAATTATTCAACTCAAAAGAACATATTATCTTTTATTAAAATTAAAAAAAATCTAACTTAATAAACTCTTAATCTCCTCCAACAGGTGAAGGTAATAAAAAATCAGTATAAATATTAAAAAACAAGAGTTTTTCCAAAGTCAAGAATAATTTACTTCCATATGATTAGAAAAAGTTTATCATATAAAAATACTTTTTTGAAGAACGACTGTAGAATTGTCTTTAATAAAAGATTTATTCGTTGAAATTTTTCAATATATCTTTAGAAATCATGTATCGTATTTATAGATATACATATATATATATATATATATATATATATATATATATATATTTTGTCAACTAATAATATATTTAAAATATCTCCGAAAAAACTATGTTATACATTTTCAAATAAACTTCTAACGTTTATTTCACTTTTTTTTCTTAAAAAAGGTTACAATTATGTAATGATTTTCATAGATATATCATTTTTCGCGACGATTTGTGACTGCTGCAACAAATATTCACGTTCTGATTAAAAAAAGAACAATTCTAAATTTTTAAAATTTTTTAAAAGGTTGTCATAAAGTAAAGGTAGAATGACTAGTAGTTGTAGGAATGTTATTATTAGAGGTTGAACGTGAACATTTATATTGTATTGATTAGTAAACTTATAGATTCTTCGGAGTTTTTCTTTTATTATTTGTTATTGATGTAATTATTATTGAGGTTTACAATGTTGTTTTTCAAAATGAACAACAACTTTGCACTATATCATGTATAAATAAACTTTACCTGCATATATATTTACATATTTACCTGCAGTTAGCTGCATTAATAACTTAAGGCATTACATTAATAATCTAAGGCCTTAATAATTGCATAATATTGTCGTTTGAATAGGGAAACATCCCTTTACATAATAAGTCATTTAATTTCAAGGTGTTACCAAGCATGGTTATTGTTGCTTACAGAATATCAAAAAATTTAATTTAAAACTTTCCCTCAGTAAGTAAAACAGATGCTAGTAAAAGATAATAGAGATTATTTCACTGATAGTTTACCGATTAGCGAATTAATTTTAACTTACTTATTTAATCTACTTTAACTTTGATTTTAACAGTGATTCTTTCACTGTTAATTTTAACTGACCGATTAGTGAAGTAAACTTTAGTTTCAATGATTAAGTTCCATGCTTATTTTGGTTTAGTTTTAAAGATGCATTGATCTTTAATGCCAAACCAATATAAGTAAATTTTAACTCTAATATAAAACAAATTAAAAATGGTACGAAGGGCAAGAAAAGAAGACATTATTGCCTATGTATAAACGTAGTTTGCATAGTGTTAGGTAATAATTTTCTAAAAATTTCAAAATTGAAATGGTTAATATATTACTATTTTTAATTTTTACTAATTCTAATAATTTTATTATAACATAAATATTAAAATACTTTATCTATTTTATATATACATGTAACACATAAAATATGATTTATACACTTATTAATAAGATATTTTTATTAATTGTAAAGGAAAAAAGTAAAAGTTTAATTTTACGTTGTGTTTAGCGCAACGGTACCGCCGCTTTCATTTTTTTCTTAAAGTCACTGTAGTGATTTCTGATGAGTTGATTTTTTTTCCTTTTTTTTAAAGAATGCATGCCCAAACCAATACCCTTAATCGATATATGTGTGCTTCACTTCGCCTATCCCTAAATCAGTTGAGGTGTGTACACTCACTGCTCCTATCCCTATATCACTGGATGTAGGTAGGGGAGAGTTGCCTCAATTGGAACACTTTAGGAATAAATATTTATTAAAACATTTATGATTTGATTAATACAAATAGACAACCCTACTATACCTTTAACCATAATTTGACTTAATTGATTGCACTGTTATTAGAAATACATTTGTTTTTACAAAGCTACTATTTTGTTTCAATCAAGGCAACTGTTTCCCCAAATTGGAACACTTTGATTCCTTAATCAAAGCAGTTGTTTTTTTAAATAAAAAAACAGTAAAATTAAAAAAAAATTGATTTAAAATGATTTTTATCTTTACAGTAAAAATAAAAAAGTTCATTAAAAATTTATAATAGGATTAATATTACCCGGACAAACTGAAAGTCTAGAAACAAAAATTGTGTTAAAGCTTCAACTATCATGACGTTCTGTTAACTTGTTGATTAAAAATCACTAAATAAAGTATTATTTTTAAGGTTCATGATCGTTAATAAACATTTTAAATTGCGCTTAAACTATTTCTACAACCCTTTTTCCTAACTTAATCAGTGATTTTATCACTGATTAAGTTAGGAAACTTAATCTGATTAAGTTAGGAATCTTAATCAGTGATAAAATCACTGATTAAGATTAAGACTAGGAAAAAGCTATAGTTCTAATCAACAAAATTTAGACTATTTTGTTATATCATTGCAGTATCAAGCTTGCAGCAATTTATAAGATAAGTTTATATTGTCATTTTGCATTTTAAATCTCATCAAATTAAACACAAAAAACCGTATAACCTATGGTAGTATAGTTTATCCAGCGCAATCAATATAGCGAGAACACAAAATTAGATCACTGAAACAAATGACGCAAAAAAACTTTAAATCAACGGTGCAAATGCATTTTTTTGAGGAATGACAATCAAAATTCGTCAAAACGTAGAAAATAAGGCATTTTACTAAAAAAAATGTAATAAAAAGCTATAATTCATATTTTTTGAAAAATAAATGCAAGTGTTCTAATTAAGGTGCTGTTCCAATTATGGCAACTCTCCCCTAAACTCACTGCGCCTATCCCTATATCAGTCGATTATGTAAATAATTAAAATCAATGTAACTTTTAAAATACAGCAATAATAATAACTTTCAATAAAAATAGTTAAAAAACATTAAAAAGATTTTTCTAAGTGAAGGACTCGATGTCAAGCTGCAATTCTTTTTAAATTTGAACAAATAAAATATTCAAAATCAACCAATAATATTCACAGCTGTGGTTTAAAATAGACCAATCAAACTTTACTACAATGACTTTAAGATAAAAAATTAAAGCAACGGTACCGTTGCGGCAGACACAACGTTAATTATTCCATAATAAAAAAACTTGTCTTAAGTAATACCATACAATCTTAACTAAAAATAATAAGGTTGCCTTTTTAAAAATCAACTAATTAAAAAAAAGACCACAGTTTATTAGGCTCATTATCTTAACATAGTATGAGGATCGTTTCCCATTTATATGATCTATTTGTACAACTTGTGCATGCTTCCAAGATACTTCAAAAGAATTTTCCTCCCTAACACAATGCTGAATAAATTTACCAACAAAATCAAATGAGTTACAAATAAATTTTGATAAACATTGCATATTTTTGTAGATCAAGTATTATTTTTAGTTTGCATCTTGAATTTTCTCGATAAATTTTTTTTTTATGAATTCAACAGCTGCTTCACACATCATACTTTATACTGTTACTCGCATTACTTAAAGATTATTTACTTAGTTTTGAATTAAAATATGAAGACTTTTATATAATTTTCTCAAAGATTTGCTTTTTTATATATATAATTTTCCCAAAATTTTATATATTTTATTTAATTATCCCCATTTTTTATATAATTCTCTCAAAGACTTGCTTCCTTCAAACTTTTTTTTTCAATGAATTTTTTTTGTAACATTCAACACCTAAGATTATGCGATAAAATTGAGTTGAGCGAAGAGCACTTTTAATTTTAATGGCTCTTCAATATTGCAAACTGTTTTATCTGCTTCCTCTAATGAAGTCCATGTTCTTACATTTAAATTTGATTCTTTATCTAAATTCAAACTTAACTTTTTTATTGTAATTTAATTTCTTTTCTATTTTTTTCTTCTTGCTTAGGTAGAAGGTACATATCTTTATCTTTTTTAAAAGCTTTTTTACTATTCTAATGATTGGTTTTGAGAGCCATTCTAATGATTGGTTTTGAGACCACATTGTCAAAACCTAGTTAGGCTGAGTTTTAGCTAAGATTTTGATTGTAACTTGAACATTAGTATTTCTAGTTAATATTTTTGAAAAAAAAGTCCAAAATAAATCTTGCATTTTTATAAATTTAATTTTGATTAAATAATTTGACAAAAACAATTTTTTTTTCGATAAAAACTCGTTTCATTTTTTTTTTCAGAATCCCATTTAATAATGAAAAAGATGACTAGAAAAGGACTCTACGATGTTTTGAAACAATTACCTAACAAAAAAAAATTGATGACAAATTTGTGTTTTTAAAAGATCAACTCAAAATTATTACAAAATGTTCTGAAAATGAACGATGTTTACTAAAAAACGCATTAAAAACTCTTAAGTTTTATTTTAAACAAATATGGATAGCTGCTAACAACATAGAGGAACAATTATTTTACCACTTGTTGTAAAATAAGTGCCCCTTATTGTCTTTTACATTTTAAGAAACCAAATCCTTTTTGAAATTGAAAGATATCTCTGTTTGTACTTTTGGTGTGCATTTTCAAGGCCACATTTGGAGCCCTTTGTTACGGCTTAGGGTTTATTAATTGTAATGAGGCAATTGCTTGGGCTATTAAGCAGTGTATAAAATTTATGAATGGCAGAATTGACACTGTATCAACACGACATCTAGCACCATGTGCCACTCCCCACATTAAAGAAATAATCCAACCACCCGAAACCTTTGAGACATCAATTTCACCCAAAGAAGACGGTTCAACAGCTACAAACGTTAGCAATAACTTTGAAACTGATGAAAATAACCTGATATTACCAACTGATTACCATCCTCTGTCTGCCACCAATAATTTACCTTCTCCAAATAAAACGACTACTATTACCAATATTACACCATCATTAACTCAATATCCTGATGTCACTACTACCCAAAACTTACTAGTTAAAAATAGCCGTCCACATCGTATTAGAAGACCACCCTCAAAGCTTAATTTGTAACAAAACTTAACTAAATCAAAACTATATATAAATATCTATTGGAAGGGCAGAAGACTGTGATATTGTGTTATTGTGTTATTTCAATATTGCGTTATTATATTTATATTATGTATATTGTGTTTCTTTATATTTTAGATAATATTATAAAAACCTTAATACTAAATTACTTGCATTAGTTTTGATCGGGTCAACAACAATATGTATCTAAGTTTAAAAAAAAGGTTTAGCTTGATAACCTAAATATAATTCTGCTATAGTTGTTTCAAAGAAATTAAGTTGTTTGGAAGTTTTTCTTAAAAAACCTTCAGTGAAGAAGCATTTTTTTTTTTCTTAATTTGTTTCTGTGTAAATGTAAAAAATTATTAAATATAAATAAAATTATTCTGATTTTATTTATATATATTAAACCCCAATAAATAGTCTAAAAAGGTAAAAATTGTAAACAAATTATAATAAATATGCAAAGGTATTAATTAAAAGTATCATTTTTTTTTTACTCTGTTTTAACGACATTAATTTCTGTTTTAACGACTTTAATAATCTCTGTTATATTTCTTTTTCTTTTTTTTTTTTTTTTTTTTTTTTTTTTGTGTAGCAATTTAATGAAGTATATAGTAATGAAGTTATTTAAATTTGTATTTTAGTACCACCAAAAAACAATCAACAATGTTAGAGAAGCTGCTTTATCTTCATTGCCACATGTTGTTGCAATTGCTTTAGATACTAAGGGACCAGAAATTAGAACTGGATTTATGAAAAATGTACTCAAAATAATTAAAAGTGTTTAAAATGTTAAACTTAACGTTTAATTTTATTTTTATAGTTCATATACCTTATATCAATAAACTATTTTATTGTTATGAAATGTTTTTAGGGGAACGATGTTTTTTATAAAAAAGGTAGCATTATAAAGGTATCTTGTGATCCAGCTTTTGAACATGAATGCTCTGAGACTCAACAGTATCTAGATTATAAAGATCTTATCACTTCTGTCAAACCAGGGGGTCATATTGTTATTGCAGATGGTAACTTTTTACTCGAAGTAAAAGAAATCATTGACAGCAAAAATCTTTTGGCAGAAGTTTTAAATGATACAACAATAGGCAGTCGTAAAAACTGTAACTTACCTGGGGCTATAATTACTTTGCCTTCCGTTTCAGAAAAAGATGCACAGGACTTACAATTTGGAGTGAAAAACAAAGTATGTATTTTGAAATGCAATTGGCTTTCGCGCTATATGAGTAAATAAAACCATAGACTTTTTATTCTTTTAAAAAAAATGAAAATATTACAGGTTGATATGGTGTTTGCTTCATTTATTCGTAAAGCCTCAGATGTTGAAGATGTACGCAAAGCACTCGGCGAAGAAGGCAAATATATCAAAGTAATTTCTAAAATTGAAAACCACGAAGGTGTTGTTAATGTTGACGAAATCATAGCAGCATCAGACGGTATCATGGTAGCTCGAGGAGATATGGGTATGGAAATGCCTGCCGAAAAAGTATTTTTGGCGCAAAAAATCCTTATTACTCGCTGCAACAGAGCAGGAAAACCGGTCATTTGTGCGACTCAAGTCAGTATTTTTATCAAGGTTCAGTTTATTGATTTCATGTATATTTTATTTTTTTTAAATCAAAAATCATTGTTTTAGATGTTAGAATCCATGGTTAAGAATCCGCGTCCAACACGTGCTGAAATTACTGATGTCGGAAACGCTGTTGTTGATGGCGCTGATTGTGTCATGTTATCTGGTGAAACTGCTAATGGTTTATATCCCGTAGAAGCTGTTGATATAATGCATAAAGTAATTACTTTTTTCATTTTTACGTTGAGATTTAAAATTTTATGCTTTACACTTATATAATTATATGTTATAATGGTATCAAATTTTATTGCAGATATGTCGACAAGCTGCTACTGTTCAATTCTTAAGGGACTCGTTTTTTGAAAGAGCTGGTAAAGATGATTTTACTGACATCACAGAAACAACTAGTATTTCTGCAGTTACTGCTTCATTTAAGACTAATGCATGCGCTATCATTGTGCTCACAACGTCTGGCCGGTAATTTTTATATATATTTTTAAACAATTTGAAAAAATGGCACGTAATTTTTTACTCGTTTAAAAATAATTTTTAAATTTTTAGCACGGCCTGGACATTATCCAAATATCGTCCTCGTTGTCCAATTATTGTGATCACCAGAGATGAGCATATTGCTCGTATTTGCCATTTATACCGTGGTTTGTTTCCATTAGTTTATCTTCCAGACCGTAACAGAACATGGCATGACGATATGTATGACCGTTTAGATTTTGGAATTGCTAGAGGACGTGATATGGGATTTATAAAGTCAGGATCTTTTATCATTTTTGTTTCTGGATGGCATCCGGGTGCATCCTCTACTAATACAGTACAAATTATGCAAGTGCAAGACGACTCCGTAATCGGAGATAGAAAAAATATTATTTTTGAAAATCCTACCTAAAAGTCGGTTATCCGAAGAAATCTTTATTACAATTATCTAAACACCGAATCTTTGATCCTTGAAATAAAAATAAAATGTTGACTTTGCCAAATATAAATATATTTTTGCTTTTCTTGTAATACTCTTAAATCTTTGGGTTTAAAATAATGTTTAACAACCTACACTGTAGTACAGCGTAATATATATTTCAAAGCATTTTAAATGCAATTCTAGAATATTTACGAATAGAACTCATATATTTTATACTTTTAAAACAGCAACAAAAATGTCAGCGTTTTAACTCATCTCTGGTTTTATTAATATATATTTCTAATATATGTATAAGATAGGTACTACTAGATTCTAATTATCTTTAATATTTTGGAGGAAGGGGAGAGGGGGAAGGGTCTTAATAAACGGGAGGGTCAGAATTTTCCAAAAACTTCAAACTTTTAAAAAAAATGGAAACACTAGAAGAAAATTATTCAACTCAAAAGAACATATTATCTTTTATTAAAATTAAAAAAAATCTAACTTAATAAACTCTTAATCTCCTCCAACAGGTGAAGGTAATAAAAAATCAGTATAAATATTAAAAAACAAGAGTTTTTCCAAAGTCAAGAATAATTTACTTCCATATGATTAGAAAAAGTTTATCATATAAAAATACTTTTTTGAAGAACGACTGTAGAATTGTCTTTAATAAAAGATTTATTCGTTGAAATTTTTCAATATATCTTTAGAAATCATGTATCGTATTTATAGATATACATATATATATATATATATATATATATATATATATATTTTGTCAACTAATAATATATTTAAAATATCTCCGAAAAAACTATGTTATACATTTTCAAATAAACTTCTAACGTTTATTTCACTTTTTTTTCTTAAAAAAGGTTACAATTATGTAATGATTTTCATAGATATATCATTTTTCGCGACGATTTGTGACTGCTGCAACAAATATTCACGTTCTGATTAAAAAAAGAACAATTCTAAATTTTTAAAATTTTTTAAAAGGTTGTCATAAAGTAAAGGTAGAATGACTAGTAGTTGTAGGAATGTTATTATTAGAGGTTGAACGTGAACATTTATATTGTATTGATTAGTAAACTTATAGATTCTTCGGAGTTTTTCTTTTATTATTTGTTATTGATGTAATTATTATTGAGGTTTACAATGTTGTTTTTCAAAATGAACAACAACTTTGCACTATATCATGTATAAATAAACTTTACCTGCATATATATTTACATATTTACCTGCAGTTAGCTGCATTAATAACTTAAGGCATTACATTAATAATCTAAGGCCTTAATAATTGCATAATATTGTCGTTTGAATAGGGAAACATCCCTTTACATAATAAGTCATTTAATTTCAAGGTGTTACCAAGCATGGTTATTGTTGCTTACAGAATATCAAAAAATTTAATTTAAAACTTTCCCTCAGTAAGTAAAACAGATGCTAGTAAAAGATAATAGAGATTATTTCACTGATAGTTTACCGATTAGCGAATTAATTTTAACTTACTTATTTAATCTACTTTAACTTTGATTTTAACAGTGATTCTTTCACTGTTAATTTTAACTGACCGATTAGTGAAGTAAACTTTAGTTTCAATGATTAAGTTCCATGCTTATTTTGGTTTAGTTTTAAAGATGCATTGATCTTTAATGCCAAACCAATATAAGTAAATTTTAACTCTAATATAAAACAAATTAAAAATGGTACGAAGGGCAAGAAAAGAAGACATTATTGCCTATGTATAAACGTAGTTTGCATAGTGTTAGGTAATAATTTTCTAAAAATTTCAAAATTGAAATGGTTAATATATTACTATTTTTAATTTTTACTAATTCTAATAATTTTATTATAACATAAATATTAAAATACTTTATCTATTTTATATATACATGTAACACATAAAATATGATTTATACACTTATTAATAAGATATTTTTATTAATTGTAAAGGAAAAAAGTAAAAGTTTAATTTTACGTTGTGTTTAGCGCAACGGTACCGCCGCTTTCATTTTTTTCTTAAAGTCACTGTAGTGATTTCTGATGAGTTGATTTTTTTTCCTTTTTTTTAAAGAATGCATGCCCAAACCAATACCCTTAATCGATATATGTGTGCTTCACTTCGCCTATCCCTAAATCAGTTGAGGTGTGTACACTCACTGCTCCTATCCCTATATCACTGGATGTAGGTAGGGGAGAGTTGCCTCAATTGGAACACTTTAGGAATAAATATTTATTAAAACATTTATGATTTGATTAATACAAATAGACAACCCTACTATACCTTTAACCATAATTTGACTTAATTGATTGCACTGTTATTAGAAATACATTTGTTTTTACAAAGCTACTATTTTGTTTCAATCAAGGCAACTGTTTCCCCAAATTGGAACACTTTGATTCCTTAATCAAAGCAGTTGTTTTTTTAAATAAAAAAACAGTAAAATTAAAAAAAAATTGATTTAAAATGATTTTTATCTTTACAGTAAAAATAAAAAAGTTCATTAAAAATTTATAATAGGATTAATATTACCCGGACAAACTGAAAGTCTAGAAACAAAAATTGTGTTAAAGCTTCAACTATCATGACGTTCTGTTAACTTGTTGATTAAAAATCACTAAATAAAGTATTATTTTTAAGGTTCATGATCGTTAATAAACATTTTAAATTGCGCTTAAACTATTTCTACAACCCTTTTTCCTAACTTAATCAGTGATTTTATCACTGATTAAGTTAGGAAACTTAATCTGATTAAGTTAGGAATCTTAATCAGTGATAAAATCACTGATTAAGATTAAGACTAGGAAAAAGCTATAGTTCTAATCAACAAAATTTAGACTATTTTGTTATATCATTGCAGTATCAAGCTTGCAGCAATTTATAAGATAAGTTTATATTGTCATTTTGCATTTTAAATCTCATCAAATTAAACACAAAAAACCGTATAACCTATGGTAGTATAGTTTATCCAGCGCAATCAATATAGCGAGAACACAAAATTAGATCACTGAAACAAATGACGCAAAAAAACTTTAAATCAACGGTGCAAATGCATTTTTTTGAGGAATGACAATCAAAATTCGTCAAAACGTAGAAAATAAGGCATTTTACTAAAAAAAATGTAATAAAAAGCTATAATTCATATTTTTTGAAAAATAAATGCAAGTGTTCTAATTAAGGTGCTGTTCCAATTATGGCAACTCTCCCCTAAACTCACTGCGCCTATCCCTATATCAGTCGATTATGTAAATAATTAAAATCAATGTAACTTTTAAAATACAGCAATAATAATAACTTTCAATAAAAATAGTTAAAAAACATTAAAAAGATTTTTCTAAGTGAAGGACTCGATGTCAAGCTGCAATTCTTTTTAAATTTGAACAAATAAAATATTCAAAATCAACCAATAATATTCACAGCTGTGGTTTAAAATAGACCAATCAAACTTTACTACAATGACTTTAAGATAAAAAATTAAAGCAACGGTACCGTTGCGGCAGACACAACGTTAATTATTCCATAATAAAAAAACTTGTCTTAAGTAATACCATACAATCTTAACTAAAAATAATAAGGTTGCCTTTTTAAAAATCAACTAATTAAAAAAAAGACCACAGTTTATTAGGCTCATTATCTTAACATAGTATGAGGATCGTTTCCCATTTATATGATCTATTTGTACAACTTGTGCATGCTTCCAAGATACTTCAAAAGAATTTTCCTCCCTAACACAATGCTGAATAAATTTACCAACAAAATCAAATGAGTTACAAATAAATTTTGATAAACATTGCATATTTTTGTAGATCAAGTATTATTTTTAGTTTGCATCTTGAATTTTCTCGATAAATTTTTTTTTTATGAATTCAACAGCTGCTTCACACATCATACTTTATACTGTTACTCGCATTACTTAAAGATTATTTACTTAGTTTTGAATTAAAATATGAAGACTTTTATATAATTTTCTCAAAGATTTGCTTTTTTATATATATAATTTTCCCAAAATTTTATATATTTTATTTAATTATCCCCATTTTTTATATAATTCTCTCAAAGACTTGCTTCCTTCAAACTTTTTTTTTCAATGAATTTTTTTTGTAACATTCAACACCTAAGATTATGCGATAAAATTGAGTTGAGCGAAGAGCACTTTTAATTTTAATGGCTCTTCAATATTGCAAACTGTTTTATCTGCTTCCTCTAATGAAGTCCATGTTCTTACATTTAAATTTGATTCTTTATCTAAATTCAAACTTAACTTTTTTATTGTAATTTAATTTCTTTTCTATTTTTTTCTTCTTGCTTAGGTAGAAGGTACATATCTTTATCTTTTTTAAAAGCTTTTTTACTATTCTAATGATTGGTTTTGAGAGCCATTCTAATGATTGGTTTTGAGACCACATTGTCAAAACCTAGTTAGGCTGAGTTTTAGCTAAGATTTTGATTGTAACTTGAACATTAGTATTTCTAGTTAATATTTTTGAAAAAAAAGTCCAAAATAAATCTTGCATTTTTATAAATTTAATTTTGATTAAATAATTTGACAAAAACAATTTTTTTTTCGATAAAAACTCGTTTCATTTTTTTTTTCAGAATCCCATTTAATAATGAAAAAGATGACTAGAAAAGGACTCTACGATGTTTTGAAACAATTACCTAACAAAAAAAATTGATGACAAATTTGTGTTTTTAAAAGATCAACTCAAAATTATTACAAAATGTTCTGAAAATGAACGATGTTTACTAAAAAACGCATTAAAAACTCTTAAGTTTTATTTTAAACAAATATGGATAGCTGCTAACAACATAGAGGAACAATTATTTTACCACTTGTTGTAAAATAAGTGCCCCTTATTGTCTTTTACATTTTAAGAAACCAAATCCTTTTTGAAATTGAAAGATATCTCTGTTTGTACTTTTGGTGTGCATTTTCAAGGCCACATTTGGAGCCCTTTGTTACGGCTTAGGGTTTATTAATTGTAATGAGGCAATTGCTTGGGCTATTAAGCAGTGTATAAAATTTATGAATGGCAGAATTGACACTGTATCAACACGACATCTAGCACCATGTGCCACTCCCCACATTAAAGAAATAATCCAACCACCCGAAACCTTTGAGACATCAATTTCACCCAAAGAAGACGGTTCAACAGCTACAAACGTTAGCAATAACTTTGAAACTGATGAAAATAACCTGATATTACCAACTGATTACCATCCTCTATCTGCCACCAATAATTTACCTTCTCCAAATAAAACGACTACTATTACCAATATTACACCATCATTAACTCAATATCCTGATGTCACTACTACCCAAAACTTACTAGTTAAAAATAGCCGTCCACATCGTATTAGAAGACCACCCTCAAAGCTTAATTTGTAACAAAACTTAACTAAATCAAAACTATATATAAATATCTATTGGAAGGGCAGAAGACTGTGATATTGTGTTATTGTGTTATTTCAATATTGCGTTATTATATTTATATTATGTATATTGTGTTTCTTTATATTTTAGATAATATTATAAAAACCTTAATACTAAATTACTTGCATTAGTTTTGATCGGGTCAACAACAATATGTATCTAAGTTTAAAAAAAAGGTTTAGCTTGATAACCTAAATATAATTCTGCTATAGTTGTTTCAAAGAAATTAAGTTGTTTGGAAGTTTTTCTTAAAAAACCTTCAGTGAAGAAGCATTTTTTTTTTTCTTAATTTGTTTCTGTGTAAATGTAAAAAATTATTAAATATAAATAAAATTATTCTGATTTTATTTATATATATTAAACCCCAATAAATAGTCTAAAAAGGTAAAAATTGTAAACAAATTATAATAAATATGCAAAGGTATTAATTAAAAGTATCATTTTTTTTTTACTCTGTTTTAACGACATTAATTTCTGTTTTAACGACTTTAATAATCTCTGTTATATTTCTTTTTCTTTTTTTTTTTTTTTTTTTTTTTTTTTTGTGTAGCAATTTAATGAAGTATATAGTAATGAAGTTATTTAAATTTGTATTTTAGTACCACCAAAAAACAATCAACAATGTTAGAGAAGCTGCTTTATCTTCATTGCCACATGTTGTTGCAATTGCTTTAGATACTAAGGGACCAGAAATTAGAACTGGATTTATGAAAAATGTACTCAAAATAATTAAAAGTGTTTAAAATGTTAAACTTAACGTTTAATTTTATTTTTATAGTTCATATACCTTATATCAATAAACTATTTTATTGTTATGAAATGTTTTTAGGGGAACGATGTTTTTTATAAAAAAGGTAGCATTATAAAGGTATCTTGTGATCCAGCTTTTGAACATGAATGCTCTGAGACTCAACAGTATCTAGATTATAAAGATCTTATCACTTCTGTCAAACCAGGGGGTCATATTGTTATTGCAGATGGTAACTTTTTACTCGAAGTAAAAGAAATCATTGACAGCAAAAATCTTTTGGCAGAAGTTTTAAATGATACAACAATAGGCAGTCGTAAAAACTGTAACTTACCTGGGGCTATAATTACTTTGCCTTCCGTTTCAGAAAAAGATGCACAGGACTTACAATTTGGAGTGAAAAACAAAGTATGTATTTTGAAATGCAATTGGCTTTCGCGCTATATGAGTAAATAAAACCATAGACTTTTTATTCTTTTAAAAAAAATGAAAATATTACAGGTTGATATGGTGTTTGCTTCATTTATTCGTAAAGCCTCAGATGTTGAAGATGTACGCAAAGCACTCGGCGAAGAAGGCAAATATATCAAAGTAATTTCTAAAATTGAAAACCACGAAGGTGTTGTTAATGTTGACGAAATCATAGCAGCATCAGACGGTATCATGGTAGCTCGAGGAGATATGGGTATGGAAATGCCTGCCGAAAAAGTATTTTTGGCGCAAAAAATCCTTATTACTCGCTGCAACAGAGCAGGAAAACCGGTCATTTGTGCGACTCAAGTCAGTATTTTTATCAAGGTTCAGTTTATTGATTTCATGTATATTTTATTTTTTTTAAATCAAAAATCATTGTTTTAGATGTTAGAATCCATGGTTAAGAATCCGCGTCCAACACGTGCTGAAATTACTGATGTCGGAAACGCTGTTGTTGATGGCGCTGATTGTGTCATGTTATCTGGTGAAACTGCTAATGGTTTATATCCCGTAGAAGCTGTTGATATAATGCATAAAGTAATTACTTTTTTCATTTTTACGTTGAGATTTAAAATTTTATGCTTTACACTTATATAATTATATGTTATAATGGTATCAAATTTTATTGCAGATATGTCGACAAGCTGCTACTGTTCAATTCTTAAGGGACTCGTTTTTTGAAAGAGCTGGTAAAGATGATTTTACTGACATCACAGAAACAACTAGTATTTCTGCAGTTACTGCTTCATTTAAGACTAATGCATGCGCTATCATTGTGCTCACAACGTCTGGCCGGTAATTTTTATATATATTTTTAAACAATTTGAAAAAATGGCACGTAATTTTTTACTCGTTTAAAAATAATTTTTAAATTTTTAGCACGGCCTGGACATTATCCAAATATCGTCCTCGTTGTCCAATTATTGTGATCACCAGAGATGAGCATATTGCTCGTATTTGCCATTTATACCGTGGTTTGTTTCCATTAGTTTATCTTCCAGACCGTAACAGAACATGGCATGACGATATGTATGACCGTTTAGATTTTGGAATTGCTAGAGGACGTGATATGGGATTTATAAAGTCAGGATCTTTTATCATTTTTGTTTCTGGATGGCATCCGGGTGCATCCTCTACTAATACAGTACAAATTATGCAAGTGCAAGACGACTCCGTAATCGGAGATAGAAAAAATATTATTTTTGAAAATCCTACCTAAAAGTCGGTTATCCGAAGAAATCTTTATTACAATTATCTAAACACCGAATCTTTGATCCTTGAAATAAAAATAAAATGTTGACTTTGCCAAATATAAATATATTTTTGCTTTTCTTGTAATACTCTTAAATCTTTGGGTTTAAAATAATGTTTAACAACCTACACTGTAGTACAGCGTAATATATATTTCAAAGCATTTTAAATGCAATTCTAGAATATTTACGAATAGAACTCATATATTTTATACTTTTAAAACAGCAACAAAAATGTCAGCGTTTTAACTCATCTCTGGTTTTATTAATATATATTTCTAATATATGTATAAGATAGGTACTACTAGATTCTAATTATCTTTAATATTTTGGAGGAAGGGGAGAGGGGGAAGGGTCTTAATAAACGGGAGGGTCAGAATTTTCCAAAAACTTCAAACTTTTAAAAAAAATGGAAACACTAGAAGAAAATTATTCAACTCAAAAGAACATATTACCTTTTTTTAAAATTAAAAAAAATCTAACTTAATAAACTCTTAATCTCCTCCAACAGGTGAAGGTAATAAAAAATCAGTATAAATATTAAAAAACAAGAGTTTTTCCAAAGTCAAGAATAATTTACTTCCATATGACTAGAAAAAGTTTATCATATAAAAATACTTTTTTGAAGAACGACTGTAGAATTGTCTTTAATAAAAGATTTATTCATTGAAATTTTTCAATATATCTTTAGAAATCATGTATCGTATTTATAGATATACATATATATATATATGTTTTGTCAACTAATAATATATTTAAAATATCTCCGAAAAAACTATGTTATACATTTTCAAATAAACTTCTAACGTTTATTTCACTTTTTTTTCTTAAAAAAGGTTACAATTATGTAATGATTTTCATAGATATATCATTTTTCGCGACGATTTGTGACTGCTGCAACAAATATTCACGTTCTGATTAAAAAAAGAACAATTCTAAATTTTTAAAATTTTTTAAAAGGTTGTCATAAAGTAAAGGTAGAATGACTAGTAGTTGTAGGAATGTTATTATTAGAGGTTGAACGTGAACATTTATATTGTATTGATTAGTAAACTTATAGATTCTTCGGAGTTTTTTCTTTTATTATTTGTTATTGATGTAATTATTATTGAGGTTTACAATGTTGTTTTTCAAAATGAACAACAACTTTGCACTATATCATGTATAAATAAACTTTACCTGCATATATATTTACATATTTACCTGCAGTTAGCTGCATTAATAACTTAAGGCATTACATTAATAATCTAAGGCCTTAATAATTGCATAATATTGTCGTTTGAATAGGGAAACATCCCTTAACATCGCATTACATAATAAGTCATTTAATTTCAAGGTGTTACCAAGCATGGTTATTGTTGCTTACAGAATATCAAAAAATTTAATTTAAAACTTTCCCTCAGTAAGTAAAACAGATGCTAGTAAAAGATAATAGAGATTATTTCACTGATAGTTTACCGATTAGCGAATTAATTTTAACTTACTTATTTAATCTACTTTAACTTTGATTTTAACAGTGATTCTTTCACTGTTAATTTTAACTGACCGATTAGTGAAGTAAACTTTAGTTTCAATGATTAAGTTCCATGCTTCTTTTGGTTTAGTTTTAAAGATGCATTGATCTTTAATGCCAAACCAATATAAGTAAATTTTAACTCTAATATAAAACAAATTAAAAATGGTACGAAGAGCAAGAAAAGAAGACATTATTGCCTATGTATAAGCGTAGTTTGCATAGTGTTAGGTAATAATTTTCTAAAAATTTCAAAATTGAAATGCTTAATATATTACTATTTTTAATTTTTACTAATTCTAATAATTTTATTATAACATAAATATTAAAATACTTTATCTATTTTATATATACATGTAACATATAAAATATGATTTATACACTTATTAATAAGATATTTTTATTAATTGTAAAGGAAAAAAGTAAAAGTTTAATTTTACTTTTAAGTCACTGTAGTGATTTCTGATGGATTGATTTTTTTTCCTTTTTTTTAAAGAATGCATGCCCAAACCAATACCCTTAATCGATATATGTGTGCTTCACTTCGCCTATCCCTAAATCAGTTGAGGTGTGTACACTCACTGCTCCTATCCCTATATCACTGGATGTAGGTAGAGGAGAGTTGCCTCAATTGGAATACTTTAGGAATAAATATTTATTAAAACATTTATGATTTGATTAATACAAATAGACAACCCTACTATACTTTTAACCATAATTTGACTTAATTGATTGCACTCTTATTAGAAATACATTTGTTTTTACAAAGCTACTATTTTGTTTCCATCAAGGCAATTGCCTTACAAAAAAACCCAGCGAACTTCCAGCGAAAGTTCGCTGGAAATTAAAAGATCACTGGAAATTTACTAAGATCACTGGGTTTTCGCTGGATTTCCATGGAAACAAAAGACTTCGCTGGAAGTTCGCTGGAAATCCAATGAAAAACTTCCAGTGATCTTAAAGTTCGCTGGAATTTTACTGGGTTTCTTACGAAATATTTCGCGGTGATGTAAAAAGCGTTGCTGTTACAACTTCTGCAAGCAGTTAAAACTTGGAAAATTGATAATATAGCTTCTTAAAATAATATTTCAAATTTTTGTATAAAAGTAATCCTTTTTATTTTATTTTTTGCATCTAATAGATGATCTATAGTGTGAGTTTCAAATATTATTAGTTCTACTCAAGTTACAAAACAAAATCATCTGGTATGTTGCTCAAAATGTTTATTTCTCTTAAGTATTGTTTATTATGCATTCGCTTGATGCGAATGCATTTTATTTATTAAATTCAACTTTATTATTTTATAAAAATAATTTTTATAAATGTCTTTATGATTAAGTATTTTATATTAAAAATAATAAATAACAATCTGTTTCTCTCTCTCGCTGAAAGAGAGGGATATATAATATATATCCCTCTCTCTCTCAGTATATATATATATATATATATATATATATATATATATATATATATATATATATATATATATATATATATATATATATATGATATGTTAGTGTATTCTACAAATAGAGTGCTCAACGTTCTTAAAGAACAGAGCAATAATAAATTAGTAAAAACACTTATCTAATTTTTATTTTCTTCTACAGCTTGTTTCTCCATCAGTAGGATCATCAGGAAGGAATCTTTCTGATGATCCAACTGATGGAGAAACAAGCTGTAGAAGAAAATAAAAATTAGATAAGTGTTTTTACTAATATATATATATATATATATATATATATATATATATATATATATATATATATATATATATATATATATATATATATATATATATATATATATATATATATATATATATATAAATATATATATATATATATATATATATATATATATATATATATATATATATATATATATATATATATATATTTGTGAAGTTGCTTTAAGTACTAATAAGCAATGTACAAAATGTTTGAAATATTTTACATTGTCCTATCTTTATAAGAAATGCAGTTATTTTCATATTTTAAACATAAACAACCAGCATAAAAACATGTGTGATAACAATTGGATACATTTAGCAAGTCTTGAAGAAAATGTGCAAGCAACAATTAGACTTGTTGTTAATACTGATGGAATTCCTGTTTTTAAATTATCAAAGTGGACCTTGTGGCCTTTGCTAGCATCCATTCATAATTTTCCATATTCATTGCAAATTACTAATATTTTGTTTTTTGGTTTCTGGTCCAGTTTTAAAAAACCAAGCGTACAATTATTTTTATCTTGTTTTGTTGATTTTTTACTAACCTATCCACTACTGGTATACTCTTATCTAATAATGTTCGTGTTTTTTTTCATGTATCTTTTTTTTTGTGTGATACAATTGCATGAGCTATGGTTTTTTGTTGTAGGTAGTTTAATGATTATAATGGTTGCCATTGGTGTTCTTCTCAAGGGGTAAAAGTTAAAAAAAGGTAGGAGGTCTTGTATGACTTATCCATTTTCTGATGTTAATGGGAGTTGTAGAAACCATACAGTTTTTTTTTGGATTAATGTGATTAAAGGGTTTTTAGATTTTTCTACATTTGTAAGAGTACTTAATTTTAATTGTGAAAATGGAACAGTTGTTAATAATCTGCACTGCTTGGTGTTATGAAAGCTATGTTTTCTTTCTGATTTGATAGTTATTATTCTGGTTATATTTTTTCTATTAGAAGACACTGTACTGTTGTAAATAATCTTTTATCTGCAATCAGTGTGCCAAGCAATATAAGACAGACTCGATGATCATTAAGTTGTATAAAGCATTGGAAAGGTATTGAGTTTTTTACTTTTTTAGTTTTTTATGGTCCTGTTATTTTATGTGATGTTTTGCCTCCTCAGTTTTTTGACCATTTTACTCTTTTATCTAATATTGTTTTTACGTTGAACAATAAGGTATTATCTGAAAGTGTAATTTATGAAGCCACATTATTAGTTAATAGATTTTTTTATGAGTTTTCTGATTTGTATGGTAAAGAAATGATATGTTTTATATTAAAGAGTTATTTTAAAGCAGTTATATATATACAGAGCTTTTTTTAAAGCAGGTATTATATTTTAATGCAGTTTTTATTTAAGTAAACTAAAATCTTTCTCTCTCTCTCTCTCTCTCTCTCTCTCTCTATATATATATATATATATATATATATATATATATATATATATATATATATATATATATATATATATATATATATATATATATATAATGTATGTATATATATATATATATATATATATATATATATATATATATATATATATATATATATATATATATATATATATATATATATATATATATATATAAACTTTATACAGTATTTATTATATGTTTTTATAAAATTGTTATTGATGTCCTTTAAATATTGTATAAACCATCTTTTTTTTTTTAGCTTTAAAGACCCAAACGAAAATACTTTTAAAGTCAATTTTCGCAATTCTGTTTGTTTTGTTATGCTAATTTGTCAGTAGAGAACCAACAGACCACTGACTTCATAATTTTTCCATCTAAAATTATACTAAAATATCCTAATAAATACAATTTGAATTAGATGATATAAGTTATCAGAGAAAGTAAACAAAGTACACTTATTCGGAATAAAAAATGTAACTACTGCCATTTGGTTCTCGACTTTTTTGAAATGGGCTAAAAAACATGCTTAAGCATCATATTGCCTATAAGATATACTTACTGCAATATTTTTTTTTTTCACTAATATATAGGTTTAAGTTTTGCTTTATAATGACTATTATGTTTTTTGCAGATTTAAATATCTATATCAGTACAGAAAAGTAGAGCTGTATGATTTTTTGTTTTGTTGATTTAAACAGTTGAAAATTTAAAAAAAAATTAGTTTAAAAATTGTAAAGTTCCTTACAAAAAAAAACCAGAAAACTTCCAGTGAAAGTTTGCTGGGTTTTTAAATTAAAATATATATATATATATATATATATATATATATATATATATATATATATATATATATATATATATATATAATTAAGTTTTTATTATTTTATCTATAATTATTATTTTTATGCAGGATAAAAGTGATAAAATGCTATTGGTTGGAAATTGATAAATTAATAAAAAATGATTGATTCTAATTGCGCGAAAATATGTTGGCATGTTTTTATCTATCTTATACTGTTTTATTTTTGCTTATCATTTCACATTTTGTCTTATTTTGAATATTATGTTTTATATAATTATTAGTTAGTGTTTGTAAAACACTAACTAATTTTGATTGCTTTTAGATTTTGGATACTGCCTCTACCATTAACAAATTAAAAATAAAAGAAGCACTTCATATTAAATGGGAAAATCCTAAATATAAATTTATCTAACTAACTTACTACATTATTATTGTTATTTTAATATTAGGAGGTTTATTTTGTCATAATTTGTAATAAAATTTTTAATTGATTTGTAGCAAGTTTATTCGTCCATTAATTTTTTCTCTGTATTGTCTTCAGTTTTTAAATTTATTTACCAGAATATATATATATATATATATATATATATATATATATATATATATATATATATATATATATATATATATATATATATATATATATCGTAGTAGAAAGTCACTTAATAGAAAATTTTTTAAAAGTTTTCGATGTAACAGTGTAAAATGAAAAAAAATTTTTGTTAAGTAATTTTCTACTTATTTATAATTGCTCTGTTCTTTTAAGAACATTGAGCACTCTATTTTGTAGAATACATTTTGAATATTGTTTAAATATATATATATATATATATATATATATATATATATATATATATATATATATATATATATATATATATATATATATATATATATATATATATATATATATATATATATATATATATATATATATATATATATATATATATATATATATATATATGTTCTTTATTTATTGTATGCATTCTTTTTTTTTTTTTCTTTTTTTTTTTAGCTCTAAAGACCCAAACCGAAAAGAATGCCTAAAGTGGTTTTCAAAAGATGAATTGACGAATTTCTTAATTCTTTTTGTTTCGTTGTGATAATTTGTCGTATGAGAACGCTAACGAGAAAAAACTTTTTAAATATAGAAACATGCGTAATATAAAGTTTACTTATGCCTATAAAAAAATATGTTTTACATTAATTAATAAATTAACTTTTTAGTTTCTTGTTAAAAATTGTATTCTGTATTGAAGTTTATTTCTGAGAATTTGTAATTATACCTAAGATAATCTAATCCTACATTGTATTTTAATTTATAAAACTCGATATTTTAAAATAAATATATTACTTTTTTATCGCGCTTAACTTCTCTTATTTCGCGTTTATTGGTTAAAAAATTTTAAAATGTTTATAAACTTTTATAGCAAAAATAAAAAATCTTTTTTAAAAAAACTTCCAGCGAATCTATTTTTATACATAAACATGAAAATTCGCTAGAAAAGTTCACTGGAAGTTCGCTGGGTTTTGGAACAAGTTCGCTGGAAATTTCCAGCGAACTTCCAGTGATCTTTAAAGATCACTGGAAAAGTTCGCTGGAAGTTCGCTGGGTTTTGGAACAAGTTCGCTGGAAATTTCCAGTGAACTTTAGAGATCACTGGAAAAGATCACTGGAAGTTCGCTGGGTTTTGGAACATTTTTTCACTGGAAGTTCGCTGGGTTTTTTTGTAAGGGAACTGTTTCCCCAAATCGGAACACTTTGATTCCTTAATCAAAGCAGTTGTTTTTTTAAATAAAAAAACAGTAAAATCAAAAAAAAATTGATTTAAAATGATTTTTATCTTTACAGTAAAAATAAAAAAGTTCATTAAAAATTTATAATAGGATTAATATTACCCGGACAAACTGAAAGTCTAGAAACAAAAATTGTGTTAAAGCTTCAACTATCATGACGTTCTGTTAACTTGTTGATTAAAAATCACTAAATAAAGTATTATTTTTAAGGTTCATGATCGTTTATAAACATTTTAAATTGCGCTTAAACTATTCCTACAACCCTTTTTCCTAACTTAATCAGTGATTTTATCACTGATTAAGTTAGGAAACTTAATCTGATTAAGTTAGGAATCTTAATCAGTGATAAAATCACTGATTAAGATTAAGACTAGGAAAAAGCTATAGTTCTAATCAACAAAATTTAGACTATTTTGTTATATCATTGCAGTATCAAGCTTGCAGCAATTTATAAGATAAGTTTATATTGTCATTTTGCATTTTAAATCCCATCAAACTAAACACAAAAAACCGTATAACCTATGGTAGTATAGTTTATCCAGCGCAATCAATATAGCGAGAACACAAAATTAGATCACTGAAACAAATGACGCAAAAAAACTTTAAATCAACGGTGCAAATGCATTTTTTTGAGGAATGACAATCAAAATTCGTCAAAACGTAGAAAATAAGGCATTTTACTAAAAAAAATGTAATAAAAAGCCATAATTCATATTTTTTGAAAAATAAATGCAAGTGTTCTAATTAAGGTGCTGTTCCAATTATGGCAACTCTCCCCTAAACTCACTGCGCCTATCCCTATATCAGTCGATTATGTAAATAATTAAAATCAATGTAACTTTTAAAATACAGCAATAATAATAACTTTCAATAAAAATAGTTAAAAAACATTAAAAAGATTTTTCTAAGTGAAGGACTCGATGTCAAGCTGCAATTCTTTTTAAATTTGAACAAATAAAATATTCAAAATCAACCAATAATATTCACAGCTGTGGTTTAAAATAGACCAATCAAACTTTACTACAATGACTTTAAGATAAAAAATTAAAGCAACGGTACCGTTGCGGCAGACACAACGTTAATTATTCCATAATAAAAAAACTTGTCTTAAGTAATACCATACAATCTTAACTAAAAATAATAAGGTTGCCTTTTTAAAAATCAACTAATTAATAAAAAGACCACAGTTTATTAGGCTCATTATCTTAACATAGTATGAGGATCGTTTCCCATTTATATGATCTATTTGTACAACTTGTGCATGCTTCCAAGATACTTCAAAAGAATTTTCCTCCCTAACACAATGCTGAATAAATTTACCAACAAAATCAAATGAGTTACAAATAAATTTTGATAAACATTGCATATTTTTGTAGATCAAGTATTATTTTTAGTTTGCATCTTGAATTTTCTCGATAAATTTTTTTTTTATGAATTCAACAGCTGCTTCACACATCATACTTTATACTGTTACTCGCATTACTTAAAGATTATTTACTTAGTTTTGAATTAAAATATGAAGACTTTTATATAATTTTCTCAAAGATTTGCTTTTTTATATATATAATTTTCCCAAAATTTTATATATTTTATTTAATTATCCCCATTTTTTATATAATTCTCCCAAAGACTTGCTTCCTTCAAACTTTTTTTTTCAATGAATTTTTTTTGTCACATTCAACACCTAAGATTATGCGATAAAATTGAGTTGAGCGAAGAGCACTTTTAATTTTAATGGCTCTTCAATATTGCAAACTGTTTTATCTGCTTCCTCTAATGAAGTCCATGTTCTTACATTTAAATTTGATTCTTTATCTAAATTCAAACTTAACTTTTTTATTGTAATTTAATTTCTTTTCTATTTTTTTCTTCTTGCTTAGGTAGAAGGTACATATCTTTATCTTTTTTAAAAGCTTTTTTACTATTCTAATGATTGGTTTTGAGAGCCATTCTAATGATTGGTTTTGAGACCACATTGTCAAAACCTAGTTAGGCTGAGTTTTAGCTAAGATTTTGATTGTAACTTGAACATTAGTATTTCTAGTTAATATTTTTGAAAAAAAAGTCCAAAATAAATCTTGCATTTTTATAAATTTAATTTTGATTAAATAATTTGACAAAAACAATTTTTTTTTCAATAAAAACTCGTTTCATTTTTTTTTTCAGAATCCCATTTAATAATGAAAAAGATGACTAGAAAAGGACTCTACGATGTTTTGAAACAATTCTCTAACAAAAAAAAATTGATGACAAATTTGTGTTTTTAAAAGATCAACTCAAAATTATTACAAAATGTTCTGAAAATGAACGATGTTTACTAAAAAACGCATTAAAAACTCTTAAGTTTTATTTTAAACAAATATGGATAGCTGCTAACAACATAGAGGAACAATTATTTTACCACTTGTTGTAAAATAAGTGCCCCTTATTGTCTTTTACATTTTAAGAAACCAAATCCTTTTTGAAATTGAAAGATATCTCTGTTTGTACTTTTGGTGTGCATTTTCAAGGCCACATTTGGAGCCCTTTGTTACGGCTTAGGGTTTATTAATTGTAATGAGGCAATTGCTTGGGCTATTAAGCAGTGTAAAGTGTACTGGAAACCATATATCAAATTGATTGCAAAACTAGCATCTGCTAAGGTTGCATCTTTTTTTGAGCTCAACACTTTCTTACACCGGATTCTATTCTCTATCTCTATAAATTTCAAATCCGGCCTTGAATGGAATACTGTTGCCATATCTGGGGCGGATCTGCCCTTTTTCTTTTAGAAAAGGTGCAAGAACCATTTTTTTAAAATAGTTGGACCTGCTCTTGCAGCCAACATCCAACCATTATGACATCGTCGTAATGTTGCTTCTCTTTCTCTTTTCTACAATTACTATAATGGGCACTGCTCTAAAGAGCTAGCGTCTCTTGTGCCATCTATTAAAATTCATTCTCATGTTACTCGTCATTCTATTAAGTCTCATCCTTTTTCTATGACTGATCTTAAATGCTCCAAAAACTAGATGAATAAGAATTCATCTAATTTTTTTCCTCAAGCATCAGTTCTTTGGAATTCGCTTCCTTCATCTTGCTTTCCTGATTTATATAATTTGCAATCTTTTAAGTCCTCTGTCAATCGTTATCCTGTTCTACAAACTTCATCTTTTCTCTTCCAGTAACTTCCAACTCTAATAATTGTTGCTTGCAGCCACGTTGTGGGTGCGGCATAATTTATATTGTATATAACGCTTATAATGTTTATTATACCTTCGGGGATATTTATTTGACTTATAATTACAAGCTATTTTAGAAATGAGCATCATGATAAAATTTGCAGATTTGGTGTTGCAGTACAATGGTTCGGGTGAATTTTCAGAGTGGATACAGAAATTGGAACTAATAGAAAAACTTCAAAGCATTTGACGAGCTGTATATAGTGCTCCCCTTATTTCTTTCTGGTAGAGCGTTTGCTGTTTATCAAGGTCTTAATGATGAGATAAAAGAAGACTACAATGAAGTGAAAAATGCACTGACTTCTGTCTTCTTTGCTTCTCCACTAACGCATACGAAGAGTTTGTAAATCGCCGTCTTAAAGAGAAAGAGTCAGTTGACGTATATTTTGCAGAATTAACAAGGCTGAGCAAGCTAATATCATCTCACGTGAGCGAAAAGTGGATAAGGTACGCATTTATTCTCGGATTATCTGACAAAGCGAGAAAACAGCAGCAAACTGCATGCTTAATATCATCAATTTCACTGTATTAGATCGCTGAAAAAATAAGAGTTTTGGTAATCTTACGTCGCAAATAATCGTGTTTTGTTAGTTGCTTGAATCCTGTTGCCATTAGTCTAAGACAGGTTCCTTAAGCACGCGGAAAAAAAACCATAACGTGGTACCGTTGCACGTGGATGGACGTATCAGTTGAAACTGCAGCAAAGAAATAGAAAGGAAGAGGTGCTTTGTGCGTGGAATGGACAATTATCTGACGCAGCACTGCTATAAAAATTGTACGAACTCAAAAAACATGTAAGGTAAGACACCCGTTTTTGTGCAAGCGGCTTCCCAAAAAATTTAAAACCGCCAACTCTCTGCATATATGTCAATGGAAGAAAAATAAAAGCATTGTTGGATACTGGATGCTCCAAATCAATTTGAAGTTGTGATATTGTAAATGTAAAAAATGCTAAACACGTAAGAGTAAAAAATTGTCATGATGAATGCAAAGTCAATTGAAGTAAAACATTATTGATCTTTCTATAAATTATACCACCGTTGGTTTGGAATGCCTGGTTGCTAACATTGCTTCCGAATACCAATTGGTACTTAGTTTGGACGCAATATGACTGCTTAAAAATCTCCAAGTTGAGAGAAACAGCAAAACCATAAACTTTAAAGTAGACCAACTAACTAAAGACGTCACTGCAGTCTCTTAAGACAAAAATGAATGAAGTATCCTTGCCAACTATTCAAAAGCTGATTGATAAAGACTTTGTAGCAGATTTTAAAAAATTTTATTTTGCTGTTTATGTAAATTACAATTTCCTTTCACCAAAAATAAAATATAATTACAAATGTACAAGTAATAAACAGTCAGGGGCTCAAAGAAAATATGGATAGCAAAATACCAACCTAATCTTTTCATAGAGCCCCTACAAATCATAACAATAATATATGGTAATATATGGTTAATAAATCAAGTAGAAAATTTAGGAAAAAAAAAGAAATAGTAAAAAAGAAGACATAATATTTAAGAATAAAAATAGAGAAAAAAGAAGATGTATCAATTAAAAGTAAAAACACCCTCAATTAGTCAAAAAAGAAGATATAATATTTAAAAATACATATAGTGAATAAAGAACATATAGTAAAATATATATATATATATATATATATATATAGTTAAAAAGATATAATATTAATAAATACTAATAGTCACAAAAAGTTATTAAAGAATATATTTAAATACAAATTTCCTATTAAATATATGATATTATATTCAACATATAATGTATAAAGATTACATATAATATTTAAAAATACAAACTGTTAAATAATTAAATATAATGCTAAAAAAAATTTTTTTGTAAACAAAAATAAAAATTAATCCGTAAGATTTAGAACGTAAGTTTTTGTTTGAAACTGAAATGAAGTTAAAGGTTTTACCATATTTAAATTGTCTTTCAGAAAAGAGTTCCATAGCTTGGGAATGCCTTCAATAGCTTGTCGAATGCCTTGGATAAATCTATGAATACTCCGAGAGTAAACTTATCATTTTCAAAACCATCAGTTATTTGGTCGACTAATTCAATAATGGCATGTTCTGTTGAATGTGTTTTTTCAAATTGTTTTGAATTAAAAATTTTATTTTTTGTAAAATAATCAAATATTCTATTATAAACTACACGTTCGAAGATTTTTGAGAAAACAGAAAGTACCGATATGGGTCTATAATTTGATACGTCGGCGCGATCATTATTTTTATAAATTGGGTATACTCTCGCAAATTTAAGTATATCAGGAAATACTCCTTGATCTAAAGATAGGTTTACTATGTGGAACAAAAGTTTTGTAATGCTTTTTTTGTTAGATATAAGGATATTACTGGGAATTTCATCAAACCCTGGAGATTTATTTTTTTTAAAGAAAAATAAGCTGTGTCAAATTCAAGAAAAGTTAAGTCACTATCATACATTGTTTCATCAGTTGATTTTTTTAGATATGTCTTAAATGACGTAGAAGTTGGTATAATTTTGTTTGCGAGACTAATCCCAACATTTGTATTTATTAAACTCGTTAGATATTTTATAAGGACAAAGTATATCTGATTTATTAATATTAATTCTTTAAGGTAATACTGAACTTTTTATTTGACTTCGGCCCATTATGTCATTAATTAATGACCATGTTTTTTTAACATCAAACTTGGAATTGCTAATCTGTTTACTATAATACATTTTTTTTGTTTTTTTTAATTTTTTTTATTTTTGTATATTTTCTCATTCTCTGAACTTTTATTTTTTAAGAATTTGTTGTATAGTTTTTGTTTTTTTTTAGAACACTTTAAAAGTGTTTTATTCATCCAAGGATTATTAAGTGCTTTTGTTTTAATTTGTATTTCTTCATATGGACAAGTTTCGTCGAATATCGCCAAAAATTTAGCTAAAAAAATACTAAAAGCTTCGTTTGTATTATGACAATTATAAACATCATTCCAATTTTCTAAATTTAATTTATTCGATAGTTTATTTGTATTATTGATAATGAAGTTACGTTTTTTTAAATTTGTAAACTTTGGCTAAGTATCCATAAATTTTTTTTAAATAGTAATGTAGATCGGGAAATGATCGCTTATATCTGTTTAAAAACAGCATTTCTATTGGAAATGGCTAATGGAACCACCGACTTTAAAAAACAAAATTCCAAACTATCATACCTCTGAAGACGTTAAAAATGAGTACACAATGGAAATAAGTGAATGGATAGCACAAGGATGGCTCAAACCATCTAAAGGGAGATGTAATGTTATCATTCCGTTGATGGCAGTAATTCAACGAAACAAAATAAAAGTACGTCCGGTGATGGATTACCGTGAGATGAATCAGTTTGTTATCAGTTATACTGCAGATTGCGATGTTTGCAGTACCAAACTTTGCAGCTAGAGAAAGTTGGGAGAAAATCCTGAGATAATTGATTTAAAGAAAGCGTACCTGCAGATTCGTGTTGACGAAGCATTATGGAAACATCAAGTTGTAGAATATGAAGGGCAGCGTTATTGTCTATCAAGATTGGGTTTTGGTTTAAATGTGGCGCCCAGAATAATGGCATCTTAAGAAAGATATTGTCATTAGTCAAAGTTGTCGAACCTGGGAAGGATTTATTTATTTATGATATCATTGTCAATAATAACATAGTGTCAAGTTGCAGAGTTCAAGAACTCTTGAAAAAATATGGCTTGGATTCAAAGTTGTCAGAAAAACATGTCGGTGGTTGTGTGCTTGGATTGCGAGTGCACAAACAATGCAACTAAGTCCGTTGGAAACCTGACAACAAACCCAAAGTTCTTGAAGAAAAAATGACATGTCAGCAAATCTGCCCTTCGTACAGCTATATGAAAAGTGTTTCGAGTAGTTGTGGATGGGACTCTTTAGTGAATAAACATGTTGTCAAATTAGTAAGCAGTTTAAATGATAGACTTGCAAAGGAAGATGAGTCATGGAAATTCAAAAACACTTCTGAAGTAATAGTGTGGTGCGATGCAAGCAGTTTAGCTGTTAGCATAGTTTTAGAAGTTGCTGGGGAAATACTAGCAGACTGTTCATGGCCGAGGAAACAAAACGATACGGCTCACATTAATCTCAAAGAGTTAGAAGCCGTGATTAAATGAATTAATCTAGCAACAAAATGGGGGTTTGAATGTATTACCATAAAGTGTGATTCGGCTACTGTTTTTTAGCTGTTTGAACTCCTTAATTATCGGTGACAAATCCGTTCGGGTACACTGTCTTGGAGAACCGATTGTCCGTCGCCGGTTATCGTTAATTGAAGACCTTGTAAAGCAGTGTGGTATAAAAAATAAAACTTTATCTGGTAAAGTCAGCAGAAAATAAAGCCGACACTCTTACGAGGGTACCGTGGCTGCATTCAGAACATTCTGCAATGGCAGCAAATTTTGTACAGCCTGATGTGAAACTGTTTCATAATCTTCATCACTTTGGAGTCAATCGAACCCTTTATCTGATGAAACAGAAATATCCAAAGGAGAAAGCTATTGACGTAACCCACTATAAATCAGAGGTTTGTTTATCTTTTATTGACTGTGAGAAAAGGAGCAAGTTTGCAATTTGGAAAAAGCTACTACACAGTGTGCTTCCATTTAGATGAAGTATTCTAAGAAAGAGGAATCAAAAATTTTTGGTGAACTATGCGCAGAATAAGGAGTGTCCTTCCTGTTTCGTTGCGCTTACAGGCCATCTGGAAATGGAATGTTTGAACGTCATCATCTTACAATCAAGCTTATGGCAGCCAGAAATGGTAAAGATCCGTTAAAGATGTTATATTGGTATAACGTGGACCCCAGAAAAAATTCTCCCCTGCAAAGCTATATCTTCTTGTGAGTGGAAACTACACACAATTTCTACCAAAACTAACGAGAAGTTCTCCACAACTATACACAAGGACGAGAAGTATTTGTAAAATTACCTGACTCAAAATGTACGAGCAAATGGAATAGAGGAAGAGTCTCAGATGCAGGACGAGGAGTTTTGATAGAAATTAATGGATTGCCGAAACACATGTCGGACATCCGTCCTGCTCTCATTGTAGCTGATTTGTGTACTTGAGAATCGGAAGAACCCATTGCGGACAACTTGAATATCATAGTGTGTCAATCTTATGATATTCAAGTTTTCGATTTTTGATCTAGAGATCAAGGGGTGTTGTAATTAGTATAAATAATTGCAATATATATATATAAATTATTATTGTGTTGCATCAGAAGGAACGTTGAGGGTGCATCATATATTATATTGTATATAACGTTTTTAATGTTTATTGTACCCTCGGGGGTATTTGCAAATGTATATATATTGAGTAAAAATGTTTATATATTAACCTTTAGAAAATAAAAATATGTATGTAAATGAATACGCGAAAATTAAACATATAGACTTATTATTGCAGTTTGATCACCACGACTTAAATTAGTTTACAACAAATAGGTTTGTCAAATGTAAGAATATATTATTCTATAATCAATTTCTTTTTTTTCTTTTTAAATTTGAATTTTCATGCTATATTTTTCTATACAATGTTCTTATATCCGAAGATATTATGGGCTTAGCATAGGAACAGTTACAAATAGTCATTAAGACTAATCCAAAGTAGCGTCCGTTATTGATCAACATTCTTGCGTACTGAAGTAATTACTCAAGCGCTGAGTTGGCGGTGGCAGGATATGAACTCGTATCGTACAACAGTCCGGGTTTTAACTTTTAGTTTGACACTCTAGCCAATTGAGCTATCCATTAAGAAATTACAGTAGAATGCAGTTAATTTGGACCCTGGATAAGTTGGACATTTATTAAGTCGGACAAATTTTCAATTCCCATTGAATTCTCTATACATACCAAAAGCTATGCTCAACTCAGACATTCGCAAAGTCGGACAAAATATATATACCCATTCAGAGTCCCAGTTAAAGGGATTCTACTGTATTAAGAAATGTGCCACTCTCCCACTATCGTAAGGTTGTATCTCTTTCTCTTTTCTAAATATCAAGATTGCTACTCAAATGATCTTTTATCTCTAATTTGTTCAACCAAAACTCATTCTTGCTTGAATTGTCATGCAGCAAAGACACATGTTTTTACTGTATCTGTCCCTTTATGTTCTAAAAACTTTTATTCCTCTATTTTTTCCCCTCGTACTTCAATACTTCAATGAACTCTATCTCTTATCTTCATATTTCACTTTCACTTCAATGAACTCTCTCCCATCTTCATATTTTCCTGACTCAAGTAACTATCAACTTTTCAAGACTTCTGACAACCGTGTTTGAAAACTTCATTACTTGTTTCCACAGAGGGATCTAGGAAGAAGAATGTGATTATGTATAACCCCTAAGGTTATCTAAAAAATTTTATATTACATTGTTATTTATTGTTAGAAACACTTATTTAAATAGAAGATTTTTCCATATGACATCTCCTATAAAAATAATAAAGAACTATTGTTATTTTACTTACGACTGGTTTTGCTATTAGTTTTACTAGAGATACTATTATCTACTAAGTAATAATACTCTTCTAAGTTCAACAAACGTTTAAGAAAAAATTCCGAAAATGTCGATGAGGAAAATAAGTACCGAAGTCGAAGAGGAAAATAAATACCTCATAAGATCATTAAAAGAAAAAAAAAATGTAAATACGAATGTGCTAAGAAAACATCAGAAGATGAGCGAAACGATATTTTTTTAATCATTTTATGTCTTGAACTATTGAAAAGATGCATTTCTTTATTACTTCGACTGATCGCACAACCACTGCTAGACCAAAAAGAAACCACGAGGAAAATAATGATAGTGGTTCTGCAAATAAAGAAACTGATGACAACGCTGAAAAACACGTTTTTTCAAAAAGGTAGTACGTCTATATTTTGTTCATGTAAAAGGAGAAAAAGTCCGTTTTTACAAAACATCCTACTGGACTAAGCACTGACGTTACCGCATTAGCGGTTAGAATAAAAGTGACTTTTTTCGATTACGCGATAAAAAATGATAAAAAATCGCATTAAATCGCACTCAACTTTTCCATAAAAGTTAACTCACAATAAACCGCCTAACAATTCGCTCCATGAAAATGACAGCATCATGATTACCTAACTAAATATCGCATTTGTAACTGAGCGCCCACGATTTTTTATCTAACTGTCGCAATTTACCGCATCGCCAAAATTTATCGAATCGCGCTAACGCTTTATTTACTTAAAAATTTATTTAAAACTTCATTTTCAGTTGATTGTTTACAATAGTTTTATAACCAACATAAACTAATTAAAATCAACATACTAAATTGTATAAGACAATATATATCGTGAATAAAAACATACATATCGTGAATAAAAAAATACATATCATGAATAAAAACATACGTATCGTGAATAAAAACTTACATATCGTGAATAAAAACATACATATCGTGAATAAAAACATCCGAATCGTGAATAAAAAATAAATAAAATAAAATAAAAATAGTTTACATAATAAATAATATAAATGTCAATAAATACAACAAGTTGGTTATTTTCGACGTAAAAAATAAAACATAAAAAAATTATTTTCGACAAATTTAACAAAAACAAGATTTTCCGTGCCATTATAAAATACTTTTTTTGAAAATCTTTAGACAATTTATTGACATAGTTTTATTGTCAAGGGAGTTCCATAGCCAGGTTACTCTATATATGTTACTTTTTATGAACTTATGTTTAGAGACTATGGGTGGGAGCACTAATTTTTTACTACAGCGACAAACTAAACGGCATGGATTTTTTAAATTAAAAGATCTAACATAAAATCTGGATTTGAATCATTTAGAGATTTAAAAACTTCAGTTAACAAAAATCTTAAATTTCTAAGGTGGATACTTTGGATATTTTTTATTTTTTGAACTTCTTCTAATAGGAGATCAAATATTTTATAGACAATGCGAAGTCTTTTTTGATGAATTTTATTAATTATTATTATACTTCGAACAAAACATCCAAATCAAAGGAAAATATAAAAAATTTTACAGTATAAGAACATAGAATAAAACAGAGTAGCTTGAAAAAAAAGTAGCTTGTTTTATTGATAAGAAGCTCCTTATTCGTGAAAGAGCAAAGCATTTACTATTTGCTTTTCCACACAGACTTTTAATATGATCATCAAATTTCAAATCCTTAGCAAATATAACCCTGAGAAGTTTAACCTTAGAGGAAACCATGATTTTTACATTTCCGACCATTAAAAATTGATCTTTACAATTTTTTAAGCCAGCTAAAAAAAAATTTAAATTTGTCCGGATTTGCAACCATTTTATTCAAAGTATACCATGAAATTGCATATCAATAACACTCTCTAGGTTGTTGTCACAAACAGAAAGAGTGTTGTCATTAGCATAGTTGCAGAAATCAGAGTCTTTTATAAATAAGAAAAAATTGTTAATAAAAATATTAAAGAAAATTGGTCCCAATATTGAGTCTTGAGGTACACCAGATTCCATATCTAAATATTCAGAAAATGACAATCCTAGTCTGACACTCTGTTTGCGAGAAAAAAAGTAAGATAATAAAAAGTTTGAGGCTATCGTAAGAACACCCATAACCTTTTAACTTAGCAATAAGCAAACCATGTGGAATTGAATCATATGCCTTTGATGTATCCATAAGGATAGCATCAACTATACCTCCTTTATCCAAGCATTACTGCCACTTAATAACTGAATTAAAAAGTACGTGCTGTGCACTATACCCTCTTTGAAACCCACACAGCAATTTGTTAAGGCTTGGCTCTATAAAAACCCGTATTTGTTCGTAAATAACGATTTCAAACACTTTTGAGAGAACTGGCAGAATATTTATTGGGCGGAAGTACTTATAAGTGTAAATATTTATTTAGACTTATTAGTATGGTCATTTTTTTTTTAATATGGTATAATATATATGGTTAGCCGTTTTTAAGAAGAACGGGAATTCGCCTTGGAATATGCAATTATTTATACAAGAAGTAAGGTTTTCTCTAAAATCCATGACATAAGTTTTTAACATAAACGTTGGAATATCTCCGCTAGTGTTCTTTTTACTATTTAAAGAATAAATAATTTTTGTTAGTTCATCAAGAAAAGTTTGATGAAATTTAAAATTTTGAGGATATAATTTGGATTTGTTTTTAATGTTTATAATACTGGGATGGTTTGCACATCTTATAATAGCAGATTCAACAGACACATGTACATAGCAAAAGAAGGACGATAACTCATCTCACTATTTATTATTACAATAACTCATCTCACTATTTACGAGACAATGCAACTTTTGTGAAATATAAGTTGAAAATGCTTGAAATTTGAAAGTTATCTGAAATAGTTTCCTCATGTTCATTCAACGTTATGCGATCGTTCGAATTACCAGATTTATTAGAAAGAAAAGGTTTGCATATTTTCCACAGAGATGTAGTGGAAGACTTGAATAAATTTTTCTCACTAAAATACACGCTTGTTCTTACACTTAATTACACTGTCAATTTCACAAAAGCCAGTTTACACAGCTCACAACACCAAAGATGCGAAAACAAATACTCCTGCACAAGATTTACTTTTTATTTATTTTATTTTACATTTATTTTTTGCGCTTAAAAAAAATTCCTTTTTATAACGGATGGTGTCCTTCAAGTTTAACTTCTTTAGAAGTAGTTTTTTGCGACTTGTGTTTATTTTGTGTTACTTTAGTTAGATTTTATTGGTAGTTTTTAAAATTTTATAAAAATTAAGGCAAAAATTGCATAAGTCATCTTGCCCCAGTCACGTGACCAGATGACAAATATTCGAATTTTTTATTTTAATATTTATTTCAAATTGTTATATTTGCAAACTGAAAATTCATGCAGGCAATGAATCATTTTAATAACATTAACATACTGAGGAAGTATTATTGCTTCACGACTGATAATTTTGTAATAACTCAGGACTTTCAAAACGTTCGCCATGTTGCCCCGCTTTTCCCTATAGTTATTTTATTGGAAAGGTGTTTTAATCTTTTTTAAAGATAAAATGCCGTTGATTTGAGTTACGTTGTTTAAAATAGAACTTGTTCCAGAAATAAGAAATTTTCTCAGTGTTCAGTTTGATAAAATTTGCTACGCCATAGATTTGAAATCTGTCAATTAGCTCTTACAGATTAAATGTAGAATTTAGCAATAATACATCATCTTCGAATGCAATAATACCAGTATAGATGCCATTTATTTTAAAACGGCCTAACCGTAGTTAACGGGAAACTCACCCCACCCAGCATATTTCGTATGAACTATAAGCTAATAAATATTCGAGCGTAGATGTCTTGTTTTTTAACAGAAAAACCATCATATTAATTAAAGTACAACTTATCATACTTTATAAAATACTATTTAAAGACTTTAATTTTAGTAAAGATTTTGTCATCTTATAAGAGTATTTTTAGTCAGTAGCGTTAAGAAAAAAAAAATTTTTTTGGCGGGGGAGGGGAGGGAGGGCCTGAAACGGAAATTTGACCAGAATCAGAATTTGATTGAAAAAAACAGAACCAGTGTTTTTATTCCTCTCTCCGACAGTTAAATTATTTTCTTTTAAAGAAAGATTTAGAATTCCTTTTAACTAAATTTTTTTTTGCTGCACTAAAACTTATGATTAGTACTAAAGATTTTAACTACTTGTTTGAGTATCATATCATATGCGGGGAACTATTTTTCAATCGATGTTAAAAAAATATATTATCGATTTTATAATATAAGTATTTTTTCAACAGAAAACTCAAATCTTTAAGTTAAAATTAATACTAAAATGCTACATTACTATTAACACTATTTATGCATAGCACGTTAATAAAAACTATTGCGAATCAATGTTAAATTGTTCCATTCATTTTTTTTTTGGAGACCTTAATTCTTAATTAAAAAAAAAGATAAATATAAATTTATCTTGTTAGTTTTATTTAAATTCATTGAAAATTGTGTAAAAAATCTTTTGTTGCTACTTCGTGCATGTGCATGTAGGGATTTAAACTGGGAATTTAAAGCTATATCCACTTCCACCACTGGACTGTAGAAAGAAAACATCGTATTACTACGATTTACAAAAGTAAGGTATAAAAAATGTTTTATAATAACCTTTTAACTTGATATTTTTACACTTGCTGTTTTACACCTTATCCAATTTAATAAATTTAAATAGGAGCTTCAAGAAGAACTTTATATCAAAATTAAATGTACATAGTGATCATAAGTTAGCTTTAAAACTTCGTCTTAAATTTTTTCACATTTGTAAAATGTCGACGTTAAAATACCGAACCGCAAAACAATATGTCATCTGTATGGGAGTATACAATGAATTCCTCTGCGTGAAAGTTAAATCAAATCAGCAACTAAAAAAGAAAAAAATTAATGCAGTTTGTGATATTTTAAGTGGGAGTGAAATGTTTAAAATTTTTAAAAATTACGTACCATTCATAGGCATTTCATCAATCTGTGTCGAATAGTACTGCTCTATATCACGTAAAACACGTATGTCATCAGACTTGACAAAATTAATTGCAACACCCTTACGCCCGTATCTACCTGACCGACCGATTCTAAAAACATAAAAACATAGAATGCATAATAACATAGAATGCATAATAACATAGAATGCATAATACGCCTGATATACATTAATAATAAATAAAAAAACATCATTAACAAAAAAAAAGAAGAGAAAATTACAAAAATTTTATTAAGCTGCTATTTTATAAAAAATGTATAAAAATACCATCGTAAATAGACTATGTGTAATGACGATATTTTAAAACTATCCATACACTGTAGTATACATAAGTAATACTTAACAGTATTATTCAACACATCAGCTAAACATTTATTTTATTCAAATACCTGTGAATATACAACTCTCGATTATTCGGTAAATCGTAATTGATAACAAGAGAAACTTGAGGAACATCTAATCCGCGTGACCAGACATCAGTTGAAATCAACACACGACTAAATAAAGTATTCAAAATATATATGTAAAAAAATATCAACAATTAATAATGGAACAGTGTTTATTTATAAAAAATAACATTAAATAACACAAAAATAACACAAAAATATAAATCTTGCTAAATAATAACCTTGATCCAGATCTGAATTCTTTCATAATTGAATCTCTCTCTTTTTGAGGCATATCACCATGCATTGAAACGACGGTAAAGTTTGATTCTCTCATCTTTTCAGTGAGCCAATCTACTTTTCTTTTTGTATTGCAAAATATAACAGCTTGCGTAATTGTAAGAGTATCATATAGATCACAAAGCGTTTCAAATTTCCACTCCTCGCGCTCAACAGCAACAAAAAACTGTTTGATTCCTTCGAGAGTCAACTCATCACTATAATAAAAAAAGTATATATATTATCCACAATTTTAATGTAAAGTTATATTCTTGTGTACCTTGGGCAAGAAATATTAAAACGTTATACTTTTGGCAATGTGTTAAAAGTGTTAAAATATTTAGAGTTTTTTAAATAAAATTTAACATTTTGAAAATATGAGCAATATAAAATAAATATTGACACATTATTGGACATTGATAGGTAAATGAACCTTTTATTTTTCAATTTATAAAGAGTTTTTACAATAGTTTAATATAAATGAAAAAAAAGTCAATAAAAAATGCAATTTAGCCACTTCTTTTTTATTTTATTTTCCAAACTTTTCAATAGACAAAGATGAGATTTCCAGTTAACATTACAAAATTAATCTACCATTGTAGCATTATTAATGATAAGTAACTATGACAAAGCTCTATCATACCTGAATTAAGTTCTCATTAGACTTATGCATGCTACAAGAGTAATGAGTCAAGTTTAGTATCTTATAAATGCAAAAAAAAAAAAAAAAAATGCAAACTTGAATGTTAGATAAAATTTTCTTTTTGAAATCCTATTATTACTATTTTTTTAAAAGAAGCAAAATATTAGAAATAAAAAAAAATATTTTTTTACTAAGGTAACTACTGGTATCTTACCGCTTGACAAGAATTCGTATAGGATCAGTCATAAACTTTTGCGTCATTTCAAGAATTTCATGTGGCAAAGTAGCACTTACCAAAACAACCTGAATCAAATAATTGATAACACTTTTTGTATTGCTTTTATAAAGATTTTCATGAATGGATATTTTTGGTTTCTCTATTTTTTATTTTTTTTAATGTTACATGAAGTATGAAGGCAAAAAAAAATTTAAAAAGTTTAAACATTAAAAAGTTATTTAATGTTTAAACTTTATATGCATGTTGATGTATTTTTAAAAAGTGTTATTTGAAGTACATGTAAATAAAATTACATTTATTAGGTTTAAAAAGTAACAAATAGTCATTTATTAATATATAGAAACATTTTACAAAAAGTTTGTTATACAAAATAAATATTCATCAATTAATTTTGCAGTCATACTGAATTGCAAAAAAATTCTACTCAATACATATACAAAATACACAAGTGTGTAACAATGGATGAAGAATTTAAAAAAAAAAAATTATGTATAGTATAAATTTAAAATATATTATAGAAGTAAGCAAAAACTGATTTTAAAAAATCTTAGAAAAAAATATTTATATTTAAAATGCAATTAAAAACACATTCAGTATTAAGTTAATTGAAAGATAAATTAAAGACTGTTAAAGAACACAAAATTTAAAGAAATCTTTACATTTTGCACTTGATAAAAAAAATTAAAAACAGTTCTTACATCACAAGTTGTACATACTAAGAATATGGAAAAATATTAGATGTAGTGTAATTTGTTTGTAACATGATTATCTGCTATATATAAAAACATAGTAGCCTTACAAAATAAAAAATTCTTAAACAAAAGTTTACCTGTGTTGCAGGAGGAAGGAACCTATAAACATCGTAGATTTGTTCTTTAAACCCTGCATATTATATATATATATATATATATATATATATATATATATATATATATATATATATATATATATATATATATATATATATATATATATATATATATATATATATATATATATATATATATATATATATATATATATATATATATATATATGTATATATATACATGTATATAAATTTTTTCCTAAAAATATCTGCAAAAAATCCAAAAACATTTTAAAGAAATATCTGGAAAATATCCAGAAATATAAATGCATTTTGTGTAACTAAAAATATATTGTGTTTGAAAAGAAATCATTTGTATGTTCTTAAAAATATAAACATGATTTGGACGAGAAAAATGTTTAGATTTAGACTTTTTCTATAAAGGAAACCAGAGACATAGTGCTGTGAATGTTACAATGATAAAATTTTGAGGCGCGGCTGACAAGGTTGTAGGTTCAAAGCTTCTATAGAGAACTTTTCTTTTTAACTTTTTTTTTTTTATTTATTTTTAAAGTTTTTAATCATATTTTGGTCTTTTAAAATAATTTTTTTAAAAAAACAAAGTTTACATTTTATGGAAAAAATCAAAAACTGCTAAACAATAGTGTATATATATATGTATATATTCATTCATATATATATATATATATATATATATATATATATATATATATATATATATATATATATAAAGAGTTTGATTATTTGAAAAAATACAACAAATATATATATATATATATATATATATATATATATATATATATATACACATATATATATATATATATATATATATATATATATATATATATATATATATATATATATATATATATATATATATATATATATATATATATATATATATATATATATATATATATATATATATATATATAGTTCTTGGAATTAGGGTCAGCCTTAAAGTGTTGGAGATCAGTAAAAAATCACTGAATTCGTTTTATGGTAAACCCTTTGTATAAAATAAACAGAAATTCTGTTTATTTTAAACAAAATCCAGTTATAAATTGTTTAAAATTTCATCTAAAAACAAACAATAAAAATTATTTTAATGTTTTAACATATAGTTCACAGAAGAGGGAATGTGCAGGCAAATTTAGATTTACCCTTCCCCAAGAGTTCCCAAATGCATATTTTGATTACATTATTGGAAAGCTTTTTACTAATAATAACTTGTTGCAAACTTCTTGATTAAACAATAGCTAAGAAATTAATTTTTAATAAATTTAAAAATAGTGATGGCATAAGTGGTCATAGAAGGCGGGGTAGGGTGGGTATAGGTTGGTTAGGTTTTGTATCATTTTAGATTTCTTCATTTTATTATTTTATTGGCTTTGAGAACTTTATATTTATTAAATTTATATCTATTATAGTAAAAAAATAACTTAAGAAAAAAACTATAACTTAAGAAGATGGCTGCTTCAGACTTGTCATGTGCTGATAATGCAACATGCTCAACTACGAATGTTAACATATTCTCTTAACAATAGATAGGCCAAGTCAGTTAAAAAGTTAACAATTTGAATAAAATGCAACACAGTTGCAGATAAAGTTTCTGGTTCAAGACTATTATTCCTACTATAGAATAGCCTTATGTAGTAGCTAAACTAAAGAGTATTCACCAGCAGCATGTTAAAGAGTCTAATCACAGAAGTAGAAAATCTTCTACTCAACATAGCTATAAAGAAAAATTTACCGCCAAGATTCATACACTTTTTGCCCATGGTAAATGGGATTGTCGCATCAAGATAAATGAAGATAAAAAATAAAACAACATGGTTATCTCTATGCATCGCTTATACTAGTGCTTTATCTAGACAGATTAAAATCTTCATTTTACAATACTTAAAATCTTTTTACTGTATCTATCTCTTTATGCTTTAAAAACTTTTATTATCTAGTTTTTTTCTCTGCACTTTAATGCTTTGGAACATTCTCCCATATTCTTGTTTTCGCAACTCATTTTTTCTCAGTCTTCCACTAACTGTTTTATTGCTTTTTAACAATATTCTATGTTATTGAGTAAGTTTGAAAAAAAAAATCTGATTTAATTTTATCTTCAGCCACTGATTTAATTCTTTACTCTTTTTTCTGACATCTTTCTTTCTTTCAAATTTATTAACTTTGGTCTTTTTATCTTTCTGTCCTGCAGTCTAGCTAACGCTTTTTTTAAGTTATCTACAATTGTTATAAAAAGTTTTGCTTTAAGTACCACGTTGGTTAAGGGTTCTATTCTTTGTACAAAGAACTAAATGTAAGCCAAGGAAAAATTATAAACAGAATTTTTACAAGTATAAAATTATAATTTGAAAGAGCTAGATATTTTTATATAAATTTGTTATAGTACTGAAATTTTTTTTTGTTTCTTTCTTTAATGGATAACGACATCCATTGCTCTGTGTTAACAAGCATGAATAAGCAGCTGTAAATTCCTTAGATAATATAGATAGTTTTAATCAACTTAGTTAGAAAAAAGTGGAGTATAATGTCATAAAAAAAAAGAAGCTAAAAAGGCATCATTTATAGAAGATAAAATAACATCAACGTATTTATTATAATAAATATAAAGAAATTTAGTAATAATAAAATGAACCAGTATAAATAGTATAAATAAGCTAATAAGACTTCTATACAAATAAACAATCAAAGGTGAAATCTAGTACAGCTACATGCATACTAAATTTTAATTTTTTTAACTTTCCTTAAAAAATAATTCTTAAAAAGTTTGATCATGTTCAGCAACTGATCATGAACCTTTAGAGTTCATTCACAGTTTGCAACATTACAATCAAAAGGCATTAATCTAAGCTTATGAGTGTGACTGGATGTTTGTTTTTTTTTAAACTAATGCAAACAATTCATAAAATTTATAATATAAATTATTTTATTAAATATAAAACTTTATTTTCTTTAAAGAAGAGACATCACAAATAACGATTTTGTCAAATAACGAATATTCGGCTGGGTGCTTAACCGAAGCACAGAATATTTGGCAACACTTATTTTGTTATTATACATCAAATTTGTTTTAACTATAACTATATATAAAAGTATATTACTCTTCAAACCATTCAAAAAGATTACAAAAATAACCAGTATTTCTTCCATTTCTGAAGTAATTTTAAAAGTTGCTATAGATAGATATAGTTGTTATAGATAGATAGATAACAGAAAAACTTTAAACTTATTAAAAATGATACCTTCATTACAAACTGAACTTAAGCTTTGTTTAACTTTAATGGAAATGTCATATATACCGTAGCCTTTTTATAGATGCACATTCCAAAATTAATTTCAAGGGATTAGTTAAAACACAGCAAGCAAAACAAAAGAAGATCTGAACTCTGAGAAAGATTGTGCTGGGTGTCACACATCACAATCTTTCTCATGGCGCCATACGTCACAACCACGAAATCTTTATCAGAGTAAAAAATTAAGTCAGTGGTTAATCTTTCTAAGTGAAAAACTGCTTGACACCAATGAACAATCGCCAGTGTCTAGTAGCACCAATGATAATTGATCTCCACTTCATAATAAAAAGAAATACAAATGAAAACGATCAAACCAATCTCTACAAAAAATATGCACACATGTGGAAAAGAAAAGTCAAATTACAAATGAAATTAGTTTTAACATTTTGCTCTTACAAGTTTTAGTAAGCAAATGCAAAACATCTAAACATAACTTGCTAAATTTTTCTTACTATTTGCCAGTGGCAGTGTACATGGTGAATGGCTATTTTTGGAAGTATGTATAATTTAGGAGGAATTTGCAATTGTTTGCAATAATCAAATGTTTTCTATCATAACTTACTACCTATATTTAAAGTTTTAAATATGCCAATTATTTGTTAAAACAAAAAATTAAAAAAATAACTCTGTGTAATCCTTTTTTATGCATTTTTATTTTTGCAATCTGGTATTCAGTATTTGACCGAATACAGAATAGTAAAAAAATACAGAGTATTAAAAAAGTAGGCACAATACAGAATAGTCACTCATTATTCTTGACAACTTGAAATCAAAAGGTCTAGTTTATTTTTTTCTTTAAAGAGTGAATCTAATAATGTTATTATTTCTTTTAAAGGTAAATCAAATTACATTTTAACTAAAAAAAAAACCATTAACCTTTGTTTAACATTTCATCAGATTCATCCAAAATCAGGAGTTTAATAGATCTTGTTCGCAAATTTCTTCTCTTTATCATATCTAAAATATATGGAAAAATTGTTTTTACTTAAAAAAAGGTTTATGTGATAAAAAGTAAGCAGACAGGTTCAAATGTTAGAGGTCAAGAGCCTAAACTAACAGACAAATAAGAGCCATCTTCACAGTCTTGGCATGTGAAAAAATTTTATAATTGTACTCCTAAATTTCACATAGGTATAAAATAAATCATAATGTGAATCAATTTGTAAATAAACATTTTTACTGACCTATAAAATACAATTAAAATTAAAAACGCTTTTAAAAGTTGATTACAATTGTTAAGATTTCAAAACAGACATTAACAATAAAGAATTTTATAGAAAAGTAAAAAATTATATAGAAATAACAAGAGAAATTATTTATTTATTTGTAATATTTATTGTGATAACACTGCCATCATAATAGGTTTGCTGGTAAGATCAAACTTTTATTGAAATTTTGGTTCAGTTTTAGTCCATTAATTTCTGAAACACCAAAAATGTTAGGTTACCCTATTTAGTAAGTGAACCTTACAGTTTATGACAAATCTTGGCTGAACATATATTACAAATTATATTACATTTTCACCAAGCTCTGGATTTTAAAAACACAACTCTAAAGATAGAAAATTTTGCTGGTCTGTAATCAGCTAAGTATAACCATGACAAACTAAAACCCATCCAATTTAAATGGCTGTATGCAACGGTAAGATTTACATAAATAATGCAAAAGAAATACTGTTATGTAGAGTTTTTATAATTTTATACACAAAATAGTTGTACTAAAATGATTATAATAACTATAATACATTTAATATATCTAAGTAATATTCTCTAAATTAGTTTCAAAAAAGTGTACTAACTTTTTTTAAATACAAGTACTTACCAAAAACTCTTCCAGGTGTGCCAGAAACTATGTGCTGACCATAATCAAGTTTCCTTATATCTTCACCTATATTTGTACCACCAATGCAAGCATGACATTGAATACTCATGTAATCCCCCAACGCTAAAACAACCTTGTATAAAAAATTAGTTTTTAAAATTCAGCCTTTTAAAATTTGTAAAAAATTAGTTGTAAAAAACCTAAAAATAAATTAGTTGACATAATCTTCATCATATTATTCTGCTTTAGTAAAATTGACATTGAAATTTTTTAAATAAATGATGTTAATTTTCTTTCATTGATTTTTTTGAACTTAATGATTGCATAACTTAAATTCTCATTATTTGATTTTCATTTTTAACAAAAGTTGTTGTTGTTTTTAGCAATACACCAAAAAATGTCTCAAAAAGGCATGATGCAAAAGCTCTCTGATATAAGCACTACTTATCATATTTGCAAGTACAAACTAAGCAATAATTATTTTATTAAAAGAGAAGGAAAATCCTTCTAATAGAACTTCACAAATAGTAAAGAAAATTGACACAATAAGAAACATTAAGCATAAAGAAGTGTTAGAAAAAGAAGAGGAAAAGAAAACTTTAACCCCTTTTGTATGCGTTACTGATAAACTTTTTATCTTAATTTTATATTTGCTCAGCAACAACAGCAACAGCAGTGCACAGTGGGCAAGAATGACAAATTTTGAGACTAAATTAAAAACTAATTTTTAATTAGTGCTATATTCATCAAATTTGGCACGAGTACTAATATGAGGTCCGGGCTTTTTTTGAAGGTATTTTTTTATTATTTGGTTGCTATGGATACTTTATTTTGCATAGGAACAAGTTATATTTAGGAGTTGCAGGTTTTTTATTTATGCTATTTTCACTATACTTGTTAGTGAATGTATGTAAAAGAAACAAATGAAGTCATCAAAGCAGAGGATCAGTTCATTGAAAGTCAAAAACTTGAGTTAATGGAGTATTTAGTGAGTATATGGAGCTGTTGAAAAACTTTTAAAAAAAAAGATGAACTTTAACGCAAATTAATTGAAGAACTTGGTTTGATTGTTGACACAGCTAAAACTAATGGCTCTTGCACTAGTAATGATGGCAACACTGCATGTAGTTTCTTTAGGGAATCTGAAAAAGTATCTAACATAATTGGCTTACCAAAAACTCTTCTTGACAACTTCTTTGTGATCCTATGTACATTATCCTGAGGTCTATATGCTGATGCTGATAAATTCCAAGAGTATTGTTTACAAGTTGCTCGCACTTATGTAAATTTATTTCGATGGTATTACATGCCAGCAAGTGCTCATAAAATTATTTTTCATGGTCATTCAGTTATAAGAAGAATGTCTCTTTCATTAGGCATGCTATCAGAAGCTCAAGAAGCAACAAACAAATTTTTTTTTTAAAGAGTGAACATTTTAGTCATAATATGTCCAGAGTGAAGTATTCTTCACTCTGGAAATTTTATGACTAAAATGTTCACAATTTAAAAATGAAGACTTACTAAGACGACTACTATGTTCATCTAATCCATATATTAGCAGTTTGAGAAAACCAGTATCAAATTCTAATAGAATTCAACTTCCACATGTAGCAATTCATTAATTAAAATTTTCAAGCTTTAAACATGATATCTAAGTTACATTCAACTTCCACATGTAGCAATTCATTAATTAAAATTTTCAAGCTTTAAACATGATATCTAAGTTACATTCTTTCTTAGAACAATTTTGTTATTTTAATTTGAATTATTATTGGTATAGTTACAGTGCAGTTTTTATAAATAATTTACAATTACAATGTTTTATCTTTGCTTTAAATTTAATATGATTACCACACTGGCGGAGAAACAGGGGGCAAAGGGGACAATCATTCCCCCCCCCAACCAACCCTAAACTCCCATTTTTCATTTTAATTTTTATTCTGGCTGGTTTAGCCCCCCTTATTTCTTTCAGCCCACCTAACTTTATTGACCTTCCTAAGCCACTGGTTTACGATACTTTAATTTATAGATGAAATTTGTTGTAATATATTAAATTCACAATTTTATTTAACGATCGTGCAAATACAGAGTACTTTATGAATTTTGTATAAAACTGAATATGACAACAAAAAGCTTGTTCCTATGAAAAAAAGAGGTATCTAGAGTAATCAATAATAAAAAAATATCCCTTGAAGCGGAGACCTTATATTTTTACTAATTCCAAACTAGTGCCACGATAACAGATTTTGCTAAGTATACACCATTAAAATAGATATTGCAGTTGCAAACAGTTGCAAAAAAAAAATTATATACATTTATTCTTCATTGCTATACACATTAGGTAGGCTACATGGTTAAATGTCAGTCACCATCATTTAAAAGTTCTAGAACATTTTCAATAAATTTTTCATGAATAGTTGAGTAAAATGAGTATACAATATAAATTACTGTATGCCATTTTAATGAATATATCATTTAATTAATATTTGTATCAAACTTTTAATTATTACAAAAATATATTACAAGAATATTTACAAAAAGGTTTAAAATCTGTTGAAATCCTTTTAAAAAAATTTATATTATTGTTAGTTACAAAGCAAACGATATGAAAGCTAGAACAAAAAACAGTGGAATTATATCAACTTCAGCCTTAGTCAGAAAAGGCATACAACTGCAAACTATTTCTTTTGTTTCAATAACTTGACCACAGCTTTTAAGATGGTTTAAAAACATTTTTAAACATTTTCTTATCTTTTTCACAACTTGTGTTTTTAATTGGTTATCCCGATAATTGTGTTATAAGTCTATAAGTTCGTTATAAGCCTATAATTGCGGTATAAGCCTATAAATTCCAGGATATTTCCAGGACTTTTCAAGGATAATTTAGAGCTTTTCAATGATATATTGATCTTTTCTCGACCAGAAAAAAACAAAATATATTGTCTTCAAAACATGTTTTATATATAAATATATGTTGTAATATAGTTGTATATAGTATGATACAAGTTAAAAAATATTTTACATTGCATATATATAGATACACTAGGTTATCAAACACTTCTATTTAATCTCTTTCTTAGATTGTTCAAGTTTTTTTAGTGAAATATCAAGCTTTTTAATTGCCAGTTCTTTTTCTAAAGTTGTGTTTTTAAAGGAATTTAAAAACACAATTTTAATAAAAGAATTTGCTTTTGTAAGGATAGTGAAGTTTTGCTTTTCTTCTGCTTCAATGCTTAGCTTGTCAGCATCAGTTTTAAGAACTTTGATACATTTTGCAAAAAAGAATTTCTGTTTCTTTATAATTACAAATTCTTCATCCATCAATTTAACTTTCTTGCTTACTTTGTCTACCTTTAACTGATCCTTATTTTCCTTCAACACTGAATTGTACCTATTTTAAGCTAACCTTCAACTTTTTAAAAGATCACCGGGAAGCTCATGAATGAATAACTGATGAATAACAATGTCATGGGAATTGATGTGGTCATAAACTGTTCTTTGGGAAACAAGAAATCTTTCTTGTAAATTTCTTGTAGATACTAACAACTGCTTGTTAACACTAAATCCCTATTCACTATTGCCTATTGGCCATGAGATAAAACAAAAATGATAGCACAAACTTTCCACAATGCTGAATACTTTTAATTTTTGCAATAACACTATGATAATCTGCCTACATTCTTTCTTAAATTCTAGTTTTCTCTTATGGTTAACAATGAAGAGAATTTAGCATTTCAGTGCTGTTCCTATGTCATTTTGGTCTACTTCTAGTTGGTTCTTTGATTTCTCTACTTCAATCTTTGGTAAACTAAATGCAAACTTTGATGATATTGTGCCGTCAGAGAATCAGAAAATTTGAATATAATTCATTTAAATTTAAGCAGGAAAACATATTTGTAATAAAAGTAAAAAAAAACTTAAATTAAAATAAAAAACTAATAAACTACCAGTAAAGAATATATCTGATGCATTGTCTTTGCACTAAATTTATGCTTTTTACCAGTTGGGTGAGAATCCAAGGCAGATACTCCCATGTTAGAAATATTAATATTCGTTCTGCACCAACTATAGCTTGCTTTTTTAGAATTTAAAATACAAATTTTACCCAGAAGAATACTTTTTGTTGTATAGCCATTTTGTTTGAAAATGACAGCTCTTTGTGTTAGGCATTATATTAATAATTTTTTTTTTATTAATTACTAGATGTTAGTAATACTGACAGTAACAGTTAACAAAAACTTACTTGCAAGTCAGAAAATACATAATTAATAAATTCAGTAGAAATCAAGACAATATTAATATTTCTGTAAAAGGTAAAAAAAAATTTAAAGAAATATTGCAGTATTTCAGATAAAAGTTCAAGGATTTCCAAGATTTATTGTTGAAAGAGGTGTTTTTCCAGGACTTTTCAAGAACCTAGCAAAATCCAGGACATTTCCAAGTTTTCAAGGACTGCTAGCCACCCTGTCCTAATAAGCCTATAAGTTAATCTTCTTTACCTAATCATTATTTCAAAAACTTACTAAGTCTTTAATAAGTAACTTATTAAAAAATTCTCATAACAACACAAAATATTAGATTACAATACAAACATAATAAAACACAATACATATACAAATACACAGATACAACACAATGGACAAATATAACACAATGCACAAATACATTACAATTCAAAATTAAAAATATAATACACAAATACAATACAGTAAAGGTATTGAACAGCTTTTTTTTTATAAATTTTTTTCAATAAATAAGTAATACAAAACTAAATTACAGCTAAAAAATTTATTCTAGCTGAGTATTTTGATAAACCTAATTTAAGAAAAGATTTTTACCTTTTGTATTTGACAAGCCAATTCTCTGGTTGGTGATAACACTAATACTTGTGTTTCACGTAGCTAAACAATAAAATGTTATGCAACAATAAATTTTATAAGCAACTGTTTGTGTTGTTGACAAAACTATTATAAGATATATAATAAAACTGTACAAAATTAAAAAAATTGTATAAAACTACATTTTCACATCAAACCTTGATTTATAGAAATCAAGGTTTGCTACATTTATTTAACAAATGTTTGATTAATGTAAAGTTATATTTAAGTTCTTAATTTTTTATTTTTTAGAGTGAACAGAACATCATTTTGAAATGCAAAACTAGTTTATGAGCAGTAGAAAAAAATTTTGTAACAGAGCAAATTGTTATTTTCTAAATTGTTTTCAACTTTATTTAATAATAATAAAAAAAACGTTCTTTGAAACTTTTGAAATTTATAAGATCTTATAACTTAATAATCACGCTAAAATTTTGAATAAAAAAAGCATGAGAAGAACAGACAATTTAAAAAGTTTCATTAACTTTTGAATGAATTTTTTATTTTTTTTATTTTAATAAAATGTTTGTTTTTAATAAACTTTTATTTGTTACAAAGTTTTTTGCTTGTTTACTTTTTAAAATAACTTGTTTAACTTAATATATTTAAAGACTAAATTATAAAATCACATTGAACGTATAGTATATACTTTTTTATATTCATTTTTGCATGCTGACACTGTTGTGATTGCTGATACTGTTATGACTGTGATATTGATGTGATTTCATTATTTTCAGGTTGTATTAAATATCATTCATAAGCAATAAAACATACTTTTTAAATTGTCTATTGTTCTTTTTTACTAAAGATTTTAGCAACTGTATGACAGGCAAAATTAAATCAGTTTTAGCATCAACAATGTTAAATTTCAACCCGGATTTTGGAGGCTATAAAATAGTTTTCAGCAAGATCATTAAAAACAGTAAAATCCTGATAACCAAAGAAAACAGTTCCACTAAAAAAAATTTTCATCGTAAGTAAAACAATTGTTCTTGCTTTCACAAGACAAAAGAAAAAAAGTT
>NC_061160.1:35276445-35278945 GCF_022113875.1 Hydra vulgaris
TATTTTCTCAAATGTTACTTGCACTTCTTAGTTACTTTTCTAGTTAACTAAAAACTAGGATAACTCATCTTTAAGACTAAAAAATTTCAATATATATATATATATATATATATATATATATATATATATATATATATATATATATATATATATATATATATATATATATATATATATATATATATATATATATATATATATATATATATATATATATATATATATATATATATATTTATGTTATAATAGTCCTTAATCATTTCAGTCCAAAGAGTCAATAAGAATTTAGAAAAAGCACATAAAACATCTAAAACTAAAGTAAATACTAGTACACTATTTTTTTTAAACTTATACCATAAGCATATATTCCACGAATAAGATCTTCCCGGAGCTTCATCTGCTCAAACGTTTTGGTAACTTTTACATCTTCAGATGTTTCAAACACAAGCTTAGAATCTTCTTCTTCTGTTTCAGTTTCAATTACACGACGTCTAATTTCTTCAGCCATATTTTCTTTGCTAAGCGTGGAGCTGTAGTGTAGGCTCGCAAACCGAAACCCCTTATCAAAAATATATTTGTTTTTGTGCGTAACTAACTGGTTAACACTTCAATGCAATTTTTTGTGTCAAATATCGTAATGAGTTTTATTTGACAAAAAATCAATAAAAAAGAAGGTTAACTGCAAAAATATTTAGCCTCACTATTTTTTTCACAAGATGTAAGATTTGATGCAAAAAATTGGGCATCAAGATATATCGGCGAAAATAAAAACAGATTTTAAAAAAACAACTTTTTAAAAGATGTATGGTTTATCAGAGAGCCTTAAAGTTGCACATTTGTTGACATTGCGTCTATTTTACTACTGATAAGCTACATTTAGAAAGTTGTTTAACTTATATGGCGTACAGTAGGGCAGAATTGCTTCAAAACTGGACTTTTGGCATTATGAAACATTTATTGGTGGTAATGAATAAAAGTCTATCTTATCCACGTGTTTTTTTTTTTTTGCGTAGCAGTGACCTTTAACCATGTAGAACCCATAGTCTAGCTCATATCTTTTGTTTAAAAAATATCTCGCTTATTAGTACTACTTTGTTTTTATAGTGTTAAAGCTAAAGTTTGTTAAAAGTTCCATATTTTTCAGGGATTCTTCAATTTTAAGTTTGCAACTAACAAAAAAATCATTTTAAAGTGATTAAAATATATAATATAGGTATTTAAAAACAGTGTATTTAAAGTATCATATTTTTATTTTTTCAAACCATACGCTTTTTGTTTAAGTCCTCACTCAGATCCAGTTTCAAATTTTTTTTTTTTTTTTAAAACAGATTGCAAAACTTTTTTTTTTTTTTTTTTGCTCATTAGAGCTCTTTTGTGTATATTAGTGGAAATGTGTGAATTGCTTCAGTAGAAACTATTAAACTGATTTTTTTTTTTTTTTTTCCCAGAAAATTATCGGGAACTTTCCGGAAATTTTCCATGAAATTTTGCTCAAAATTTCCGGAATTTTTAAAAAATTTTTTATTGCAATAAACTTATATAAAGTTTTATAAAATTCATTTTTGTTTTTAAAATATGCGTTTTATCATCGTAGTATTTCGGTATTCTTTAAATATTTCAACAAAAAATATAAAATAATATAAACCCACAAGCGAAAAATGCCATCTTTTTTTGTGTATAACATATTTCATCCTTTTATATCGCTCCTCAACGATGTAAAATATTCACAAAATACAAAAAATAAAATCTTTCTTAGATTAAAAGGTTTTATTGTGTATTTTTTTTGAAGAGTGTTTTAAAGAAACAAAGATTTTTTATGGGTAAAGATTGCATACAAAGATGATTTCAGAGGGAGGGTGTGTGGGGAGAGGGAGTGTTCAACCTCCACAAAGAAGGTGATTTTCAAGTTATAGTCAATTTTTTGACGAACTCAGTCGGCATTTAACACAAATCAGTCGGGTAAATTTTAGTTTTTAAGGACCTTTTTTTACTTTTTATTTAAAGAAACCAGTTGGTATATTTGTGGATTCACCCTCCCCTCCCCCTCATTTTTTAATTTGTTGATTTATAAAGTCAAAAGCGCCCTCATTTTTTAAATTGTTGATTTATAAAGCCAAAAGCAAGGTTGTGGTGAGACTTGAGTCTCAAGTCTTAAAAGCACTTATTTAAACATAGCGGTGGAATTTATTACCCCGAAATCATTAGTTCTTTATTTTTATTGCTAACTATATTTTTAAATAGTTCAAACTTAGCATAAAATTTTCTTTACCTTTTGCCTTTCATTAATCAATGTCTTTAAATCAAAAAAAAATTGTAAAACACTGTAAATATTCAATCAAATCTTTTTATATATAATTTAGAGTTTTCAGTAACTTTTAGGCCAATTTAATAAATATTTAAAAGCGCCCCATCCCCTTAAAAAAAAAAATCAATAAAATATCAAAAAAGTGCTATTTAAAGAAGGTTTTCTAAAAATTTTATAATCTACTTCAAAAGATTT
>NC_061160.1:35283945-35376445 GCF_022113875.1 Hydra vulgaris
AGGAAGATCGTTTATGTAGATAAGAAACAAAACAGGGCCCAGGATGGAATCTTGGGGAACCCCAGAAGTTACTGGAAATAAAGAAGAGTGTTGGCCTTCAAGGATGACTTTAATAAACCGGTTAGAAAGAAATGATTTGATAAAAAAACTTTCACAGAAACACCATATCAAGCAAGCTTATGGAGAAGACCAGCATGCCAAACTTTGTCAAAAGTTTCAGATATGTCGAGAGCAATAGCCCTAGCCTCACCGCCTCCATCTAATGCACGATAAAATCTTTCAGTTACAGCAGTTAGCAAGTCGGCAGTAAAGCGGGAGGATCGAAAACCGTATTGATTGTCTGACAGTAGTTTATTTGACTCAAGATGAGATGTGAGGAATATGTTGATCAAAGACTCAAAGACCTTGTTAATAACAGAAAAACTTTTGCTTGTACTTCCCCAAGCAGTAATTCCATAGTTAATATAACGATGTATAAGCCAGTAGTATTTTTGAATTAGATTGTTTTCGTTTAAATAATTTCTAGTTTTAAGTAAAATTCTTATAGCAATTTTAGAGCTGGATGTCTAATTTTTTATTTCAACCTTGTCTATAAATAATTGAGGTAATTGTTATGGCAATAAGACCCTTTTTGATACAGAGTGAAAAAAAGCTTTGTTTTTTCAATGTTTACGGTTAATTTGTTACATTTAAACCAGTTTGATATGTAAATAAGTTCTTTATTTAACTCGGAAAATAGTTCATTATTGTTAGCATTTGATAAGAATAAATTCGTATCATCTGGAAACATAATACTTCTTAGTTTTGATGCTCTGTAAATATCATTTAAATAAACTAAAAATAAAAGAAGTCCTATGATTGAGCCCTGTTGAACACCACATGTTATTTCAATCATTTCATAATGGTGTCCATCTTTGAATGGTACATATTGTTGAACGGTACATCTTGCTGGTATACAGAGGAAAACACTGTGCACAGAGATGACATTGCTTGCAACTAACCTTCCATTAGTTAGTAAGGCTGATAAAACTGAATCAAAGAAACACTCGACATATGACTGCAACAGATGTTTGAGTTGCTTTCATTGTTTTCTCCATCGCTACAATTTAAATTGTTCTGCATATTCTAATATGTATGTTGCATATAAATAGTATTATGTCTATCTTGCACACAGGTCAAGTGTGAGAAAGCTTTTTTGAAGTTAAAGATTGTGAAAAATACCTTTTTAGTCTTTTGGGCGACCACCACGAATCACTTATTTTGATGAATGTCGAAAATGACATAAAAATAATTACAATGAGGTCGTCCACAGTTAGGCAAAACCATCAAAAATTCTTTCTGATAACTTGCTATAAAATAAAATTGCAAATATATACCATTTTCTTTTTCTTCTTCTTATTTTTTTTATTAAAATGGTGCGACATTGCAATTTAAAATTATTGTATTTTTAAAACTTTGCGTATGGATTTAATTTTTAAACGTGCCGAATAAATTGATGGAGTGCACGGTCAAGATATGAAAATTTGCAACCATTGTTTTCAAAATTTCCTACACCCATATGACGAAAAAAACTATGTGATTAAGGGTTTAATTTATTTTCGCTAAATTTTTGGCGAAAAAAAAAATTGAAAAAGTTTGTTGCTGGGTGGTTTGGCGATTTTGTATTCTGTTGAAGATCTCTCAAATAAAAATGTCACAGAAAGGTCCTGAAGCACCAAAAAAAGCAAACGAAGAGGAATTCTTAATGCTCAAGAAAGCAGTTGAACTATAATAGTTGTTAATCTGGAGAAAGAAAACGAAATATTGAGAAATAAATCAAATGACAATAGCGGCAATAGTAAAACAAACATGAACTGGAGTGCTCTATTTAAAACTAAAACCCCAGAACAAATTATCATTTTCAAGGCAATTACCGATATCGTTAAGGATACAGAAAAAAGAGCAAAAAATTTAATAATATTTGGCCTTCCATATCAAGATGCTGAATATCCTAATGACTGTGATCACTAACAAGTTGAAATTTTTTTAAATTCAATTCAAATCAGTGGAAATAAAATCAAGAAAGTGCATTGTTTTAAACCAAAACAAAAATCTTCCTATATGCCAACAACCTTAACTTCAACTACACTACCTCAACAAAATACAAATAGCCCAGTCTTAGTTGAGTTAATAAATGCCAGTGATCGTAACTTCATTCTTAGCGCTGCCAAATCTTTAAGAACCTCACCAGAATTTGTTAAGGTGTTTATAAATCCAGATCTTAATGATGCAGAGAGATCAAATATGAAAATGTTGCTTCAAGAAAGAAAAATTAAAAACAACGAATTGCAAGCGAATGCAAAACTCAATTTGCTCTTTCAATACTGCATTAGAAGCAACACCATCGTTAAAATCGATGTTTCAAAGTTTACCAAACAGAATTAAAAAAAAGTAATAGTAACACTGGCAAATGCAACTACCACATTAATCCTAAACTCAGTGTAAATCATGCTAACTATAACAACTAAACAAAAGTTAAACAATATTCTTTCAATACCATTAGCTGTACTTACTTCAATGTTAGATCGATTAATAATAAACTACACTACTTACACAATCTCCTCGAAAATAGCAATCTTGATATCATACTTATTACCGAAACTAAATAAAAATACACCTGACTCATTATTGTTGAATGGCAAGAATTTCAAAGTATATCGATATGATCGAAACAATAGTGGTGGGGATTCACTTATATTAGTGCGCAATAATATCCATTCACTTCAAATGAATCTTAATATTCCAATGGAACTATAAATACGAATTGCATGCATTTATCACTATTATTTCTGTCTTTTCTCGCTTGATACAACTTGCTGTCGTCTGCAAAAAGCTTGTTTCCACAATCCCCCTCAATACACGAGGTTATATCGTTTATAAAAACTAAAAATAAAATGGGTTCTAAAACAGTTCCTTGAGGTATTCCAATTTTTACATGAAGCCATGCAGCCATCAATATTTTAAAAACCAAAGCTTTGTGCAAGGTAATTTACAAAATTACCTCTACTTGCGATTCTACATGCATCATAGCAGGCAACTTTAATCTGCTTCTTATAAACTGGTCAGTCCCAATTAGTTTCGGAAATTCATCTCATGACCTTTTTGCAAACGTGCTCCGCAAATGCTTTAACCCAACTTGTACCCGACAATACTCGACTTAACAACCTTCTAGATCTGATACTAGCCAACAACTCTAAAAACGTTTTTAATATAGAAACTATTGCCTCATTCACAAGTATCTGCGACCACTGCATGATTATTTTCAATTGTAATTTAGAGAAATATAAACCATATAAAAAAACGACCAAGTATAACTTTTTCAAAGCTGATTACAACTCTGGTATTTACTAGCCAAACAAAATCAAGATGTTGAAACATTCTGGCAAACTATATGTAATTTTTTAAATTCATCTCATTGCATGTACCGTTAACTTTTAATAGAAAAAACAATATCCAAACTGTTCGTAAATAAAAAATCCAAATGTTATAATTCTGTTTCGCCATTACTTCAAAGTGATGGTTGCCTTATTACAGATGATTGCGAAAAATATTCTATTCCTTTTTCTATTCTGTTTGAAATGTCAATGTCCAAAAATGCTATCCCTCGGATCTGGAAAACCGCAATAATATGTCCAATATTTAAAAAAGGAAACCCGTTGTTATCCACAAATTATAGACCGATTTCTATGACATGTATTGTCTGTAAAATTACGGAATCAATTATCACGGAATGCGTTACAAGTTATTTACTCCTGAACAATTTCATTTATGTGCATCAGTACGGTTTCTTAAAACGTAGATCCTCATGTACACAGATGTTGACAACATTAAATGAGTGGACCACTGCTGTTAATAATAAAAAGATAGTTGATATCATCTATATAGAATTTGAGAAAGCCTTCGATACTGTGTCTCACTCTAAGTTACTATTTAAACTGCGTTGTCACGGTATCAAGTATGAGTTGCTAAATTAGGTTACAAACTTCTTGACAAATCGTTCTCAACGTGTTTGTATTAATGATTCATACTCAAATAGTATTCATGTAAAAAGTGGAATGCCTCAAGGAACTGTTTTAGAACCCATTTTATTTTTAGTTTTTATAAACGATATAACCTCGTGTATTGAGGGGGATTGTGGAAACAAGCTTTTTGCAGACGACAGCAAGTTGTATCAAGCGAGAAAAGACGGAAATAATATCAACCTTGTAAATACTTTAAAGAGAATTTCAGAATGGTCGAATAATTGTCAACTCAATTTATCTACCAAAAAGTGTTTTCAGCTGCGATACGAAAAGAATCTATTACCAGAACATTCATACTTATTGGATATCGACTCCTATCGAATCAATTGATTTAATCCAAGATATTGGGATATTTATTTCTTCCGATATGAAATTTTCTAAACACTGTTCTCACATTGCTAGCAAAGCAAGTTCTTGTGCTTACTTACTCTTAAAGTCTTTCATCAGTAATGATTCCCAACTTTCGATAAGAGCCTATAAAGTTTATATTCGACCAATTTTAGAGTCATGTACCCCTGTGAGGAATCTCCTAAATATACGTCGGGTAGAAAAGATCCAGAAATATTATACAAGAATTGCAATTGCAGAAATATTATACAAGAATTGCAAACGGTGTTGTATTCCATCATTCTATCTTGACTCTCTTGAATGCCGAAGAATAAAGTTTGATCTTTTAATGACTTAGATTATGAGTTTTTTACTCTCGCTTCGTTTTCTGAGTTTTTTACTCTCGCTCCTACTCATTATTCAACTAGATGTCATTCCCAAAAATTAACATCACGTAACAACTACATCAATGATATAAGGAGATTTTTTTTCAGTGAAAGAGTTACTAAGATATGGAATTCTTTACCTGATTATTTGGTGTATTCCTCTTCATTGTCTTTATTTAAATCGAATTTAAAAACATACAATATTCAGAGACACTGTTTACTGTTTTAAACTTGGTGTTACATAAGAGTAATTTTCCAATTACCTGTATCACCTTTTTGTATTTTTATTTAAATGCAAATAAATTGAAATAATAATAAAAAAATTATTAACTTAAAAATCCGCGATTGAACAAAGTGCGATGATTTCTTTTATCTTTTTCGCATTTTAAAAAGCGTGAAATACGTATGTTTATTTTATCATCCCGGTTTACGAATTATTAGTATTGTTTATACTTGTCACTATCCCGAGGTTGCACGTGAATGTCGAGAATGATGATACCAAGATTTTTTAGTCAGTTTTCTCGTTGTCTTGTAAGTTTATCGAATAAAGTTCAGATTTAGAAGATATTTTTTTTAATGCCTTATATTTATTGAAGCGTTAAATGTAGTTTATGATGGATTTGCTGTGCGAGTTGAGTGAACAGTAAAAAGTTAAACAAAGAGGACCTAGAATGTTCCCCATACACTGATTAATGCTTTTATCAGTGCGATTTACCTAACAGTTGTCCTTAAATTTAAAAACATAAATTCATATCACGCGCATTGGTAACATTAGCAGAAAGGGATTAGTTTTGGTCACAACTTTGGCAGTATAACAGAGAGCAATGTTTTGCTGAAGAATTTTGGTAGTAATTTCTGTTGTTTTTGTCATATTTATGTATTGGTGTTGGTGTGTTTTTTTCTCAACAATATTAAAGCTTCCACCTTCCTTTTTACAATATATCTGTTTTTAAACATACCAACATGTTTGTATAAATTTGCGTAAGTTAAAAATATAAAATACATGCATTAACGATAGAAATTTATATTTTTTATATCATTTAACTTTGTTAAATCATATAAATTTTAATTTTATATGGTTTAACAAAGTTTTTAACAAGTTCACTTACAAAAGCAATGAGACATGCTTATAAGTTAACAAATGAATCAAGTAAAATATTTTTCTTACTAGTATATTACTAGCCATTCTATCAAAGCTAAGACATTTTATTCAACAAAAAACTTTAAAATCTATTTACTATGCTTTATTTCACTCTCACCTCACATATTGCCTCTTATCATGGAGTCAAAATATGAGTATTATTAATCGCCTATTTATCATGCAGAAAAAAGCAGTCAGAATTATTGAATTTCTTCCAAAAAATTCACATACATCCACATCTTCTAACACATTACATATCTTAAAAGTACATGATTTAATTAAAGTTGAAAATTGCTTATTTATTCACAGCTGCCTTAATAAAAAACTGCCTCCTATATTTGATGAATGGTTTACTTAACGCAGTGCAATTAGCAGTCGATTTACAAGAAATTCTTGTAGCGGTGCGCTGAGTGTGCAAACATATAATACAAAATCCTATGGTAAACAATCCTTTAAATACTCTGCAATAATGAACTGGAATCAACTTCAAAGTAAATTAAAAACAATCCCTTTTTGCAATATTAAAAAATATACTCTCAAAACTAAATTATAATACTACCTGATACATCAAGATAAATTTAAACAATAATTGAATCGTTGGCGATAAAAGATTTATGGCAATAGAAGTTATAAGAGATATGATATAAATATAAATGTTAAATAATAGCAACCTTATGTGAATGTATTAGCTAGCTTGTTTGTTTGTTTTTGTTTTTGTTTTTTTTTTTTTGTTTTTTTTTTTTTTCGTTTTTGTTTTGCTCATGGTCGCTCTCCTCGATTTAGCCAGGCTATATGAGAGTGAACCATCCAGAATATAGACTATACATATATTTTTTTTATTTGTATTTTATAACATGCTTATTGTAAAACATCTATATTCTTGGTAAATATATTGCTTTTTGTTGTTGTTGTTGTATATATATATATATATATATATATATATATATATATATATATATATATATATATATATATATATATATATATATATATATATATATATATATATATATATATATATATATATGTATATATATATATATATTATAATCATGCAGCAGCGCTAGTAAGACTTTACAAGTTCGGCTGCATAATTATAAATGAAAAAGAAGAAGTAAAAAAATCTGCACAAACCTATATTCTTATTAAATAAATGTACTGAAACTTTTATATTCCACACAAATAAAATAATGAACAGAAGAAAATTAAAAAACTGAGATGGCATTATTGCATTACAAGGAAGGTTATACAATACAAAAAATTGTTATCAGAGTTAGCATTGTTCTGCGAGGCCTAAAGCAACACTGAATTAGGAAGACAAATTCTTTGAAAAATTAAATTTTTTCAAAGTGAAAAAGTTTAATTTTCCCAAAATTTGTAAAAAACTCCATGCAGGAAACACCAGTATCTGTTTTAACTGTAAAATGTTGTTTTTGCAATTACGATTTGAAAGGATACATCTAAACTAAAAAGATTAAGATGATCAAAAAAGTATAAAAATTGAACTATTAAACAATTGTCTAAAGTTTTGTTCACTAATGAATCAAAGTTTTAAATTTTTGGAGTAAATTGTTGACAATACGTTTATCATTTAATTGGAGCATACACGATAAAATAAGTATGATTACAACAGTCAAGCAAGGTGATGTTATGGTCTGGGAATGCTTTGCTGGAAACAAGTTAGCTGACTTTGTGCAAATTGAGGGCATCACAGATAAAGATAAACCACAACATTATAGTAGCGAATTCTACTATAAATTAGATTTTAAAATTAGAATTAGAATTGAAAACATTTAAAAAGAAAGTTAAAGATATCATTATTTATGGAGTGTCAGAATCAGATGAAGTTTCTTTAGATGATAAAGTAGCTGAAAATAAAGCAAAAGTATTATAAATATTCACAGAATTTGGAGTTCAAAATATGTTCAAAAATGTAAAACAATTAAGAAATGAAATTTCTTACAAGCCAGGTCTATTGTTGGTTAACTTGATAGTTTTAATCTATGAAACAACTGTTTATTAATTTTTACTTGTTATCAACATAAAAATGTATATCTCAAAGCTAAAAAAAAAATTCAGTGAAAATTGGTCTTAAAAATTAAAAAATAATTCTTTTAGTCACCAATAAAAACAAAAACTTTGTAACAACAATGTAAAAAGAAAAAAAAAACTGCGTGCCTTCATTAAGAATGTGAATACAGTAAATAAATTTAAAAAAAAAACATATATCCCCTCTTAGTTATTCTTTTCACTTCATGTTTTTAAACTAGAAATGCCTAGATAATCTAAAACCCTCTATTGAAAAGATTATTAGAAACCCTCTATTAGCAATAATATCTGCCTTAAAACATTTACGTAAACACATTTAATTTATTGATTAAGATTTCAAATTTTAGAGTTCTTTGCAAAACATGAACTTCCACCCATAATATGAAAATGAGGCCTAAGTTGCAGTTAGTAAATTAGAGCAAATGTAAATATGATCAAATAAACATTTGATATATGAGCAAATAAGCAATCCATTATATACCAAATTAAAATTTGGAAATATTGCTTTTATCCACATGGGAGTTATTAGATACTGTTCTTTTAATAAATAATAAGCTTATCATTATGCTGTTTAGTATTGTTATTTTTAGTGGGTCTTTTTTTCTTTACACTGCATCTAGTTTTGTAAAAAGTTAACTTGTGCCCTAGTAGAAAGTTGATCTTGTTGTTTTTTGAATATGAAACTAGTTGCATAATTTAAAATTTTCTTGCTATAGAAAAGTGTTTTTGCTTTACTAAACCTATTCCATTTTTTTTCCCCTCTGATAAAATACTAAACTTTGCCAATTATTTTGAAAAGTGAGTCTTTTTAATTTTGGGTTTCTATATTGTATAAAAAAATATAATTTTTTTATACAATAAAGAAATGTAAAGTTAAAAAAACTGACATTTTTTAAACTGTTGGCACCAGCTAATGGTTACCATGACTGAGGCCAATGCATTGGTGCACCCCTAATATATATATGTATATATATATATATATATATATATATATATATATATATATATATATATATATATATATATATATATGTATATATATATATATATATATATATATATATATGTATACATATATATATATATATATATATATATATATATATATATATATATATATATATGTATATATATATATATATATATATTAAAATAAAAAAAATTATTTAACATTTAAAATCTTTAAAAAAAAAAACATTTTGCCCCATGCTAGGGGCAAAACGGGGTATACAATGTAATATGTTGTCAAATTTGTTCAATGTTTAGGCACAGTTCACAAGTATAACTTGGCCTTTTATCTTTTTCTTCTAAACCAGCTCACAAGTAATGTGTCCAGCTGTGGCAATCACTACAAGAAACCCAACTTTCAACACTAGTTGAGTAATTTTCATGACAGTAGAGACAGGAAGTGTCATCCTCTGAATTTTTCGTTGTTTTCCTGTTTTTAGATACAGTGTTTTGTTTATCTTCTTAAGCATTTTTTTTTTTAATGCATAACCTTTTTTGTAAATCATTTGAGCCTTTTTCTTTTTTTAATGGATTTTGCTCACTTTTACTCAGGGTGTCTAATAGCGAGACTCTATATGGAGAGGAGGTCAGGATTGCAGTTTTTACTCTCAGCCCTGATAGTATCCTTTGCAGTGACTGCTTTGGTATTGGAATAATAAACTTTGGAGATAAATTTTGAAATGATGTGGTATTAATATTGCTTGTAAAAGTGGTTAAAATGATGGAAAAAAGTGGACATTATGCAGGTAAAATCAGATGATTGGCTTGTAGAAGCAATTGTATTGATATTAGAAACATTCAGATTGCTAAAAGCAGATATTTGGGTTTTAAATACCATTGGATACTGGTACTTACAGATGTATGGTTGACAGAAGCACAGAGGTAGCTCTTAACAGTCATGTCACATGCTACCAAAAAGTCTGGTTTGGAAAAAACATTTCTACTAGCTGGCTATATGCCTGCTTTTTTGAAAACCATTTATGGTATTTGTCATTGTGGCAGCTACCAAGTAGGCCAAAAAGTGCAGCTATTTAAAATTGATTGACCACGCACCCAGAATTTGTTCTCAACCATTTCCTGATATTGTGATCATAGAGAGTGCAAAATGGCTTCATTTTTATGAAATGACAAGTGTTGGGAATGTCTCTCCATGAAACCTTTACACCAGTCATAACTAGCAACACCAAGGTTATAATGAAAACTGTGTTTCTTATTGTTTTTAACTGCCAGCTTGTACGCTAACTTTCTTATCTCAAATGATCTCAGTCTGAAAAGTGTCTTTTCTATCAGCTAAATGTGTATAACATGTTCATTTTCTTCCTCTGGCATGAATAGTGTTTTGAAAGCACCTAGAACTGAAATACAAAAGTGCTAATTTAACCACTTAAAAAGAAAACGTTTATATATGCATATATAGAAAGATATATATTTATATATGTTTATATATGCATATATATAAAGAAAACGTTTATATATGCATATATATATTATATAAATTATTATTATATTGACATAATGTATACATATATATATATATATATATATATATATATATATATATATATATATATATATATATATATATATATATATATATATATATGTATATATATATATATATGTATATATATATATATATATATATATATATATATATATTTATATGTATACATATATATATATATATTTTATTTATTTAAATTTTATACATATATAAATATATATATATATATATTTTTATTTGAATTTTATAGATATATATATATATATATATATATATACATATATATATATATATATATATATATATATATATATATATATATATATATATATATATATATATATATATATGTATATATATATATGTATATATATATGTATATATATATATATATATATATATATATATATATATATATATATATATATATATATATATATATATATATATATATATATATATATATATGAGTATCTATATGTATGTATATGAATGTATGTATTTATGTATGTATACATCATTTTAGGAAATTAAAACCTCTCTTTGCAGAAACTATCATCATGTGAGACCAGTTATAAAACGTAATCTTATCAAGCCTGAAGTTGATCTTTCTCTACATGATCCACATGGTACCTTATTTTTATAAAATTAAAAAAAATACAAATATAAACAAGAATTTATAAATTCTTTATATAAAAATATAATTATATATTATACATTATTAAATGTTATATTTTATTGAACATGAAATTTCTCTATATTTTATTTATATCAACTATTCATAATTTTTTAAATAATTTTTATTTACATAGTTATTTTTAATTATATTCATAATTTTTTTATTTATGTCTTTTAGGTAAATATAGTCCTCAAGTTAGAGAATTTATAAAAGCTAGAGACTTTGAAAATGCAGGTGGAAGAAAAGTTGATGTCATATCTTTAACTACTGGAGAGAATAAAGGAGTTATAGAACTTAATAATTTTGTTTTTGGTGCTAACCCAAGGTTTGAACAATACTTAAATATTATGAAAATTTCTTTTACAACTAAGATGAGATGTCTGTGATCATGTTAAAAAAGCACCTTGGTGAAAAAATCACCTTTGTGACCATGTTAAAAACCCACCTTTGTGAAAAAATCTTTGTGACCATGTTAAAAAACCACCTTTATGAAAAAATCTTTGAAATTTCTAAATCTTTATTGAAAAAATCTTTTTTTTATTCAAAATAGTGTTAAAATGGTGTTATGAGTCTAAAATGCCTTCACTGCACTATTCTTTTTTTTTTTGTTTTGAGTTGTTTCTAATGTAAAAGAGAATTTCAGGAGTTATATATTAACCATTTAATAGAAGATAAAATATATGAAGTTGCAGACTTGTTATGCAATTTATAACTTTTTTATAAATCTTTCTCAACTTAGAACTGATTCCAATATTTAAAAATAATTTTAACGTTTATTGTTGGTGGTTTGTCTGGTATGTTTGCTAAAGTAGTAGCTGGTGTGTGGTTAATTTTACGGAAACTAAGTGCATATAAAGATTTGTCATTGATCCACCTTTTAAAAATCTTTTTGTCACCATTTACTTACATATTGGAGTTTCTTTCTATATATCATATATACAGGGTGTTAACCAGGAATAAATTTGATACAGCATTTAAACCAAATTGGGAATTTGTCAAATTGAAGTATTTCTCAATCACCCCCTCCTCCCCTGAGATTAAAATGTGTTCTGGGAAAGCATAAGGTCCGTTTTTAGTGTTCTTTTTTTTTCTACCCTACTTCAGCGCTGTATACATTGATTGATCAGCGCCAAAAATAAAATAAAATACCATCTGTATCATTAAAGATGAATATGAAATCAACACAAAGTTAGCTGTTGTTTCGCGACAACACGGCAAACTAAGAACCGATTTCTGAACATATATTAGGAATGATATCTTTTTTTATTATAAAATAATCAGTGTATATTAATTATTATTGAGAATAATTAATTCGATTTATTTTTAATCTTTATATATTGATACCCTCTCATTTCAAGAGTATTATTTTGAATATATATTTCTTTTTCAATGTAATATAGTAAAATAGCGATCTACAATGAGCCAATGATCTTCTACTTCTAATTATTATTTAAATTCTGCTCAACGTACTTTACAGACAAACCCTTACATCATCATGTAATAAATTGTGTCATTAGAAGAAATTTTTTGAAAATAGATAAGGTTTTAAAAATCGTAAACACGAGCTCATAATTTTCATATTTTACATTTATTGCGAGTTCTTTTTTATAATTAATAATAATTTATTTTATACATAAAACGCTTAACGAAATAAAGTTATAATCACAAAGTCTCAGCAAAAACAACAAGAAATGTCGTTTAGTTATAGAGTAATATTATTAGCAAGCAATTGCACGCGTGGCATCGAAGAATACAAGTAAAAAAGTAAAAAACTTTAGCAAATTCAGTTGATATAAAATACCACACAAAAAAAAGAAAAACAATTGCTAAAAGACATTCCGTAATAACCGTCATTGATCAAAAGGTATCTGACATAACCTTCTTGATGTTTTTGTTGACAAAATACATGTACTACTTAAAGTTGAGTTTACAGTAAGACTTAATAAGTTATTTAACTTTTTAGGGCAAAACTTTTAAAGAAATAGCATTTGTGGGTGTTAAACCAAACAAGTTTGTTATTATTTTGGATCTTTTAGATTAGTACTTTATTTCTTGCTAACTATTTTATATAATATTTGCTGTTGTTGGAATGCATTGCAAAAAACTATTTTCAAACTTTATTGCAAGTTGCCTAAAAAATCCCAAAAATCGCTTCAAATCCCAATTCTCATGATGTTTTTTCCAAGAAACCAATTTTCATAGTTTTGCAATTGCGTTTTTATACCAATATTTGCGATTTGATTTCATGTTTTACGCAGTTAATGAGTTAGAATTTTTTTATGTTATTTTTCTATTAGTTTTGAATAATAATTAATTTTAAATTATTTTTAGAATTATTATTAAACTTTAATTTGGAAACTTTATTTGTAGAATGGGATTTTTTCATCTTTAAATTGGGAATTTTAAATTTATGAGCATTTGGTAAAAACGCGTTTGACGGGGCGCCACAGTGCTAGTTTACACCCTGATATAGTATACTATTTTGTATGTAAACTGTTATTCATGTAGTAATAGTTACATGTAGCAATAATTACATGTAGCAATAATTACATATTTATTGCTACATGAATAATAGTTTACATACAAAATAGTCTGTTTCTTGGTCTATGTATTTAATAAGATAAAATTTATAATCATTTTTTTACTCTTTTTACTTTAAATTTACTATGATACATTACATTCATCTTAGCAACAATCATAAAATTAAAAGCAATTAAAATAAAATGAACTAATCCTCTCAAAGAAAAATTTTAATGTAAACATGTAAAGGTGTTATGTGTTAGATGTAAAGAGTATATATAACATGTTGTATAGAATAAACACAAACAAAAATTGTACAGAGTATACAAATTTTAGAGTTCATAATTTATTAAGATAAAAAAATATTTATTAATAAAAAAGTGTACTTTTTGTTTCGAAAACCAATCTTGTATTTAATAAAAAAATAATTTGTCAGATATGAAGAATTTTTGAAATTTTATTTATAGAATTTGAATCCAGGCCAGAAAATTTGATAAAATAAAAGCAGGGCCAGAATCAGATTTGTAGGCTGATAGTTTGAAATATCAGATAGGCTGGGCTGTTTTAAAGTGGTGAATCATAATTTTTTAGATTATCAACAAAGAGGTAAAAAGTTTCTAATTAAAATTTCAGAAGAGACTTCATCATCATCTTTGTTTCCCTAGAAATGTTAGTACCCATCACAAAACTATTAATCATCTTCTCATATACTGCACATCATCAAACTTTGTAGTCTGTTTTACAACCATCATAACATGTATTACTTTTAATTGTTTTAAACTTTTTAATAGAAATGTTTACTATTCTGTAATTTTGAACAAGATTTTGTTTGTGATGTCTCTTCTGATCTAATAATATTTTCTAAAAAAAAATTTTTATTAACAGTTTCACATGAATTTGGAATCAAATAAATTATATTCAGAATCTTACAGATACAGTCATGGTCATGTTTACTCTTTTAAAACCAAAAATCTGTTTCTGTTTTTTACAGCTACAGAAGGATTTGTTTTATTAATTATTTTATACTAATTACTGCATTGACTGCAGTTGTATGTGGTTTTTATAATTTCAAGATATGCAATATGAATTGTTGAGATGGCCAAGCCTTTGTTTTCTTTCATAGCTTTGGCTCTAAGAGCTGTGTAGACACAATGTTTTGTTGATTCCTAATATTTATTTGGCTCCAAAACTGAACTGAAAAGGAACATTCGTTTTGATTATTCATCGTGTCTACTAGGATGGTTCAAAATGCGGTCAATTTTTTTTAGCAGTCTAGAGTAAAAGCTTGTTTTAATCCTTTGTTTTATATATAAGATTTTTAAAAAAAAAATTAAGGCTGGCACACAGGAAATCACATGGAGATTTTATTAAATTTTGACCCTATATGTTCCACCCTTAAACAATTTTTAAATCAAAAAAAAAGTTCTATATCTTTTATTTTATCTAAATAAAAAAATAACAGCATTCTATGAAGTGCAAAATGTAAGCAAAAAACTTGTTATCTCCCTTATATTTACTAGGTTGATTAAAAATTAGTTTAAAAATATCTTTTTAACTTAAGTTTTAGTTTATATTCTGTGTTTTCAGTTTAAAAAAAAAAAAAAAGTTCTAATTGGATTATTATACTTTTCAGATTTAAATCTTTTAACAAGAAAAATAGAAAAAGAAATAACTTTGCTTTTTCTGTTTATTACTTCATATATAACCTTATATAACAGCTTATGTTTACCAGTTATGCTGAAAAATGGCTTTTAATGGCTCTTTGTGTTTAATGTTGACAAAATTAAGAAAATATAAAAAACATGAAAATAATTGAGGGAAAAAACCCATAAAATTGCCTAGAATGTTTTTTGTTTTTTTAATTCAGAATGTTGTAAAAAAGTTATAAATATTGTAAATAAATAAAATGAATAAAAACAGTAAAAAATTAATTTTTTTTTACTGTTTTTACTAATTTTAATTGTTTTATTATTATTTTTTTATTTATTGACAGATTTATTTAAAGATTAGCGTGACAGAGTTTAATTGACTGGCTTAAATAGGTAGAACAGTGTACATACATCAACTGACTTAGGGAGACAAGTGTACATACATCAACTGACTTAGGGAGAACATGCCTATGCTGATAAATCAACTGATGGTTATGGTTTGAGTACGCAATCTAAAAGGCATAGCAAAAAGTCCTAACACTAATAAATGTAATTTTAACTCAACTTTGATATTTACATCATTAAAAGTTAATTTGCATTATTAGCGTATTTTAAAGTATCACATTGTAATTCTTTTAATGATTTTAATTTTAAAAATATTTTAAAGATAAAATCTTTAAAAATCATTAAATTTTATAGCAAAAATTACTGATAAATCTAAATTCGGTATTTGAAAAAGATTATATTTTCTTAAAATTTATTTTGTAATACAATCATATACTAACATAGTTTTTTATTTCTTTTTCACAATTTAGTTTTTTTATGTATTTAATGAACTATTTTTAACAAAGATCATAAGCAATTTATAGGTAGATTTTATCAGTTATCAGTAAGATATTCGTAAACACAATTTATGTTCATAAATAACATTAGACAATATTAAATTAATAAGAAACAAAAGTTTTTGAATCCATTTGAGAGAAGAATTGAACAAATTTTGTTTAATTCTTAAACAAAAAGGCTTAAAACAAAAAGAAAAGTTTTTTAGTTATAATATACATAATCTGTATGTTATGTTTTATGTATTATATATTAGTATTATTACTATAAATTATTATATATATTAGTATGTTATATCTTCTTCTCTTTTTTCTTCATCTTCTTTCTCTTCTGCTTCTTCTTTTTCTAGCTGGAAATGTGAAAAAGTTACATCAACTGTCTCATCATTAATATCATCAAAATCTTCATTTGTTGAAATTGATATAATTGTTGACTAGCAGAAAAAGATGTTAATAAAGACAAGATGATTGCACTCGTATTGCTCCGTGTATTTTTTACAAAACTTAAATATCTATACTTATCTATAGAAACAGTTTTTTTTGGAGCTCCATATAGAACAAGAAAAAAACGAATCACGTTTGTAATGATGTCTTGTGGATTAGAGTCGATTTTTATGAAATACTTTGACACAATTAAATTATGTTTTTCAAATAATTTAAATAAAAAATGCTGATGTAGTATCCCAACCAGTTATTGCATGTAAAAATAAGATATGATTTTGACATTTTGGATAAGTACTTTTTGATGAAAAAAAAGTTAAGCTTCATTGTGAGTGACTTGTTGTGAGTATTAACAAGGAATTGTTGTTGGCTTGTTGGAACCATCATAAATTGATCAAAAATTATATCATAAGATAAAAATGTTCTTGTTGTTTGACGATGCTGTTCTGCAGCTTTAACATTTTTTTAATAATCAGTATAACCATCAAATACTACTATAGGGACTTGACAACCTAAATGTCTATATACATAATGAATGCATTTATCAAAAATAACTTTAAACGTTTCTTCTCGATCCCACACAATGCAGTGTAATCCTTCATGATGTAACTGGCATTTGCGTTGTCAATTTTAATCATCTCTGATTCAAAGCAATTGTAAATAGCTGATTTTGATGTTTTTTGCATTCCAGTTTCATCAAACAGTGATAATGGATGTAGGGCTAATTCATATTAAAAATTTTTTAAATTTTATTCTTAAATATTTTAGTAATACTCATATGTTGAAATAACAATACTGGATCTACAGGTACTTTCTCATCATGAACCTTTATGGTACAACTCATGGTTAAATAAGGTATTTTATCAGCATGCTTTAATTTGATATTAAATGTTTCTCCCGCCATTTTAGACATAAAAGGAATTCCAACTTCACGAGCCTTATGAAAGTTGATTTTTTTATCACCGATGACTCCACTGGCAATAGATATGATTTCTTTAACTATTGGGAAAGTATTATGTAATAAAAATCACTCATAAAGTTTTTCAGTATCTCTAGAAACTTTCTTTATTCATGAAACACTTGCATCTACATGCGATCTGTTATATCCAATCTAATATCAACAAGATCTTCCAATCCTTCACAAACAGATTGATTGCATGCATGTCATAAATCCATTTGCTTATAACACTGTCTTTTGTGCTTCTTCCTTGAGCAATAACCTCCATTTATCTTCATTGATTTCATCATTGACTGCTTGATCACCATATTTGTTGAAGTACCTCAACTGAGCTAACGGTAAAAAAATTCTTCAATAAATCTTTGATAAACACTACAATTCATTAAATTCTCTAATTGTAGCATATCCTGCAAAGACAAGTGCGCAGACTTAGCATAAGGTAAATGCCCTGATGCATGGATATAAAAAAGCATTTCTTTAATGCTGTTCAAATAAGTTTCCCAACCTCCCATGCATTCAGCTCTTATAAATTTCTTTGCAATCGACACCATATTAAAATATTGTGTCCATAGTTTTGCTGTAGGTCCTCATTTTTCAAATTTATTTAAATTTTCATTGAACTGATAGTGTAACCCTTCACATATTTCATTATTGTCGCCACTTTCGATATCATTATATAAAATTATGTTATTTAAGACATTTTCAATATTAAGATTTGAAACTATCTTGTCATAGATAACAAAATATTTTGATATTATTATTGCTAAAGTGAGCTAAAGTAAGTCTCTAACACTTGTGAAAGACATTGAGCATTTTATCTAATGACTTTGGTGCATAAATTATTCCCTTGCATAATATAACCAATTGATCTAAAAAATGTTCAGATCTGTCAGGTGCTGCAGATACGATTTCTTGAGCTTTTGAATACAGAGGTTGATCAAAAGTAATAATGCATACTTTGTGCCCATTATTGTTTGCATTTTGTAAAGCACAAAGTAAAGTAGTGTATATAGTACTGTAGTTACCTGCTGGTTGGTGAATAAATGGTAAAAATGAAAATTTTGGATTTAGAAAAATTCATCATATTACTTATTAAACGTTTGACAAAATCATTCCAACCGGGTAATGATAAATTCTTGCATTTACCATAGAACCATATCACATCTACTTTTTCAAGTAAAGATACTGATGCTTTACTTTCATAAGGTAAATATTGCACATTTATTTTACTATAACTGACTAAATCTTCATTTTGATAGATTTGTATTGGCACATGGGCTTTTGCTGCAAAGTCATTTGGTGAAGGGACTTCCTTTATTTGACCTTTTTGTGTAACTAAACTTTTTGGGGTAACAATTTGAATGATGCTATAATGTGAAGCGTGTTATTAACGAATAAAGTCTTTACATTAATATCAGTCTTGTCTTCTACATATTGAATAAATATGCCAGTTTGTGGTGGTAAGATAAAAGGAATGATGAAGAACTGATTATGCCTTATACATCACAGTATCATTGTAGAATGTGCATAAACCAAAACACAAAAAAATTTGTATAAGGCGTTTTGAATCAAACCATCAATAAAAAAATACTGAGAGACCTAATTGTAATTTTGGTTTAAAAGATCTAGGCCTAACAGCAAACATAATACTGTGGCTGATACTTGTACGCACTAATTTTAGATGTTATAATTTAAATAGTTTATTTTTAAGAATTATTTGCTCCAAAAAAGTCAATGACTTCGGAATATCTTTGGTATTATCTGCAAACATTTGACTATGCAAGGGATAATTAGTATTATCAAAGACTAATGATTGCTACCGCAGTTATAATCTGGAATTACCCAATTGCTACTGCAGTTAAGATTGAAAATTGTTCTTCCTCTTTATTTTGGCTTTTTTTCTCATATCAAGCTTAGTTAAGAATGTTGCAATCATTATCAAAAAAAACAAATGACAGTTAATCTGCCCGGTTTTTTAGTGATAATTTTATGACCATACTTCAATTTCAATTGTATCTTTATTATTTTGTAACCTAAATCTAGGTTTTTGGAAATACTTTTTAACTCTTCCAATAAAAACTGGCTATCATTACTATTTTCATTTCTAAATACTTCTTACATTGAATCATTCGTAGATTTATCTCGAGGAAAACAGATTTTACCTCCAAAAGGTAAAATCGGTTTTTTATCTCAAAAAGGAGTTATAGCAACTATTATGGTACCTAACCTCAGCAGCAACATAATTGAACCGACTCTGACCAACTTTCAGAATCGATTTTTTGAATTCAAGATTAACAATATCATAAACTTTACACTAAATATTTTGTGCTATTTTTTTTTTTGCCTCTTTATTCGTTTCATTGCTGCAAAACAAACAATATTTTTTGAAACAAATATTGAATTCACTTGCACAAGCTCTGGTACAAGGTGGACTAATTTTTTATGTACTGGCATGATTCATGTCTTTTAAATGCCGCAATAGTACTTTTCTGAGTATACACTTTATGGCACTGCACATGAATTGTCACAGACTTCTGACTTTTTAGGTACGCAAGGAGCCCATCGTTTCTATTGACATTAGAATCAGTTAAAGTCTTAATTCCAGGATCAACAATGGTTTCACTTGTTGTTAAGAGTTTACTACAAATAATACATAATTGCAACATTTTTAAAAAAGTATTAAATAGAACAAATCGTTATGAGAAATATTTAGCAATAACCAAACGTATTAATTGCAAAAGCCAGCGAAGTTAATTTTTAATTTAAGACAAAATGAGCTTTTATACTTTTATACTTAAAGCAAGTTTTTATACTTTGCAATTGAATAACTTTTTTTTCAGATGTGGAACTGGTGGGGACTTTTGATATTTTATTTTTAATAATGTTCTCAACATCTGTACCTATTTTCAGCTCTATGCGAATTATTGCAAACTTACCAGTATTTTTTCGACTATTTTGATCAGACTACTGATAAGAAAAAAGTTTATTTTTTAGTCAGTATTGCTAAGTTATTTTACATTTGTTTGAAACAAAATTTTACTTTCTACATTTTACTATTTCATATTTTTAACTAAATTTAAGTTTTTAATTTTCAAAATCATATATAGATTCTATAAATCATAAGTCTTTTACTTATATATATATACATATATATATATATATATATATATATATATATATATATATATATATATATATATATATAGAGTGTGTCATACTTTTTTTTTTTGAATTTTGACTCGCATAATTTAAAAAAGGGTGAGGTATAATATTACAAGTTCAGAACCGTCAACAACAACAACAAAATAAAGTTTTAGCTACCAGGGAACCAGAAACACTATTTTACCAAAAACCCTGGGGGAGGGGGAGGTATGAACTTAAAAAATTGAAGTATTTTTAAAAAAAAACATACAAAACGCAAAAAAACGTCATCTCTATATAAAAAATAATATAATTATTTGTATAAAAACAACTAGAGTGGTTTGCTCCCCTCCCACTACCTCCCACTAAAACTGTAAAATTAGGTTGTTATAGAATTAAAAATAAAACTTTCATATAGATCCACAAAACATCTACTGGCACATTAAAATAAAGTACAATAAAGATTAATTCTTAAACATTGTCAAGCCAATAAGGTTTTGTTTAGATAGATTTCGTGACATCAACTTCTGTGACAACTCTTGTCCTTTAATCCAACCATCTCTTCTATCTTCTGTAAAAATATTTTCGCAAGCCTGGGTAACTTTTTTTACATATCTTTCGACAGCTTGAGTGTGTTGAGTATTTTGAATATCGAGTGACTGGTGTTGAAGCAACTTAAGCTGGTAAAGAACATGTTTTGGTCCTTCTGTCCAACTATATTTAACTTTAATGTTCAATATAGTTGGACAAACTAGACAGGAAAGTACACTCCTACAATAAACTCAACTAGTTTAAGAAGGTTTTGGGCTGCATTGCCTTGAAGACCATGATGAGATACCCAAATTCTACATATTCTATTGGCTGTTGTTAGCCATCTGGCCATGTTAGCATGGCCAATTTCCAGAAGTCCTAGTTGCTGAGGAACATGACCACTGCGTATAGCTTTCACTATTTGATAGCCATAATACTGATCTGTTGAAAGGTCTTTAACCACATTAATACTCAAGTAATTTAGAGGCTCACCAGTTTCCACTTTACTAAAAAAAAGGGGTAATTTCAAGATTGGTTGCTTCATCAAGTAAGCTTCCAATGGGTCCACTCCATTTTGTACCGCTTTTAGATTCTCTGTCTAACAATTTAATTAAACATTTGAGTGGTAATTCATTGGTATGTAGAGCGCAGGCAATCTGATCCAATTAACTTTCGCCCTAATTTCAGTTCCATAAAGTGCATTACCTCCCAACCAGTGTTTACATTGGTAGAGTCTCCGCCAATTGCTTTTAAGTGTGTACTAATGTTTCTCATTGCAGTATACTCAATAATCTTATCTGCTATAATTTCAGCATGGTTCTTTTTTGCTTCTTTAGCTGGAGTGAAATGAAATAAATATTTACCATCACCAGAACAAACAGTGTAATGTTCTTCTTTAACTTTAGCATGAAACTGTTTATCTGATCCATCTACAGTTAAAAATACTTTAGTAAGATCTTTTCGCCCATCAAAAAATATGCAGTCAATAATCTCTTTATCACAATAATCATCAAACTGAACAGCAACTTCATTCATGACTTTATCCCTAGCTCTCCGAACTTTACTGTGATCTATTATTAATCTGGTGTCACTTTAGGATACAAGTCCTCTATCTACCCATGCTGCAGTAGCTATGGCTGCAGTTGCTCTTAAACCAACACCATATCGAATACTGGCCTATGCAATATTAGAGGTATCTTCATAATTTCAAAAGGTAATGTGGGCACCAACAGTCAGGAGAACAGGATTGCTCAGAACAAAGAGATATTTTACAGTTAGACTCTACCAAATCAAATAGTTTGTCAATAATTAAATTAAACTTTTGTTTTATAAATTTACTTGCTCTTTTTTGAGAAATCAGGATAGCTTTGTTCCATGCAACTTTAAGTCTTGTTACCAAATTATGTTTTAAACTAATTACGGGAGGCACAAATAAAACACTGGCCATTTGTCATTTTTCTGAAAGTTTATCATAAATATCCTGGATCAAATCAGAATTACTATAGTTTCTTCTGTTTAGTTTGCTTGTTTCTCTTAAAAAAGTACCATATCTTAGGACATCTCTTAGTGTTTGCAGTTCAGCTGTTGGCAACTCTTTTCCAGATCCTAAATATTGAGGTAGACAAGAATCATTTTTCTATCTTGTTCCAGCAGCCATTTTAAATTTAATTATACTTTGTATATAGTAATTTTGAAAATTAGAAATATATATATATATATATATATATATATATATATATATATATATATATATATATATATATATATATATATATATATATATATATATATATATATATATGTATATAAATTAGTAGAAAATCACTTAGCAAAATTTTTTCTCATTTAACACTGTGTTTCATCAATAAAGACTCATCAGAAATAAATGATCAAATTAATAAAACTTCAATTTATACCAAAAATTAAATTACAGGAAGTCACATGTCTTAACTACTGCAATTTTTCACTTATTGTGTAATTTGCTGACACTATTGTAAAAAGAATTCTTTAGAAATGATTACTTAAGCTTTTTTAAAAAATTATATATTTTTTTCAAAGGGGAGTTAATGTAACTATTATTTGAGCTCACTTATTTTTATAGTTTTTTAGGAGAAACTTATTTTCGTGCCTGCATTTAGAAATAAATTCTGATTTTTTGTTTAATAAACATTCTTGGTTTGTATGTGTAATTATTTCAAATTTTTCTTGTAGACATAGTATGCATTTTTTGGAAATATTGTTATATGCAGGCACTGTTTTAAGGATGGACCAATTCAGTATAAAATCATCAATATTTTTATCTTTTAATTCCCATATATATTTTGACAGCATGGTGTCTTTTGAATACTTTTTATTTTTAAAAGATTGCTTATGATTGGCAAAACGTTTTTTCCATTCACCTTCTGTTATGCCAATATATTGTTTATCAGGTACATTCTTAGAGGAGACAACACATTTATAAACCACATTTTTTGATAAGCAACTTCCACTCATTGGACAATTGTTTTTTTGTTTACAATTACAATTTTCTGTAGTTTTTTCATTTTGAATTTCTTTTTTGTTTAACAAAGCATTGTTGTGACCTTTTATAATTCTTTCCATATTTTTTGTGCAACTGTAGCTAACTTTAATAGTATTTCGATTAAAAATTTTATGTAATTTATTAGAGAGCGGGAAATGCTTATCGATCAATTTTAAAAACACTTTTCCTATGTTTGTGGAAACATTTTTGCTATATGGGGGGTTTTTTTCTATCATAATCAAAAATAAAAAAAGGGGGGAAGAGATGTAAATTAACGCCACAAAACCTTGAAAAAATAATAATTTTTAAGTATTCATAAAAATTTCTAAAACAGTATAACTATTAAATAAATTTTACATATCCTGCATTCTTATCTTCCTTTCCTTATTCCTAATTTCTTAAGATAAGGTTGTTGTAAAACAGATATAAGTCTAAAATATTGAAAATGACCCTGAAAGTATGAAAATATCAAAAATTCACACTTTTCGGCAATTTTCAAGGCAGTTCCCTGGTAGCTTAAACTCATTTAAATTCAAATTTTTTGATAGTTCTGAATTTCATATGTTAAACCTTGCCCTTTTTTAAAAAATGCCATTGGTAAATATGAATTTTTGAGTTTTGACCAAAGTATGACACACCCTAATATATATATATATATATATATATATATATATATATATATATATATATATATATATATATATATATATATATATATATACAGGTCGCGACAAATCGACAAATGTGTGAATCAGGCTTGGTCAGGAAGCGGGAGCGATCGCTCTCGAATACTAACCACGGAAATTATATTCAGTTGCGAAAAACTGGCCAGGTTTTTTAGTCATTTTGAGAACATTTAAGTTTTTGTATGAAACAAAAAATTTTTGTTTTACAGACATACATGGAAGCATAAAAAACTTGAATGTTCTCAAGACATCTTGGTGCGAAAGAATAAAAAGAATATTCCCGAACACTAAATACCCGCCAAATTAACGAACAAACTAATTATATTGGTTCAAAAAATACGCTGACTAAGCGAAAGAAAGTTCTAGAGTATTCTGTTGAAATGCTTTAGTAATTGTATTATTCACGATTTGTAACGTTTTGAGATTTCTAGCATTATTTGTTTTAAGAACATATATTATTCGTTTACAAAAATAAATGTTTTAAATATATATTAAGTTGTCAAAATTTTAAAAGTTTATTATAAATTATAGATTTTATTAGTATATTCTTATTTTTTATTTAAAAAGTATGTATTCTTTATGTAAATGTAATTTTGTGTATCTATTTTTTATCGTAATGTATATTTTAAAGCAATTTTAATGAATTAAACAAAGACTTAAAAAAATAATTGCATTTTCCACAAAGTTATAATCGTTAAAGTTAATAAAACTAATTATGTTACAAACGAAGTTTCTGGATACTAAACACAAGTAATGCGTACAAAGTAACTCTCGGATAAACAAGAACCGCGCCTGAGGTCACAACAGAACACAAATATATATAACAATTATTAGATATAAAGAAAAGTTTCTAGTAATTGGTTTACTAACTCTAATTATTTTCGCTTAAGTTGCCATTCATAAGACTCGTTATACTTTTTTCGGCTTTAAATACTAATTAAAATTTAAAAAGCCCACTCACTAAACATCATCAGCAATAATGTGAAGCAGTTTTGCTTCCTCGTCATAAAGTATTTTTAACCTTTTTAGTTGATGTCTATCTTGTTAATTTAATTTCTATAGTAATTCAATGATTTAATTATTTCATTTGTTTATCTTACTAAGAAGAATTGCTTCAAATATGTTAAACTTTTCAAATTACGCGAAACATAAAATAGGTATTAAAAAAATTAACTTTTTTTATTTATAAAATAATTAAACTTAAATAAAACTGAAACTTGCAAACTTTGTGAAATAAATAATATTTGTTTCCTTTTTAAACGATCGTAAGGTGTTACTTTATATAAAAAACATCGTTTAATTTTATAAAAAAATTATAAAAGAGCGATTTTTCGAAAATATTTGTTCTAAACGCAGCTTTATGTTTTTTCGCGTTTAAAGATATTTTATTTGCCTAATTTTTTTATTTTTGTAATTGTCTCTCATCGGTCCAATTAATCTTTTGCGCTTTTTTTTTTGCGCTTTTTAAAATGTTCTCAAAACGACTAAAAAATCTGGCCAGCTTTTCGCAACTAAATATTATTTACGTGGTCAGCAATCGAGAGCAATCGCTCCCGCTTCCCGACCAAGCCTGGTGAATGTCTGCTAAAAAAGAGAAAGAAAAACGAATGTGACGTTCCTATGCTTTTCCTTACACAAATGTTGGTGTTTGCTTAAAATTTTTCAAAATAAACGCAAACTTCAGCAATTTTTTTTTCCAAATAATTAAGCAATTGATTGTTTTTTATTTATTATAAAAAACACATAATTGCAATAAAAAAAACAATTATTAAAATTTAAATGCATTTTCAAAAACTTTAAAAGAAACCATGCTAAAACTACTTTCTTTAATAGAGCGAAAAAAGTAATTATGTTCGAGCATGGTTTTTGCATGCGTTTACAAAAGCATTCAAAATTTTACTTAAAATGACTGCATTTGCAATTACTTTTAAAAAAACCATGCTTAAACTTAACAATTGTTTTCTTCAATAGCGTGGTTTCTTTTTTTCTTATTTTCCTTAAAGTGAAGTAATGTTTGTTTGCATATTTAAAAATAATTTTCAAGTTTTGCTAAAAAATACATAATCTAATAGAATATATAAAGTTATTATAAATATTATAATTTTAATTTTTTTATTGTGGGATTAACACAAATAATATAATGTTTTTATTAACTTATTATTAAATACTTAATATACTATTATTTTTAAAGTTTTTTTAAAAAATGACAAAACAACTAAGCATCTTTTCGATGTTAAATAAAGATGGTACAGTGGAGCGTAGTATTAAACGCAAAGGAGAAAAAGAGAGAGAAACTAAGCATGCGAAAAAAAAGTACAATTACTTGGATTGTGCTTTGGATATATGACCAAAAGATATTAAATTTATGTTTCAAAACACTGTAAATGGATTGCCGCATGCAATAAAAAAAAACGGGCAACAACTAAGCTGGATTCATATTGACAAATCAAATGAGTGTTTCTCTTGTTGGGTTTGACAAAAGTATCCAAATATTAGCAATGCAACCGAATTAGTAACTATGGGATGTAAATTTTGGAAAAGAACATACTTGTTATGCCACAATAAAGATGTTGGGCATAAAGCCTGTATTTCTAAATACCGAGAGAACCTTCACAATACAGCTCCAAGTCTTGAGAAAACTGTATGGACATCAATTTTAAGAACTACTGAGAATAACCAAGAAAATTTGAACAGACTTTTTTCGATATCATATTTTGTTGTTAGAGGATCTTGCATTTAAAAAATATGCTGTGCGAGCTACAAAAGCTAAATGGAATTAAGTTGGGCAAGAACTACTCAAGTAACAAAGTTTGCAAAAACTTTGTTTTGTCAATTTTGTCTGACTTAAAATGTGACTTAAGTTTAGACGTATCAAGTGCTCATTTTATTGCAATTTTATCTGATGGTTCTACTGATAAGAGTATTAGTGAACAAGAAACAGTTTTTTTAAGATTTGTTAAAAATGGTAATCCAATAACTATATTTGCTGGTATTAACTCACCACTGACAGTTGATGCCGATGATATATTAAATGCAATAGAATTTGTTTTAAAAAGTTTAACAACAGCCAAAATAAATCTAGGTTTATATTTAAACAATATCTATGCAAAAACTGTAAATGTTAACTTTGATGGTATATCGGTAATGTCTGGCAATAAAGCTAGTGTTCAAACTAAAATGCGAAATAAAAACTCCAGTATAGTATATACCCACTGCGTGGCGCATAGATTAGAACTTTCTGTGTTAGACTCAATAAAGTTTGATATTTATTTAAAAAAGTTTGATGACAACATTACAATAGTTAGTTTCGTTTTCACTATTATTCATCACAGCGAACAAAGGAACTGAAAGAAATAGCTTCTTTTTTAGATGAAGAGTTTAAACAGCTTGAGAGATTGAAAAATATTTGTTGATTAGCCAACCGGGAAAGGGCATTAAGATTGCTTGAAACTGACTATAAAGTTATATGATTTAGAAAGATGCAAACGAGAAAGACAAAACTGCACAGAAAGCTAAAGGATTTTTGTGTTTCATGAAAGGCCCACAATTTTTATTTTATTTACATTTTATTCAAATTATTGTTAAATCACTAACAACATTGTTATTGGCGTTTCAAAAAGAAGAAATTTTAATTTGTGAGATTTTGTTTAAAGTTGATGCAAGAATTGCTATTCCAGGCTCAAATATTGGATGTTTACTAGATAATTTAGAAGTAAAAGAAGATCAGTTAATCTACAAAGGTATTGATTTAACAACATTAAAAAAGCATAATTTAAAGAGAATTGGTGAGATTGTTAGACAACAACCAAATGATTATTTTGATTATTATAATAAAAAATATTTTATTAAAGTTATTGATGGAGCAAAAGAATATATAGACAAACGGTTCTGTTGCAATTTCAATCAAGAGCCATTAAATTTTTAACTACAATCTTTCATTGTTGAAACTGGCCAAAATTCTTTACAGGTTCGCTAGAGATAAAAAAATAAGAATTTAATGAAAAAGTGTTTGCACTTTTGATAAGCAGAGAAACTTCTAATTTATGTGTATTGCAGTGGCCTTTATTTAGGGAGAAAGTCTCTAAACAAAGGATAAGTTCATTGTTGAGCATTTATAGTGATATCTTGTTCGAAAATGAATCTGAGTTGGCAAGTATAAATGTCTTGTTAGAGATTATGCTAACTTTCAGCGCTTCAATGGCAAGTTGTCAACACAGTTTTTCTTGTAAGAACTTACAAAAAAAATTTTTGTGAACTTCATTAAATAACAACACCTTAGAAGATATTATGTGTATAAAGCTTGATGGCCAGTTAATTAAAGACTTTTTGCCCCATAAACATGTCAAAAATTGGATTGACGCAGTAGTTGGTATTCGACATTTGGCCATAATCAAAAAGGCCATAAATCAAAAAGTTCTAGCGATTCTTAAATCCATTTATATAAATATAAAAATAATATATAAATATTAATGAGACACCATTTTGCAATTTATATTTCTTTAGCTCCAATTATTTTAATTTTTTTATGTTTATGCTTATATTTTATGAATAAATAAATTTGAGGAACTAAATTGAAAAAATTTTTTTTTTATCATTGATAACAGTTAATAATCAATAATTTGTGTGTACTTTGCAAATGCGTGAAAAATTGTTTTGTAAATATGACAATTGATTAAATTTAATAAGCATCTTTGATATATCCAAAAACTTATTAACTAGAATAAAAATTTATTTGAATATAAAACTCCCTTATTTGACATGTATCTCTTAAATTAGATGTTCTTCAATAATTTAAGATACAAACGTCAACACCAATTTAAAAAAACGATTTGCCGTGCCTTGATATATATATCAGGGCTCATTAACGCAAAAAAATTTAATCGCGAAAAGAAAAAAAAATTTGGGGTTCTAAAAAAACTCATAAAAATTATTGGTTTCAAAAAACAAAGAGTTTCTCCTAATAATATTTTTTTAATTGCGTTTTTCTTGAAATACATAATAAGTAAAATGATGTGTTTTAAAAAATGGTTGCAGAAATAGTCATAGAAAACTATTTAATATGTTCATACTGACAATAAAACACATGTTTTTTTTAAAAAGTTATTAATTGTTATTGTAAAAAGCTATAAAACAACAAAAAAACAAACTGCAAAGTTGTTTTAAAAATATAAAGAGCTTGTGTTAATATAAAACAATTATGTGACACTGTTTTGTGCTATTTTATACAGTTTATAACATTAATAACATAAAAAGCGTTTAAAATAAAACGAAGCAAATAAATAAAATTGTTCTAATTAATAAATTAAAACATTATCGTCATAAAACTTTATATTTACACAAAAACATGCCTTAGACCATACAAGTCTACAACCTATAGATCAATCAAGTAAGATCAAATCAAAAAAACATTAGATACCACATTTTTTATAATTTATTGTTCCTTGATCTAGCATACTAAAAAAAGCATAATTAAGTCTTTTGCCTTTTTCAACTTTTCGCTTTAACAACCTTTTAAAATATTACTGGCTTCCACACAGAGATTTAAAGTAATTTAAATTCAAAAGTACTTTAGGTTAAATGAAAATCTCTGCAAGAAAGAGCAAATTCTATTCGTTCTATATCTCAAGCCTTTTATTCAAACTATAGATTTAGCGTGACATACTTTATGACAAAAACATTTCCATTACTTTGACATTTGACAAACATTTCCATTACTTTTAAGAATTGCCAAAAAAAAAGCTAAATTAGTAATAAAAAAAAGTAAATAATATATACATTATTTACTTTTTTATATATATATACATTATATATATATATATATATATATATATATATATATATATATATATATATATAATATATATATATATATATATATTCTCATCATAGGTATTTATTCATATTATTTACAATTAAATCATACTTTCAGGAAAATAGGATAACATTTACATGGTTTAAAAAATCATTCACTATCTTTTTTAATTTTTTTGTTAACAGATTTTTTTCCTGACATTTCTAACTTGTTCAACAACAATTCAATCGGGTTTAAATTAGGCAACTGAGGCTACTATTCCTTATATTTTACTTTTTTTTTATGCGGTAGTGGTGTAGTAATAGAGCGCTCGCTTCATAAACGAGTGGTTCCGAATTCGATTCCCACCACGTCCCTGGTAGTACCGCGCTCAACTCGTTTCTCCGCGCAGCGGCCTTGTTCGTCAAGGTTTGTGTTTCGGAGTTATAGAGTTGAGAGAGGGTTATAGCCACAAAATAAGTAGCCTCCTCGTCTGTAGTGGCCTTCTCGACCTTAAGGAGGTGAAGTAAAATAAATTAAAAAAAAAAAAATTTGCGACCTACAATTCTTTTTCCACATGGAAATACCTGTTTTAGGAGAATGTTGTAGTATATTTTTTATCCATTGTGCCCTCAATTTGTACATCACTAAATTTGTTTCTAGCAAAGTAACTTCAGACCATGACTGATCCTCCATCATGTTTGATTGTTGGAATCATGCATTCTTTTATTATGCGTTCTCCAATTAAACATCAAACATTTTGTCTACAATTTGCTTTAAAAATTTGGAAGTTTGATTTGTCAGTGAACAATACTTTTATTTACTGTTTTATGCTTTCTTTGCTCTCATGACTGCTTTTTAAGAAACATTTTCCCTGTTCAATAATCTTCTTTGTGTAATGCCACAATAACAATTTAACTCTAAAAGATTTTTTTCTATCAAAACGTAAAATCTTTGAACTTTCTCTCCTTAATTAAGAAAGTTATAAGATAATGAAGTTTCTTTGCAAATTAAAGCTATGGTAGTTATGGTAACAGTTATGATATATGGCAAGTATGGTAAAATATTTGTGGGGAAAAAAGACATCAAAACTTATTTTAAGATAAGTTAATTTTTTTTTATTTTAAAAAATTCATAAGTTCAAAAGGGCAATGTCACTACGCAAAAAAAAAGAAAACCTTTACTATAATGCCTTAATAAAAAAGTTTAAATATATATATGTATAAATAAGTAGAATATATATATATATATATATATATATATATATATATATATATATATATATATATATATATATATATATATATATATATATATATGTATATATATATATATATATATATATATATATATATATATATATATATATGTATGTATATGTATAAATAATAGAATATATAAATACACAGAAAAGTTATAGGTTAAAAATTTTATTAAGTATCTTTAGTATTTTTAGGAAACTTATATAATGCTGTTTTTTAAGTCTGACGACTTTGACAATGCCAACATAATTACAGCAAAATTTTGTTTTTATGCAGTTAGCTATTATGTGATTGTCCAGAATTGAAATCCTTTTATATTTATAAAAGTGCGTGTGTCTTATTGTGTGTCTAATATGTAAGAAGGCCATGTAGATGGATATTTCAGTATGTTGTTGTCAATGACATTTTACTTCCAGCTAAATCCACATTTATTAGAAAAAGAAAGTATGTAATCAAAGACAAACTGTTTTTTTCCTCATATAAGTATTTTTTTTGCTTATGTTGTAGGATTGACATATTGCAAAGAAATGTTGTATGGTATAGAGCATGTATAAGGGCAGTAAGTTATGATATTTTTCTTAGTAAATGATTATAATGTGGCATAGAATTTTTTGTAGAATTATGTGGCATAGAATTTGTATTATATTTTATTTGATTAAAAGGGTACAGCATGCACAAAAACACGTGGTGAGGTTCGTGGAGGAGGTAGAAAGCCATGGCAGCAAAAGGGACTGGGTAAAGCTAGACAAGGAAGTATAAGAGCTCCACATTGGAGAAAAGGTTATATGTTGCTTAATTATTAAATCAATTTTTTTTTTGTTTATTATTATTTTTGTATATTACAGGTCTTATTTACACTATTTATACTTTTTATAATTTATTACTAAATTATTGAAGCCGAATAGTTTTTCTTCTTATGTAATAAGTTATTATCAACTCAATCTATTTTTATGTATTAACATTATTATGTACTAACATTATTTCAAACTCTGTCAGGTTTATGGTTTTATAATTTAATATCTTTAAATATTTAAATATTTAGATTTTGTCATATCTATCGTTTCATATGTTGGTCTCGTCAAATACGAATTTTAGATTTTGCCATGTAGGTGGTTTTCTATCTAGGTCTCCACTAATATGCACTATTTTTCGTTTTTTTTGCATGTATTTCACAATTTGTATTTCAAAAAGCAGCAAAATAACTGTAATAAAAATGGTGCCTAACAGTAGCAAGAGTGGTGTAGCGAATAATATAAGAGAAAATTCGTTGTGGTTTGGCGGTGAGTTGTCACATGTTTTCATCCATATTGATTGGAGTTCATTTAGTTGATTGTCGTCTTGAGATTGTATAATAGCTTTTGATAACAAGTCTTTTAATGTTGAGTTTTTTCTAACAGCAATTCCATAAAATGTTTGTCCTTCAGATGCTGGAGTAATTTTCAAAGTACATTGAGAGAAATTTGTCATCATTGCCAATAAAAATGGGTATTCATTTATGTAAGCATTAAGTTCACTAAATAAAGGAAAAAGATAAAAATAATTTATGTAAAATATAGAACATACATAAAAATAAATATATAAATATATATAGGTTTTTTTTTTAATCATGGCACCTTATATACTTACATATTTACTCTATATATATATATATATATATATATATATATATATATATATATATATATATATATATATATATATATATATATATATATATATATATATATATATATATATATATATATATATATATTGGGAGTGTAACTTAATTCGTGCTGTTTTTTTTTCAAAAATTGAGGTTTTATTGCAAAAAAAAGGTTATACATTCAATGTTTAAAGTATTGTCCATCAGGCTGGCAGGTTGTGGATTCAATCCCAAAAGAACTTCTCCAGCTTGGTGACCAAGAACGAATCAAGCCAAATTTTGATACCATCAAATGAAGTGAAGCGTATTCTGGTGAGGGCATTCTACATCGATCGGAGTAAGTGGTTGTCAGAAAGGGCTATGTCTGGGCTATAAGACAGGCGAGGTAGAATTTCCCAGCTGGTGTTTTCCAAATAATTTTTAACCGGTCTTGTAACATTGATGTTGATGGTTAGCCAGGCTTCACATACGATTTCTTGTGCTTAGAGTTATCATAGTGAATCTATTTTTCATCACCAGTAATAATCTGATGCAAAAACCACTTCCTTTGATGGAAGTGGTTTTTGCATCGGATTATTAAGAAATGAGTGCAAGAGCGGTGAAAAGCTCTCCTAAAACGAACATGGCGAGCTATACGAGCTGCTTCTCTAAATATCTTTAGACGAGCATTGTTTTTACTGCTTATAAAAAAAAATTATATTTTTTTTATTGTCATAAAATGCAGGCATTTTAAGAATTGTTTAAGACAATTATTAAAATAACTGGGTTTTTTATTTTAGTCACAATAATAATTAAACTTTTGCGAGAAAAAGTTATATTTTCGCGAGAGCTGTAAATTGCTCCTGTAATCTCGCTTCCTTCTGAGGCCTATATATATATATATATATATATATATATATATATATATATATATATACACACACACACACACACACACACACACACACACACACACACACACACACACACACACACACACACACACACACACACACACACACACACACACACACACATATATAAAGGATAAAAAAAATTTACTTTTTGAATAGCATTTCAACAGCAGTAATCAATAATTAAATGTATAAAACATTGTTAAAAATCTGGAGAAAAATATATATATATATTTTTAATATTTATTTATTTCATTCTTATTAATTATTATTTAATTCTTATTAAAGTTTAGAGTTTTAAGTTTAGTTAGATACTTTAACTTAAAAGTTCAAAGGTTAAAACTTCAACAAAAGTTTTAACCTTTGACACATATATGCAACACAATGTAGAAATTGTAATAGAGTTTTTTAGCAGCATCAATGTTTATGTCAGTGTTACTTCCCATGTCTGCTGTTTTAAAGGTTTACTGCAACAAGCTTAGAACCCAAATCCACACAAAAAAAATCTAATTTATAAAATTTGTATTGGAATACTATTAATACTGGAAAGTATTAATAAATTCTGTTAATACTTTCCAGAGAGATTCTGTTAATTCTGTTTCCAGAAAGATTCTGATAGCAGAGGTAGTCAAGTAGCAACAATAAAAACTAAAAGCAATACTACATCTCAAAGGAATGTTAACTAAAGCTTGATTTCCAATAAAAGTAAATAAATGTTGTACAACAGTTGTTAAGTAATTGATTTGTTTCTATTTCCAAAACAATTGTTTTAAAACATTTTGTACAACAAATTTTGTTAAAACAGTTGCAGAACAATTTTTGTTGTGCAACTGATGTAAGTTGCAACATACACTAGAAATAATTTTTATTATAAAAGTTATTGTGCAACTGTTGTACGACAGCAATAGTTGCACAATTCAACTAGAAATATTGAAAACCAAGCTTAAAAATAACAGATCAGTGTTGAACAGAATTAACACAGTGTAACAACTTTTTCCTTCATATTGTTTTGATTCTTATATTCAACATATTGTTTTGTGATTTAATTACAGTAGATTTATATTATAATATACTTTGAACCATTTTTAAACAATATTTACAAATTTTGTATACTTTTTTTCAATATTTTCTATACAAAACAACTTTTATCTGTTTATAAATAATTTTTTAGTAAAAAAAAGTGTCTAAAAGTTGTAAATAAGAAAATGGGAAAAAAAAAGGCATGAGTTCTGAAAAAAAGTAATTATTTAATATCTTCTCACCAATAAGCATTACTTGATAATTATTTAATATCTTCTGAAAGTTAAGCATTACTTGATAAGTGAAATATCAAAAAAATGTGAGATATCATGATGCACCGTGAACCAAATCAAAGATAAATTGAAAAATGGCTTCCCATTAGATATTCAGAGGCAAGGTGAATGTGGTTGAAAAAAAAAAATAACACCAACGTATGAGAAAAAGCTAGTGAAAATAGTGAAAAAAAATAGATTTGCTACATACTCAACAATTACTAGCAAGTGAAATGAGGTGGGACTAAATGTAGTAACAATCATTGTTCAATAAAGTTTGCATAGATTTGGCATCAGAAGTAGAAGGCCAGCACTAAAGCCAAAATTAACCAAGTCTCAGAGAAAAAAAGGGCCTGAATTGGGCAAAGAGGTACAGTCGTTTCACAGTTAATGACTGGAAATTGACAATTTATTATAATGCAAAAATATTTTTTTTTCCTAGTATTCTTGTGTTTGTATTTAGTGATGTTTTTATTCTGTTTTCTCCAGTTATGCTTCAGCCATCAGTCTACCATAGAAATTATGGCTCAAAAGGCTTAATATGTAAAAAGGGCTTCCAATGAAAAATTTTATAAAGATTGTATGATCCAGACAGTTAAACATCTTCTTAAAGTTTTGGGATCTTTTTAACTGTGTACAAAATCCATAATTAAGCGTGTGTGTGTGTGTGTTTATGTATATATATATATATATATATATATATATATACACATATATATATGTATGTATATATATACATATATATATATATATATATATATATATATATATATATATATATATATATATATATATACATATGTATACATATATATATATGTATATATATATATATATTTATTTATTTATATACATGCATATACATATATACAATATGTATGCTTATATTATTATTCACAAAGTATTTTAAGTTTCAAAATAACAAAAGTTACTGATATTAGTATTGTGTTACCCAGAGATGACCTTTTTTATTCCATCACTTGCATTTTTAACATTATATTTATGCTGAGACATAAATCGATAAATTCTATTAAGTTTCTCATCTTGTGCATTTTTGAAGAAATCTTCGATACTTGTTGATGCAGTTGTTCCAAATTTAAAGTTTGTTGTTGGATTCGTCATCTAAAAGTGTATTAGTATATGTATGTAAAAATTGTATTAAATTATAACTTTTTTTTAAAGATTCTTATTGCATGTATTTGTAATCAAATATTACCTTTGTATCTTTAAATCCTTTGAATATATTTTCTGGTTTTGTAACTTGATTTGCTGTCAATGAAGCTGTGTAGAGAGCTGTCCATGCTACAAAAGCAAAAGCAAACACAACAGCTGTTGTTCTGCCCCCAGAAGTTGATGGATTTATTTTACCTAAATCTTTTTGAAACATTAACCCTGTTATGTATAGAAAGCAGTCATTCCATTTAAAAGGCAAGAACTCTTTAATTTTTGGACCTAATTTCCACTTTCTGTACAATGTAAAGTTATCAAAAGTGTACACAGTTAAATATCCAGCAATAAAGAGTATTATAAGTGTGTACCGTGGTGCTGGTCCTAAATTTGCAATGAAGTTCCAATTCAAATAATTGTTATCCAGTTCATTTAATGCAGTTATTATACCAAGATCAACGGCCATAAATGGGGACGTAAAATCAACAAAGTTAGATCGAATTAAACTTATAGTAAGCCCGGCAATAGCCAAGTCTGCTTTTTGTTCAATTATATCACCAATCATTCCATTAAATTTCATAGTTGTACTGTTATATCCGCCATATTTTTGATCTTCTACAAGATACAATTTATATTTTAAACTAGTGCGTGCCCTTAAAATATTTAGAAAATCAACAGTATATCCAAAACAACATGATTTTATCCAATTTTTTTGGTTATTTACATTATTAGCGAATTCACACACTTCTGTGTTTTCTTCGCAAGAACTTGTATTTATATTATATAGGTAATCTGCAAAAAATAGAAAGGGCGGCTCAATTATTGATACTACCCGTAAAACTTCTTGTATGGTGAGCCCAAGTTTTTCTTTTAAATTACTTTCTTCAATATATGGTATATATGTTATGTTCTGATGTTCTTGATGCATTTCAAACAACATTTGCCATTGTTTATTTTGATAAAGCTGTACTTCGATAGTGTTTTTATATAATATATCATCAATCCTGTAATTAAAAGTTGAACAAAAATTATAAAAAAAGTAAAATGCAACCATTATGATACTAGTGATTATTTTATGAATGAATAATAATGGTTACCATAAACATTTGTAACAATCTTCTAAACAATCATTTTGTTTATAAATGTTCTGTTGTATGCCTGTAAAGGTGATAGTCACTTCAGGAATTTTTTCATAAACGTTATGTTGGATAACCCATATTTTTTGAACCTGACTTGGAGAACTTATTTCAAGATAATTAAAAAGTGAAGTTGTGATATGGACTGGTGTTAAAGCAATGTATAAGCGTTGGGGTTCATTTAAACTTTTTAATTTGTTTATTGTGTTCATTAATAAACTATTTCTGACTTTAAATACTTCTATTGTAAAAAATAGATTTTCGCTATTGTTTTTTTCCTGCAATAATGATTTTCTTATCATTTCTACAAATTGTTCTTTGCATTCTCCATCATGTATGAAGATTCCAATCCAATTAATATCCAAAAGTAATGCAATTTGTAAAAACATATTGATGTAAGGGTGATTTGGGTTGTTACAAACATTTTGTGAATCATTAAAACTTTTATCAAATTTCTAAAGTAATAAATATATTTATTAATACTTAAACTGATATTCAAGCAAATCTCGGCAGTTCATATTTCATAAGAGATTTTATTTTTTAAATTTTTTAGATTTTTTTAGCTTTTATTTTTTAAATAGGTCTAGAGTAAAGTTTTTTTTTTTTTTTTGGCGCTCAAAAGAGTCTTCAAACTTTTTATTACTATATATATTATTTATTATTGTACTAGCTTATTATTATTATTTTTATTGTTATTATTATTATTATTACTATTATTATTATTATTATTATTATTATTATTATTATTATTATTATTATTATTATTATATATATATATATATATATATATATATATATATATATATATATATATATATATATATATATATATATATATATATATACACACCTTGTAAAGCTACTCACCGTATAAAATTCGTATTCATTTATTAAGTTATGAGTTGAGGATAAAAAATAAGAAATGACGTTTTCTATAGTCTTATCTACTAATAGTTGCACAATGCACGCAGAGAGACTTTCAGAAATATACTTTGTTATTAAGATCATATTATTACTTTCGTAAACTAAGTTACTAGTTTGAATTTCACACGTAGAACTATTAAACGTCGTTATTCGAATTGCAATCGTGTTCAGGTTTTCAATAATCTGGGCAACGCACTTTAATTGATTGTTGTTGACAAGCGTATTGTTGACCTGTGCTGCGTTTAAAATAATTGCGCAAAAGATTATTGCATAAAAACTTTGCATTGTGTAATCAAGTTTATATTTTATCTAAAAATTTTGCCATTTCTCGACATCATGTGTTTTAAACTTTTCAGCTTTTATTTGCTTCATTGTTTTTTTATTTTATTTGTTTTTGCGCTCTAAAAAATAATTTTTTTTTATTGTTAAATTGTTTTTTATCTGTAATAAATTCGCGTTATAATTAAATTACTATTCGACGTTTGCAGTATTGAATTTTTTTTGAATTTATTAGTATATTTTTTATTTGTTAGCGCTTTTTTTTATTATTAAAAAAAATATTAATTTTTTTAATCGTAAAACAAATTCATTGATGAATTTAACGTGATGTATTAAAATTTTACAGTTTAATGTGTCAGGTGGTCCTAAGCCAAAAGGTTCCTATTTAAAAACTTATATATATGACCATTTGGCGAATTTTATATGGCATATAAAATTTGCCAAATGGTCACACACGAGTTCTTATGTTTTTATTGATTATATTTTCGCCTTTAAATATTTTATTCTTTTTTGAAGGATGATGTATTAAACGTGATGTATTAAAATTTAATTTTACAGGCGGTGTGTCAGGTGGTCCTAAACCAAAAGATTATTCCTATGAACTACCCTTTAAAGTTAGAAGAATGGGTTTACGTACAGCTCTTTCTTGCAAGTTCGCGCAAGTAATCACTTAATTAAATCTTTAAATTATTCTTTTTGATAGTTGTACCGTACGTATGATTATTATTCTGTACGTGAGATAAATACCGTACGTAAGATTATTATTCCGCACGTAAGATTATTACCGTACGTAAGATTAATACCGTACGTATGACTATTAAATGTTGATTATTAAGTTTATTATTTTTTCATGTATTTTTATTTTATTTTGGAAAAATCATTTTTTTTTTTTTTTGACACTTGTACTGCACTGTGTGTATTATTTATAATGGATGTGCTGTATTATACGTAAATCTTTTTAATTTAACTGCTTTGTATTCAATGCCGTGGCTAGACGGTTTGTCCCCTCCTTCCCTCCCCCCTCCCTAAAAAAATCAACAAAAACCTTTCATTAGAGCCCCGAAATTTAAAAAAATTTTCCACTAGGCATTACTTAAAAATAAAATGCAAAAATTAGGCTTCTAAAATTCGCTGCCCAACCACCCTCATTTTTAGGGTGTCTGGGGTATCCTAGCCACGGCTCTGTTTTTATACGTTGCGGCTATATTAACTTCTATTAAACCATGAATATTGAGTTTTGTGATTTTGTTCACATTGCTATTTATTGTTGTTGTTTTATTTTTTTATTATTATTGCACATTTTTAGGGTGACTTGACAGTGGTGGAGGATTATAATAATCTTACAGAAACGGTAAACGTTTTAAACGCAGTTTTTCATTTCAAGTGTCCTTTTTGTAATTACGTTAGGAATAAAAATATAAATTTTGACTACGATGCAAAAAAAAAGTATTTATCTTTTTATTTTTTTTTTTAGAATTTTTCAGATGCCGTGACAAGTTTATCTTTGCAAAGCTCACTTTTTGTGGATGGGTTTGAAAACTAATACATTTTTTTCTCACTGTATATTTATGAAGATCTCTATATTTATTTCTACATCATTATTGATAATTTAAAAACCAAAAAACATTTTTTACAAATTTTCTGGCAATCGTAATAATATGTGATATAAAAAAAGTACATTGTCCAATATTGACGAACAATCTATATTAAAAATGTACTTTGAAGTATCTTTTTTTTTTGTCTTATTATGACATAACTAAAACAAAAAATGTCTTATTTTTTAACGAAACTTAAATTTTGCGATTTTTATTGTTACTGTTCTAAACTTTTTTGGTAAATAAGAAAATATATTTAAATAATTTTCTCATCTGAACGACGCACAGCAAAGTCTGAAGAATTAATTTTTATAATTGAATAAATTTGATTTTACCTGTGAAATATTTACGTATATTCATAATAGTTGTTATATTCATAATACTTACGTGAATTCATAATAGTTATCAGTTTTTATTTTGTCAGCTCGGAATACAAGCGACGTATCAATAATTTATTAAAATTATATATTAAAATGAAATTTTCTAATTTATGTAAATTTAACATTATGTAAACAAAAAAATATTTTTATATAACGTTGCAAAATTACGTTACATAAAAAGAATTTTTTTCATTAACGTAATGTTAAATTTACATAAATTAGAAAATTTCATTTATATATATAATTTTAATAAACTATCGATACGTCACTTGTATTCCGAGCTGACGATTTATACATAAGTTTGTAGTTAATAATTATTCTTTAATAAATTTTTGTTATTGTTTTAATTTTGTTTTGTTTTTAAATCATTTGTCTGCTACTTTTAGATTTGAAAACGATTATTTGGATTCTTTAGTGTCTGGTTTTGAAAAAATCGATTTCAAACCAGCATTGCGTGAGTACATCTTAATTTAACTTTTTCGTTTTAAAGCGCAAATTTTTTGTTATTCTTTAACAAACGATTTTTTTGTACAGTTTTACATGTCTACGGTATGCTGATTCGTTCCAAATTGGTATTATCTTTGCAAGCAGTCCGTATTCTTGAAGAAAAATTATGCGAAGATAATCGTATAGTCACTGACCCTCGCTATGAACTTTATCATCAAAATATGTTACTTGACAAAAGTAACCTCTTCAAAGAGTTTGATCCAAAGAAAAAGGAGTTACGAGGTCGACTTATACCTGAACTTCCGAAAAAATCCATCAGACATAAGCTTCCGATGAGTAGACAAGATCAGTAGTTATTTTTATTTAATGATATTTTTATAAACTGTTTTAACGGTGCCATTTCTCAAGTACAAGTCTTTATTAAAAATTATAAAGAGTTAATTTTCAATACATGTTATTAAATATTGTGATTGGTCACAAAAAAAGATGACATATTAGTGTCTGACAAATTAGAAACTTTCCATTACCTGGTGGTTTTGTTTCAGGAAAAAGTTTTAAAGCATCGCCTAAAAAATAAAAAATTGTACTATATTCATCAATTAAATACTTCTTTAAAAGTATTAACTTTGTACGCGTGCTAGTTAATTCCTTCACGAGGAAGTTTTTCAAAACAACTGCATCTCATTTAACCAGATTTTAAAAAATAAATTATAAAACCAGCTAATAAAAAACCTTTGCAAATGCCACTGATCTTTTAACTTTATAGCCATGTCATCCATAAAGTACGTACGCAGATTTGAGAGAAAGGGGTTTACATAAAAACATACGAATGAGTTCAAGGAAGGTGAAAGGGTGTTGAAGTAGGCGGGTTGATTATCTCTCTCAATTTCTCCTAAAACTTGTTTTCTTTTTTTCATCAAAAGCATTGAATTTTACGAGTGTAAAAACAGTTGTGACTTCTGTCACAACTGTTTTTTATATTTCCTTATATCTCTTCGTACATAGGTTTGTGCAAAGGGGGAAGGAGGGCACTAAATTAGTTGTTTTACTGCGCACATGCTTTATAAATGCCCCTATTCAGAAATATATATAGTAACCTAAAGGCTCTCCGAATAAATTAATTGCGTTTTTTTATATTTGGTAAAATATTTTGCTGTTTTGTATGAATTTAAGTAAAGGTTTTTGAAACTTTCTTTTTTACATCTTTCTCCCACATACTGAATAATTTTTAATATAATGTTTTTACAACTAAAATGTGTTCAGATTAGGATAATTATGAATGTGGTAGTAATTTTTGTACTTATGAATTAAAGTTAAAAAAAACAGTCGATAATTAGAAATTACATAAAAATTATCATGAAGATATGCGATGTTCCCCGGCAAACATTGTTTTAGTGGATTTGCAGTGGACCTATATCGGATTTTTTTAGCGGTTTATTTAAGTTTTGTTCATCAGTTACTACGCAGACCAATAGTGGCTGCCGCTATAAATGGCAAGCCGATAACTTTCAAAAATTTTACTAGTGGCTAATCATCGGCAGCCACTTTTACTTTCGGTCCACTAAGTAACCGACGAGCAAAACTACAACGGTCCGCTCAAAATGCCAATATAGCACCGCTAATAATTCACGCAATGTTTGCTGGGTCTAATCAACAAAACATTTACAAATTGTAGTTTAGATGCAAATAAAGCGTTTGATACTTGCAACTGGGATTTGCTATTTGAGAAGCTTTATTTCCAAAAAAACTTTATCTGTTGTACACGCAATCACATCGCTATATCGTTCTGGTACTGCAAATATATCTTATCAGGGAGTTACCTCAGATCAATTCAGTTTGTCACAAGGGTCTACTTTATCGCCATATTTATATAGCATCTATACCGAAAACATCTTAAATGAAATAGTCTCAGAATGTAAAGTAGGGTCGACGATAAATGGCATCTATACTGGTGTCACTCATACGCAGATGATGTAAAGTCCAACAATCTCTGGTCTGCAAGAACTGATTGACAGATTTCAAACATATGGAATATTAAACTTTATTAAGCTAAACACTGAGAAAACGGAATTTCTGATCTCTGGTAAAAGTTCAATTTCCAACAACATTATTCAAATTAACGGAACTAATATACATCTCCTAAATAAATTAAAACATCTGGGTTTCCAATGGGATAACGATACCAACAAAGACAAAATTGCAACACTTCAAAAAACAAATCTAAATGAACGTATAATGCAGTTTCAATTGGTTGCAATAGCTCTAATTGACAGTGGAAATCGTTTTTGTCAGCCGTCAACAATAGTCCATTTATACAATACCTTGACAGTGCCAAAGCTTATATATGGCCTTGAGCTATGCAACTATGACATTAGTTTTCTAAGAAACATAGACGCTGTTGGAAAAGCAGTTTTAAAATCATTTTTTTGTATTTCAAAGTATAGCAAAAATTACCTACATTCTTTTTTTAAAATAGAAGATATTTCAACTACTCTTCTTCGAAATAAAGTAAACCTATTAATTAGGCTAATAAAAAATCAAACTTGCTGTTCGCTGATAATTAGTCAATTACTGGCAACACAAAATAAAAAATCATTTATAAACGAAGTGATTGCTATATGTAAAACTCGTGGCTTGAACATCTTTCAATGCATGATAGAAGGTAAAAAAATTAAATTCACACTACCTCAAGAAGAACTGCAAGCTGATACTATATCAATATTAAAAGAAGCGTTCCAATTATGGAACTTAAAAGAACAACGAGAAAAATTTAAAACAATGATGGAGGAGAATATTTTTAAAATAGATCTAACCGTCAATTCGGTCTAGTTATTGGCATTAAAGACAAATATTTGGAGAGCCGAGAAGTTAATTTGTAACTGTTTTAATATAAAATGATTTTATTACTGGGTGTTTAATAGAGAATAATAATAATAAAAATTGTACAGCTCTTATTTCATCTATCATTCTAATATTTTTTACTTTAATTTTTCTTGACTATTTACTTCTATCATTTAAATGAAATTTTGCAATTGCATGAAATTTGAAGTAAATAGTAAAGGCTAATTCAAAATAGGTCATATCTAAAATATGTTTTATCCATCAGAAAGCGCTACACCTTTACCAACTTTATTCTCGCTTAAGAAGTAATTTATAAACTTCAAATGTTCTTCTCCATTTGCCTGTCCTAAAGCATATTGAAAAAAAAATCTATTGTTAAAAACTTGATCAATTAGTTTTGTTTACAACTTGTTTCATTGAATTTAGTTAATAAAGCCATACTCGCCGCAAGGAGGGGTGCAATGCACAGTGCATTGGGTACTTTTTACTCGGGCGCAGGGCAGACGATAACCAAATATTTATTTGTTCTACTTTATCAAAATAGATTGATAAGACATTAATGATTTTGATCGTTATGCTCTATATATTAGAATTTTAGTAACTTATTAATATATATTACAATTATCCCAATATTAACAAGATGTCAATTGTTCATTTGTCAACAATACCACAGTTGCATGAAAAATATTCATTAGGCATGTTATTTTTATAAAAAAAACCTTATTTAACCATTTATTCAACAAAACTCAATGTGGTTAAAGTTCCCTACTTGAGATTTAATGATCTATTTTTAGATTTAACAAAAAATATTGTTTCTTACATTTAAGTTCAATACGTAAATTTTAAATTAATCAAACTCAGTAAGTAAAAGTATAATACAATAATTTATAAAAGTTAAATTATAATAGTTCAAATTATACAATGTAATAAACTTATGAATCTATATTGAGCTCTAAAAAATTATTGATTAGTCATAGTTTCTTGACTACCAACAAAACTACAAATGTTGAGTTATAAGGAAAAATATTTTATCTCTCAAGGCAGAAAAAATAACAAGATCTTTCGTTTAGACTTGACGCTGCCAACATGAAGGTTAGAAAATAAATGCACATTTTTGGGTTGGAGTCTTAAAAATAAATCGCCTTTGTTTTCCTGTTTATCTACTATGGTGTTGATAAAAGATAGAGGTTTTGTCAAGGTTAAAAGTCTTGGAAAAAAAAGGTGCGGACATTTCCGAGGTAATTATGGACATCTTAGTTCAAAATGACTTTAATTTAAAAAACTGCTGAGGTCAAAAATACGACAACAGAGCCGACATGTCTGAAGTGTACAAAAGAGTATAAAAGGTTATACTTCAGAAAAATCCTCAAGCTTAAGCTTATGAACTAGCTTATAGTTAATTTCAAGGTTAAGGTTATGAGCACTTTTTTTATTATTATTATTATTTTTTAAGTTTTTCTTTAAAAAAGGAAGCCTTCTAGTAAAATGGTCTCCTCAGCTTTGGGGAAGTAAATTCAGTAAAAAATTAAATCCTTTCAGCATTTGGATTGATAATCGAACTCTTTTGAAATAATTGGATATGATGAGGCGCTAGTGAAAACTTGGCCACAGGCGTCATAAAGAGTCATGGCCTAAATAAATCTTTTTTTTAATGCATAATCTTTTATATATACTGAAAAATATTTCAATACAGATTTCCCAATGCACAGCCAATACTTCAAAACCATGAAGTCAATAAAAACAAAAGATGATTTTAAAAGTAATTTAACATAAGTTTATCAACTGCAGTCGTTTCTCTAATTTCTAAAACTCATTGATTAGCTTTTAATTCAAAAAAAAATTATATATTTAATATATTTATCCTTAAATTTAATATATACTCGTTAACATCATTTTCAAACTTTTTACCTTTTTTTACTGCATTTAGCCTAATTATTTAGTGCTCGACGAACTCGCTTTTAATTACTAGTTTTACAGGACAGGTATTAACCATTTTATGAGTAATTAAATAAAAGTTAAGAGACTTTTAAAAATGTCTTAAATCCAAAAGCCACTTTTCTAATTTTTGCTTCAAAAAACAAAATACCCGGCCATTATATCCATATTTTTTTAAAGGTAATTCTATAAACTGAAGCGCTATTTCGAAGTAGTTTTAAAAGCAATATAAATTCGAAAAAAAAAAATTTTAAAGTTTAATCACTATATATTGCTTGCTAAGCTGTTTTAACAAATTTTTTTCTTGTTTTTTTTTTTTTTTTTTACTTTTATTTAGTAATAGTAAAACTTGTAATTTACAAGGAGTTTACTTAAAATTGTCACAAAAATATGCCCTATTACAAGTGTACGATGTTGTTATATAAGTAACGAATATAGGTTTAAATTTCAAAGAAGTTATGTCAAGTATTAGTGAAAATATTGCATGAACGGTATAATCAAAACAACCAAATTCTGAATTGTACACACTTTTAAAAAATTAGATAATATTTATCATAATAAAACAAAGATGAACTAACACCATGAGATCCAGAATTATAGGATTTGCTTCCTTCAAAATCTTTGTTTCTCTCTAAACACACTTTTTTTAGGTCCCTTCTAACTTAATTCTGTCTTTTAAAATACAAAAAGATTGTTTACGGTATATATACTAATGATCTTGAGAATGTAAATTTTTAATTTACCATTATATATAATGGTAAATTGTGGTTTTAAATTACCATTATATATAATGGTAAATTGTGGTTTTAAATTACCATTATATATAATGGTAAATTGTGATTTTAAATTACCATTATATATAATGGTAAATTGTGATTCATTTTTCTTCAAAAAAACTTTTACGTAGAAAAATCAAAAACATTCTGAAGACCATTAGTACTATCATTGAGACTTATGATATCAGAACATACATTAACTGTAAGTACTTGTTATGCTAACTTGAGCTTGCAAAAAGAGTTTAGTAATTCTATAAGATGGAATATAACTCCTTTTGGATTTATTTCACTTGTCTATCTCTGTTAGGAATCAAATGATATTATTTTTATTTATATAGAAAACAGCCGTGGTGCAGTGGTTAGAGCGCTTGCTTTAGAATTAAAAGATACAGGGTTTGAAGCAATCTCTAAGCATAAGCGATCTCTCCCGCGGTGCTCTATGATAAGACCGTTCTCAGTGGGAAATGAGCTAGCGGCTAGCTAGCTTTATAGCGATTTTAAAGCAATTTTCTTTTCTATTTTATTTTTTCCTAATATCTTTAACATCTTTAAAAATTCGATTTTTAGTGTTGAGTCTATTATAATTATGAGGATAATTAAACTTTAAACATTGCGATTTTGTAACAATGTGTCGCTAGTTAGATATTGCAGTTTTGTAGCTAGCTACAAAATATCTACAAATCTATAGCTGGTTGATAGCTACATATCAAAATTTTTTAGACAACGATTTTATTACGATATGACGCTAGGTAAAATAGCCAGTGGATCTTCAGTTTATTAAGCTAACTGTCCTCATAGCCAAATCGCTGACTTTATCTTTACAAATATCGATAGCTTTTCGCTAATTTAAAAAAAGCTAGCGATTCTCGTGGCCAAATCGAGTACTACTGACATCGATAATAAAATGAGTACTACTGACATCAATATTATTTATTTATTTATTTATTTTTTATTTTTGCCGTTTAATATTACAATAACTAAATATATTTTACAATTTTTTACATTAGTAACGACAGGACTTCTAGAAGATCATGAGGATCTTGTCATGAAGCCCTTTACAATATATGGTTAACTTTTAATAAAAATACAATGTCTGTAGTGACATAATAATACACCTCTATGCAAAAATATTTAAAAACCAAGATAAAATGTTAAAAAGTTAAGATAAAATTTTAAACCAAATAATATACAAAATAAAACAACAACAAAAACAAAACAAAAAAAAAAGCCAATTAAAAATAAATCAAGATATTTTCAATTAAAAATATAATTTTTTTAAGTTTCTGTTTGAATGAAGCAAAAGTCATTTGGGTTGAAAAATCAAAATTTGGTAAGACTATTTTGTTCCAGAGATAAGGACCTCGGTAAGAACAAAAAACTGGTCTTTGCTTTTACGACAAAAAGGGGCAATAAGACTGTTATTAATTCGAAAATTATATTTGTTTTTAGGTTTCATACAATAAAAATTTTGTAATACATTTGGCGACAAATTTTCTCTACATTTAAACATGAAACATAAAATATTAAAGACATTTAGTTGATATACATTTAAAATATTCATTTTTTTAAAAAGTTGTTTCGTGTGAAAAAATCGATTTTTAAAATTTATTACGCGAGTTGCGTGTTTCTGATGAAGGAAAAGAGATTTTAGCTTTGTTCTGTGAGTGCTTCCCCATATAATATTCGCGTAGTTTATATGACAATGTATAAATGAATAATATAATTGTGTTAACTGGTGTTTACTTAATATATTTCTTGCATTGTAGAGAATTCCGATGCATTTAGCAATTTTGTTGGAGGTATTATCAATATGATTTCTCCAAGATAGGTTTTCATCAATATATACTCCTAGAAATTTAGTAACTTTTTCTCTTTTTATTATTATATTATCAATTAGAAGGTCTGGCGTGATATGGGGCAGTTTCTGGTATTTTAAAGGTGGATAAAAAAGTGTCCATTTAGTTTTTTCTATATTTAGAGACAATCTATTTTGTTTAAACCAAACAGAAACTTTTTTTCATTCATTTGTCATATTTGTAAAAAGCATATTAATATCTTTATGAGACAAAAACAAATTTGTGTCATCTGCAAAATTTATTGTTGTTAAATTTGATGATTTATGAAGATCATTTATGTATATTAAAAAAATAAGAGGACCAAGTATGGATCCTTGTGGAACACCACATGTTATATTCATTAATAGATGAGATATAGAATCTTTATAGTAAACAAACTGTTTACGGTTAGTAAGTTAACTTTCAAACCATAATAGGGTTTTATCTTTAATACCATATGATATTAGTTTTTTTAACAGGATTTGATGATTGACGGTATCAAATGAATTGGACAAATCAATAAACACTCCTAGTGTAAAACAAGAGTCTTTAAATGAGTCGGTTATATTGCGCGTAAGTTGAAGAATGGCATGCTCGGTTGAATTATTTTTTTTGAAACCAAATTGGTTTTCGTATAGAATTTTATTTTCAACAAGATAAGAGTAGATTCGGTTGTACATTATTCTTTCTAAAATTTTTGAAAAAACTGGAAGAACTGAAATAGGGCGATAATTTGTTATATTTGTACGATCCCCTGTCTTAAAGATTGGAGTTACTTTCGCTATTTTTAGTTTATCTGGAAAAGACCCTTGTGAAATGGATGCTCTGAAGATTTTACTAAAAAGATGTTGTAGCATAGGCTGATGACACTATACTTTTTAACTCTACTCTCTCTGGAATTAAGAAATTTATAAAAGCCTGTAATATAAGTTTATAATATAATTCGAAGATATACTTAACGTAAAGACTCGTGAAAATCGTTTGGTCTTGAATCGAGAACCGCTCGGACGTAACATAAAATTAGCAAGATAAATAAAAACATACATTAACTTGACAATAATACAAATATCAACATTCTAAATTTAATTTTAAAATTTACATTCCGAGAATCAATATTTCAATTATGAAACGGGTGAAAGGTATACTTTTAAAAATTAAAGAAAAATGTTATAAAATGATAAAAAAAAGAGATTTTTTTTATCATTTTATAACAAAAAAATTATTTCTTTTAGTTTTTCTTTTGAATAATAACTCCGTTCATGCGAAAAATCATAGGTTTCATAATTTAGCATAACTTTCCAATGTTGTCTGTTTTCACATTGAAATTGTTTTTAAATTTTTAGATATCATTGAAATTCAATGAATCATTGAATTTCAATGATATTGAATGATATTTAAAAATTTTTTGAATGATATCTAAAAATCATTGAATGATATCTAAAAATTTAGTATAATTCGATATGAATTTTATCAATAAATTTTTTTTTATCAGAGGGATTACCACATTACCATTTTTTATCAGAGGCATACCATTGTTAATATTTTTTTGAAAAAAATCCATTTAGTTTTTTTCGAAATTGAGTGAATTTTCATTTGATTTAAACAAGTAAGAATTTTTTATTAGCTAAACATTTATATCTAGAAAAGAGTTATTGAAGTTATTACGACATTATTGTCAATAGACTCTATAGAGATCATTAATATAAATAAGAAATAACAGTGGTCTAAGTATGGAACCCTAGGAGTAATATTAAGACTTAACCATAACATAAATTAAAAAAATTGTTTCTTTACTTTTTGTGTCTACAGTAAAAGCATACTTGATCAATTAAAATATTACTAATTACTTGTAAGTTTTAGGTAATTATAGCCTATAGTATGCCTGTGTCTACTTATTATTATATTGATACTATATTATTAATGTACTAAAATTGTATAAATTTGCATTGTCATAAAATGTTGATGATGAAAATTTTGTTATAAAAAGAAATATTTGTTATTTTTGTTTTGTATCTATTTTTATTTATACATATTAAAATTTAATATTTTGTTATAAAAATATAATTTTTGTTATTTTTATTTTTTTATATGTATTATATTTCATTTTTTTAATATATATATATATATATATATATATATATATATATATATATATATATATATATATATATATATATATATATATATATATATATATATATATATATATATATATATATTTGAATATAGTTTAGTTTAGTTTATTTCAGTGGTCAATAATTTACAATATTTACAACTATCAGTAACAATTTTTCAAGTTTTCAAAAATAAAAAACTTTGCTTGCTACTTTATATTTAAAAAGTATAAATGAAAATGTGCTGCATCAAGCACCCTTGTATTGACAAATATAACCATATCTAATCATTGTATTGCTTTGAAAAGTGCCCTAAGCATGTTTTCATTAATTTTTTTTTATTCAAATTGTTTTGCAATAAAAAGAAAGAAAAAAAAGATTCGGTTTAATAAGTTGAATTATATTTCTATAAGTTTGAGTATATGTCTAAAATTTAAGCATACATATATTTAAGCCTTTAATTATTTTTTTGGAAAAAAATTTTTGGGACAGAAGTAAAATAATTTTTTTAATCTAACTTAAAGTGAATTTTGCAATAGAATGTTTCTACTTTTAAAACTATTTTCTAGAAAAAAAAAATAATGATGTTTTTACAAAAAATATTTTACTATTAAAATATGTTTACTATTTAAATAAAACTCCCTTCCTCAGTTGCAGCACTATCTTCTAAATCTAAAATTTTGTTACTGTAGCTAGATCTATGTTATCCTCCCTATATACCACTGGGTATTGCAAACATTGCTGCAATTAAATTTGTAATGATTAATTGATTTGTAATGATTAAATAAATTGTTGTCAAACATTAAATTTTTTTTTTTAATTTAAAATTTCAATCGCAAGATTATTTGAATAAGAGAAATTTAGAAGACTAAAATTCTATTGTTCAAATAGACTTTTCTATAGAATTCTATTTAAAAAAATTACTAAAAACAACTTGTTTTAAATAAAATGAAAATATAAAAAAATGGTATATGTTTTTAATATTCTATTTAAGATTTCTTGTTAAAATAATTTTTAGTTAGAAGCTAATTATGTGTTAACAACATATAAGATATTAATAGAAACTTTTTTTGTTTGAGCATATTAAGTAAATTTAATAGTTGAGTAATTTAACTGTAGTAACTTAATTGGTTGTTTTGATTTAGTTTATAGGTAAATTTATTGCAATGTACTTTATCAATTAAGTAAATCAAACTAAATTTAACTTTAAAATAGAAGTAGGCTATTATTGAGATCCATGCAGAGATTTAAAGTAATTTAAATTCAAAAGTGATTTATGTTGAATGAAAATCACCACACAAGAGAGCAAATAATCATACTTCTATTCAAAAGATAATTTTAGCATATATTTTATGACCCCTAAAAAAAACCTTAGACAAAAACATTTTATATATAACTATACTTTTAAGAATGGCTAAATTAATGCTAAATAGCAAAAATACTTTTTTTTTAAGAAAAAACTAATCGCGAAGATGAGAAAAGCGATCGTGATTGCAATATCCTTAATTCGAGCCCTGCATTAGAACCTGTCTGAGTTTACAAAAGATTTTATAATGAGGTTCTCACTGTTCTGCAGCAATAATAAAGAAGAATATCATTGCTTACAAGTAACAACATTAAGTGGATGACCGCCATGTCTTACAAATAGTTTGCTAGCACTTCCAAAGAGGTTTGTTTAGAATCAGTCATAGTGCATTATTATATGCAACATGAAGAAAATGAAATGAATCTTTTTGCAGAAGATACCTAAGCTGACAACTATTAATAAGGTTGCCAGACATTCAGCTTTTAAGGAGGAGAACACAGCACCAAACCTGTAAAAATATATTTTATTTTTCTATGTTCTCCTTCATAAAAGCTGGACATCTGGCAACCCTAACCATAAATAAGATTGCATAAGGCATTGAACAACATGATCTTTGTTTGAACTTGTTTTGAGTAGAACTTCCTATGAATAATGTTAGCTTTGGCATTCAATAGATATATTTGTTTTAAAGTATCTTTGTCATCATGCATGTCATTTAAAATTAGATGTCCCAGGTATCGATTAGTGTACAAAAACTTGTATGACAAGGATTTTAACTTAGGGTTCATAACTTTTAAATAAGATTAAACACCTCCTTGTTGCACTTCATTATCAATAGTAAATGTATGGGATAGTAAGCCAGCCCATGAGATTTGAGTTGTTTGATCAGTATACCAGACAACGAGTAAGCGCAATGACACACCAGAGGCAATTTTAGAGAGTTTCAAAAACAATATATCAAAGCAAACTCTATCAGAAGCTTTATTGATATCAATAAATGCTACATGTCTATTTGAGGCAAGTAAAAATTAAAAATATCTTTTAAAATAAGGAAGGGCATAAAAGTGCTATGTTATTTGAAACCAATTTGATTAGGAGTCTTAATCAAGTTTTTATTAAGGCATGAAACGAATGTGTTCAAAAATCTTGAAAAAAATTGTAATCAGAGCAGTTGGATAAGTGTGCAGCAACAATAGGTATCGATGGCAAAATATTGAGGAAAAACACAATGATAGTAAATTAAAGTTATTAGTGCTATTATGATGCTCCAACTGAAATTAAAAGTGTTCAGGTACTTTTCCAGGAGTCATAAGTTTAATAATAGATTGGACCTCATCAGGAGTAATGAGGTGAGCATCATTCCTGAGAAGTTTACAATGGTTAAATATGAAAGTATCATCTATACAGCATGTTGGGCTTACAGAGTTAAATAGGGTGCAATAATGGTTGTACCATAAGAAACACATATTAGTACGACCAGAGTCAATTGAAGGAGGGAGGCTACATTTATCAATTTGTATACGGGTTACAGTAGAACAAAAATTTATATAGTTTTTATTTGATAAACTGTCAAATTTTTGGAACTTTTATAATGTATTTTTATTTTTTTACAGTAACGAATAACATATTATTGTAAAGCTCTTGATTTCTTAAAAAGATTGGTAAAATTTTGGTTAGAAGAATTTTAAAATGTATTATACAAAATACAGTGCTCAATGGACCTAAAAGAACAGAGCAAAAATAAATTAATAGAAAATCATTAACAAAAATTTTTTATTCAACACTGTGTTTCATCAATAATGACTCATCAGATTTCTGATGAGTTTTTATTGATGAAACACAGTGTTAAATGAAAATTATTTGTTAAGTAGTTTTCTATTAATTTACATATATATATATATATATATATATATATATATATATATATATATATATATATATATATATATATATATATATATATATATATATATATATATATATATATATATATTGATAAATAGATATAAACAAATTAGTATTAAGTTTATTATTCATCTATTTGAAAAAATGAATGAGGAAACTGGGGAAAAAAATACAAAGTCAAAATTACGCAATGTGCTTAAAGCCAAACTACTCTCAAATGATGGATTTGAAGAGAATGAAGCAAATAAGATTGATGATACTGATTCTGAGAGCTGTGATTCAGATAATAGAGCCAATTATAAGGTAATTATTATATTTAATTGTGTTATTGCTTTTTAATTTAAGTTGAATACTATGAGCATATATATATATATATATATATACACATATATACACCCATATATATATATATATATATATATATATATATATATATATATATATATATATATATATATATATATATATATATATATATATATATATATATATGTATATATATATATGTATATAAATATATGTATATATATGTGTATATATATGCATATATATATGTCAGGCCTTGCGATAAAGCGTCAGGAAATGTGAATTTTATATCGTCTAAGAGCAATTTTGCGTGTAACTAGGGCTATTTGTGTCGAGCAAAAAAATTTTTGTTTGAGTATGTTTAAAGATATTTTTGAGCGGAAACTTAATGAAGTAATTTACGTATATTTTAACATTTAATAAAGTATTTTAAAAACCGCACGCAGTTGATATAAAAGTTTGAATTACAAAAAAATTAATTATGCTCATTATTTACAAGTAGAGAAAAATTCAGATAAAAAAAAAAGTTTAAATCTTTTTAAGCTAACATTTTAATAAAATTAATTAAGCAATAGCAAAGTTGTTCATAAAATTGAACAAAAATACTTTTTTTTAGTTTTAGATTTTTAACTTAAATAATTATTTTACAGGGGTTTGTTAGGTTTTGAAATTATTACATAGATTTAAAAATGATTAATAACTGTTAGATATATTTAAAGTATTTAAGTGTAATTTTGAGGAAACATTTTAAAAATTGGTAAGCGCAAATAAAAAAAAAAAAAAGAATTAACATTAAAACGTATTCTACTTGATTCAATAAAAAAGTACAGTTATTAAATTTTTGTAAAAAGTAACTCAAAAAAAATTACTTAAATAATAACAATTACTTTTTTGTTAAAAGTTACCAAAATTCAATGAAGCGTGCTCAAGAACAGCTACTGAAAAATAGAACGTCGATAGTTTGATAAGTTTACATAACCTGGTTTTGTTACCTGGTTTCTACCAATGTAAAGCGAATTTCCACAAGCACCCTGAAAAAGGCTCAATAAACGTAAAAAATAAAATGAAAATTAATTCTCATATTTAACCACGTGATGTTTTCTTTTTTTTATTTTAGCGCACCTTTTATTAAATATTGTTTAATATACAAATTTTTTCGCTGAATTATGTCTTTTAAACCTATAAGATTTTTATTTCAACATTTTAATTTATTTACAAGAAATAAAATTCCTTGTAAACATTAAAAATCTATTCAAAACGTTTGTTACAGTTTTTTAGTAATACAAGTGATTGTGCTTATCAACCGCTTTATGAAAATAAATAAAAATTAATAAAAAAATATTATATAAAATCGCTGGTAAAAGTATTAGCTATTGCACAGTTTTTAATCGTACAATATTAAAATTTCCAGTTTATTATTCGCTGACTTTTAAAAAAAAAAAAATAATTATTTGAAAAACTTTATATTATATATTTGAGGAAAAAAAAATCAAATATTAGCATATTTTATAATCTTTTTTAAATGTTTAGTTATATTTTTTATTCGTTTAGTATAGACAAAACGTGTCAAACGTCAAGAAAATAAACAAATGTTTTTACATTTTAAAAAACGAAACATTCCAAAACATTTTTAAATAATAACATTTCTACATTAATGATTTAAAGTAGTTTTGCGGTAATTAAGTAAATTGGTGCAGTTAATGTCTATAAATATGAAAAGCAAATAAAATATGAATTTAATGACGTCAAAAATCACGTCGTGCTCATGCGTTGCACAGTTTTTATTCATCACAAGGCCTGATATATATATATATATATATATATATATATATATATATATATATATATATATATATATATATATATATATATATATATATATATATATATATATATATATATACTATAGTATATTTAAATGCCCAATTGTTCACTTTTTTTGCTAGCCTAAATTAAGTGAGCGATTTTAGAAAATGATGAGGGAAAACGAAGAATAATGAATGAAAATGTTGCTGACCCAAACCAAACCCTCAGTCGATGTAGCAGCTCTCCACTGCGAGTCAGGCTATTTGTCAGTCGATGTATGAACTGAAGCCCCTGGCAGCAGGCTATTTGACGTTAGGTGAGTATGACATCATCATGCTCACCTAACTCAACAGTATAAGATATATACATATATATATATATATATATATATATATATATATATATATATATATATATATATATATATATATATATATATATATATATATATATATATATATATACACACACACATATAAAGGGCCTATCTTAAAAATGGCTAAAAATGGGTATAACTCTATTATTAATTTTTCAATATAATATATTGAAGGAATTTAGATACCCTTGTTATCAAATATATTTATATTTAATAACATTATCAAGTATATTTATTCTTGATAATGAGGAATCTAAACTCCCTGGAAATATTAATTTGAAAAATTACTAATATAGTTATATCTATAGAAGTTTTTTATTTAATTATAAAAAAATGAATTCTTTATAAGATATTATTTAAAATTTGTAATAATAAATGTTTTTTTTTTTTTTTTTTTTTTTAATAAAATCAATCATTATAACAAAACAAACAAAAACAAAAAAGTTAAAATCTCAAATTGGTGCTAATATAAAATAAAATTTAATATGTATTTTATCGGTAAATATTTTTTTATTTTGTTTTTTTATTAGAAATTGTTTTAATAAATATTCTTAAGCTTGTAAGATGATAAAAGTTTTTTTATTATATTTCTTTTATGGTTTCTTTTTTTATTTTGCTAAATATTTTTTATCAAAAAAGTTCAGTTAATAAAAATATGAGTTTCTTTGTTTTTTCTTAAAGTACATTTGTAAATTGTGTTAATATTAAATGTAATCATCATTCAAACTTCATAAGTGGTTTTTATAACTTAATTACTTTTCTTATCTTTTTCTAAAGAAGTCTAAAGAAATTGTTTAGCCACTTAAACAATTTCTTTAGACTTCTTTAGAAAAAATGATAAAAAGTGGCTTGACTTTAAATATATATACATTTATATTATTATGTATTGGAACATTTTCTTTGTTAAAATAAGGAATAACAGTGGCAAAAATATGAAAAAAAAACATTTATATTGTTTTTTTTGTTTCTGAATTTGATAAATGCAGTTAAACTGTTGAAATATGAAAAGAATATAAAAACTAATAAAACTACTAGTTCATATCACCCAACTCTAAATAATCCAATGTGAATTTTTTTTGTTTTTTTTGTTTTTAATATTTTTAGTTTGTTTTTTTGCATCATCTTCTTCCAGTTTTTAGTTTAATTGAGGGTTATACCTAAAAGTCAGCATGGCCCAAAATCCTAAAACCTTTTTTATATATAAAATATACAATATGTTCAAATTGTTAGTAACAGCTCCTGCAGATATTAGTTTAAAAACTCCACAATAATTTCCATTGAATTATTGAGGTGCATTAAAAGCAACTTTGTCCTAAACTCCAAATTTTATAGTAACAAATGACTGTAATATCAAATATCTCAGAAACATTATGCTTCCAAGTATTACCCCCATAAAGAGAATCCGCAAACCCTACTGTTTTATCTAGAGTGTTGGCAATTAAGAGTGTCTAGTAGTTGTTTTTAAAGTGAAAGGTTATTGCGAGAAATTGCGTTAGGGTTAAGGGTTATTGCGAGGAATTGTGAGAAGGGTTATTGAAGGAATTGCGTTAAGTTCTTCATGGATCATTGAGACAACCACTTTTTGCATTACTCGCGACATCAGGAGCCGCATTAACATTTCTATCTCCAATTATAAAGAATGGCTTAGCATGAACGATAGGTTACATTTGGTCTCTGTTGTACTCTAAGCAAATTTCCTTCCTTTATTAGTTTCAGTACTTTCTAGATGATACAGTTAAAATGATTTTTTAAGTTTTGTATAAAATCCACACATCTACTTATTCGTTTTAGTAACTATCTCATTGCTTCCTATAAAAAGAAAAGTCAGCTTTAAGGTTAGGCCGGGGCAGGTTTTAGTAATTTGGGCCGGCCGGCTTTCAGGTACAATCAAAATTGACAGCATAAAATTGGTATATATCTTGTATCTTAAGTTTTGTGTGTAGTATCTACTGTACTTATCTCTTTGCCCCAACTCTGTTATCTCTAAAATCTGTAAATCTATAGTCAAGATCTGGTCAGTTTATATAAATTTCATTTTTTTTTTCTGCTGTGAAAATTTGGTTTCAGTCTGGTTGTTTCATATTTTTTTAGGCTGTCAACTTTTTCATGCTGATCCCATTGTTGAAGACTTACCCTGGGATATGGCAAAAAAGTTTCATTAGGCTTTAAGGCTGAATTTGCTCTCTAGTTGGCATTACAGCATAGACTGTAAAAGCCCTCACAATTAATAAACATTCTTTATACTGATGATTTTATTAGTCAATAAATATAATTTGAATGGATGAGTTTATTTTGTTTTTCATGCTGTTATGATAAGATAAAGTATTTTGGACACATATATTACATTATGGGAAAGTTGTCTGATATAAAGCATGTGTTTCAATTTAACTTCATCAATATTATAATATCAATAATAGATGTAAAGAACATTCTTGGGTGTTTCGGTGATAGCTTTGTATTTTATCTTGGAGTATGAAAGGATCATTCTAGGAATCAATGGATGTTTTTTTCCAATTTCTACTTAATGTTTTTAGTATTTCTTGAAAATATATATCTTTGAAAATGTAGTACTATATGTTTTTATTGTTTTTCTAGGTGGATTTTTTGTTAAAAGTAAAATTATTTTTAGTAAAAATTTTTTTTGTTAAAAGTAACTAAAAAAATGTTTTGAGATATTAGATCCCAAAGTTGAGTTATATAGGTTATTTGTTATTTTGTTTTTATTATTAAGTTTTTCCATATTTTAGCGTTTTAAGTGCATTTTTTTAACTCAGCATCAAAAAAGCTTTATAAATGTTTTTTATATTTTTGCCCTGTTATTTCTCATTCTATTAAAGGAAATGTTTTTCTTTAATGTCATAGAAACCAGGTCAATATTAAAATTAATTTGAGAGCCATTCAACATTTTGGATTAGTTTTGAAGTTTTCTATTTAAACTTTTCTTTGTAACATGCAATAGGCAAATAAGTCTGAAGAAAATAGAAATATTCCATGAAAATATAAGGACCCATGAAAATATAAGGACCCATGGTTTGAAATTTCTCAAAATTCTAATGATTTGATATGTAGTAAATCTAGTGAAAAGGCTATTAAAAAAAAGTGTGGCTATAGAATGGGCTTCAACTTTAATCTTTTGATCTTGCGGCCCTTGTTCCTGCTCCAGCTTTTAAACTTCAACTACAACTTTTTAACTTTAATTTTAACTTCTTAAATATCTTTAAATTTATTTATATGTATAATATATATTGTATATTATATGAATTAAATAAAGTTATTTAAAGTCTTGCTTCAATTAACTTTTTCATGAAAACTTCATGAATAAAATTCAAATAAGTTTATTTAATTCATAAAATATACAATGTATGTTATACATATAAATGAATTTAAAGATATTTAAGAAGTTTAATATTAAAGTTAAAAAGCTGGAGTTAACCAAGGCTCTGGAGTCAGAGTCGCTAAACAATATTGCGACTTCGACTCCAATAGTAAAACTTCTCGATATTGCGCGTGCATCCAGCTTTTTAACTCCAGCTTTTTAGCTTTAATTTTAACTCCTTAAATATCTTTAATTTTATTTAAATGTATAATATAAGTTGTAAATTATATGAATTAAATAAACTTATTTGAAGTCTTGTACACAATTGATAATTATTTCATTTCATTTTTATTTATTACAAACACAAAAAGAATAAGCTCTCAATTATAAAATTATTTTTAATTGTGCATTTGTATTGATTGTTAAGGTTTAGTTGTACATTTATATTGCTTACATTTAGTTGTACTTGCCAACTGGTAAGCCTTTTAGACATCATTGAAGTAATGTGACACATTGAAAAATTTTGCCAGGTGTTATTATAAACTATTAAGTATGTAATGTATGTTTGGTATTTTTTGTTATAATATATACCATATATACCATAATATTCAAGAAACAGTTATGAAGGGTCCTATAAACTGTCAATCAAAAATTTATCCAAGAAATTGTGATAATTGTTTGTTTAGCTCAAGTTTTTTTGCAGAAAAATTTTACAGGTGAAATTCATCCTAGATCATGGCCAATTTACTCAGAAGTGAATAAAATATTCTGTTGTAAACTATTTAACAATACAGATATTTTCCTTGCGAGAACAGGTGACTAGATTACTTTCACCTCCTTTTAAAAATAAGATATTTTGTGCACCAGAACATTTATAAATAGTTTATAAATGTTCTATAAAATGGGGAAGTTTTAAAGTTTTTTTTTCTATGAACCGAAATGGAAGCAGGAATTTCAAATTCTAATGATAAACAGTAATCAAATTGCAAATTATTTTGAACTATGCAAAAAGTTAGTGTCTTGCGCATATATAGAGAAAGCAGTTGCTCTATCATTTTGACATCTCAAAGTATATAAAAATGATTAAAAAATTAAATTAAAAAAAAGGAATAAAAAAACAATTAGTGAGTCAAAATGTTTTTATAAAGAGTTTTATTTTTATAAAGTTATAAATTTTTAAAGACTTCTTTTAATTTGAGAAAAAAACTAAAGTTTTGTATACTAATTTAATTCTCCATCTGCCATTATCTATAGTTGATCACCTTTTAAATTTGTATCCAGTAATTTGGTATCCTTTTAAAACAAATCCCTTTCACCTTTTTATATAGGGAGGAGGTTGGCAATGATACAATAGTTTGTCATTAAAAAATGTGTTTAACTTAATGTTTGTGCTCATTTATACATTTAATTATGTATTTGTATTAATTGCTTATTTTTCAAAGGATGCATCAAACACTCCACTTGAGGAGAGAAGAATCAGAAATCGTTTGGCAGCAAGAAAGTGCAGAGAAAAAAGAAAGCAAAGAATATGGAATCTAGAGAAGGTAAAAATTAAAATTAGTAAAAAAGTTTTTTTTACTAATTTTTTCATAACACTTTTTTGCTTTTTCACTATATTTTTAAATCTTTTATCTTTTATTTAAAGTTTTTTTTTTAACAACAGTTGAAAAAAAATAATGATAATTTTTATTGTGACAAAATAATTTTTTAAAACATTGTGAAAATTATTAGTTTATTTTAAATTTAATATTATTTATTAATTTTTTTAAGTTCCAATTAGTAATTTTAATTAAGTTATTCAAATTACTTTTTAAATCTTAATGTTTTTGGTAACATTAAGATTTAAAAAGTAATTAGAATAATTAGTTTGCAAATAAATAAAAATGAAATAATTGTTTCTTTAAAAACTATTTAAAAATCATCTTACATTTCTTCAAAACTAACTTTGAATTTTTAATTTTTAAAATCATATTTAATTTAAAATTCTCTACTAAAAAATTGAGCTATTTAACCATTTGTTTTTTTTAATCAAAAAATTAAATTAAAATTAAAACAAATGCAGTTAACATTTTTTTTCCAATAATTAATTTAATGTAAATAAATGGCACATTAAAATAATTTGAAATTGAACTCTGGTCTGAATGGTCTGGTTAAAAGGTCTGAATTTAAATGAACCTGTGAGAGGGTTTTGTTGGCCAGGGGGTCCCTAACTTTTTTCTAAAGTCCTTTATTATTTTTTTGACTGATACCAACCAAACTATCGCTGGGTACGGCACTGATAACTAAATATTAAACTACCAGCAATACTTAACAGTTTACGCCAATAAATTGTTATTAAATTCTACATGAAAGTATACTAAGAAAGCAGAAAGCACAAATAGTCTTTTTTTGAGCTAGGGGTTGCAAACTTTTTTATTATTGGTAAACTCTAAAAAAAAATAATTTTAGCATAAAGAAATTGTAAATTGAAATGGATTGTCTTTTTGAAGATAGGTTGCAATTTTACTTTTGTGACGATGAGCTTGGCTGCAAAAAAGATATATTTGAAGAATTGTTAAACAAACAGTCATAAGATGGTCATATACAATTTTTAAGTATTTATAATTATTTTTGTCTTGGAAATAAAAAAATAAATTTGGTATATTTTCCTCTTAACAATTAATAGAACCTTTAATTTTCTTCATATTTTTATCTAAATTATTTTTTTAAAGTATTCCAATAACATTTTCCATAAGTAAAACATTTTTTTAAGCTATTTTACTTGATAAAGTATATTACTGCATTTGTTAAAAATTTGTTAAACAAATTTTAATGTTGTAAAATAAATAAATTTTAAATTTAATAAGCATAAATTTTAATCAGCTGTATAAAAATATTTGCTTCTATTACAACCTTTAAAGTCAGAAGTCATGATGTTTGATTACAAATATTTATTATATATATTTCTTCAAATATTTATATTTTTTCAAATATGTATATTTTTCATCAAATGTGATAGTAAATTTTACATCTATTTTACAAATTAGTCTTAGTAAAAATATACAAATTTTACTAATTATTATAATTTTCTTCAAATGTGATAGTACATCTATTTTTCATCTATTTACAACTTTGCAACTTTGGAATTTGTTTTTTTCTATTAGTTAAATCTACTGTCCTCAGTTTCTCATTGTTTTCTTTTAAGTTTCTCTTTTCATCTATTACTTCTTTAGTATCAAACTCAACAGATTTTTGCTACGAACTTGTAGCTCAATTATATTCTTTTTGTGATTTTTTTAATGATGGTCCTTTGGATGATGTATTTAGTCTGCTAATTATTGCACCTCCTACATCATCACCTGGATTTAGACATGCATGGAAGCTATTATTCCTTGTTGGTTTTAAGTCAAGCATTAATCTACTCCATAATTTTTTCCTTCTAATGCAATTGCTATTTCTAATGTGTTTTAGATATTAGTGTATTTTAGATTTAAGGCAATCAACCACTGTGTTCTATCTGACATCTTGAGGCATGTTGCAGTATCAAAATGGTTGTTTCTAAAATATTTAATAACTTAAACTACCTGATCGTTGATGCTTGAAATTGTTTTAATAGCTTAATCGTGCATCTAAACTAAACGAAGATCATTACAAAAATAGATTAACATCATCTCCAGTTTTCAATTGTTGTCAAATTATTTTTGACATGTTTGCTGTGTTATCAATGCAAACTTTACAACCAAATTGTTTTTTCATTTATTTATGCAATTAACTGCTACATCAACCAAATAGTCAGAAATATGCGAATGATCAGATTAATTATATCAGCAATGAAAAATTATATTAATTATATCAGCATGATATATATCTTAATCAGTTGTTGTTACTGTTGCACAAACTATACTGGCTAATGAGGATTTTGCTCCTGTCATCATTACTTATGATGAATCTCATCTAGAATTTTTTTCAAACTATTTATCAACACTTGTTTGAATTACCAAACCTTGCATTTGGTACAACTTATATTTAGTTATATTTAATTAACCTGAAAGTTAACTAGTTATAAATAAAAACGTTAGGTCTCACTCAACCTCGTGGTTTTTTCGTTGGCTTCAAGTTAGGTCTCACTCAACCTCATAGTTTTCTCATTGATTTCAAGTTAGGTCTCACTCAAACTCGTGCTTGGTCTTACTTTTATTTGGTCAAAATTTTATCTATATTATGAAGTTTCCTGATAATATTACCCAAAACACTGCTATCTTTTTGAAATCTGAAAAAAAAAAATGCATTTTTGATCCTAATAATTTTTTCAAGTCTTCTGTTGATTACTGTCTTGCTTTTTGACCTTTTTTTTTTAACCATTTTCTAAACAACTTTTAAATTAAATAGTGTTTTCCTATTACTTTGTTGAGTTTGCAATTAAAAACATTTAAAATTTGTTAACTTAGTAATTTTTGGATGACATATTTTATTTATAACTTGTCATGTTTTGTTCAAAAAATTTCAATAAAACTTAGCAATATTATAACTCAGTTGTTATATTTAATATATACATCAGTACTGACAAAAAAAAAAGTTTTGGGAGTAGTGATTAGCAAATTAGTAAAGCAAAGAAAGTGAGGTAACATTTTGAATTTTTTTTGTTCATAGATATGCAGCTCACTTGAAGAACGTATATCAGCATTGCATAAAGAAATAGCTGGCCTAGACAATCAAAAATCAAGTTTGAGCAAACTGTTACAGAATCATGCGTGTTGCCGCTTTGTTACCTCAAAAAATATGTTTGTTTAATAATAGTAATTAAGTATTGTCGCTTTGCTACCTCAAAAAATGTTTATTTAATCGTAATTATGTGCTATTGTTTTAATTTTCTAAACAAAAAGATGATGTTAATAGCGTTTTATATTCATAAACAATTTTTATTTAAAATCTGTTAAATATTGATACGAATTATGATTAGACGGTGTTATGCAACCTTTAACGTGTTTAAAATTTTTATAATAAGACTTTGTGATTTCGTTTATCCAATTGTGATTGTCGTTTATACGAAAACGAGCAAAGATCAATTATATCGAAGCAGTTTTTGTTTACACATTTAAAAATTAAAAGCCTTTGTTATCTTAGAAAACACATTTGCCTCAAAAGTCTTTGTTGGTTAATTTTTTGTTACGTAATGCCGTCTAATTCAAACACGATTAATAGTTAAATAAGCTTGGGGGTCCTACGTCTTCATGTCATTCAGTTGAGGTTTGTGTAACATTTTTTTTATTATTTTGCAACGAGTTTTTAGGGGAAAAAACATTTTTACAAAAAATTAAATGCTTCTATTTAAAAAATATTTTCTGTAATATATCATTTTTGAAAATTATATTTTTTTAAAGCATTTAGCGTGATTTATATCGCTATTTATAAAGCAAAATTTAATTTATAACGCCTTATGTTTACCATGACTATGTTATTCAAAATATAACAATAAAATATCTTCCGAAGCAGGTTTTATTTGTGTGTTTTCCACAATCTATTACAGGTGAGGTTTGAAAATGGACAAACCATTAATAAATGGACAAAAAAATATTTTTTTTAAAGTTATGTTGAAAATAGCAATTAGACTAGAAGTACAATGTTAGTTAATAAAAATAAGATGTGATATCCAGATAAATAATATCAGTTCCTTTGCGAAGAAAATTTGAGATGACTTAGATTGAGAAAAAACCGACGAGTGAAAGGTAACCTAATTCAAAATCAAACGTTGTTAAGATGCATCTAAGTTTATCCACTATTAAGTAAATTTGATACTCTAATTAGACCTATTAGACGAGCGGGGGCGTTTATTTGGTACCTCAAAGTGAGTTATTAAGTCAAGTTAGTAAGTCTGTTTTTAAAAAGTTTTAAATGATCTTATTTATACTTTCAAAACAAAATTTTGTCCAAAATGAATTTTTCCATTTTAAAATAACGTAGATCATACTTTCAAACAACATTTCAATTTATTCAACGAGTAATCATTTTATAGGACTGGGTTTATAATATATAATACAATTACAAATAGTGATCGACCGGAACTAATGTTTTGCCGGAACCGAACCAAAAATCGATCTTTATTATTGATAACCGGAACAAAAAATAAACCCAAACTGGAATAGGAACCGGAACCGGAAATCAATAATATTAATATTTTTGAATATATTCTGTTTCTTTCGTTTGAGAGAATATCTCTAGTTGTAGAAAACAGTCTTTCAACATCTGTAGATGTTGAAAGACTGTTTTCTACAACTGGAGATATTGAAAGGCATTGAGAAGCTATTGGACTATCTAAAAAATCATTCAACGTTTCTTTTATCATTTTGAAAGATGAACGTGCATTTGGTCCTATTTGAGTTTGAGATTGCGCAATAGTTTTTGAAATTATATGAACAAACGATGCGTTTTTTTCATTGTTGTCATATAGAATTTGAGTTTCAGGAGCCAATTCATCTAGAGGTTTAAAATTGTCCATTTGGGACAAAGTGTTTAGCATTTTACAATGCACCTTGAGATCTGAAAAAATACCATTTATATCTTGGATCGAGTAGAGTAACAACTGAATAATGTTCTGCTTTTTCAATTGCTGAAAATCGTTTTTTAATTGCATTTTTCATAGCCATTTTCAGCTCCGGAACACTGATATTGCTTGAGGTTGTTTCCGAAGCTTTAATTATTGTTGTAACAATTGTTGTCTTTAATTATTGTTGTCAAATACAGGAACTGATGCAAGAGTCAACACCTGACAATATTTTTGTTGCCTCCTCAAAAACACTTAAAATGTTCTCTTTTTCACAGAGGCTCCAATCTTGGACAGAAAATTCAATTACCACTTAAGGAAATTTGATTAAGGTGGCAGAAATGGCTAACTTCAGGTGTAAAGTTCGCGCAAGCGAATATATGATAGATAGAGTTTCATCTTCTGGCAACATCCGGCCAAGTCTGACTTTCGTATCCATTTGGATTTCTTGGTGAATGTAAAGTTCAGTGTAAAAAGCAGTAGAATGGGATACGTAAGAACAGAGTTTTTGACTCTTTTAAATCAGTCCGTCTATAATTGGATGTGAAAATAGTTCTTTTTTGATGACAAGTTAAAGGGAATGGTTAAGGCATCCAGCTGACACATAATTACAGCTTGGTTTATTAAAAGCTGTCTTTACATTTGTTGCATTGTCTCTTAAGCAAACTTCAATTTTTGAAGTAGTTTCCCATTTCTCTACTGCTGTTTCGATCTTGTTGAAAATGTTTTTTACGGTATGCTTTTCATCAAATTGATAAAAAAAGATGCAGAATTTGATACGGTACCAATCTTTGGAAATAAAGTGAACCGTCATCCCCAGGTAGCCATGATAAAATGATGACCATGCATCAAGACAGACTGACACACTTTCAGCTTCTGATTGAATCAACTTTTCCTTGAGAGCAAATTTTATTTTTTCATAAGTTGGATCCAGTAAACTTCTGTAGTCTTTTTTGCTAGCATTTTTATAATTAGGAGCAACAAGAGCGTGGTGCCTCAAAAACCCAGCATCATTTACAATAGACCACGGTTGGAGGTCAAGAACCATAATTTCAAATATTGACTTGTAAAATTTTTGGCCTTAAGAATTAAAGTCAATTTTTGAAGATTGAAACTGTCTCTTAATTTCAATTCAGCTTTTTCGTTGGCTTTGAATTTTCTGAACTTTCTGGCGTAAGTTTGATGTTAGCATGATGATTCTTCAGGTGTGACAAATAAGTTAGTCCATATAACCCTTGTTTTTCCTCTTTTTCCTTGTTTTTCCTCTTTTTCATTTTGTTAGAAAGAAACAAAAATAATTCTCAAGCTTATCATTTAATATAAAAAACTTTTTTTTTAATTATTTTATCAAAATGATTATGCTTAATAAAGCTTTAAGATATCCATTTTCGGTAGCATTTTTAAACGAAATTCCGGCCGGAACCGAAATCTTAAATGATATTGGAACAGGAACCCAATCTACATTTACATTTTTAATTAAATTAACCTCTTTTTTTACTGTATTTACTTAACCCTAGTTAGATTTTAGTACTTCAAAAAACGCAATGATCTCAATAAAACACGCTTCCGAATTCAAATTGAATTTTATAGAAGAAAATTTTTTTCGTAAAATATTTATCATCTAAATATTTTAAAATTTTCTTTTTCTGAAATTTCACAAGTTGCTTGGATATGTGGCTTGTAAGATCCTATAGTTTAACTTTTGTTTTCAACTTCAATTGATGTTTTTAAAGGTGAGCACTCGTTTTTTATTATGAAAATTTCTTGATAAGGCGAAAGTTTTCACTTTGTTTGTGTTTCTTTAAGAGTATTTTCATAAACATTTTTCGAAAGTTTTTTTATCCAAGAAGTATGCAAAAGTTACTTCAAGCGCATAGGCGCCCGCAGGATTTTTTGATGTTTCAGATAGGACACTTCTACACATTGTGCAAACTCCAAACTTAAGTATGTTCATACCTATGCCAAAGGAGAAAGCCTTGCCAAAATTTGGGATTGCAGACGCTTGGGAACAAAAACGCTTGTCCCCCTGCCCAAACGTGAGGGCACTGACGTAGTAAAATTTTCAACTTCACTATCTCGAACTAAATTTAAATTTATAGACAAACTTTAAATTTTGTAGAAAAATATTGTAAATTGCAAAAGTTATGACATGCAAATTTTCCGAACCTTCACCTCCCCCCCGATGAGGGGGGTGTAAATTTTGCATGGTCATAACTTTTGTAATTTACGATATTTTTCTACGAAATTTAAAATCTGTCGATAAATTTAAATTTAGTTAAAGATAGTAAAATTAAAAATTTTACTACATTAGTGTCCTCACGTTTGGGCAGGGGACAAACATTTTAGGGCTTATTTGTTCCCAGGCCTCTACCATCCCAAATTTTTGCAAGTACTCCTCATTTGGCATAAGTATAAACATACTTAAGTTTGGAGTTTATACATTGTGTTGAAGTGTCCTATCTCAAACATCAAAAAATCTTTCTGGCGCCCATGTTCAGGCGTCATTTTCTTTTAAAACGTTGTTTGCTGAGTGTAAAGCAATGACAAATCGTTTCGTCTTTTTGTAAAGACAATAAGTAACTTGACTAAATCAAAATCGCGTTTATTATATGCTATTCTTTTTGCAACTAACAGTATTTTTTTGACGGATCCTATTTTTACAATAAAATACATATTTGCTACCAATCGTCTTCTGGTACGAGAACACATTCAATAAATTCTTTTCGCTACTTAACCTCCTTTTGCTGATTCTTTTGTTAAACCCTTTTGGTTTGCCAGTGGTTCAACCAAATCATTTGTTTTAAAAACTGAATTAAGTCAAACCTGATTTCTATTATCAAGTTTTTCGATTGATCAGTGGGGCATCAAAAATGCATTTTTCTTTTCAAGAAAAACAAAAACAAACTTACTTTACTTTTTTATGCCTTATATTAGGTTTTTTTTGTATTAGTAATGAATAGCAAAAAAGTTTTTTTGTATTAGTAATGAATGAATAAAAAATATTTTCATACTAAGACGTGTTTATAAGATCATTGGTTTTTAAAAAATCTTTAGCGCTGAAGATTGCAGCCAAACCGATCAGGATAGTTAGTAAACAATAAAGATTAAAAAATATCCAAACATGGAAAAGGTATGAATTTTTTAGTTCTCCATCAAGATTAAAATTTAGCGTTCGTATAGTGATTTTTTTACTTTTAATTTAAAATACTTATCAAGATATATTTTAAACCTAACATTTAGTTTTTCAAAAGAATATACTTTGAGGTTGTGTTTTCAAAACGCATTGAACCGGATGGATGACAAAAAAAAATTCAAGGTTTGGTTTACCCAATTTTTACCTTTTGCACGTTCTTCAAAGAAGAAGGTGATTCTTTTAGTTTTAGAAAACCATGAGTTGCATTTTACAATCCATTTTATTGATACAGCAAAAGAAAATGAACTCATATGCTGAGTTTACCGCCACTTAACTTCTTCAAATCTCAGATTTCTGATAATAGTATTTGCGGACCATTTAAACGCTTGTACAAAAGTAGATTCTTGACTATAAACAATTCAGGAAAGATGACAAATTGAAAAGATGGCAGGAAAGGCTTTTAGTTTAATCAGATATAATATTTTGCATTTTCTATTTTCTGTTTTTTTGAACATTAATACATAGTATTGAAATATCTACAACAAAAATTAAACTTTTGTTTAAAGCGCATATATTTTTTGTTCATATTACAAAGGTTACATATGGTCCAAATCCTAATCAATCTTTACCGATGGTCAAACAACAATATTTAACAACTTCAGTAGACCAACAAATTCTAATGTTCAAGACATTGGCGACGAATTTACGAGTCACAAATTAATCAACAACTACTTCATCGACCATCATCATATGAACATTTTCTAGAGCTCGAATAAGAAAAATAGCAATGATCCGAGGAAAGAATAAATATTTTAACAGATACTCTGGAGAGAGAACCTCTACGGATTGAACAAAGTAAAAACAAATTTTTACTTGAAATATATTTTACATAAACAAAAGTAAAACAATAAATGACACTACTTAAATTCAGACAGAACTCAATGTCGTTATTAATTTTAGTATTCTATAAATTAGGCCCTCTATTTGCAATATTGAATTTAATCGGCGTATAATATCTTTTGGGTTGAATGTAGTTGTAGAATTTACTAAAAAATGTAGAATGTACTGAAGGTCTGGTAGAGTAAACATAATTTATTTTGTTAAAATGGGTCTTAAATATTAAAGGTGCCATTTTATAAATCAATTTTGAACATGAATATGAGTATCTGATAAATGTTCAGTTGATAAACATTGAGTATATTTAGCTTACAAATTATCTTTAGAGAGTGTTAAACGATTTACGTTTAAAACAATTCGCATGGCGTGTTTTTGTCTACTGAGAACTTTTTTTATCTTGGTTGCGTTAGTGCTGCATTAAGCAATGTTTCTATAATTAAGGTACCAGTAAATAAAAGAAAAGTATACATTTTTGTTTAATAGTTATTAAACGTACCATGTTTTATAACTGTTAATTTTTATATAAAAAACTAATACTTTTATCTACTTTGTTTTATGTTATACTTATGTACTCTCGCCATGAAAGATTTTTATTTAGAATTACACTTAAGAACAAGCACGAGTTCTCTCTTTTTATGTTAGAGCTACCAATACATAGATGGAATGTTTTAAATGAATATTTTGTTTTGTGTAGTTTATGAAAAAAGTAGGGTAGACTCGGGTAATATGAGCATCTAGGTAGCATGAGCATACCAACAGATTTCTAAGGTGCGATTAGTGAAGTTCAATTTACATTGCATTTTTTGAATTGACTTTATGAGATGATAATAGAAAGCAATATAATTAGCGTAAATTTATACGCATTAATTAACGGCTCCCATCTAATTAAAACGCTATTCAATTTTTTGTGTTGCTAAAATATTATCACATGAAAGAATCTGTGGCGCGAAATTTTGATGTTGAAATATAGGTATTTATTTTTTCATAAAGAAAAATATATTAGCTAAAAAATCGTTCCACTTTTGTTTGGAAAAAAAAAATGCATTGAAACTTTATTTTTGACGTCAGTTACAAACACCATTTTTCGTGAAATATGAGCTAATATGCTCGAATTACCCAGTGTTTTTTTTAGTGAAATTACCTAGTTTAAAGTCCTAAAATTGCGGTGGGGTACTAATTTCTTTTTAAATAAAAGCAAAATATAGTAAAATTTATTATTATTATAATAATATTAAGTATCTTTCTGTAAGTTAAATTCAAAAAAATGTACTTTTGTTAATTTCTTAAAAAGCTTGATTTAATAAAATTGAAAAAATAACAAAAAAACTTTTTTTTGCGTAAAATATATGTTCCAGTAGTTAATTGTTTCAATTAAAAAACGCTTAAAATTTGATTATAAGGAACCATTATATTCCATAAATTATTTCTAATTGTAAGGCTTGTATTTCTTTACCTAATTATTATTTTATAATCAATAATTTTTTTTAAACTAATTTTAAAAAATAATATTAATTAAGTCTGGGTCTGGGTAATATGAGCACTTTCGCTACTTTTAAAAACCTCTGTGTTTTTAAAAAGTAGCGAGATAAAATTAATGATGTTCAAAGAGATATAGTGATGGCCATCACTGATTTTTATATATTATGGAAAAGCTAAAGCAACTTTTTACAACCGAATGCTCTTCCTGACGTTTAGCTTTCTAAAAGATCATGATTGAGTAATTATTTTGAGGTACAACCACTAAGAAAATTAATATCCATGTTCTCTCTTCCTATCCTTAAACACTATTATATTTGGGGTTTTATATCAGAGTTTACCTTCTCCTAGATAAGTTTTTTTTACCATGGGTGAAAAGACTTACTTGCCTTAATATAGAAATAGTTCAATGTCATGGATAGGACAAAGAAAAGGTTATGAATAAGGCAATATTTAAATTTAGTTATGAATATGAAAATACATATTTTTTAAATGTAAAACATTATTACTAAGTTGAAAACACAATCTTGTTTAAAATCTAAAACCGTGTCTATTAAAAAGAAGACTTAGTTTTATTATCTTTAATCAATTTCATTTTCAGAACTTATTTCTTCAATCAATGGAAATTTGTTTGTTTTTATGGCCCACTTCTCAACTTCAATTTTTTCTTCTCTTTTCTTTATATTTTCATGACTAACATGTTTTTCGGTGTTAACATTTCTGCGTAAATGTTTCGGTGTTTCTGCGTGTTTTTCTACATTTCTGCGTGTTTCTAACTCTTGAATGAAAAACCCCCTATTTGTAGTTAGTGGTTCCTGCATAAAAAAATAGCAAAAACAAAACATAGAAAATAGACATGATTTTATGTACAAACTAAAAGTATTTATTATAACTTAAAAACTTGAGCCCGCACAAAAAATCAGAAGGTCAAAAAAAATTCTAAAAACTTTTGCAAAATCTGCAATAGAAGCTTCCCACACCGCAAAAAAAAAAAAAAAAAAAAAAAAAAAAAAAAAAAAAAAAATTAAGCTATAAATTTATATAACAACCCAATACAAAAAATTTATATAACAACCCTGGCATACTCAGTAACCAATTACTTATCTTTCAATTATTCTTTTGGATCTTAAACCTATTAAGGATATTAGTACATCAATTTCCCTTAAGACGTTTTCTATAAAACTATTTCATTTATAAAAATTTTGTTACATGTTGTTTGTTGAATATAATTTATGTTATTTGTCGAATGTTATTTATGTTACTTGTTGAATGTTATTTATGTTGTTGTTGAATATAATTTGTGTTATTTGTTGAATGTTATTTATGTTACTTGGTGAATGTTATTTATGTTATTTTGTTGAATGTTATTTGTCTTACTTGTTGAATGTTATTTATGTTATTTTTTGAATGTTATTTATATTATTTGTTGAATGTTATTTATGTTATTTGTTGAATGTTATTTATTGCTTAAGTAACTAAATTATTAATTTAAACAATACCTACATTTAGTAGGTAGGTAATGCATTACCCATTTCTACCTACTTCCCTGTATTTTTTTTCTTGAACTTGTGCCTGGAGAGAGGAATGCATCATTCAGAGAAAAAAAATTAATTAAATTCCAAAACATCCAACTAATTTATAAAGTTTTTATGACTTATGTGACAAAAAGTTCTTTATCCTTTTTTACAATTTTTTTTAAATTATTAATTCGTCTTTTTATGGCCTCACTGTTTGCTGATTTTCAATCCTGATGTTGTGCTTTGATTATTTACTTTGTTTATTTTAGAGTAGAAAAACTTATAAGAATTAAAATATTATTGTTCTTTATACAAGTGTTTCAATTTTCTACTCTTATCAAAATAAAATATGGATAGAGCTCTAAGACCTTCTCGCTTGGATACATTACCAAACTCACCTTCGGCAACAAAATTATTTAAACATTGGCTCAGAACATTTGAATATTATCTTGATGAACTCCCTCAAGAACTCAATAAGTTAAAAATCCTGACTTATTTCGTTGTGCCCGATGTTTATGAAATAATAAGCAAATGTCCAAATTATGAAGCAGCAATACAAGCTTTACAATCTGTGTACATCAAACCATCAAATGAGGTTTATGCACGACACCTCTTGGCAACTCGTAAGCAACAGCCAGTAGAAAGTTTTGATGAGTATTTACACGCTCTTAAAGTTTTAGCAAAAGAATGTAACTTTAAACAGGTGTCTGCTATTGAATATTGCGATGAATATATTAGAGATGCATTTATAACAGGGATAAATTCACAGGTTGTCAGACAGCGACTACTAGAAAACAGTACAATAAGTCTGGATAAAATATTTTCAAAAGCTAGAACCTTGGAATCAGCGCAGAAAAATGCTGAAAATTACCTCCAGTATAATACATCAGATACAACAGTAGCTGCAATAACAAAAAAGCCAAAGCAATTTAACTCAAATTCTGTTTCAAATTGCTGGAACTGTGGGAATCAAAGACATGCTAAAGCTGTCTGTCCTGCTAGAGAGTCGATTTGTTTTAAATGTGATAAAGTTGGTCATTTTGCCAAGTTATGTAAATCTTCTAAACTTACAACAGCAGGGATGAATCTTGTTGATCAACCTTTGAACTCATACAATCCTTCACTCACTTGACTAGACTATCCTGAACATAAAACTAATTTAAAGAACATTTCTGATTCCATTTCACCTTCGACTAAATCAACAATTGGCATGTTGGTTAATGGTTCATTCGTAAATGCTCTCATTGACAGTGGTAGCACTGATAGTTTCATTCACCCATGATTGGTACAAAAACTAAACCTAACAGTTCATAAACAAAATCAAAAACAGGTATCTATGGCTTTATCATCTTTATCTAGTACAATTTGTGAAGTAGTTTTTGTCAATATTTCAATAAAAAATGAGCATTATAAACTAGTAAAACTTAACATCTTAAATGAGTTATGCATGGATGTTATTCTGGGTCTCGATTTTCAAAAACAACACAAAGCTGTAACCCTTAAATTTGAAGGAAAAAGACCCCCACTATTAATTTGTGGTTTATCGAAGTTGAATGTATCTCCTCCTAGTTTATTTGGCAATTTATCACCTAACTGTAAACCAATAGCTTCAAAATCTTGTCGATATAGCAAAGAAGACCAATTATTCATTGAAATGGAAGTACAACGTATGCTTAAAAAGGACATTATCGAACATGCAAAGTCTCCCTGGAGAGCTCAGGTAGTTGTAACTATAGGAGAACGCTCTAAGAAAAGATTAGTTATTGACTACAGTCAAACAATAAATAAGTATACTCAACTAGACGCTTACCCATTATCAAGGATTGATGATCTAGTAAACAAAATTGCTCAATACAAAATATTTAGTACAGTTGATTTAAAATCAGCCTACCATCAAATTTCAATTACCAAAAATGATAGAAAATTTACAGCTTTTGAAGCAAATGGGAGGTTGTTCCAATTTAAGCGAATGCCTTTTGGAATTGAAAATGGCGTTGCTTGTTTTCAACGTACCATAAACGAATTTATAAAAAAAGAAGGACTTTTAGATACTTATTCTTATCTAGATAATGTGACAATATGTGGTAAAACCCAAGAGGAGCATGATATTAATCTGGAAAAATTTCTCAAGTCAGCTGAAAATATAAATCTTACTTATAATCATGATAAATGTAGCTTTTCCCAAGATAAAATTTGCATTCTTGGTTATCTTATAGAAGAAGGAAAGCTCAAACAAGATCCTAGTCGTCTTCAACCTATGAAAGAAATGCCTCCTCCTCATGATGCTAAATCCATGAAGCGTATCATCGGACTATTCTCATACTACTTTAAATGGATTCCAAACTTTTCCGATAAGATAGCTTCTCTTACCAAAAACACCAAGTACCCATTAGATCATCAGTGTGTAAATGATTTCAATCAACTTAAACAAGATATTGCAAATGCTGTAACAGATTATGTGGACAAAAATGTTCCATTTGAAGTAGAAACGGACGCATCTGACATTGCTATAGCTGCAGTTCTTAATCAAAATGGCCGCCCTGTAGCTTTCTTTTCAAGATTACTTCAAAAATCTGAACTCAAACATCCCTCTATTGAGAAAGAAGCTTGCGCAATAATAGAAGCAGTCAGGCATTGGAAACACTACCTTACTGAACGCCATTTTAAACTTATTACCGATCAGCAACCTGTGTCCTATATCTTCGAAAAGCAACATAAATAAAATTTATTGATGGAAAATTGAACTGTTGTGCTATAATTATGACATTGTTTACAGGGAAGGGAAACTAAATATTCCAGCTGACACATTTTCTAGAATACATTGCTCAGCAATAAACGCTAACAACTTAATTCAGCTTCACCAATCACTCTGTCATCCTGGAGTAAATTTACCTTTCTCAATTGATGATGTTAAACAAATAACTAATCAGAGCAAACTATGTTGTGAATGTAAGCCTAGATACTACAAACCTAAAATCTAATTTGATAAAGGCAACACAACCACTGGAGCGTTTGAATTTAGATTTTAAAGGACCTCTTCCTTCGGAAACTAATAACAAGTATTTTTTAACCATAATTGATGAGTATTCTCGTTTTCCTTTTGCAATCCCGTGCCCTGATATTTCAGCTCAGACTGTAATTAAGTGTTTGTCACAAGTATTCTTGGTTTTTGGTTTGCCAAGTTACATCCATTCCGATAGAGGTTCAGCCTTCATCAGTAAAGAATTAAAACAATACTTAATAGAGAAAGGTATTGCAACAAGTCATACTACAGCATATAATCCACAAGGGAATGGACAAGCCGAAAAGTATAATGGAACCATAATAAAGTCTATTGAGATTGCTACTAGACAACACAATTTACCCATCAAAGCTTGGGAAAAAGTATTGCCAGACGTTCTCCATTCTAAAAGATCCTTAGCTAATACTAAAACAATGGCGACACCTCATGAAAGAATGTTTAAACACCTTCGTAAAACAGCCTCTGGATGCACTTTACCTTCGTGGTTAAGTCATCCTGGACCAATACTAATGAAAAGACATTTACGTAATAATAAGTATGAACCACTGGTAGACGAAGTGCAACTCAATGATGCTAATCCTCAATATGCTAACATAAAGTATCCAGATGGAAGAGAAACAAAAGTTTCCCTAAGACACTTCAACAAGTTCTGCTCTGATCATTGATCAAACAAATCATATTGAACCTTCACCAGAGAATGCCTTTAATAATGTTGAACCTTCACCAGAGAATGCCTTTAATAATGTTGAACCTTCACCAGAGAATGCCTTTAATAATGTTGAACCTTCACCAGAGAATGCTTTTAATAAATCTTCTTACCCCTATAAACCATTAACACCTGAGAAATATGGACTTACCAATACCAATCCTGAAAACTTTCCTAATCAGCCTCCCCTTTATCAACCTCCACTAACTGAAAATCTTGTCAATGATGCTTGTTCGATCAATCTGTTGTTATTAATAACACCTGGAAAAGACACACGTGGATCCTCAAGAGTAATTCGTTGACCACTACAACTTATAGAAGAAGATACATGACCTTATATACTATATAAGGTCATGTATCTTCTACTACCAATATACTATAATATAAACCTTGTTTATATTATAGTATATTGTTTATATTATGGCTGCAGAGAATGTTGTGTTTTGATTATTTAATTTGTTTATTTTAGAGTAGAAAAACTTATAAGAATTAAAGTATTGTTGTTCTTTATACAAATGTTTCACCTGATGTCCATTAAACACCCAATGAAAACATCATTGAGAATAAATTATACACACTAATAGTACGAAATACGACATAAAATCAAAGATTAAAATCAGAAAATCTTTTTAAGTTTTTCAATAATGGCTTCAAAGATTTTGTCTTTTATTAGCAACTTAATTTCGAATGCTGAGGGAAACACACACTTTATGTGATTTATGTAAAAATGATGAAACATGAATAAAATGGCTTTAGTCATTATCAAAATATGTTTTACATAAAAAATTGTTTGCAATTTTTCATTTTTTATGAACTTCTTTGTATAGGTTACTGACAAAAATGTTGATAAGATATTATGCTCTTGCAGTTTATGATTTATATTTTCTGCTGTTGGAATGAACTATGCAAAAAGAAATCTCATTTGAAAATAAATAGATTTGATTGATCTCTTTTTTGATTTTTCAAGCAGTCCTTAAAACTTAAATAAAGAATTTTGGTTGCTTGCTCACTGAAAAATCCCAGACTTGTTTCCTCATTTTAATGAACTAGTTCATAACTAACTTCATTTTATGAACTAGTACACAGTAGAGTTCATTCATGTACCTTTAGAGTGGCAGTAACTGGGAAAGTATGCAAGTTTTTTTTGAAAATTATAACTTTTATTTTAAAATCAGGATCCAACATGTTTCTGAATGATATAACCATGATATAACCAGGGTTGGCAAAAAAACCCAACCCAAAAAAACCCACCTTAAAAAAACCCAATAAAACCCAAAATATATTTGGGTTTTTTTAAAAATGACATATTTTACAACTGATAACTCTGATTTTAACACTTATAAATGCTTTATTATCAGCAAGTGCAACTTTTATACTGTAATTACTCTTGTAAACACTGTATTTATATACATAATGGTCTTTAGGATATACCCAAAATCGATCAATCTGTTTTTGTAGCAAGTTGGTTATTTATTATTTTTTAAAACATTTAGCAAGTTATTATAAATGTTATTGAAATATGTATTAAAACATTAAATTAGTTAAATACTTATAAAAGGAAATAAAAATCATTCTATTAACTAAATTTCAAGACATTACTAGTTATTTAGTATCTTTATTCTCCTCTCGAATGTCTGTATTCCTTTATATTGGTATTTGATCTTTTATTTTTTAAAGCTTATGTTGTAAACTGCAAAAAAAAAAAAAAATACAAAGCCACAAGCGAAATACTATATATAAAAATTAAACTTTATTTACAGTTTAGAAATGAAAAGTTGTCAGGCAAAAAAAAAATGCTACAGTTTACTAGATTTGTCCTTCAGTGCATACAACTTTAAAACTTAAAAAAAATTAAGTTATGTGCAAGCAAGCTTGCAACATGTTTGCTCATTCAATGAGAGAACATGTTGAAAACTTGTATGCATTTCACAAAGACAAGATTTGTTGGTAAAAATGACACTCGTGCTCATCTGTCTTTTGACAGGTTTTGAATATTTTGCATCAGCTACAAGTTTACAACATGTACCACCAACAGGGGTGACTATGAACAGCGGGTTGAAAATTAACATCAGTATTAAGTCGCTAAAAGGTGAAGAAACACACACACAATAGAGCTATATAATGTGTTACTTTGATTCAGTTTGCAATTTGCATTGCAAAACTGAGCCGGTAAAACATCTTCAAGGGAAAAAAAAATTGGTGGCGAAGACACTGTAATGGTTCTTAACAAATTTACTTTATATATATTTAGAAACAAAGTTTAGGCAAAAATCCATTTTTTGCCAGTCCAGTTGATCAGGCCGATAACTTTTCCAGGAAGCTGGACAGTATAATGTTCTGATAAAAAAAAAATGTAGTGATTAGGCTAGCAGTTTTCTTCTATGATACAAAAATGTTTAAAAAGTGTTCATAGTCATCCTGATTGATAATAACTTATAAGGCTGCAACATCATGTTGCAAACTTGTTGATTGCATGTTGTAAACTTGTGCAAAGTAGTTTTTGAACATGTTAGTAAAAAAAACTAGTTTGCAACATTTATATTGTCTTACCAACTTTGAATAACTCAATTGTCATAATTTTTACACTGACTTTTTTTAGTCAAAAATATTCTGAACATGTTTTTAATTTAGAGCAATTAATTAACATCATTTATAGTTGATGGAGTCCGTTTTTGCACAATAGGTAAAATGTGCTAGTAGACTAGTAGTAAAACATTTGGCTCGCAACCAGAAGGTTGGGGTTCAAATTACTTCTGCTGAAACTACTGTCTCAATCTATTTCTCCACACAGCGCCTTTGTTTAAAAATTTTAGTTGTTAATGTTGTTTGTTAGTAAAAATGGTAATGTTAAGGATTGAGACAAAATATTTTTAAAAAATGAGTTGCTCCCTTGACTGAAATGGTCATTGGAGCAATAGGGAGGTGAATTTATGAAATTAAAAAAAAAAATTATTGTACTCATACAATTATAAAAATTTGGTATTTTGATCGATTTTTAAAAAAACCCAAAAAACCCATAAAACTCAAAAAAACCCAATAAAACCCATTTGGGTTGGGTTTTTTTAAAAAACCCTAGGTTTTTTCCAACTCTGGATATAACCACATCATAAAGCAGTTTAAGGGTCTCAATAAATGCAGAAGCAATAGCTTTCATTAGGCCAATTAGATTCATAGATACAACTATCATAATTCAATTAGCTTCAGGAGCAATTCAAGCTTTCTCATTTCTTTTGACATAAAAATGTAACATTTAAAGACACTGTTACAAAACTTAACAAATATATTACTTATATTCATAATTACCATTACACTTTTTCTTATTGACATACCTATTCAATTTGTTTTTTTGGATGTCACAACTACTGCAGCAAATTTCTATTAATTCTTATATTATAATTAATTAATAATACAATTACAACAGGTCAGATATGGAATCATATGATCAGCCTGCTACTAGTGCTTTTGGTGTGCATCATCGAGGCTACATAAGAAGCCCTTTGTTAAAACATTGGGTTAATTAGTGGAGCTGAGGCTTTGATTTGTTAAGACTCCAATAGTCAACTCCTTAGCCTGTGTATATACTTACATATCAATTCACCTATTTGTTGTGAATTACGTTTGAATCTTTAAACTATTCTTATATGTGTTTCCATTTAGCCCCTCTTCACTCAACCACAATCTTCTTTGTTCTTTATCATTCTCCTCCTTTTCAAGATTGCGCTCTTTTGAAAATGAATTACATTGAACAACGTAGCTTTAACATCAGAAGTGGGATAGCTCAGTTGGTTAGAGTATCATCCCATAGAAACAAGTTAATCCATTTTTAAAAATCTAAATCCTTCTGGCTTCCATTACTAAAGTTATTTTGCTCTTCTACTCTTCTACTGTTAGTGAATGAGACAACATTCCTGTCATATTCTTTCAAAAGTGTTCTCCAGGACTCTCTTCAATACTCTCTAAACTATTTCATAAGTGCTCGACAAAATCTTGTCTTCCTACTTGATGAAAAATGGCATTTGTGGCTTCAACTTTCAAAAATTCTGAAGAAAACTTTGGCCCTTCTAGTTATCACCAAATCAGTCTTTCCTCTATTATTAACAAAGTCTTTGAGTTTTAACAAACTAATATCTTAACTTGATACAAGCAACTTACTATCTAACAATCAATACAGATTTTAACTCTCTAGTTATAAAAGAAAGGTTTTATTGTGGATTAGATTAGATTAGGAGAGAAAAAAATTAATCCTCTTGACATATAAAAAACTTTCAATAAAGCTCTTCTCCATAAGCTTGTTTCATATAGTGTATCTGGGAAAGTTTTTGAGATTATTATATCATTTCTTTTAAACTGCAGTAATAAAATTGTCCTTGAAAGCCAACACTTTCTCTTATTTTGAGTAACTTCTGATGTAACATAAAGTTCCATCTTTTATCCTGTATTATTTCTTATCTTCATTAATGGTCCTAATAACCTGGCTTATAAAAAAGGATCCTAATAATCTGGTAATAAAGTGGCTCTAATTGCTGATGACACAGCTATATACTCCAATCTAGACAAAAGTCATTGCTTTTTGATCTCTTAGAAAAAAGCAGAAAAAACCTTGAACCTGATCTCATTTCTGTTACAACTTGGGGCTTGCAGTGGCTTATGGATTTTAACCTAAACAAAATTCAGTTATATACTGATAACAATCGTAATATTGTTGATATTCCTATGTTGATGAATGGGAACAACATTACTGAACTGTCTACTTTATATTTTTTTGGATTATCATTCACTACTGACCTCTTATGGAAACCTTTTATATAATCCATTGCAAAGTTAGCACCTGCTAAATTTGCTCCATCCTCTTATTTGTACCTGTATCGTTATTGTACAAATTTTTTATTTGTATCTCTATGGAGAACTGTTGTCATATTTTGTTATTGTACAAATTTCTTATTTGTATCTCTATAGAGAATTGTTATCATATTTGGGCCCTTGCATCTCTATTAAATACTGTTGTCATATTTAGGCCCAATGATGCTCTTTACCTTCTATAAAAGGTTTGCAAATATATTTTGAATGTAGTTGAATCTACTCTAGTTGTCAAGCTCGAGCCTCTGTCTGTTTGTGAGATTGCATCCCCTTCTTATTTCTACAAATACTATCATGATAGTTGCTCAGGGGAGCTATCATCTCTTGTTCTATCAAACAAAACTCAACCTGGCGTGATTTGCCATTTAGTAAATTCCCATCCTTTTACTGTATCTGTCCTTTCATGCTTAAAAAAGCATACTTCATCAATGCTTTGGAACTTTTCCAACCATTTTGTTGCTCTTTAACGATATTCCTTATTTTCTAGTATTCCCCAACCGAAATAGTGGCTGCTTGCAGCCTTGTTGTAAGTAAATTAGGTAAACAAAAATTTTACTTAAATTTTTAGTCAAAATCAATAATGCTTAAGAGCCATTGTCTGAGATATATAGGCAAAATAAACAAATTCTGGAAGTGATGTCTTCAAATTGTCCTCATTTTCAGATATTTTGTAAAAAACAATGAAAGTTGACCACTGGTAAATTTTTTTCCGAAAATTCCTACTTGTTTCAGAGATATTGGGTTTTTCAGAGATATTTCCCAAAATTTGGCCCATTTTGTGAAAATATTTGCGCAAGGAGTGCAATTGCTACTTTGTGGGGCAAATTTAGCAACATAAATATGACAAACACATTTCTTTTTAATTTTCTGCTAATCTGGGTAGATTTCTACAGTAAAAGTAAAAATTCAACATAGTTACATTTTTAATTGTATAGAAATCATGGTCCAAAACCACTAAATATGAAATTTTACCCTAACTTTGAGCTCTAATATTTCTTAAGGCCATTACTTGCATGTAGTTTTTTTTATGTGTTTTTGAAAGGCACAAAGGCATACATTGATTATATGGAACAAAATTTATGAGCATGAAAGGACCTGGGAAGAAGTAATCTGCCAAAAATCACTTTTTGCATTTAACGCGCCTTGAGAAATTACCCATAATAACCGTGGCCTTAGGTTTGCCATAAATAGTATAAGTTATTTAATTTCCTTAAACATGCATCTTCCAATATCTGAAAAGAAATCCATGTGCTCGGATGATTAAAGGCCTACAAAAGTCCTAGAAATAGCCTTATTTTGCCAAGTTTTTATCAAAAAAATACCCTAGCAACGGTATAGATATGCTTAGCAACAGCTACTTCATAGCTTTAATAATTAGTACTGTAATTAAAAATTTTGGTGTAATACATTTTTATAACAAAACTGTAAAAGAGCTCTTGACAAAAATTGCATTGTAAGCATTTTTAATGTAGCAAAATACTTAACAAAGGTTGAAGTGATGCAATGGCAACAGACTTGTTAAATGTTAATTTGTACTCCTTAATGTTTTTTCTTATGTAATGCAGTAAAAACTTCTAAATGTTAAAACTTCACTTGATAAAATCTAGTTTTTTAACTTAAATTTCAATGAAAGAAAGAACCAACAAACTTTAAATCAACGTTTTTTCCATTTAAAATTGATGGGAAATACAGTTTTCTAAGAATTATAAACAAACAAAAAATTTTAAGAATTTTATTAATGGTCAATCCTCTAACAACGCCAAGAGATGAATATTGGAGGATATTTTCTTTAGTTGGCCACTTGAAGTAGTTCTTTCCAGGTACAGCAGAATATTCCATAAAAGAAACATATATGTCATCATCATTGACCTAATATTTGAGGTAAAGACAAAGTAAAGTCTATTCATTGCTGCTTCCTAAATATTCCTTAAAATTAATTAATATGGTTAATAAACCAATAATTTTGTATTTCAATGCAATAGATCTCAATATACAAAAATGAATAATGATCGAGTTTGTTGAGTTGTCACATATTCACTTGGCTTTAACATTGTCCTCAGCTGGTGGTGAACTTGCTTTTTTGGAAATTGATGGTGCAGTATAACCTTTGCAATTTGAACTATAGGACTTAACAATTTGAACCAAAAAATGGAATGTCACATTAGTATAGTTCTATTTTTTACCTTTACCAATTTGAATGTATCTCCACATTGCCATATGATCAGAGAAAAACTGAAAAGAATGATAACTGTTTATGTTGGAAATCAGATTTGGTCCTAATAAAGTAGAAGCTTTGGAGTCTATTGGAACTTCAGCAACATAAGCATTTTGAATTTGTTTGCCATTATGAAGAGCCTCATAAATATCTTCTCCAGTCAAAATTTTTTCCAGCATCAACAAAACTCCTTATGACACATTTCGCTCCTGCTGACTTTCTGTCACATTGATCTTTTCCAAGTGATGGCTTATTGTAATCATACCTTTTAAGAGAGAATTGCTTTGCTTTGTAAACTTTGTAAATGGCTTCTAAGTAGAGGCTGGCATGATGAGATAATGCGTTATCTGACATAGCATATTGGTTTTTTAAACAAAGAAAATCATTTCTAACTTTGGCCAAAACAATATCAGCAAGACAGAGTACATCAACAAAGCTTTGCTGCCATCTATAGACAGCAGTAAAAAATACTTTTTTTCCTAATTGACCATTTATCTGGACTGTGCTAACCTCATTTCAGCAACCAACCACGAACCTGGTTGATTGCTAAAATGAGGTTAACACAATTAATGTATTGTTCATCATCAGCAGCTATAATTTAAGGTTGTTTTAAGTCTGGATCTATATCTAAAAGAGCAAAAGAAATAGAGTGACTATGTAAAGTGGAATTTTTACTATGTTTGGAAGGATAATTACTCTTCAGATATCCTTTTTAAGGAACTTAATAATATTTTTATACTTCCAATTTTCAGAAACAGCAATCAAAGTTTGAAACCCATCCATGCCAGCTGCCATGACACCATCAAGACCAGCCAAACATTTTCTTTGAGAAGGTTTTATTCCACGAAGAATTCTCTGTAAAAAAGTATCTGACATAGAGAGATAATTAGTTTCTTGGCAAATTTCTATATAAAATGTGATTGTATGGCTAAACTTCATCATTAAAATGATATTAGCCACTTTTTGTTCTTCTCCATCGTCAAACTTTATTTTATTTACACCATAAGCTACTTTTTACAGCAAACCTTGACAAAACATAAGTTCCAAAAAATGTTCTATTTTTTCCTGTGGAATTTGGGATATGTTGACCTTTTCCTTTTTTGGTATGGAAAATCCTCTGCTTTCTTTTTGTAACTTGCGTGCTTTTTCTATTTGAAGTTTTATGAAATCAAAGATTTTCATTAATGTTTCTTTAGTGTAATTGTCATGATTAATAACTGAAAGCAAAAGAATATGTCCTATAGAATCACTTTCTTGAAACATCTTAACTGGTACAACAAGGTCTTCTGGAACCAGTTTAGCTAAAGCATCTTAATCCTCATTGTGTAACACTTGAGAAATTAGTGCCTCTGATTGAACAGGTGCAATTGCTTCAGCATAATAATATATTCTCAAGCTGCATTTTAAATTTTTAAAATTTCTTCTTAAAATTCTGTTATACATCAAAGAATACAAATCTATTAACATAAATCTCATAAATCAAAGTTTATTTCAAAATAATAGTAACTTAAAATGTTATCCATAGCATGAATAAAATCTTTTAATTTATTTTTAAAAACAGATTTTTAAAATATTTATTAAACTTTGATCTACAAAATGGTATATTTAGCTAATCATTATTTCTCAGTGAGTACTTATAAAATTTCAATGTAAAATTTAGCTGTCGAATGCTATTTCAAAACGAATGTAAAACGAAACTTCATACAACAAGATATTTAGAAAACAGGGGCGAGTTTTGTCACTCGCCAAGGAGGGGGCTAAAAAGATTAAAAAAAAAAAAAATTTGATTACTACACTAAAGTACAAAAAAATTCTTTTTTAATTTTTTGTACTTTAGTGTAGTAATCAAATTCATATGCATATAATTACGTATAATAGTCAATTTCATTTGTCAGCATAATAGTCTGTTAAATAGTACATTTACAAAAGAATATTTCTGAAAAAAGTCCCAAGGGGTGGGAGGTAGTGGTGGTGGAGGGCTGGGGTCTACTACCCCTGTAGCACCCCCCCCCCTAAAACCCGCACCTGTTAAAAAAAAGAGTGTTTTAAAATTAGAACTCAGATTAAAATTTGACATAAGATATCAATCATGACATTTAGAAGTTTTTACTGCGTTACATAAGAAAAAACATTAAGGAGTACAAATTAACATTTAACAAGTCTGTTGCCATTGCATCACTTCAATCTTTGTTAAGTACTTTGCTACATTAAAAATGCTTACAATGTAATTTTTGTCAAGTGCTCATGTACAGTTTCGTTATAAAAATATATTACACCAAAATTTTTAATTACAGTACTAATTATTAAAGCTATGAAGTAGCTGTTGCTAAGCATATCTATACCATTGCTAGGGCATTTTTTTGATAAAAACTTGGCAAAATAAGGCTACTTCTAGGACTTCTGTAGGCCTTTAATCATCGGAGCACATGGATTTCTTTTTAGATATTGGAAGATGCATGTTTAAGGAAATTAAATAACTTATACTATTTATGGCAAACCTAAGGCCACGGTTGTTATGGGTAATTTCTCAAGGCGCGTTAAATGCAAAAAGTGATTTTTGGCAGGTTACTCCTTCCCAGGTCCTTGCATGCTCACAAACTTTGTTCCATATAATCAATGTATGCCTTCGTGCCTTTCAAAAACATATAAAAAAATTACATGCAAGTAATGGCCTTAAGAAATATTAGAGCTCAAAGTTAGGGTAAAATTTCATATTTAGTGGTTTTGGTCCATGATTTGAAATTTTACTTTTACTGTAGAAATTTACCCAGATTAGCAGAAAATTTAAAAAGAAATGTGTTTGTCATATTCATGTTGCTAAATTTGCCCCACAAAGTAGCAATTGCACTCCTTGCGCAAATATTTTCACAAAATGGGCCAAATTTTGGGACCCAATATCTCTGAAACGAATAGGAATTTTTGAAAAAAAAATTTACCAGTGGGTCTACTTTCATTTTTTTTTTACAAAATATATCTGAAAATGAAGACATTTTGAAGACATCACTTCCAGACTTTGCCTACATTTCTTAGACAATGGCTCTTAAGCCTTAAAGCAAGAATTTCTAGCAACAATGCTGAAGCCCTGAAGCAAGAATGAAAAGACTTCCAGAACTTTTAGTTGATTTATGTGACACATTCTCTTTTATATCATAAGCCATGCTTAGTGGATAATTTTTGTTTCCTTTAGTTTTGTCAATATTAGAGATCAATTAACTGCAGATTAGAAGAAAAAGTATTAAAGACTAGATAATGATTGAGTCAAAGTTGTAAAGTTTAAACACAGGACTTTCTTTGTATTCACACATTTTCCTAATTGAAAGCAACAATGGTAATTGGTCATCTTTAAAGTCAAGATCATCTTTAAAATGCTTAACAATTTTAGCAATATGATAACTTTATTTATTATAGAAAATACACAGATTTTTTTTATTGGTTGTTCAGAACTTATATGAAACTTATCTTTTAACTAAAAATTAATATTAATTTAGAACTTCAGGGAATTACTAAAAATAATCACAGACAAATTTCATTAAATTTTAATTGAATTTAAATAAAAAAATTGTTTGAAACTGTGCATTTCTTATATAAAAATCTGAACAATTTTATTTTCTCTAGAATTAATATCAAGAAAGCATTATCAAAACAATAAGTGACTTTTGGGGCCAACATTTTTTGTTGACTTTTAACTTTTTAAAATTAAATTCTAAAAATAAGTTTTGAAATTTCAATATTACAAATTAGACTGCTAATAAAACTTTTATTCAGAGATAGTAGATGCTCCTAAATTGGCTTTTATCTAGGTTGTTTTTGGATGTCTAAAATAAATATTAATTAATAAATTTACTTATTACAAATGAAAACAATAATAAGAAAAAGTAAATATAAAACAAACCTCTTTTATATAATTGTCACAAACATTTTCAGCATTTTGGATGACTTCTTCTTGTTCATTAACAAACAATAAATGCGATTTTTTTGTGCTGGCATTTCTAATAGGAGAAGTAAAAATTCCTGTTTCATTGTTTGTGTGAGAAGACAAACTGTGAAATGAATCAAAGTTATTAAAACCTGCTAGTTTTTCTAAGTTATTAAAAAACTCTGCTTCTTCTGTGGAACTGGAAAAACGATTTGACGATTTTACTTCAGGTATTGATGGAGAGCAATTGGAAGGATATGCAATGTAATTTGAATCATAATCATCGCTATTATTGTTACAGTTTATATTGATGTCGTTATCGTTAAAGCCATTTTTATTTTCAATTTGTTTGCTATAAGAAAAGGGAAGTGTATTTTCAAATAAATCTTGCTTGATAGGAGCTTTTTCATTTTGTAAGTTAATTGTATCAATTTCTTTAAAGTTGGGAATATTAGTTGTACTCAAACTAAAATCAATTTCCTCAAGTTCAGGGATATTAGTCTCATTCACATTAGTATAATCTTCTTCTTTGTCGGAAAGATTTGTGTCTCCTTCAAGATTATTCTTTTCATTATTTTCTTTCTAAAGTGTAAAAACCAATTTATCTTAAAATCTTATTAACTAAACTAAAACTAAGAATAAATTACACTGATTATATAAGAATAAATTATGTTGATTATATAAGAATAAATTATGTTAAAATTTTTTATTTTAAAATAACAGAATGAGAAATCAAGTCTAAGAACAGTTTTTTTCAAAAAGTTTTTTCAATTTTTTATTAAATAGATTTATTAAAAAAAATTCACTCAACAAGAATAAATGAATTTTATCTTTCAAATTTATTAAGTTATTAAATACAGGCATTTGAAGTAAAGGAAAAAGAAATTAATTATAAAATGGCTGCTATATTATGTTAAATTTTCAATTATAAAATGACTGCTTTTTTGTGTTAAAAAAGTTTATCAGCCATAAAGTTTTATCTTTAAAGGTTAATTCACCTCCCCAAGGCCATGAAGGCCACTACAGTTGAGGAGGCTACCTTAATTATAGTTACAACCCTCTCTCAACTCTATAACTCCTTGACAAAAAAGACCGCTGCACGGAAAAACAAGTTGAGTGTGGTACTACTGAGGATGTAGTAGGGATCGAACTTGGAACTTCTCACTTATAAAGCAAGCACTCTACCACTACCGCATTTTCAACTGCAAGTTAAAATTATAACTGGGCCAGTACTAACTGAGTTTGCACAATTCTTTATCCCGAACAATAAAATTGCCTTTGGAATGCTGAACATAAAAGACACTTAATATAATAATAAGTTGTAGATTTTATCAGTGCATTTGTATCATTAAGTTGTCAGTGTAACTCCTTTTTTTTAAATGATTATTTGTTTCCTGTTTGTTTTTAAGGAATCAATTAAACTAGGTGACTTCTATTTATACAAGAGATAGATGCTTAATTAAGTTTAATAAAAAAAACATTTTTTCAATTAAATAGGAAATCTTTTTAATTTCGTTTATTCTTTGTAGTTTTTTTCTGAAATTCCATTCTAAAAAAAGGATCATTCAGCTGAACTTTTACTACAAAACTATATTTTAAGTTTTGTTTTGAATATTTTTTATTTTACAAAATGTCAAATAGTTATTAAAATTTAAAATAACTTACAACATTTTATTAAATTCAATTAGATAAGGTAAACAAAGAAAGTTTATTTTAAAAGAAATGAAATGTGTTTAATAAATTAAACAAGCAAGTTTATTATTTAACTACAACCAAATAAATAAGTATACGCTAATCTAAATAATAATAAAATAAATAAGAATATATAATAATAAAAATATGCAAATAAACAGTACTTTTTATAAATATTTACAAATAAAAACATTTGCTTTTAAAAAATTTATAAAATGCATGTAAAAAATATTGTTCATCAAAGAATTACAAAATAAAAATTTAGTTTCTAATGATTGCAAATCAAACAAAGAAATCCAATACCCAATCAGTCTTTTCTCTATATTAGTAAGGTCTATTATATTTTCAATCAATTAATTTCTAACATCCCAACTAAAGTCAGATTTCTAATATCCCAAATTAAGTCAGACATTCTTCTATTTACTAGTTCTACAGCTGACTTGCTAACTGCTGTTAGCAAGTCCTGATTCCATTCTCTATCTCTACAAATCTCTTATTGGTCCCTGTTTAGAATACTATTGTCATATTTGGGCTAATTCTTCTAATGATACTCTTTCTCTTCTAGACAAGTTTCAAAAAAACATTATAAACATAATTGGACCTGCTCTATCTGTCAAGCTTGAGCCAATATACCATCTTCATAAAGTTGCATTTCCTTCTCTTTCCTAAAAATAATATCTATCGCAGCTCAAACGAGTTAATATCTCTAGCTCAATAAACTAAAACTCATTTTTGTTGACTCATCAAACAGCAAAATTGCATCATTTTTATTTTATGTCCTTTATGCTTTAAACTTTTATTCACTTAGTTTTTACCTTCACACTTCAATGCTTTAAAGCTCTCTCCCATTTTCATATTTTCATATTTTCCTGACTCATATAACCTTTACCTCGAGTAACTTTTCAAATCTTCTGTCAACTGTTTCCTTACTCTTGAAAACACTTTTCTTTGTTTTCTCATAACTCCCAACTTAATAGTGAGGTTAACTAATAAATCTTACTGTAAACTCATTAACACTGCAAAATATTTAGCACATAAAGCACATAGGCAGTAAAAAACAACTGATTTATAAACCCCCTCTTCTCTTGTACCCGCTGTTGTGCTATCAAGAATCCACCTCCCTCTGTGTACACACTATTGATTACAAAGCAAAAGATTTTTTTTTAATAAGGTTTGAAACCTTCTTCCTTCCTAAATGCATACATTTTTGAAAAAATAAAACAAATAAACTTTTAGTTTAATCAACATTTGTTATATAACGTAATGTTGATTTTTTAAATTATTAAAAATCAATGCATTTTGTTAAAAAAACGAAATCAAGTTTTAGGAGAGATAGAGAATGAGAGATTTCAAACTACTCACTGTCTTTAACACTCCTTTCCCTTTGTAAGTTTTTATATGTTTTTGGTTAATTCCCCTCCCCCATACCAAATAACATAACTTGAACCCCAGTGTCAAAATATGTTATTTGTAAAATAAGTAAAAATCTATTAAAAATAATATTTAAAGTTTATTAGCATGTAAAGTTTTTATAGCCTTTCATACCTCTATGACTAAGTTAATTCTGGCTTAAACTTCACTACATATAATGCAGAGGCATTGTTTGTAGTAAAGTCTAATACTTTTGGACTTGAAGCTTAGAAAGTCACTCTTCGACCTCTATCTATTGTAATTTGCTCCATCAACTTCTTAATTTTTAAACAACAGAATTCTTAATATCACAAAGAACTTTTATCGAATTTCATCTTTGAAAAATTCCATCCAGATAAACAACTATTTATCTAGATACTTTCTATTCCATCAGTTCAAGTTTATTGATTCTTTCTGCTAGATTCATTTTTACTAATCTAGTTATTTCTTCACTTTTTATTTTGAATTAAGTTAAAACTTTTAATCTTTTATCTTATTTTTAAGAAAGTCTTTTATCTTATCTTTAAGAAAGATCTTTAAATTTAGATCAAATATTTTTTGTTTTAGATAATTTAATGATTAGTGGTCTTGTATTCATTACTAAACAAACTGTTTTGGACCTGTATATATATATATATATATATATATATATATATATATATATATATATATATATATATATATATATATATATATATATATATATATATATATATATATATAACAATGTTCTTATAATGTGATCATATTAGAAACTATATAAAAACTAACAGGAAGTAAATATAAAATCACCTTATCTAAAAAAGCATCTTTTTTTGCTTTGTTGCGAATGCTTGCAACATAATCTACAGAATCTTGAATCCTTTTCTTTTCTTTATTACTCCAATTTTCACGCTCTATAGCTTCAGCCTCTTGGCCACCCACAAACCAAGCTTCAGCACAGGCTCTTTCTTTTGGAAAAACAGGTCGATCATCCAAGTACCTTAAGTTTTTGCATTTTAAAATTAAACTTTTACGATAATTTCGAATTTCATTTATAACAGGATTGCCCATTAAATTTAAAACACGCAAATTTGACATTGCTCCTAAAACATCAGTAATTTGGGGATCGGATAATCTGTTATGAGATAAATCTAACACACTTATATTTAAGCAATCAGATAAGTGCTCAATATCTTTAGCAGTACTTAGATGATTGTGACTGATTTGAAGAGTGTTAAGAAGTTTTAAGCATGATAGATTTTCAATTTTTTTAATGCAATTATTGGAAATATTTAAAGTATCTAACTCAGTTAAATTTTCTAAATTTTCAATGTAAGAAATAAGATTTTGATGGAGATATAAACATTTTAAGTGAAATTGGTGATCTAA
>NC_061160.1:35381445-35405787 GCF_022113875.1 Hydra vulgaris
CTACGTAGTCTACGTAAAAAATAAAAATGTTTTATTTTGATTTATGTTTCAGAAAACTATCATTTGAAATATAAGTTTATAAAGACAGAATGCAAGTTAGTGCGAAATATACTTTCTGCTCATGGTTTCAAAGAGGTTTTTTTAATTTTGAATTTATTTGCAATTTAAATGTTGTAGCACATGTTGATTTAATTAATGTACAATGTTGTATATGTTAACTTTATTACTGTACAATATTTTATATGTTGACTTTATTACTGTACAATGTTATATATATCCTAAGTGCTCCAAAAACTCTTATTCGTCTAGTTTTTTTCCTCGAACATCAGTTCTTTGGAATTTGCTTCCTTCATCTTGCTTTCCTGATTCATATAATTTGCAATATTTTAAGTCATCTGTCAATCGTTATCTTGCTCTACAATCTTCATCTTTTCTCTTCCAGTAACTTCCAACACTAATTAGTGGTTGCTTGCAACCTTGTTGGAAGCGAAGATAATTTAAAAAAAAAAAAAAAAAAAATGTTAATTTTATAATTGCATAATATTGTAAATGTTGATTTTGAAATTTTATTGTATATTTTGATTTTTGAATAAAAAGTTATTAGTGGCTTAATGATTTAAATATTATTTATTCAAACAACATGTTTATTACCATCTTTTAAACAAAAAAGCAGGGACAAAAAATATTAAAAAAATACTTTAATACAATAATTTTGTAAAATAAATTTCAGTTTTATCAATAAAATAATTTTATTGCAAAGTTGCTACATTATAGTTAATTTAATTGATATAATCAGAATTAAACTATAATTTTATAAAACTACTGAAAGAGTCAGTTGAGTTTTTTTTAGCATTAGAAGATTCAGCTGAGTTTTTTATAGCATAAGCAGTCTGTTTGGAATTTAATGCCCCCACCCAAAAAGTCATTTTTAAGCTAGTGTGCGCGATTTTAAAAATTCATTTTTTTTTCTGCTATTTAAATTAAAATAAAATTAGCAAAAAGATTGCTTTGAATAAATACTAGATAAAATAATTAAAAAAAAAAAAAAAAAACGGTTAAAAAAAGCCATTTTTCATAAAAGTTGAACAAATAAACAAAAATGTTTTTTTGTTGTGATCTAAAAAACAAATGCTTTTATTTTTTTGGCAAGCACTTTTTTATGCGCTTGCCAAAGTATTTTCGGACGTGTGGGCAAGTGTGAAAGTGCTGGCTAAAGGGAAAAGACTTCATAAGAGATTCAGCTTTTTTTACAACAGTTTTTTTATAGCATTAGAAAATTTAGTAGAATTTAAAAAAAAATTGATTGTTTTTGCATGCGATTTATCTCTTTTTTTTAATGTTGGTAAATGAAAGCTTTAATAAGTAACAAATTATTATTACAGGGGTGAAAAACAACCCACTCCACAACGCACTATTTTTTTTTAATTATAAATGATTAGTTTGTGAGTTTGATACACTGTGATCTTTGAAAAAATGGTCTCAGGTCTGGTTTTTTGTTTCATACATTTTAGTTTGAGTTTTCATACAATAAAACTGTAAAATTTTTAAAGGGATTTTATCAAAACAAAATAAATTTATCTTTTAAATGTTTTTATTTACAAGGAGAATCATTAAATCCGTTTAATGCAGTCAATTTGTGAATTTTAGAACATATTTTTGGCTGAAACAATTGCTCGATTGAATTTCTCTTAGACCTAAAAATTTTATAAAGAGAATGAAGTTTAAATTTGAAACACATAAAATAAGTGCAACAAACTTTAGTTTAAATATGGAAAACAGTTAAATGGGAGTTAAAATACCGCAGGTGAAAATTAGGGTTGCACTGAGGCCTACTTTTGGCTGATGTTGATTGGCACAGGCTTACACTAATACAATAGCTGGGGTGTATCATTGGGTATAGAATGATGCAGGTACATAGACTTTATATTTTATAATTTGCTTCATTATTTTATTACTTAATAATTTATGCTTTATAGTCTAGTATATTTTATACATACATGTTTTAAGTCTTGTCAAGCCTATGCATAAGTGCATCATGCATTAGTGCACCCCTAGTAAAAATAGTTCAACTTAGAAATTAATATTAATATCAACAACATTGATGAATACAATCACTTTATCTTTTTTATTTTGTTTGTTTAATTTTTTTAAATTAAATTTGCTTTAGAAATTTTTTTAAACTCTGTTTATAAGTTGTAATAATTATTTGAACTATAGTTTAATGTTTTTTATAAGATTTGTTCAAGCAACAATTTCAATTTGTTGTGGATGGGATCATATCCTAAACCGAACGTGTTGCATGGTTTGACTGATTATCAAAAAGTTAATCACTTTCCTTGGTATTTAAATATTCCTTATTTTTGTTTTTTTGTTTAATATAATAATAAATATTGTATTTATATTTTTTTATTTATATTTATTTATATTTTTACAGCTCCAATGAACTTACAAGAAAAGACAAGCTCTGTAAAAATATTCAAAAAATGCAGTATTTAAAAGTATAAAAGTTTAATTTGGTTTTATTTTTTTTACTGTTTAATTCTTTAAGTTACTTTATTTAATTTATGTTTAGGGTTATCAACACTTCAACTTTATTCCCAAGAGTTTTATTCTTCCAACTGAACTTAATGAATTTTATAGTAAGTTTTTTTTTAATAAGAAATTATTTTTTAAGCAATTTTGGAATATTTTATAAAGAAAGTACTTAAATTTCATTTCAGGATGAAAAGTTGTCCTGAGTTATTTGATTGGCTAGATATATAAATATATTTGGTTTTGTTTGTGTTATGATTAGATCATAGCACATCATTTAGTGTTTTGTTCTTGAATAAATGTTGCTACCAAATAACACATTTGTTTCGCAATCTCATTTTTATATCTCCATTTAGCTTATTAGTTTATTTATCATTATTATGTATTTGCTACATTTTTTTTAATACTAAAATTTCACAACTCTTAACTTTTCTATTTAACAGGTTGACTAAAATTTTGCAATTCAATATCCGGATATTTTGTTTCAAATAATCGATTATGTCGAAAGTTAAAATTTTGCCGACTGTTTATTATTATAAAACATACTTTGTAAAAAGACTGAACAATTTAGTTGTTTTTTTAAAAAAAAGTATGAAAAAAAAAATCTAAAAGCCTTAGATATTAATTTTTACTAGTGGTATGTTTAATAATAAATTATATTTAATTAAATTAGTGGTATATTAATAATAAATTAATTTTTATTGTGTAAAGTTAATTCAACTGTGTTGTTTGTGTTACTTCGTCTATACACTTACAAATGTTTTTTTTTTTTACTGTGAAAGTATAATTTTTATGTGATAGGTTGGTCTACCTAGAATGTAAATATATGTTATTATCAGTGAAGCGATTTATTATTATAATATTTGTTTAACTATTTTGTATACACATTTTTTTTTAGCAATGTTAAGATCACATGATCTAGTGTTTGGGAGTATTTTGAAAGAGGCAAATCAACCTTCTTGAGGCTGTTAGTAACAAATGCGGGAAAAATATATTACATAAAAGTGAAAATAAATTATGTAAAAAAAACATTAGTATATAAATAAACAAAAGAGTAATTTGCATAAATAAACTAAAAAGTAGTTTATATAAATTGTTTGTATTAGTTTATATAAAAAAAAACAAAAAAGTAATTTTAAATAATTTTTCAATGAGAAATCATTTGGAACTAATTCATGGTATTTCTTTTAATCAAAATACAATAACAAGTGATTAGGGATATACTAGTATAAAAAACAAGAAGCAAAAAGTTGGGACTAGGGTAAAAAACATGCTAAGTTATGTTAAAGTAGAGAAAGAATCAATAGATGGCATGACAATTACAGCTCTATGTAAATCAAAAGCCATAATTGGTTATGTTTTCGATTGAATGGATATAAAATGCCTAAAATCCAACAAAAGAAACGAATTATATTAACAACTTTTTTAAAATTAAAAGTACAAAACTTGATACTAAATTCTAAAAATTAAAAAGTCAAAATGTAAAGTTTTCATTTACAGTTGATAAATGAATGGACTGTATAACTGTGATAAAAAGATAACTGTGTTATCACAAGATATTTAAATGTCAATGCTTATGTTATTAAGCCAGATCCAAATACATCTATTAGTTATGTCATGGTAAAGTATAAAAGAAATTTAGATGCAATAAGCCAGCTCTAACCATAATCATGGTTTCCATTTAGCCATAATCAATTGTTTTAATACAAAACATGATGAGAATTACAACATTAATAGCTATTTTAATGACGCAAATGATGTTAATTTGCCAATTTTGATCGTATTGAAGCACTTTCAACTGAGGAGGATGCACCAAATAGTGATAATTATGATTCTTATATTGAGGAAGATAAGATTAAAATAACAAGAAATACTTAATTTTATAACAAGAAATACTTAATTTTTTACTAAAGAAAAGTGATTTTTCAGAAATTTTAAATTCAAATATTTTTAAAACTTCTGTAGTAAAACATTCCATTTTACAAACACACTTTGCAAAAATTTGGAAAAAACTGCAACTAAAACTAGTTATAAAAATACTTTGAAACTTGATGTGTGTGATCTTAAAGAGGTTTTTAAAAGTATTGTTGTAATGAAACATTAGCTGATACAAATAAGAACAGGTCTTTGGAATAAGCATTGATGCCTGCCAACATGCTAAATTGTTCAACACCTTTGAAAGTAGTTGTCGAGAAACTTAGTCAAAGAACTTGAAAAAATGAAAAATAAATCTACTTTGATTATAACTAAAGATTCTTTTATTACAGTAGTTGGTGATGAGTATCTTATGTGTTTTAAGGATAGCTGTGGGCAGGGCAGCAAGCTTCAATGAAATCCAAAGAAATGATTGAAAGCAAAGTTTTTTCTACACAATGATAAAAAAGTTTATAATAAAACTGATGTATAATGGTATCTTGTTATTATTTCATTTTATTTCTATTGTGTATATTTAATTGTACTATCAACCTCACTGTGGTGATACAAACAACTTTTTTTAGGGCTGTTCAAGACCCTTGAACATTTAATTGTTTCAAAATATTCTATGGCTCTTCTATTATATGTGTGTGTTTATGTGTGTGTATTATTAAATTTAAAAATTTACTTTTTTTGATTTCTTTTAATGTTTATATAACTATTAGGGTGTCCCAAGAATATAAAACTTTCAAATATTGATGTCTTACTCATCAAGTATATCTTTAACAATAATAGTAGTTTACTTGCAAAATTTTACCACATTGGGACAATCTTTAGAGGTCTCTTAATGGTTAGAAAGTTTCTGATTTAAGTGTTTAACTATTTGCAACCAACTTTGATACAGAGTTACATGTGACACTGAAAGAAAGATTATAGGTGCTTTGTGATGTGTTCATACAAATAAAATGAGATCTATAATTTTGACAAAAAAAATATGTCATCTGCCTTTTATTTGAAAACTTCAAAATTTAAAAAAAAAAGATTACAAAACTATTATCATTATATCATGTAAATATTTCAAATTTTGACAAGCAGATCATAATTATACTCTGCAAACCTTTTTTCTATGCTTTTAAACATAAAGCAAGAACTATTTCTGCTTTTTGTTGTTTGTGACGGTTTCATTAAAGTGTTGTGTCAATCCTATGCCCGGCTCAGCAGAGTCATTGATGCAAATCAGATTCCTTACAATGAAAATATCTTACAACAAAGAAAAATATAACAAACTGAAGATAAACATGAATGACAAATAAAAATGTTGAATCTTTTGTAATTATTGAGCTATTAGCTTAAAGATGGTTTCATTTCTGATGAATAGAAGTTTAATTTTGATTGCATAGATGGCTTTTATCACCCATTATGCCCTATGTAGCTCTTTTGTAAATGGCGACATCAAGCGATAGCCCAAAGAAGAAGAAACTGGTGCACCGTTCTTTTAGAAAACTTGAATAGTCTCTTATATTGGAATATTGGCCTTAGGAAACTTGTTTTACTTGAGCATGCTAATTGTATAGTAATACTTCATCATCCTCATTAGAATCTCCACCAATAAATGGTATTGTTGAATTTTTTGCACTGTTTAGATTTTATTCTGTAGCTGACTCTGTTGTTGATACACTTTCAACAGATACATCCAATCTGGCTAATTTCAAAATGGCTAATTTCAAAAAGTTTACTTATTTGTGTACTCTTTTTGGTTCATTTAATCAGTAGAGTTATATATTGTTATATGATTTGCTCACTAATTAATATATTTTTAAATTTTTGCTGTATTTCTTATTTTTACCATCACTTCATATACAATAAAACATAAAAAAATTGTGTTTACTAAAAGCAACAACATTAAAAAAGGCCTCCTGTTCATGTGACAATTGTTCATGTGACTTGTGACTCCCGTTTATGTGACATATGACTCCTATTCATGTGACAATAGCTTGTTGTTCATGTGACAATATCTTGTTGTTCATGTGACTCCTGTTCATGTGACAATACCTTGTTGTTCATGTGACTCCTGTTCATGTGACAATAGCTTGTTGCTCATACAACAAGCTATTGTCACATGAACAGTTCATAAAAGCTCTACAGAAAATAATAAGTAAGAGTATAATTTGTTTCTTTTGGTTATTCTTTTGTTTTAAATATAGTTGATCGATTGATACATTTACTATTTTGCAGATGAATTTATGAAAGATCAAGGACCGTGGATCATAAAGCCTTATGCTTCATCAAGAGGGCGTGGTATATTTTTAATTAATAATGTGAGTTTATTATAATATAATTTAATACTATTTAAATCTTTATTTTATACTAAAATTCTCATAATGTTGTTTTTAAACATGTTTTATTATTGCTGTAAATGATGTATCACACATATAGAATAAATTAATAAATTATTGGATTATGTAAATTTTTTACTAAAAGATAAAAGTAATACCTATAGTTTCTTTTAATATGTTGATTTGTTTTATATATGACTATTGATTTTGTATTCTACTTTTTAGAAAAATGACATACCTTTAGGAGACGGTGTGATAGCATGCAAGTACATAAAAAACCCTTTGCTAATCAGTGGTAAAGTTATAAAATAGTTTATTGGAATTAATGTTTTATTAGTTTTACTTTTAGTTCTTGTTTTCTTATTTATTTGAATATTTATCTATCAGAATAAAATTTTTCTTTTAATATTTGTTGAATATGTATATTTTTCATCATTAAACTCAACAAATCAATATGTTGAATTTAATGATGAAAGTAATGGAATAAGTAGTTAATATATAAAAATTTAAATGAATTATTATACATTAAATAAATTTTAAGAATTTTCTTTTATTAAACATTTTAAAGTCATAAGTTTTAATGTAAAAAAAAAAATGACAAAAAATAAAGTTTATTTATAAACAAAATTTTTTTCAAGTGAAAAAATAGAAAAGGTTTTATATACAAAGTTAGTTATATAAACAAAGTCTTTCATTCAAAAGTGAATGAAAACTTCATTTTAAAATTATCTATTGTTCTTTTTCTTAGAGTTTTTTTATTTGAATTATTTCATAAGTTTGATAATTTCTTAAAAAGTTTGACAATTGAAACAATCATTTATTAATACCTTTAATTTTTATTATTACCTTTAATTTTTATTTTTCTTTTTTTTTTTTAAATTAAGACTAAATTAAAACTAGATTAAAGTTAGATCTTTAAATTTATTTATCTATTTAATCTTTAATTAAGGTTTTAAATTTGACTGCCGACTGTATGTTGCTGTTACATCATATGATCCTTTACGTGTATATTTGTTTGAAGAAGGACTTACAAGGTACTATCTAAATAAATAAAGGTTTTACGTGTATATTTGTTTGAAGAAGGACTTACAAGGTACTATCTAAATAAATAAAGGTTTTACGTGTATATTTGTTTGAAGAAGGACTTACAAGGTACTATCTAAATAAATAAAGGTTTTACGTGTATATTTGTTTGAAGAAGGACTTACAAGGTACTATCTAAATAAATAAAGGTTTTACGTGTATATTTGTTTGAAGAAGGACTTACAAGGTACTATCTAAATAAATAAAGGTTTTATGTGTATATTTGTTTGAAGAAGGACTTACAAGGTACTATCTAAATAAATAAAGGTTTTACGTGTATATTTGTTTGAAGAAGGACTTACAAGGTACTATCTAAATAAATAAAGGTTTTACGTGTATATTTGTTTGAAGAAGGACTTACAAGGTACTATCTAAATAAATAAAGGTTTTACGTGTATATTTGTTTGAAGAAGGACTTACAAGGTACTATCTAAATAAATAAAGGTTTTACGTGTATATTTGTTTGAAGAAGGACTTACAAGGTACTATCTAAATAAATAAAGGTTTTACGTGTATATTTGTTTGAAGAAGGACTTACAAGGTACTATCTAAATAAATAAAGGTTTTACGTGTATATTTGTTTGAAGAAGGACTTACAAGGTACTATCTAAATAAATAAAGGTTTTACGTGTATATTTGTTTGAAGAAGGACTTACAAGGTACTATACTGCGAAGTATACTGTTTGTGCAAGAAGTTATGTATTATGTGAGCCATTATAATAAGTTACTTTCCATTTAATAAAGAAGAATAAATAAATAAATAAATATATATATATATATATATATATATATATATTATATATATATATATATATATACATATATATATATATATATATATATATATATATATATATATATATATATATATATATATATATATATATATATATATATATAAAAGTTCAGCTCAGTAAAAAGCTACAAATATTATTTTTTTAAATAGAACCAACTACAAGAACTACTTATCTTCAATATGTTCAAAGTCTATCAGATAAAAGGAAAAAAATACTTTCAAATGTATATCATACCATATTTATGTACCAGAAGTAATAAAATTACCTGTGGTCACAGGTAGTTTTATTACCTGATCAAACAGTGGATCTGGTTATATAAAAATCCTTCAACTTTTTTTTTTTTTTTACTTGTGTAGTTTAGATGGAAAACTACACAAGTATGGAACCATGGGCATTAATTAAAAAAAAATGTCTTATAATTTAAATTAAAAAAAAAAATGTTTTTACAGTTTTTAGTAAATAAATAAATAATAAATAACATTTAAATGATATTTATTTATATAATTATTTTAACTTCTTTTGTCTTTTTGGCTGTTTATTTATAAACAGTTTTCTAAATTTGACCATAAATAAAACATTTTTTAATGGTTTTATGCATGGCTTTATCATATCAGATTGATAAAAGTTGACATCAATCTGATATAAATTTTTTTCAATCTGATATTAATTTATATCAAGCTGATATCGACTTTTATAAAGCTGATGTCAATTTTTATCAAGCTGATATCATATTTCATCAAGTTGATGTCAACCTTTATCAAGCTGTTGTCAACTCTTATAAAGCTGGTGTCAATTTTTATCTGAAAGTTTTCCAGACATAACACTGGCCTTGTCAAAACTATTATTTTGTCAAAATGTAATTCTTTTACATCTCACAATGGCAAACTTTCTTTGATCTATTATACATCAGTGCTTGTGATGTCTCACAAATAAGACCTTGTGACTTTGGTGTCTTCATTGTGAAATTTGGATATTTTATTAATAGTTTTGAAAATGTTTTGGGTTAAAATTTAATGCTTAATTGCTCAATAAAACAGGTGTAATACTAAGAGTTATTTGTTACAGGTATGTATACTGCATGTATAAATAAAAAAGACACTGAAAATGTACAAGAGTATAAATGTCCTGTTCTTTTGTATGTCTAATTTATTTATTTTTCTTATTTAGGTTTTCAACAGTCAAGTATGACATGAGTGAACAAAATCTGCAAAACCAAAGAATGCACCTGACTAACTACAGCATTAACAAGTCAAGCAAAAAATTTGTAAGGTAAATGTTTTAAAAAGTAACAACTATAAAAATGTGTTATTAAAAATTATTTTAACAAATGTCAAATATAACAAAAGAATCAGTAAATTATATTAAATATATTAATAATTTAAAAATTTTTCAAATTAGATTAAATATTTATATTAACATAATTTAAAAAAATAATATATATATATATATATATATATATATATATATATATATATATATATATATATATATATATATATATATATATATATATATATATATATATATATATATATATATATATATATATATATATAACACCTCATAAATAAAATTTTGGACAAAATTTAAAAATTGTTATTTTAAGAACTAATAAGTTTTATTATTTATTATTTTAACTGTTAATATGTTAGTATATGTAGTTTATAAATATATTAAAATAATTATTTCAAATACCATATTTAGCAATATTATAAAGTTTTTTTGAAAGACGTTTTATTTGAGTAAGGAAATTTTCTTTATTCATCTTTGAATAGCAATATCTAATTCTTGTATCAAGCTCTTCCAAATTCTCAGCTCTCCAATTATTCTTGTACACTAGCCGTTTTAAATCACCCCAAAAGTTTTCAATTGGTATTGCTTCTGGAACATTAGCTGGGTTTATATCTTTGGGTACAACCAAATTTTTTTTAATTTTAAAAAGTCTATGACCGACTTTGCGTATGGTGATCGAGCTAGATCAGGCCAGAAGATAAACTCATTGTCTTTTTTATAATATTTTAATACTAGAGGAAGTAAAATTTTTTCTAGTATCTCTTTATATGTCTACTGATTGATTGCCTGCTTACTGTGATGAATATAAAGAGGGCTTATTCCATGGGGGCTCATGCAACAAGAAATTAAGAGTTTGTACTTGTACTTTGTACGCAAATTGTATCTTACTTCGTCAGAACATTAAGAAGGATCAGCGGCATAAAACCTATCATTACCAGCTAATGTGCTATTGTTTAAGGTATTTCATCATTCATAACAAAATCCAAGTTTTTATAATTTTTGTACAATTTACGACATTTAGGATGCATTGCTTTCTTCTGCTGATGGCTAGGATCTGGACGATTTGTTTCTTTGAAAGTTTGAATGTTAGTCATTGTTTTTGATACTTGGGAAATTCGAGTTTGACTACAGTTAAAAACTTGAGCTACTTTCTTTTGGGAACGCCTTTGAGCTACTTTCTTTTGGGAGCACCTTTGAGCTACTTTCTTTTGGGAGCACCTTTGAGCTACTTTCTTTTGGGAACACCTTGACTTATTTTCAAAAAAAGCAGCAATCTTTGGAATATTTTCTTTAGTAAGCTACCTTAGCGATTCGACCACTTCCAATTTTTCTTTTTAGAGATCCATTCTCCAAATTTATAGTTTTATCGTAAGCAGTTGATCTGGGTAAACCCCTTTCCATAAACTGCTTAGCAACAAATGCTTTACCTTTTCCTCGTTTTTTTGAGTTCCTTTACTTTGACCATTTTATTTTCAATATTTAAATAATTTTTTAATTTACTTAGATTAAATTTAAATAGATTATAAAATCGTCTTTCAAATAAGTATAAATGTTTTTTGCGTGCATGAAATAAATTACATAATAAATGCAATTAAAATTTGTCTGAAATTTTATTTATAGGGTGTTAAATATATATACATATATATATATATATATATATATATATATATATATATATATATATATATATATATATATATATATATATATATATATATATATATATATATATATATATATATATATATATATATATATATATACAACTTTTGGAATTAGGGTCGGCATTTGGCAATGCTGTCCTAACTGCCAACCATAAAGTGTTTGAGGTCGGCAAATAATTGCCGACTTTGTTTCTATGTTTTATGGTGAGACCTTTGTATCAATTTTCTTTTGTCCACCTCTAAAAGATTAAGGTTGGCAAATTATTACAGATCTCGTTTTTCCTAATTCCAAGGGTTGTATATATATATATAAAACATATACTAGATGTGAAGATCCTGAAATTGATGATTACGGAAGTAAATGGAGCTTTAGTGGAATGTTGCGTTTCCTGAAATGTCAGGAAGTAGATACTCAAGGTATGAATATACTACAATAAAAGAAAATTAATTTTTACTTTTATTACCAAAAATTTTTTTTGAACAAATAAACATTTTAATTTTATCTCATAAATTTTTTGGGCATTATTACAAAAAAGAGATTTTACTCATGCTGTATACATCATTTATTTATTATGTTGACTTTGCTGTACAAATGTTAGTTTTTATAAACATAATGGTTAAAAAGTTAATTTAAGAATATTTTGTTTAAATTTTAAATAAGATGCTTAAAATAACTTTTTTAGTTTTCAAAAATTTCTTTTATTTTGAGTATAAGATTTTTTTTAAGAGTTAAGATAAGAAGAAAAAAAGATTTTTTCTGATGAATTTCTTTTTTGATGAAACGCTGTATAAAATAAAAAAATAGTTGTAATTTCTTGTGTAATTTTTTACTAATTTATTATTGGTTTGTTCTTTAAAGAACATTAAGCACTCTATTTTGCAAAACACCATTTGAATTATTTATTATATCAAGTTTTATGTTATTTTGTTATGCGCTATTAGCTCTGATGGCTCGTATTGAAGACTTGATAATAAAAACTATTATATCAGTAGAAATGGTTATTTCAACAGCTTGCAGAATGTTTGTTCCTCATAGAGGCAACTGTTTTGGTGAGATAGATGTACTCAAATATTTTTATTTTTTGGATCTAATTGTATATGTCAAAAAAGTTTTTTGAAATAGCTAAATGTTAAAATTATTGTTCACATTTTTATCTTTTTTATTTTCATTAAATTTAGATATCTAATGTTGTTAATGGTTAAATTTGTTCAAGTTATAAACACTTTTATTTATAATTACTTACACTACTTAAATTTTAAACACATTTTTTTTGTAGAGTTGTATGGTTTTGACATATTGATAGATGAAAATTTGAAACCATGGCTTTTAGAAGTCAATCTCTCGCCATCTTTGGCTTGGTAATATATTTTTATTTAATATAAATATTTTATTATTTTATTATTTAGGTATGCTTATGATATTGACGATGATGATGATGATGATGCAGGCTTGGTCGGGAAGCGGGAGCGATCGCTCTCGATTGCTGACCTTGCGTAAATAATATTTAGTTGCGAAAAGCTGGCCAGATTTTTTAGTCGTTTTGAGAACATTTTAAAAAGCAAACAAAAAAAAGCGACAAAGAATAATTGGACCGATGAGAGACAATTACAAAAAAAAAAAAAAGTAGGCAAATAAAATATCTTTAAATGCGAAAAAACTTTAAGCTAAGTAAATACATTTAAAAATATTTTCGAAACATCGCTTTTTTATAATTTTTTTAATAAAATTAAGCGATGTTTTTTGTAACAACGTACGATTGTTTAAAAGGGAAATAAATATTCTTTATTTAACTAAGTTTGCAAGTTTTAGTTTTAATTAAGCTAAATTATTTTATAAATAAAAAAGTTAATTTTTTTAATACCTATTTTATGTTTCGCGTAGTTAGAAAAGTTTAACATATTTGAAGCAATTCTTCTTAGTAAGATAAACAAATGAAATAAGTAAATCATTGAATTACTATAGGAATTAAATTATCAAGATAGAAATCAACTAAAAAGGTTAAAAATACTTAATGACCAGGAAGCGAAACTGCTTCACAATATCGCTGATGATGTTTAGTGAGTGGGCTTTTTAATTTTAATTAGTATTTAAAGCAGAAAAAAGTATAACGAGTTTTAAGAATGGCAACTTTAGCGAAAATAATTAGAGTTAGTAAACCAATATCTAGAAACTTTTCTTTATATCTAATTATTTGCTATTATATATTTGTGTTCTGTCGTGACCTCAGGCGCGATGCTTGTTCATCCGTGAGTTACTTTGTATGCGTTGTTTGTGTTTAGTAACCAGAAACTTGTTACATAATTAGTTTTATTAACTTTAACGATTATAACTTTGAAAACGCAATTATTTTTGTAAGTCTTTGTTTAAATCATAAAAATTGCTTCAAAAGATCAAAAGATGTTACGATAAAAAACAGATACACAAAACTACATTTACATAAAGAATACAATCTCTTTTAAAGTAAAAAATAAGAATATACAAATAAAATCTATGATTTATAATAAACTTTTAAAATGTTGACAATTTATTTAATATATATTTGAAACATTTATTTTCGTAAACAAATAATATGTATTCTTAAAACAATGCCAGAAATCTCAAATCGTAACAAACCGTGAATAATGTATATCTAAAACATTTTAACAGAATGCACTAGAACTTTATTTCACTTAATCAGCGTTTTTTTTGAACCAATAGAATTAGTTTTTTTGTTAATTTGGCGGGTTTTTAGTATTCGCAAATATTCTTTTTATTCTTTCGCACAAAGATGTTTTGAGAACATTCAAGTTTTTTATGTTTCCATGTATGTCCGAAAAACAAAAGTTCTTTGTTTCGTACATAAACATAAATGTTCTCAAAATGACTAAAAAACCTGGCTAGTTTTACGCAACTAAATATAATTTCCGTGGTCAGTATTCGAGAGCGATTGCTCCCGCTTCCCGACCAAGCCTGTGATAAAGATGATGATGTTATATGTTTGTCTGATTATTTAATGTATGTTAGGACCCCATGTTTAGACGCGTGAGTGTATTCTAGCAGTTATTCCAAAATAACTACTCAGAAGTATATGAAATATTACATTTCATTGTTAACTGTGACATCATTATTTAATGAATCTTATCATCTATTGATATGCTAAAACAATCACATCAATATAGTGTGATATGTATTTTAGTTATATAATTTTATTACATAGTTTTAGTAATTTCAGACTTTTTAATAATCTCAGAACAAGAACAAAATTTTTATAAAATTTTATACAAAGATATTAAAATAAAAAGTTAACTGTTAATTAAAAAGTATTTTTGGCATTAAAGATATGTCTCTTGAGCTAGTTAAGTATTGTCAGAGCCTACTTTGGGTGGCAGTACCCCCTTGTTCTGGCGAGCTTTAATGGAAAATTGGGAATTTTTGCTGTAAAAAACATAAAAAAAAAAAAAAAAAGGTCCTCAAATTTTAATTTGGGTGACGCCCATATCGCCACCTAAATATGGTCAACGCTGTTGCAAACAGTCTAGAATAGCCCCTGATTGTGTTTATAAATTATTTTCTTAGCTGACAGTTGCCAGTTATATTGTAAAAACCTCCAAAAACTGGATTCTTGATTTTTTTCTCATCTCTGACCCTAGCTTAAGCTCAATTCTTTATCTTTTGGGTAGTTGAAATCATATTATAATCTCAATAAAACTTTATCTGTTTTCTTTTTCTCCATAAAACTTTTACCTTTTACTTCTCTATTATTGCACGTCTTACTACTACATTAAAATTAACTGGAATTTCCTTATTTATATTTATAGTGATGATCTTTGGGTTGTATTTCATCTCTTTTTATATCTTAGCTTTATCTCTAATGATCACGAACTTGATTGTTATCAATGTTATTGTTATATTACTGGGTATTCCACACCAAGGATTTTTGTGGAGTAATTTACAACCCTTAGCTGTATAGGATTTAATCTGATTTAGATAAATTTAGTTGAAAAAGTATTACCTACTTTTTCTATAAACAAAAAAAGTGTTTTTAAAATTTATTCAGCACATCATCACATATGTAAAACTATTGTAACTTTTTTTTTTTCTCTCAAACTTTTTAGTAAAGGCAAAATAAACTCTGTAAAAAAAGTTTGTACATTTTTAGAAAAATCATAAGTTCTTTAATTCATATTCTTCATCATTTGCTCTTTTTTTCAGTTCTTTTTAAATAAAATAAATTTACAGGATTTTATAAACAATTGAAAAGCTACTTAAGTTATGTGGTCTGAAGAATCAAAAGAATGTCCTTTTCTCAAGGTTTTAGAGCCATGAGTGAGGAAAGCATAAGTTTAAATGTCCAAAGATGTTGCAGGTGATAATAATTTGATTATTTTTTTTTTAACACCTAATTTTCAATTTCACATGGTGAATGGTGAAGCTAGAAACCTGATTTTAGTTTCAGTTTTTGAAAAGCTCTCGATTTGATTTCTTCAGTGTCTTTTTGTATGGTTTTTTGATATAAGTTTACTAGCATAAAACACTTTTATTAAGAGTATTTTTTACCACAGGCTTTTTACCAAGATACTCCTTGCTTGCAAAAATTCTTTCAGTTTTACAGCATTCCAACTTTTCAATTCATCAATAAATGCTTTATTTTTCTTTTCATCAAAAGAGGAATTGAGTATACTTGTTTTCTGTCTATGTCTTTGTTTGCTCCTTCATTATTCTAAAATGCATTGGTCATATTCATTACACTAATAGTGAAACAGTGAATTTATCTTGATAGAATGTTTGCTAATGTTAAGGGAACAGGTGCAGATATTAGGTTCAATGATGAACATTATGCAGTATTTAGAGGTCCTAATGAGAAAATATCAATTTATAAAATATTTTTAAATTTTTTATAATGTTAGTTTACCTCTCAAAGGCCATTAAAGCCACTACAGTCAAGGAAGCTACTTTAATTGTGGCCACAACCTTCTCTCAATTCTATAATTACAAAAAACGAATCTTGATAAACAAGGCCTCTACGCAGAGAAACAAGTTAAGTGCGGTACTACCAAAGACATAGTGGGGATCGAACTTGGAACCTTATGAAGTGAGTGCTCTACTACTACATCACTACCACATTACCTACATATGCAATAGTGTTGTTGAATTATGTAGATTGTTGTTGGATAGCTCACGTTATTATGTCATTCTTAGTGAGTTTTTTTAATAAACCATTCAAAAAAGAATTTATTAAATTGTGCCAAGGTTCAAAAGAAACATTTTATAACAGTACAACATATCATTGAAAAACTTAGTATTTTAGAAGTTAAACTTTTGTTATCCATCGAGGATCATCTGGTTGATGTGATTTTGATTATTGTTGTCTGAATTGTTAACAACTTTGCAATAACAATAAACAAGTTTGTGAACTTATCATATTGCCATTAATGTTATATAAGGATTTTAGGGAAAAAATCCCTCTTAACTGCATATCTGTTTTTGAAAAGAAAAAAATTCTTTGTGTTACTAATTCTTTGTCAACAGTCTTTGATCAACAAATACCTCACATCTCATCTTGAGTCAAATAAACTACTGTCAGACAATCAATACGGTTTTTGATCCTCTCGCTCTACGGCCGACTTGCTAACTGATGTAACTGAAAGATTTTATTGTGCATTATATGGAGGCGGTGAGGCTAGAGCTATTGCTCTCAACATATCTAAAGCTTTCGACAAAGTTTGGCATGCTGGTCTTCTCCATAAGCTTGCTTCATATGGTGTTTCTGGGAAAGTTTTTGAGATTATCAAATCATTTCTTTCTAACCGGTTTATTAAAGTCATCCTTGAAGGCCAGCACTCTTCTTTATTTCCAGTAAATTCTGGGGTTCCCCAAGGTTCCATCCTTGGCCCTTTTTTGTTTCTTATCTACATAAACGATTTTCCTGACAACCTTTCATTTAAAGTAGCTCTTTTTGCTGATGATTCAACTTTATACTCCTGTCTTGACAAAAAGTCTTCTCTTTTCGATTGCCTAGAACAAGCAGCTGATCTTAAACCTGATCTCACTTCAGTAATAGATTGGGGTTCACAGTGGCTTGTAAATTTCAACTCTAAAAAAAACCAGCTGTTTACTGCAAACAACTACCGTAATATGGTCAACATTCCTATATTAATGAATGGCAATCCTCTTACTGAGTCCTCCTCTTTACGTCTTCTTGGATTATCGCTTACTACTGACCTTTCATGGAAACCATATATACAATCGATTGCTAAATTAGCTTCTGCCAAGGTTGCTTCTCTTTATCGTGCTCGCCATTTCCTTACTTCTGATTCCATTCTCTACCTCTGGAATACTGTTGTCATATTTGGGCTGGTTCTTCTAACAATTCACTTTCTCTTCTTGACAAGGTCCAAAAACGCATTGTAAATGTTGTTGGACCTGGACTATCTGCTAAGTTGAGCATCTTTCCCATCGTCGTAAAGTTGCATCTCTTTCTCTTTTCTACAAATACTATCATGGTCACTGCTCAAAGGAGTTATCATCTCTAGTTGCATCAACTAAAATTCATTCTCGTTTTACTCGTCATCCAGCTAAGTCTCATTCGTTTACTGTATCTGTCCCTGCATGCTCTAAAAACTTTTATTCATCTAGTTTTTTTCCCCGCACTTCATTCCTTTGGAACTATCTTCCATCTTCATGTTTTCCTGACTCATACAACCTTCATTTTTTCAAGTCTTCTGTCAACCGTTTCTTTGCTCTATAACTCTGTTCTTTTTTTTTTCCTAGTAACTCCCAACTTAATAGTGGTTGCTTGCAGCCTTGTTGTTAGTGAATGCAAATAAAAAATAAAAAAAAATTGTATTTTCGCATCTTCACATTTATAATAATAAAATTTTGCTCTATTAAAAACAAAGCAGTATAACACTGTTGCAGTGTAAAATAAGTCAACAAATTATTAGCCATTTGTATAGTTAACATATAAACTCAAGCACTACAAAAAAATTCAGAGACTGTTATGCAAAAAAAAAAAGCAATCCCGTTTTGTAAGCAAAAAAAGTAAATCTCAAAATCAAACTTTTTCTTTTTTATTCAAATTATTTTTTTATACAAAAAATGTTACTCCTGTAAAGCATTTTAGGAGAGTGAGGGCGAGAGTTTTTTTTTCTAGTTCAACCCAATCTTGCATGACTCGTCATTTAACTTAGTTGCATACTTTTACAGTAACTGCTTCTTCATGCTTTAAATACATTTTTTTTTTATTTATCTTTTCCTTAGACATTGATGCGTAGGAATTCTCTTCTTCTTTCCTGACTCATACAACTTAAATTTTTTGCCAACAAAAATTTTTTTTTTAAAATAAAGAAAACAAATAAATAAAGTGAATAAAAAAAAAACAAAAAAAAAAACAAATAAAGAAAACAAAGAATAATAAAAAAAAACCTATTGTTGTGAGAACCAACAGAAGCTCTTCCAGCTCACTAAATCAGTATCATGTCAGGTTGCTGATCTAAATGTGCTCTTATATTTGTGTCCCCTTGTATATATACATGCATGCATATATATATATATATATACAAGGAGGCACAATTATTTATACAAACTCACACACACAAATATATATATGTATATATATATATATATATATATATATATATATATATATATATACTACTGTGATCAAAAAGTAAGGTGAATTTTTAATTTAAACTTCCCGCCTTATTCGAATCGTCCAATCTTTTTCATTTTTAAGTTGGTAGGAATGTCATTAACATTTGCGCCTAATTACATTTCAAACTCATAATTATTTTTTTTTTGTTTACGCTTGTTTCTGAAGTACCAAAAGTGCATTCGGCGATTTTCACGATGTCTAATTTTGTTGAGCAAAGAAGTGCTATTAAATTTTGTTTGCGGAATGATATTTCTGCTGCTGAAGTGGTACAAAGACTTCAAAGAAGGCCGAGAACGTGTTGATGACTTGGAACGCTCCGGACGACCATCGACTACGATTGATGATCGCCACATCAACAAAATCAAAGAATTGGTGCTTGCAAATCGTCGGTTAACCATTCGAGACCTTGTTGACACGGTTGAAATATCATTTGGGTTGGTGTAAGCGATTTTGAAGGATCATTTGGGCCTCAGAAGACCCAAATCACGTTTGGTGCCGAAATTTCTCAATTTCTTTGAAAAAGAGTGTCGCGTTAAAGCGTGTGAAGCAATGCTTTCTGACTATCAAGACGTCTACAAACAAATTATTACTGGCGATGAGACTTGGGTCTACGCATACGACCCTGAAACAACCGACCAATCGAGTGAATACCGTGAAAAAGGCGAGCTGAGACCGAAGCAACCACGTCAAAGTCGCTTAAAAATCAAGGTCATGTTGACTGTTTTCTTTGATTATTGTGGTGTCGTGCACTACGAACTCCTTCCAACTGGGCAAACTGTCAACAAAGAATATTATTTAAGCGTTATGCGACGTTTGCGTGAAGCTATGCGCAAAAAGAGACCGGAATTATGGGCCAATAACTCTTGGATTTTGCACCACGATAATGCGCCTTCGCACACAGCACTGGTTCTACGTGAGTTTTTGGCCAAAAACTCTACCCATGTTGCTCCACAACCACCATATTTGCCCGACTTAGCACCGTGTGACTTCTGGCTGTTTCCAAAGCTCAAAAGGCCACTCCGGGGAAATCGTTTTGAGTCCATTGAAGAGATCCAACGTGAATCGGCACGCGCATTGAAGGCTATTCCTACCGAGGACTTTTCGGCATGCTTCGAAGACTGGAAAAAACGTTGGCAAAAGTGCATTGGGGCCGGGGGAGATTATTTTGAAAGGGACGATACAGATTTGGAAGAATAAATAAAGATTTTTCATTTTATAAAAAAATTCACCTTACTTTTTGATCACAGTAGTATATATATATATATATATATATATATATATATATATATATATATATATATATATATATATATATATATATATATATATATATATATATATATATATATATATATATATATATATATATATATATATATATATATATATATATATATATATATATATATATAAGGTGGAGGCATAACTACATTTAAAAGCACAACTTTTTTTTAACATTTCCCTATGGCGTTGTCCATAAATTATGTCACACAGTTTTTGACATTTTTAGACCCTCTCTCCCCCCCCCCTCTCCTCGTAATGCAATTGTAACACTTTGTTGACCCCCCCCCCTAATATTACGCAACAATTTTGTATCCCCCTCTCCCCCTAAAAATTTTTTTTTTAGTTTTTTAGAGAGGATGAAAGGGGGTGCAAAATTTTACAAAATACAAAACAATTTTAAATATAATAAAGGTTGGGTTAAGTAAAATCGATACTTTTTATTTCTTATAATTAGGACGCTAAAAAAATCATAAAAATCACTAATAACAATTTTTTTAAATTTATAATTACTCATTTTTAAAATTTTTCTTTGACCTGAGTAATTCTAAATTTTAGGTATTAAAATGAAATTTTAACTACATTACAGAACTGCTGAGTATACTAAATAGTCATGTGATTTACTATTTTTCTTATAAACTTTTCCTAAAACTTGAGGGTAAAAAATCAATATTTTTTTTCTGCCTTTGATCACAGCTGTCCATTATATTTGTTTATAAATAATTATGGAAGAAAAGAGAAGCTGAGTGATATCTGTTCCAAATTATATTTTTTTCTTTTTTTTTTAATAAAATTTTGATTAAATCATTAATTCAGTTTGCTGCTCAATGGTTAAAAAACAGTTAAATGGTCTCAATATTTTGAAAATGTATCAATCCCATCAATGTTTACATCACTGACACATTGCTTTTTGGTACAAGTTATTAATTTAAGCATGTTTGAATTACAAGATTATATCATTTGTATTTGGTGAAAGAAAACCTTGCAAATGAAATTACTGAGTATGCAAGACGGCAATGAAACAGCAAAAAAAAACATAAAAAATAAAAGATTAAAATATGAAACGAAGCGTGATTTAAGTGATGTAATTAAATATCCAAATTGAATGTGAAGATTTCAGTGAAGTGATTTCCAAATCAAGAGTGGAAGCAGATATTATGCTTTATTTAATAAATCAATAAATTTAAGTCACTATTTTTGAAAACATAAACTGGTAAATAAAAAATACTTGTAGTAAGAGTTCTTTTGGAATTTATTTTGCTCTGTTATAAGTGCTGTTTCTTTACTTAAGTACAGAAAAATGTTGAATTAACTAAAAGTTTTAATCTAGCCTGTATTTACTATTTTGAAATAGTGCAGAGGATCTTGAATTTGTAATTATTAATGCAATTGTTATCAGAGAAGGAGAAGGGCTGTTGAGAGCATACAGGTGCATACAAGGGATGAGAAAGGGTTTGGAATCAGTGATTTGACTGCATACATACTTTATAGATTCCTCTTGTATAATAAAATTGTATCAAGTGTTAAATTATAATGCAAATATTTTTTTTAACTTGCAGAAAAAATAATAAAAGATTCATTGTACATGAAGTATATAAAAATAATTTTATTTTTATTTTTTAAGTGACTCTCCTCTGGATATGAAAATAAAGTCTATCTTAATGACAGACATGTTTAATCTTGCAGGTATTAAAATTCTGTGAAATTTTTTAAAATATGACTTTTACTTTTAAATTACCATCAAGATAAATTTAGGACTTTGGTTTAGTAGATGTAAAATGGGAGTTTAACACTACCCACGTTTTTTGACTATTTCAAATGAATAAGGCTTTTTATCTGGATGTTATATTTTTATGCGGTTTTTTTCTCTAAACCTTACATTTTTGCTAAACCTAACATTTTTTAGTAGTTTCAGTTAGAATTTTTGCTAATGTCTCACAGAATTTTTTGTGACTAGCACCAGAAATCTTTTAGAATAGTAGTAGTAAGTGAGATAGAGCACTCATTACACTCGTCTTACACCTCTCACAAAGTTTTGTGAGTAAAAACTTTTTTTGACTTGCAACAAGCTAGTTGCAATAAACTTATAGACCTCTAATTGTTATTTAAGCAGATAATTACACAAGGAAACTAGCCAGGGTTAGCTCACAAACCATCTATAATTAATAGGCAATATTGATGAAGCGACCATTAAAACAAGCTAGAGCATTTAATACAAAATATGTCTCTGCATTGTCATTTCTGTGCCAGGTGTTCTGGTGATGAAAATCTTAAGCATGTCACCATTTTGGCAAGTATTTTCCAAAATGGTAACTTGCACAAACACTTTGTAATAAGGAATTGACAAATTTAAAGCTGAAGCCTAAGTTAGTCTTTTTCATTTGAGCTGTAGGGATAAGCAAAACTTTTTAGCCCTTTATTTGAATTTCATTTTCTAATTTCTTACTTATATTTGGTATCATAGCATTCATGAATTATAATGCATCTCTGCTAGATTAACTTAGTTATGTAACCATGTTACATAACTTAGTTATGTAACTATGTTACATGGTGGCTTTTTCTTATAAAGGATGAAAACCGATAGCTTTTTATATAATCTCAGCTCCCAAAATAATTGGCTTTACACTGAGAGCAAACTTACGACTTGTAGCTAGAACAGGTCTGGGAGGTGGCTTAAGTCTTAAATCCAAAATAGGCTTGATACTGTCAGGTTTTAAACACCTGGCTAGTACCTAGTGAATGAAATGACATCACGTAGTAGATCTTTTAAGTCTTAAGAGTTTTGTCTGTGGAGTAGCCTTGCAGACTGTGCTAGCATGACCTTGCACCTGTGCTAGCACCACCTAGTCTTTAGTGGGTTGGTGATCTTGCATGGTAGTGATATAAAAAGTTTTGTAAGTATATATAATAGAGGATCTTTGAACTTTCTGCGACTAGTATTAATGGGTGAGATTTTTATTGCCAATGGCAATTAGTTTCATTGCCAATCAAAAAAGTTTTTTGCAACTACTTTTGGTGAGACACATAATGAACTCATGAATCTCATGTGATACTAGTCTAAAAATTTTGTGTAGCTAGTCAAAAAAAATTTTTTCAACACTAACTAAAAGAAATTGGCTTACCAACACTTCTTGTAAAAAGTAAGTTTAATGTAAAAATGTTAATTGTTATATAGAAAGCTCTTCAAAAAACATGTGGCATCAAACTTCCATTTTACATCGACTAGTTTTGTTTATTTTTTAGGTTTTTTGTTTTCCTATATTTTTTCTTAAAACTTCTTTTGATTATTTTTTAGGGTTCCTAGCAACAAATTTTACATTTAAGGATTCATCAGATAATCAGAAGGACTCATCAGATAATCACAATAATCAGGTATAAAAGTTATCAAAGGTCTTTATTCATTTTCAAGTTTTTGTATATTCTCAGTTTGTGTTTTATAATCTGTTAAATTTATGATTCAATATATATAAAATTATTTTTTTGTATGTTCCTTTTCTTATTTTCTGCTTTTTTTTTTTTTTGAAGAAGGTTATTTTGTATACATTTCATTAAAATCTAGTACTAGTATAATAATTTTTTACATTGCTTTCTTAGTTACACTTAACATCTCATCTTACTACAGAGTTAAAATATGCTACTAACCAATTGATTAGCAACTTTGATGGTTCCGATACAGATGAATGTAAGCTGCTGCATGAAGCGAATGATGAGTACAAGCGTAGAGGAGGATTTGTACGTATATATCCTACTCCTGAGTCTTGGGATCTTTATGGGTATTTTATTTTAACAGTTTTAATATATTTTTTTC
>NC_061160.1:35406787-35451787 GCF_022113875.1 Hydra vulgaris
GCATGAAACTATTAGTACCATAAAAAAATTGTAATTTCCTTGTTTATAATTTTGTGCATGTTTTTAAAGAACAAAGCAACAATAATTTAGTAAAAACGTTTATCTAATTTTTGTGCTCTTCAACCGCATGTTTCACCATCAGTAGGTTATATATATATATATATATATATATATATATATATATATATATATATATATATATATATATATATATATATATATATATATATACTATATATATATATATATATACATATATATATATATATATATATATATATATATATATATATATATATATATATATATATATATATATATATATATATAAATAGGAAAATATAGCATGAAAACTCAAATAAATAAAAAAATATATACATACATACATACATACATACATACATACATACATACATACATACATATATATATATATATACATATATTTTATATATATATATATATATATATATATATATATATATATATATATATATATATATATATATATATATATGTATATATATATATATATATAAATATATGTATATATATATGTATATATATATGTATATATATATATATATATATATATATATATATATATATATATATATACATATATGTATATATATATATATATATATATATAAAAATATGTATATATATATGTATATATATATATATATATATGTATATATGTATATATATATATATATATATATATATATATATATATATATATATATATATATATATATATATATATATATATATATGTATATATATGCAATTGGAATTTTTGTTATGGCCCAAAGCCCTCTCTTATCCCTATATATCCTCATATGGAAAATATTGATCGGACTGATTTGTTTAAATTCATTTGGAAATCCTACAATGTAAGATTTACAGAGAAATATTACAAATTTTTATCATATATATATATATATATATATATATATATATATATATATATATATATATATATATATATATATATATATATATGATAAAATATATATATATATATATATATATATATATATATATATATATATATATATATATATATATATATATATATATATAGATATATATATATATATATATATATATATATATATATATATATATATATATATATATATATATATATATATATATATATATATATATATATATTAAGTATAAAATATTGCTTGTTTACTATCTAGGTTTTTTTAAATAAGTTATCAGCAAGTAACCAGTTATTACTGTTTCATCATCGATATTTACAGTATGAAAGGAAACTTGAAGCTTGGGTAATTCAACTTTAAAATAGAATCTTACCAAAAAAAAATTTATGAATACTTAATTATTGCTCTTTACATTTTTATCAGTTTGTCATTTTAGTGTTCATTTCAAAATATAGATTGTGAAATAAAGGGTTTGTTTTTTTTTAAGTTAGATTTTTTTAGGTTTATTTTTTATTATTTTACGTTATTATATAAATCAATTTTAAATGGAGTTTTGTTATTATTATTTTCTGACCAGAATGCTTTCTTGCCTTAGATCCATTTAGTAAAATAGCCAGATATGGTTCTGTGAATTCTGGTTCTTCTTTAAATTCTTTAGAAGTAATAAAGCATGGAAAAAGTTTAAGGTAAAAATGCTATTAAAGAAATCTTTGTATAATTTTATTAGTATTTTTCTTTTGTTTATTTGCTTATATATTTTCTCTTATTAATGTACTTTGTTGTCCAAAATTTTAAGTTTGCTTCAAGCCCGAAAAGCTGTTGCTGTATACTTTGAAAAGATTTGTCTTCGTTTGCAAGAAGAAATTAAGTAATACTTTAATTTGAAAATGATTTCATAAAATTATTTTTATTGATATTTTTTTTTTGCAATTTATTGCCTATGAAAGTATATCAATGATAAATCTAATACACATAACATGTGTATTAGATTTGCCATAAATAAGAATACAGATATTGTAATAAAGTGTAATTTCATCATCATTATCATCATTATCATCATTATCATCACTATCATCATCATCATTATCATCGTCATCATCATCATCATCATCATCATCATCATCATCATCATCGTTATCATCATCATCATCATCATTATCATCATCATCATCATCATCATCAGTATATGGTTCTCTGTTCATTATTGCAACAAGGTCATCAGCTCATAGGATTTAGATTATTGCCGTGCCGCTTAGTAATTTTTAATTTTTTTTTCAGTATTAACAATAAGAAAGATCTAAAAATTTTAGATATGTCATTTTTGAAAAAAAATATTGAGAAAAAACTGTAAATATAAAAGCCGTTTTGAAAAATGCATTGCATTACCAAATGCATCGAAAAAGAGGGTTTATGCATGGGGATCATAAAAATGACATTCGGGTATGTTATTTTTAATCATTTTCTTCAAATCAAGCTATAAACTAAATAAATCCACATTTCTAAATTTTGACATTTTTCATATCATTGTAGCGTTTTTAAGTTTCTGAGTTCAAGTAAACTTTATATAATATATTAGTTAACAAATCTTGCACTTAGGTTTTCAAAAAAAAATGTTTAATAAAAAAAAAAATTTATTCGTTTTTAAGAAATTTTTTTTGCTGGATGTATTATTTACTAAATCGAATGTCTAAAAAATATAAACTTTGCTTTTGAAACGAAAAAGGTTTTTTGGAAATTTGGTTTTAACTGTGAGGTGTTGCATTACCGAAACTACACAGGTTGCATTACTGAACTTTTTGGCTTTTGCTTACAAATAAATTTGAAAGGTCTATTTTGCAATGATTTTAAAGTTATTATTTTAATATAAAACTTATTTACTCTTTTTTATCCAAAAAAAAAAGTTGATGCAAATAATAATTGTAAAATCGAACAGAAATTATTCAAAGTCTTAGAGGCGCGTTGTAGGACTTTCAGGGTAAAGAAACGGACAATCAAATAAAACAATTAAATTAAATCAATTAAAAGTTTTTTATTATAGAATATAAAACTATATATTGAACCTTTATGCACTTAGGTTTTCAAAAAAAAATGTTTAATAAAAAAAAAAATTTATTCGTTTTTAAGAAATTTTTTTTGCTGGATGTATTATTTACTAAATCGAATGTCTAAAAAATATAAACTTTGCTTTTGAAACGAAAAAGGTTTTTTGGAAATTTGGTTTTAACTGTGAGGTGTTGCATTACCGAAACTACACAGGTTGCATTACTGAACTTTTTGGCTTTTGCTTATAAATAAATTTGAAAGGTCTATTTTGCAATGATTTTAAAGTTATTATTTTAATATAAAACTTATTTACTCTTTTTTATCCGAAAAAAAAGTTGATGCAAATAATAATTGTAAAATCGAACAGAAATTATTCAAAGTCTTAGAGGCGCGTTGTAGGACTTTCAGGGTAAAGAAACGGACAATCAAATAAAACAATTAAATTAAATCAATTAAAAGTTTTTTATTATAGAATATAAAACTATATATTGAACCTTTATGAAAATAAATTTTAAATAAATAAATAAAGCTTTTAATATAACGTTTATATTTAACAAATGCGCTCATTTTGAATACACAAATAACACTATTTTTAATTATTTTAGAATAAAAACTTTACAACAATCCTCTTACGTATTTTTTAAAATCAAAGTAATACATTTTTAGTGTTTCATTAGTTAAGTTCATAGCCTTAACCAGTGAGACTGACATTATCCTATTTAGTAAAGTACTGTTTTATTTTTTTAAAAAAAAAAATTATATATACCAATTTACAAAAAATCATGATTAATATCATTAAGTACGTATCTTATTTAAGTTAATTGATCACAAGTTTGAGAGTCATAGCCTAGCAATAAGAAACAATCTTAACAATTTGTATGCTATGAAAAAAGCTGTTTTGGCGGTTTTGTTTCAATGTACAGATTTTGACGTCAAGAAAGGTCGACACGTATGTGCCCAAGAGACACTGAGACTTGGTGCAAATTCATTTAAACATAGTGAAAATACTCATGTAGAGCAAGTAAATATTTCTGTTTCAGTCTTCAAAATTTTAAAACCAACTTTTAGTGATGTATCTTCAGATGATTTACTAAAACGCCACTGAGACTTTTTTATGAGAAAAATTGTCGGACATTCGTCCAGCAATTTTTCTATGTTTGTTTCAAATGTTGTCACCTTTTATATACTATAAATAATAAAAAAATGCTTCACTTATCTGGATTATACCTCATTAGTATATACACCAATTTTCAGTTTGATATGATAAATATTTTGATTGCTAGTTTGTCACAAAAGTTGCTAGTTTTTTATTCATTTTTCAAATAACTGGGTAATTGAGGCATTTTTTTAACTTGATTTTTGTAAATAGTTTATAGAACCACATTTTTGGTGAAAAATTTAAATCAAAAACATTTTTTTAACAAAAGTTAGCCTTTCTGTGAAGAACCATCTTGAGCTTAAAAAAAAATTTAAAATTTATTTAAAATCCATACTTTAAAACAACAAATTTTATCTTGTAATATAAGAGTTATTTATTTGCAGTTTTTAAAATAATGTTATTTAGAATAGAATAGTGTTGTTTGGAAAAAGTACCTTAAAAACTTATTTGTGTCAATAAAAGTATTAGATTTAATTGCATCTCTATCCATTATTAAATTTAATGGTGGATTTATTAGAATGGAATCTATTTTTGGGCATGCCAGTATAATTTTGACCTTCATGATCCAGTATAAATAGGGTTAAGTTGTATACTAGAGATAAGATTATTTATTTAATGGTATTATCTTGAGTTTAGGGAAAAGTTTATGCGTTTTTCTTTATAAATTAAATATTAAAATGCGGCGCTATCTGAAAATTTGAATAGATTACAAAATATTTATACACCTTGACCATCTCACCAAGCCCATAGAATCAAAAGAATATCTATCTATATATATATATATATATATATATATATATATATATATATATATATATATATATATATATATATATATATATATATATATATATATTGCCTTTAAAAAAACAGCATTTTTATGGCAACTACTATTCACCTTACAGCTGACAATCCCACAATTGTAGATTGCATGTAATATTTCAATTTAATATTTTGATAAGTTTTAATAGTTTGTTACACTTAATTGAATTTTTTATATTGTAAAAAAACTTAATCAATCAACTTTGTTTTAAATTAGTAACCTAGATAATATAAAATATTTAACTAGTATAGTCAAGTACGTGCATGCAATGTGACAAACTTTTTCAATAGTAAGGTATTTTAAATTTTAAAATATGTTACTATTGAATATTGGATTAAATCTTCAGGGTTTTATCACAACCTTTTGGGTCTAAGTTTAGTCTAAAATAGGAATCCAGAGTCTGTTGTTGAAGCTTTTTAAATCTTTCATATATGACTTTAATGTTGGAACAAACACACTAAATGTGAAGATATATTAAATATAAAACATACATAAGTTTAGTATAATACATGCATAAACTTGTATAAATATAACTATGTGTATATATATATATATATATATATATATATATATATATATATATATATATATATATATATATATATATATATATATATATATATATATATATATATATATAATTTAGTAAAAACACTTATGTAACTTTTGTGCTTTTCAACAGCATGTTTCACCATCACTAAGTTTATCAGGAAGAATGTCTAAACATCAAAAAATTCAAATTATAGAAAAAATTATTTCACAGGAAGTTGGGAATTATTATAATTATGTAATAACTTTAGTTATTCCTGTGAAATAATTTTTTCTATAATTTGAATTTTTTGACGTTTAGATTCCTGATGAACCTACTGATGGTGAAACATGCTGTTGAAGAGCGCAAAAGTTAGATAAGTGTTTTTACTAAATTATTATTGCTCTGTTCTTTAAGAACTTTGAGCACTCTATTTGTAGAATATGCTAACATAATTTTTATATGTTTATATATATATATATATATATACCAGGGATGCCGAGTCCCAAAAGGGCTACTATTAAACAATAAGTCCTTCAAAAGGACTTATTGTTTTTAAGCCTGAAGTCCTGGAGTCTATGCCACCTTTATACCTAAGGATTCCGGGTTCAAAAATTGATTGTTCTACTGATGTATGTAGTTTTAATTTTTTCCCTATTAGTAGCCCTTAAGCCTTTTTATATTTTTAAAGCTGCTGGATATCAAAAATTAAAAAGAAGTAAACTTTTTGTGACTTTCAAATCCAGAGTCTTTTTTTGGCATTCCGCATCCATGATATATAGATATAAAATATGAACAATATATACATATAAGTTATGAAAAGAAAAATTATGAATATTATATCCATAAAAATATAAATGCAATAAGAGCAAAATAAACTATAAAAAATCCTTATGATATATTTGTACAATTATACAGGATCAAATTGATATTGTTTTTTTTCTGTAAATTGTAAATTTTTCTGATTTACAAATTTCAGAAAAATTGTAAATTTTTCTGAGAAATGACACGTTTTAATTGTATTTAAATGCACATTTTTGCACATGATGTAATATTGAGTTATATATTATTGAAAAGTACGCTGTTGTAAGGCTTCAGATGCTGACATCAATAGAGCGAGGTATTTCAAAAGTATGATCCAGTAGCTTAGAAACATTCATCTTTTTCCTTTAAAAACAAAAAATAAATTTATAAACAACTTTAAAAATTTGATTTTTATAACAATCACAGAATATTTGGAAGTGCTTTAAAGAGCACAATTTAGTTTTTTATTTTCCCAGGAAGAGGGAAGATAAAAAACTCAATTATCTCTTTATTTCAATTCTTTTTTTTAAATTCTGCATACTACATTTTGTTTGATTTATATTTATAAACATTCAGTTAGGGATTGTCTATATATTTTGCAATGCAAAGTTTATTTTAAAATAAACTTTGCATTGCAAAATATATAGACAATCCCTAACTGAATGTTTAAACACTTATGCAAACAACTTTGAAAAAGATATGAAACATATTACAAGAATAACAACATTTATCTTTTTCATCAGGTTTCGAAAGCTACTCTTGCAACTATATAACTAAAGAAAAAAGTAAATTTGCTTTAACATTTGAAACTTAATTGAACTTGCACACCTTGCACATTTGTTTGAAATTAATTGAGCTGTCAGTAATATATTTGAGAGACTTTAACAATTTTAAACTAACTTTATTAGATAGTTTTGATTAAACTTGCCAAGTATATTGACTTTAGTAACATTTAAGCTAAACTATTGTAAATACAGTAAAACTATTTAATCTATTTTAATTGTATAATAAGCGTCATTATCATTTGAAGAAACAAAAGATAATAATGTTGGAGTATGATTAAAAGTTTTCATCATACACATAATAATAAAAGAGAATACACATAAATAATACACATAATTATACAAGAGAAATTTTTTTTTTTTTTAATTCTTTATATTTAAGAAGATAACAACAGATGCAATAATATCATAGCTGTTGTAAATATAACTTAAAAGCTTTGAAATTATATTATTACTGTTTAAAAATATACCATCTATAATTTTAACACTATATTAGTAAATAAAAAAAAAGAAAATAAAAAAATTTTTATTTAAAAGTTACTGGTAAATTAATAATAAGTTCCGCATCTAAACTTTGTCAATAGAGTTCTTTAAAACAGCCATCTCTAGATTAAATTTTGTCTAGAGTAAAAAGGACAAAATCTAATCTCGATATAATTTTTATAAATAAAATCTTTTAATATTGTAAAACAAAAAGAATACTAAACAGTCATATACTTAAGAAATTATATTTTTTATGTCAACTAAAATATATAAAAATTATAACTTTTATGTCAAATTAAAAGTGACTTAAACCACTCTGATTCTAACCATTATATTATTAAAAATATTATTATAAGTATATAGTATATTATTAATAATATTATTATAAGCATATGGAATATTATTATTAATATTATTATAAGCATATAGTATATTATTAATAATATTATTATAGCTGGTTAAATTTGAAATGTTTTAGGTGAAATTTTAAGTAGAAGTTGAGTTACAGCACTTAGATTCTAGCTAGCTAGAATCTAAGTGGTGATTTTAAATGAATCTATATAGCTAGCTATCTGATTCTAGAATGCTAGCTATCTGATTCTAGATAGCTACTATCTGATTCTTGAGCACCACAAAATTATAGATCCAAAATTGCTTCAGATAACTTCATTATTTAGACAATGTCTATTTAACCTTGACTTATGTTTTGCATAAGCTTAATTTATAAATTCAGTAATTAGAATAAATATATTCATTGTTAATTATAAGGTTTTTGATTAAAAATTCAAAGATTATCAAAAAATGGAAGTCTGTAGTAAGCTGTAAATAACTTACTATGGGTATCCATTTTTTGATAATCTTGGATGTTTTTGTTTGCATTTTTAAACAAAAACTTTATAATTGATCATTATTATATGTCTACAGTTAATTACTGAATTTATAAATCTGAAATGATAAGTTCTCTGGTTATAGTATTATTACTGCTGTTACAGTTTTGTAATAGTATGCTTGGTAAGGAGAAATTTGTTAAGCACATATTTTAAAAATCGTTTCTCATTTCTTCAACTATATTTAAAAAATTACTTTATTATTTAAAAAAGCATGACAAAAAAAACTTTAAAAAAACTTTACATAATACTTGTTTAATCAGTTTACTTAAGCTCAGACTTGATTTTTCTTAATTTCTATAAAAATTTAACATAATTAGTGTTAATGTCATATATATTTTATTGTTATATGTTGATTTTATATATATATATATATATATATATATATATATATATATATATATATATGTATATATATATATACACTATGTGTATATATATATATACATATATATATATATATATATATATATATATATATATATATATATATATATATATATATATATATATATATATATATATATATGTGTGTGTGTGTGTGTGTGTGTGTGTGTGTATATAAGTACATATATATAAATATATATACATATACATATGTATATTTATACATATACATATGTATATATATATATACATATAAATATATATATATATATATATATATATATATATATATATATATATATATAAATAAATATGTATGTATATATGCATATGTATATGTATATATATATATACATATACATGCACACTGATGATGTCATACTGAAAAAAATAGCTGCAGGGGCTTCAGTACATACATTGGCTATCTAGGTAGAATATGTAAGAGCTACATTGACTTAGGGTTTGAAATTAAAGCACACAAAATATATATGAAAGTTGCATCATTGAATACATTTTATTTATATATAGATATATATAAAGTCTTGCATGGTAGTTGAAAAGCTTTTTTGATAAATTGTAGTTTCAATGAGAATGGTAATAAACTAGACCAGAAAAAATTTAAAAACTTGAATAAATTTTTAAATGATAGATTGCTTGCCCAAACCAAACCCTCAGTGGATGTAACAGCACTCCCAATGTAGCAGCAGACTATAAGATAGTTAGTGTAGCAACATTCTGTGTGTATTTTAAAAATATTATCATATAATATTTTAATAAGAAATTCAATGCTGTTACCCATTCGTGAGTGTTTGACATGGTACTCATGGCAGCCATTACGCTTGAGTTAATGGCAAGAAAGAGTCGCAGCACTTTTTGTATCAGAAAATGTGAACGAAAGTTTATGCAAATATCTAATTTATGTAAACTTCAAATTATTAATGTTAAAACATCAAGTTTTACAGTTTTACTTTTACTTTAAAATTGATTTGCGGCAATCTCTTTTTGATTTATAGCATTTATTTACCATTTTATAAAGTCTTGTTAAATATATTCATTACTTTCATTAAACAATATGCCTTAGTTGTTGAAGTGGTTAGGTTGCAGCATTCTAAAGTGGATTGCTGTAGTTCAAATCCTTGCTTTTCAACTTTTTTCTTTTTATTTTAATTTTTTTTTCGATTTTATAAAATAAAAAATAAAACATTTTTTAAGTTCAATAAATATTTATTTTTTTTATAAAATTTTACTTTTATATAAAAATTGCACTGCAGCAAAATCTCCTTTACTTTGATTTGGAGCATTTATTTGTGGTTTTATAAAGATATGCATTGCATTCCGTCTTGTTTTTTAAATTGTGTTAAAAACTGGCAGTTTAGTGTGTCGTAGTAGCTGAAGTACAACGTGATGTTTCAAATCCTGTTGGTTGCATAATAATTTTTTTAATTACTTTCCAATATTCTAAAATACAAATTAAAATATTTTAAATTTCTATTGTTGATATATAAAGATATAATAGGCTATAAGAAACAAACAGGAGAGAGTTTTTAAAAAGCTTAAAATTTCAATAAACAACTTTTTTTTATAGGAAAAAAGGTTTAACATTCAAACTTTTATTTTCTTTAAAATTAAAAATCGGGGGGAAGTTCCTAATAAGCTCCGGATGGTCTGGAAAAAAATTTAATAAAAACTTCATAGAAACCTAATAAAGAAAAAAAATTTATAACGCTGTACTCATTTTTTTATAGACGTTTACAATTTACAATAAGAAGTTATGTAGTATTAACGGTTTTAATTTACTTAAAAATCTTTCAAGTTATGTTATGAATTGTTTTTTTAATCATAACTTTAAAAGGTATACAATATACATTGTTTTTCTATCAGTAAATAAAAAGGTATAAGTATAGAAATCATTGGTGTATAATAGACTTATTAACCGGTTTTACTAGCATTCTGGACCTGTATTTTACGGGTCCTAAAGCTAGTAAAACAATGAAATATAATGCTATTAAAAATATAATGCTAGTAAAACAATAAAAAGACTATTAGTTGAAAAATGCTTTCTACTAATTATTATTTCGGTTTTTTAAAAAATGATGAAACTTAATGTACTTTCGCATTATTTTAGTTGTTTTAACTTTTAGATGACATTAAAATGTAGCTTAATTTTTGAAGTTTCTAATATTATTTAAAAAAAGTTCTTTAAAAGTTTATCATGTTGGGTCTCAAAAGCAGCAAAGTTAAATGAAAATTTCAAAAAATTGTTTTTTTTTTCAATGTTTTTTATTTAATGATTATTTTTTTTCGAAATTTTTATATAATTTTGCTTCTTTTAAGACTCAACATGATATACTTTTCTTTTCAAAAGTTCACCTCGCCATTTAAAAATCGATTTTGACATAAGTATTACTATGCATTCAAATGTATTTAGAATGTCATAGTCATGTAATGCAATAAATTTTTAATCCAGCAATGACTCAGACCATTGACCTTGCTCTTGCTTGTTGCAGAAGGAATCGAAGGTGCAATTTGTCTTTATTGTTACATGAATAAATTTCCTCCATTACTTTGATTGCACACTCTGCACATTGATTACTTCTGGGTATCTTTAGTATGGATAGCTCTAGCTTCCATTGATTTTTCAAAGAGCTTAAAGCCTTTTTATTTATGGATTCAGTATTTCAGCTAAGTTATTAAAGTTGTTTTCATTGCACAGTTGGTCTGTAAACCAATGGTACCATCTACCTAGCCAAGGACATCCAATTTGATTTCTCTTCTTTCATTTTTAAGGATGACCACTTGATAATCCATTCTGTCGATGTGCTTGCCATCAGAGTATATATATATATATAGTGCAAGGACCTTACTCCTTGCACTATATATATATATATATATATATATATATTTATATATATATATATATATATATATATATATATATATATATATATATATATATATATATATATATATATATAATGCAAGTATAAGAATTTAATTCTTTTACTTGCATTATATATATATATATATATATATATATATATATATATATATATATATATATATATATATATATATATATATATATATATATATATATATATATATATATATATATAATGCAAGTATAAGAATTTAATTCTTTTACTTGCATTATATATATATATATATATATATATATATATATATATATATATATATATACATATATATATATATATATATATATATATATATATATATATATATATATATATATATATATATATATATATATATATATATATATATATATATATAATGCAAGTATAAGAATTTAATTCTTTTACTTGCATTATATATATATATATATATATATATATATATATATATATATATATATATATATACATATATATATATATATATATATATATATATATATATATATATATATATATATATATATATATATATATATATATATATATATATATATATATATATATATATATATAATGCAAGTAAAAGAATTTAAAAATTATTTTTAGATCTCCAGTTGAAGTCAAAGTTGATCTCAAGAAACAAGAGAAACAAATAGTATGAAAATAATATGAAGTTGGTATTTTTTTAGTTAACTCAACTTTAAAAAAGTATTTAGTTAGCTCAACTTTAAAAAGGTTTGCCAAATTTAAAATTTAAATATGACCAAAAAATTATAAAGCACATAAAACTACCATTGAAAAACCATGTAAAAAAACACTAAATTTCAATTAGTATTTGGAACACCATGAGACAAAGATTTTCCATGGGTTTCCTATGAAAAACTGCCATGCATGAATTTTCATAGAAGCCATATGGAAATGAGCTATTTTTAAAGAATAGATTTTTTAGAATAGAAATGTGTTATTTTTAAGAATTTCTCATAGAACCCGATGATTTTTTTGAAATCTCATGGTGTTTTAGTATATAAACACCACAGAAAACTATGACTCATGAGTTTTATTATACATACATATGTTTTATTATATTTTAATGACTTGTAATGTTGCATATTAATGACTTGTAATATTGCATATTATGCATTAAATAAAATGTTGAAGTTAAACTGTTGTGTTTCAGGTGCATTACAGTTTTTTTGTTTTAAGGCTTTTTAGGAGTATTATTTATATTATTTATTAGGCTTTTTAGGAGACTCAGTATTTCCATCATGTTTCATTTATTGATCTCAATCCATAATAGCATTCAGATCAAATAAACCTAATGATCTTAATACAATATCATAATGCACACACGTAGCACTACAGTTTAACTTTGCATGTTATTTCATGTATTTAATGCAAATTTACGCAAAGTTATTAAAAAATAACTGCATCAAATGCAAGTGCCATATTTTCCAGTAATATAACATAATATTTATTGTATAAAAACTATTTAAGTATTTTTTATATTTAGTATTGTTCGATGAAAAATAAAAAACAGCAGTTTGAAAAAAAATATTTGAAATTGACAAAAACAATAATTTTTTGCCAAACATATAACAACTTACATGTTAATATTTGTAATGAAAATTTTTTCTCAATCAAAAAGTGTCATCAATATGATAGAGTAACAATATATATTCACTCAGAATATTATTAGCAAGCAATTAAAGATAATTTATATCACTACACAAGAAAAGCTACTGAAAATATATCACAGCTAAATGTAGTTATCCAATGAATTTCCTAAATATTACTCCAATGCGTTTCCATCCAAGATCATCACATTCTGACACATAAACAGTTTTTAGTTTATTAAGAGATTAAGCTTGATAACATCATTAACAGTACTTTAAAAATTTTTATAAATTTTTTTTAAAAATGATAATATTTTTTGATGCATCTGGCAAATTTGGATTTATACAAAGGTTTCACAAACTGTTTCAGTTTTTTATTGTTTTTAACTTATTTAACAACAATAATTATAGCAGTTTTAATCATAGTAAGTAACCAAATAAATAGTTAATATTATATTGGCTCAAAATAGCTCTAATTGTATTTGACTACTGATATGGAAATATTTTATGGCAATCCATGCGTAACCCATGGAATTCCATTAAAAACCAATGGAACACATGTGTTTTATAGTTACTCTATGGGTCTTCATGGTTATGTCATTGGTCTTCATACTTATCTCATGTGTCTCAGCTATTAGTTTATGGGTTCCAATCAATTTCACATGGATCTTAATCATTGTTTCGTGGCATTCAGTTATTTAAAACATGGTAACACATTTTTTATACTGTAACATGAATAAGAATATGTTACCTTGGTTTTAAAAAATTTAACTTTAATATTGCATTATAGCCCATGTTTAGACATTTGTCTAAAAAAAAAATCAACTGTTGTCTATCTGATTAAAATGGTGAATAGCCATAGTAAAAAGAATTATGTGCAGTTAAATTTAGGAAAGGCAGTCTATTTTAATTGGATTAAAAAAATTTGTTCTGTAAAGTCCAAAGTATTTTTTTCTTGTTTCCCTTTTATATAATATATATGAACTATGTATAAGATATTAAAATAGTAGGCTTATTAGGCATATATTTTTATATTATACATTTATTATGTTTTTAGAGAAGAGGACTATGCAAAGCAAATATTTTGTTTAATAAAAGCAAGGGGAGCAATTTCAGATTTTAGTTGATTTTATTTAAAGCTATTATTTTAACTTATTTATAATAAGTTATTTATAACACAATAACTAAACTAATTAGTTATTATCTTAGTTTAATATATAATATTTTTAAAGAATATAACATTAAAAGGATCGTGTATTGTTTTATATCAATCTAGTGCTACCTTGCACATCTTTGGGAACCAAAAACTGCTAGTCTGCTAAAATAGCTAGTCTGCTACATTTTAATGTTGTCTAAAATTTAAAACAAATAAAATAATGCAGAAGTACATTAAGTTTTATCTTTTTTTTTAAATTGCGCTAGTCTGCTACCAAAAATTTTTTACTTTGTATTTTTTTTCAAAGGCAAATTAAAAAAAATATTTCCCTCTTCTCACATTTTGAGTTTTTGATATCCATTTGGGATGATATAAAGTAAGCTTTTTTTAGTGTTTTACACAATTAAATTTAAACTAATAATTTTTTATCAGTAAATTTGAACATACATTTATGTTGCGATCATTCATCTGGTGAGTCTTCTAGGATTCAATTTAGATTGTTGGCACAAAATCTATTTTTTTGGTGTAGATTATGTGCGAAAGATCCCTAATCATGCATCTTTTGACTCCATCTATTGCAGTATCCTCTGTGTTATATTCATGGCAGATGTAGCTGATAACTGGCAGCTTGTAATAGGGATGCCCAAAAGAATGGAAATACCGTTAAAATGTAAACATTATAGAAAATTTAGAATGTTATGTTCATACACAACAATATAGAACATTATGTACTTGGATCAATAAATATTTTAATGCATCACAGCAAGAGTTTAAATTGTTGATCCCTGGTGTCACCAACCTCAGAGCTGCCTTGATGTCAAAATAGAACTGTGATCTCATCCATCACAGTTCTATTTTGAATATTCCATATCCCATGGGCCTTTGCAGCTGACTTTAAAAATAATAGTCTGGGATTCAAATTTAAGCTTGGCACTATCTAGATACCCTTACAAACTAGCTATTTTATTGTCTGAGCTGCACAATGACGGGGATTTGGTAGACTGATATCGTCATCGTAACTTTCCTCTCTCTTTATCCATCAGCCAATATCGCTGTTGTTGGTGACTTTAATGTTCATCACACTGAATGGCTTGGCTCTAGTGTCAGTGACTCTGCAGGCATTAATGCCCACAACTTTTGCCTTTCTCAATCTCTAACTCAAATAGTCAACTTTCCAAATTGTTTTCCAGACAACCCGAATCATTTACCTTCTCTACTTGACTTATGTCTTGTTTCTGATCCTAGTTAGTGCTCAGTTTCTCCACATTCACCCTTTGGTGCTTGTGATTACAGTTTGATCTCTCTAAAACTATTATCTCATTCTTATTCATCATCAAAATCTCCCTATTATTGTACCTCTTACAACTACCTCAAAGCTGACTGGGACTCTTTTCGTGATTTTCTTCATGGTAGCTTATGGGTCGAAATCATTCGTCTTCCTGCTTATAAATGTACTTCTTAAATAATTTCTTCAATTCAAGCTGGCATGAAATCATTTATTAACTCTCGTCGATTTAAAGTTAAACCTCATTCTTCTTCTTGGTTTACCTCACATTGTGCTACTGCAATTTCGAATCGAAACCATTACTTCCATATCTATCAGCAAAACAATTCTCCAGAAAACATACATCTGTTTACTATTGCTAGAAACCATTATAAAAAAGTTTTGTCTAACACCAAAGCCTACTATTCTCAGGTCATGAAATCTCATATTTCATCTTAAAAATTAGGCTCTTGTGACTTCTGGAGAATCTTTAATAATAATAAGGGCAAATCTGTTAATCCCCCTCTCTTGTACGGTTTAGACTTTGTCACCTCACCTAAAAACAAAACTGAATTGTTTGCTAAGAACTTTTCATCAATATTATCTCTTGATTTCACTAGTTGCGTTCTATCTGATATAGCCAACAAACAGGTTGATCCATTGCCTGACATTTGTATTACTCCAGCTTCTGTATCTAAAGTGATTTCCTGCTTAGACTCTTCTACAGCTTGTGATCCGGACAACATACCTGTTGCAGTCTTGCAGAAATGTTTTCCAAATCTTGTTCAACAATCTTCCAGATATTCTCACATCTAACATTGTTTGCTGATGATACTGCCATTTATTCTTGTATTGATAAGAAGCCAAAACTGATCGCTTAGAAGTGGCATCTGAGCTTGAAAAGGATCTCATTTTTGCTACAGCATGAGACTCACAGTGGCTGGTGAACTTTAATTCAGATAAAACCCAATCAAATCCATTGCAAAACTAGCATCTGCTAAGGTTGCATATCTTTATTGAGCTCAGCACTTTTTTACTCTGGATTCTATTCTATCTCTATAAATCTCAAATCCTTGTATGGAATACTGTTGCCATATCTGGAGCTGATCTTCCAATGATGCCCTTTCTATTTTAGACAAGTTGCAAAAACACATTGTTAACATAGTTGGATCTGCTTTTTCAGCCAACCTTCAACCATTATCACATCATCATAAAGTTACATCTCTTTCTCTTTTTTTCTACAAATACTATAACGGGCACTGCTCTAAAGAGCTAGCATTACTTGTGAAATCTATTAAATTTCATTCTTGTGTTACTTGTCATTCAACTAAGTTTCATTCTTTTTCTGTGATTATTCATAAGTGCTTCAAAAATTTTCATTTTTCTATTTTTTTTCCTCTAAATCAGTTCTTTGGAATTTGCTTCCTTCATCTTGCTTTCCTGATTCATATAGTTTGCAATCTTTTAAGTCATTTGTCAATTGTTTTCTTGCTCTATAAACTTCTTCCAGTAACTTCCAACTCTTATAGTGGTTGCTTGCAGCTTTGTTAGAAGCAAAAATGTTGAAAAAAAAAAATTTTTTTACTTGACTAAATGAAACTGTTTGAATACACTATACACATAGTTTGACATTGAATAAACATAGTTTGACCAATGTCTGTAGTTGTTGCATTAATTCAGGGATTTAAAAAATCTAGTTAAAAATACTAAATTTTAATTGACTACAACAGTTTTAAATTTAAAAAACATATATTGAAACTAGAAATAGTTATAAGCTGATAGTTTTTGAAATAAATTGCATCTGCACACTCTATAGTTTATGCTAAACTCCTAATGCAAGTTGGACATGGCATCTGCTAAGACCTTCCAATTTGGGCTTCTTTTAACTCCTTGACACTTGATTTAAAGAAATTGTTTTTGAGAATAAAAACTTTATTGAAAAGAACCTGACCATTAAATGAAAATATTTTGTAAAACTGAACATAAAAAGTAACAAGAATGAGCATTATTTTACATGAAGAAATTTCAAATCTAAAAAACATTAATTTATCAGCATAAAAAAATTGCAGTTGTTCTGCAATTGTATTTGTAAAAGTTGTTGTTGAACTTTTATAAAAATTACTTCAATGAGATGATAGAGAAGATTAGCACATATATCTGCACAGTACAGTATTATATAAGTATATTACTATATAATGTATATGCAAGGCAGGCGCTAGTAGATGTCAAAAGTCAAGTAGAGGGGGGTGCTATAAGAGTTTTGCCAACTTAAAAAAAAATGTTCAAATTCAATCATTTGTTGTCTAGAGATAAATAGTTTAAGTCCTATTTTGCTGACATTTATCTAAAAAAAGGTTCAAACTTGCTGATTGAAGGTACAAAAAGATTTCAATTTGCTGACTAAGGCTGTAAATATTTATTGAATGGGGGTGGGTCATACTCACAACCACCCATTCCCTCTTTCACGCCAGTCATGTATATGTTGAGTTACTTGCAGACATTTTGTAAAAAGCATGTAGGCAGCTTTTTCTAAATTTATAAATCAAATTGTACATATCTTATTTTGATATTCTGAAAGAATATACAAATGAGATGTGCACTTTTTCAACCTGCTTGCTAGCAGGTTGCAAAAAGCTCTTTTGCAATCTGCTACCAAGTGGAAAGTCCTCATAACATATAAGAGTGCTCTATAGTAAATAAGTAAAAAGGGTTTATTTATATTATTTAATAGAGCATTATATATATATATATATATATATATATATATATATATATATATATATATATATATATATATATATATATATATATATATATATATATATATATATATATATTTATAAATTTATAAACAAAAAAAAACAATTTTTTATGATACTAATATTCCTAAAGACAATCATCAGCCATGTAATACAAAACGAGAAACAAAAAAAAAACTGTTACAAATATATAGATATATTTGAGTTTGCTCTTCGTCAAAACAAAACAAAAAACAAAAAAGTTAAGAAAAAAAGAAAAATCTGAAAATGGCTACCTAATTGTGCCATATCATATTTTGAAAGAAGAGTTTTGCTTTTATGTTTATTTATTCATGCAGTCCTGCTCTCTAAAAACATAATAATAATTCATATTGTAATGCCTATAATATAAAAATATACGCATAATATAAAAACTATGCTAATATTTATGTCTTTATTATCATAATATAATAATAAAAACATAGTTCATATATATCATATGCACGTGGTGAAATCCAGCAAATAAGAAAAAAAAATTTTTTTCGGAGTTTACTAAATAAATTGTTTAAACCAAAAAAATAGGAAGCATTTCCTGTGTTTAGCTGCTCAATTCTTTTGCAAATGCCATTTTAATTAGATAGATAGCATTTAATTTATTTTTTGACACATATGTGCACATAAGCTACATTTTACCACCATGCGCCAGATTATAGTATAGTTTAAATTAAAACCATGGTAACATAACCTTAGTCATGTCACATGGAAAAAAAAGTTTCCATGCTTTTAATTATTAAATGTTACAGAGTAATCATTACCAGTTTTTTTTTTTTTTTTTATTAATCAATTCACCTCCTCAAGGCTCAAGGCCACCACAGGCGAGGAGGCTACTTATTTGTGGTTATAACCCTCTCTCAACTCTATAACTCCGAAACACGAACCTTGACGAACAAGGACGCTGCACGGAGAAACGAGTTGAACTTATGGGGAAATTATTGGAACCCATGGACTAATAATTGGGACCCATGAGCTAAACATGAAAATGCATGGGTTAACTATGAAACACATGAGGTGCAACATGACTCATAAATTAAAAACCAAGGTTTAATCATAAGGCCCATAAAATTTTATTGGTTTTCAATGGATATCCATGGGTTACGCATAGATTACAAAAGAATATTTTTGTAAAGATGACCATATAGTTGTACAAATTTGCTTTATTCTATTGGTTATATTTGTTTTGCCAATACTTTTTCTATATTCTTTTTAAGAACTCTATTGAACGATTTTTACATAAAGCTGCTGGAAACTTTAACAAACTTATAATGGATTGTGTGGTGCACAAAAACATCATAGAAAGGTTGGTTTATAAAAAATAATATAAATAAATCTTTAACCATGTTATCAAGAATATATTATAAATTTTACAAATACATTGAGTATTTCTGCACACTTTTTACATTTGATTAGCATTTTTGTTCCAGTTAATTAACTATTGATTTGCTAATTTTTTTTTTGTTACTTTTATACTAGGAAAAAAAGTTTAATCAATCAGCTAAAAAGGTTTTTAAAGTTATATTTAAAGGTAAATTTCTGCTTACATAATTTATATATGTTTGTGTATTAGTTTATAAAATTCAACAAGAGAAAAATTATGGACTTTGATGTAGAAACCAGCATTTAAATTAATTCAAGAAAATTTAAATTGGAAGTACTTTAATTTAAAAATTTATTACTTTATAGAATTACCTTTTTAACTTGAAAAAAATTTTTTAAAAAAACTAAAGGATCCAATATATATATATATATATATATATATATATATATATATATATATATATATATATATATATATATATATATATATATATATATATATATATATATATATATATATATATATATATATATATATATATATATATATATATATATATATACATATATATATATATATATATATATATATATATATATATATATATATATATATGTATATATATATATATATATATATATATATATATATATATATATATATATATATATATATATATATATATATATATATATATATTAGGGTGGGTCAAAAAAAATTTTTTTCTTGTTACAGGCTCTAAACTTTGCTAATAGTTATTAATATTGATACTATCAAATATGAGAATGATTGTGATAGATTTAAAGGGCGCAACTTTATTGGGAAAATTACCGGTACCCTAATATTTTGGAGAAAAAAAGTTTTTCAAAAACTTTGGTCAACCTGGTACTCAAAAGAAGGGAAATCTTATAAAAAATTCGAAAATAATAATCGTTTTAAAAAAACCATATTGTCGAAAAAAATTGTTATCAAAAAATATGTAAAAATGCACCTTTTTCACTTTTAGTTAAAAAACTATAGTTATTATGCAATAAATCTAAAATAATAGTTTTTATATAAAAAAGTTATTATTTTTGAAATTTTTATAAAATTTCACTTTATTTAAGTACCTACATCACATAATTTTGAAAAACTTTTTTTTTGAATAATAATAGGGCATGCTAATTTTTGTAATTATAGTTGCGGGTGGAAGACATTGTTCAATCCATAAAAGTAAATACTTTCCTAAATTAGTACATAAAAAAACAACTTTCTAGACCATAGCCAGGTTAGTAACTCTTAGTAATTTTATGATCCACCCTAATATATATATATATATATATATATATATATATATATATATATATATATATATATATATATATATATATATATATATATATATATATATATATATATATATATATATATATATATATATATATATATATATATATATTGACACTTTAAAAGTTTAGACAAAAAAAAGAATCACAAGCAGTTAAATCTAGATAACTGAGTTCAATACAAAAAAAAGGGAATCATATTATTAAGAGAAAATGTTTAGATTTGTTAAGAGAAATAAAAATGAATATTTTAGTCTTGTACACTGTCCCTAATGAGTTATTTACTGCTCTTAATTTTTTTAATTGTTTTTGTTAACATTGTGTTAAACATTTTGTTAACATTTCCAAAAATTTTCCACAAAAAGTGTTAGAACATCCTCACATTATTTTGGCGACACCGTGGTTTCATTATGACTTTTCATCTGCTAACGAGTTTAGATTCTGTTTAGAAAATTGAAAGTTTTTGTTTGATAGAAAGTTGTTCTTTTGTGGAGGAAAGTGTCAAACTTTCTAATTTGAAACCAATTAGACACAATGTTCTTCAAAATTTATAAATAATTTATGGAATTGACAGTTCACCTTGTTATAAAAGATATAAACCAGCACAACCGTTGTCAATGATTGTACTCCAAATTATCGTGGCTAAACTTTGTTTAACAGAAAGTGCAGTGTATTAATAATTAAAGTTTGAGTCTGGTGCCAACAAACATTATCTTTGTGTCCTGCAAACTCCTTAAACTAGGCTTTGTTTGATAAAACATTGCCGCATTTTAACAGCCCAATCATTGTGTTCATTGCAAAATTAGAAGTGATCATGAATATTTTTTTTGAAAAAGGTATGGCTTTAATGCAGCACGATTAGCGATTATTGTCCTAGGCAAGATGTCTTAGAACTGTGCAGGTACTAACATTTTTACTAGGAGACAGTTTAGTGAGTATTTGTGAACTTGAAATCTGGATGTATTAGACAGCAAACAGTACATCATGTTGTCGGTTTTAGATTGGTAAGTCTTGGTCTTTCACAAGATTTTCCTAGATTGATTCCAACTTGTTGACGTGCGCTAAGTTATATTATGAACAGTTGTCTAAGGCATCTTTGAATGTATATCATTCATTCAGACTTATCTTCCATTAAAAGTTGTACTTATGCAAGTTTAACAAGTGATGTTGCAGCCATACTTTGAGATAATAATGATTGAATTACACATAATTTTAAGGTATAGAGCATATAAGATATTTTTCTATTGGTTGCTAAATACTCAATTAACCACGCATTGTGTAAATTTTTATTGCGTTGCCAGCACTCATATTTTGTATTTATAAGTAATCATTTAAAGTATATATTAGAGGTCAGATAACTGTAGAAGAAAAACCCTAAAGGTTCTTTAAACTAATTTTTGTGGAGTTTTTTTTATTCAGTTATTTTTTGGTTTTGGATTTTTCCGGTTGAAATTGAAAAATTGGTTTTGTTTAGTACGCATTTGCTTTAAATGCAATCAATGGTTTGAAAAAGATTTTGTTGTTTATAATACAAAAGTTTATAATTTAAAACAGGAAGCCATTTTTTTTTATAATTGTTTTTTGGAGGTATTTTTTATTGCCTTTTTAAATTCTATTTAGGAAACTCACTCAATAAAAAAATTAAAAGGTACAACAGTCTCTGATAATTGTTTTATTTCTGAAAAAACATTTGAAACGTTCCTGTTAGCATCACGGTATTTAAATTTTTTTAATTAATTTTTAATTTTTTATATAAATGTAAAATGTTATCCTTTTTTCTATTTTTCTCATTTTTTTAAGCGAGTGTGATTTAGAAGAACTTCTTGTGAACTATACTCTGCACAATAAAGCTACTGGATTGTTTTGTGGTGCTAAATCTTTAAAAATGAAAAGTAACGTGTAAGTTTTTGAACTTTAATTATTTTTCCTTGCTGTTTTCTTATTTTAAGTCCAGTTTTGAAATTTTATTTTTTTAATATATAAATTGATGATAATGTAGTTATAACATAAAATAATAAAAACACTTATTGCAGCTTGTATAAAAGGAATAATGGATCAAATGGTTATCTTCATTCTTCGTCAAATATTTCAGAACTTAAAAAAAATGAAAAAAGCAAATCAAATACGCAAAGCAATACTATTAATGATCATGTCTCAAGTATACTTTATGTAGAAAATCTTACGTTAAAAGATGATAGTAAAAATCTATTATGTACGCAAAACGATTTAGTTAGCAGTGACAAAAAAAGTGTACCTAACTTGAAAAACGTTGGGTTGAACAAATATTTATTAAAATCCCAAGATGAGTCAAAATTCAAAAAAGACAATAAAGAGGTTTTCAACCCTGGACGTAAAAAATTAACTAAAAATACTACTTTGAACATACATCGAAAACGGTTACCATCTGCTGATTCACTGCAACGAACTTCGTTCCAAAGATTGTCATATTTAGAAAAGCAAAGACTTTGCAACACTATTTGTATATATGCTGGAACAAATGCAATCTATAAATCACATCAAGGTTAGCTTTTAAATTTGTAATATTAAGCAAACTTTAATGGTTTGCTATTTTAATTAAACTAAGGAACGAATTATATGAAAAAAATATGTCAAAATCATTGAATTTTTACTCCGCAATTTACCTTCTAGGGTAAATAAAATTACACTTATTACCCGTAATAAAGCCTTGTTTAAGCCTTTTTTTAAGCCTTATTTATATTGTGCAACTATATTATTGTGGATTAAAAGAACTTGTGCAAAGTTAGCATTTGGTGTCTTCATGGTTTGGCGAGACCATAAAAAGCTCATCACCCACACCCTAGTGGAAATATTTCTTACGAAAAAAAAAGTACACCAGAAACCGATTACATTTTCAAAACCACCGTACCTTGTTCTGTTATGACCTAGATTTTAAAAATATTCTGTCAATATCTAAAAAAATAAAAGGGGGTTAAACAAGCTGGTCCAGAATTTTTAGTGTTTAGGATAGATAACTTCCAGAAATGGTGCTTTCATAAAATTTTGTAATAATCATACTAATGCAAAATAAGAATGTTTTAGTAAAAATTGCGACAACCGGAGACTGGAAACAATATTAAACCTAAAATTTGGATCCTTGTGTCCCATGCATGGTTTCAATAAAAAAAAGAAATTTTTTTTCATAATATCTTTAACTAAATTAAAATTAATCGACAGATTTAAAATTTCATACAAAAACCTCTTCTCTTTAAACAGTTATTATTGTTTTTAGGTTTTTACTCCCCAATTAACTCCAAAAAATAACTTTAAAAGATCACAACTTTTAAACGGCATATTTTTTTGGAATGATATTTAAAATTTGTCGATAAATTTTGATTCTAATAAATATGAAAAGAAAAAAAAATTCATAAACGTTTTAAGGACGTTACGTTAGGGACGTGTTCTTAGAGTTTAAATATGATTGGGCCCGATCACTGGAACACAAATAAAAAGAAGATTTTAGTTTTTTGTTGTAGTTTTTAGTGATATTTGACATTACAAGTTAATAATAACTGTTTCATATTTTACAAACTAACTTTTCACAATAAATTATATATAGAATTTTTTAAATATTCTTCTGTATGTTTTACCAAAGCGAGTTTATAAAATGTTACATGTTTTACTTTTACAAACTACTGTTTTAATTTGTATTACGTCAGTTTAAATAACCCTCAAAATCATTCTTTATTACTAAAATATTTGAAATTGGTTAATTAAAAACCACTTTTAGTTTTAACGAGTTTTGATTTTTATGCATTATTGTAATTTGTGTTTTGTTACACGTTCGTTTGTAATCTCGTTAGTTGTGCTTTGAAAATTTAAATATTATTTATTATTTCACCTTTGAAATGCCATATTCAAGGCTAAGTCACAGTCAAAGTAGGAGTAAAGTTTGTTTAATTTGCTTTGAAAAAGGAAAAAATTTAAGTAAAATACAAGAAGGAAGTGTAGTTTTATTGAGAATTAAAAAATATTTCATTGACAATATTAATTTAAATGATAACCGTTTTCCAAATGGAATTTGTGGAAGATGTCGAACTAATTTAGTAAATGGAAAAAGGTAACACCAATATAGTTTTATGTAAACCATTTGATTTCTCTAAGATCAAAGAAACGATTCTAACTAGAAACCAACAGTTTTGCCAATGTGATATTTGCCTTACTGCTAGGTGTAATTTAACACGTGGATCAAATATAGAAAAAAGAGGAAGACCAAAACTCAACATGAAAGTTCTACCCTCTCCTGGACCAGTTAAAGTTTGTAAAAGATGTCTAAATGTTATTGGACCAGGATTAGCCCACACCTGTTGTATTACAAAGCGAAGGGAAAACCTAATGAAGCAACTAGATAAAGGTAAAAAAATATTAATTTCATTATTAAGTTCCTATTAAAACTAAATTATAATAATAATTCCAAAGTAATTACAAATTTTAGATTTTAGATTTTTATTTAGACAATAGAGGTGCCGAATTGCAATGTTCAAAAACACTTAAACAAAAGTTTGAAAAACAAGGCAATTTAATTAAGGTTGCAACATGCAGAACTTTAATTAGTATTAAAAAACTTCTTCTAAAGCTTTGTTTACTGATTCACCGATACATACAAGTGAAGTGAACAAATTAAAAAATGCATGTGGTCTCAGTAACACACAAGGTGCTAAAGTTTTAAGTATTTTTAGAAGTTGGAAAGGTTGCAAATCATTTGAAAAAAATACAAGAAATAAACTGATTGAAGAAGACGCCATTTTAAATGAGTACTTTGACGTAAGATCTGTTAAATTTGATGAGGGTGAAAAGGTGATGGCTTATTGCAAAGATATTCTAGGACTGGTGGAAAATGTTGTCAAAAAAAGAAATATTTCAAGTGAGTACATTTTAAAAGTCGGCATTGATGGAGGAGCTGGATTTTTTAAAATTTGTTTAAATATCTTAGATCATTGCGAGGTATCTAAAGAAAAGGTAAAAAAATTTAGTTATGACAAATGCATATGTAAAGAAAAATACAAAGATGGTGGGGTTAACAAACTCATTATTATTGCACTTGTAGAAAATTTGCAAGAATCTTACGCAAATATGAAAATAATAATCAATTTTATTAATTTAAACAGTATTAAATATTTTTGTGCTTTCGATATGAAGTTGGCCAATATTTTTTTTGGAATAGGAACTGCAGCTTCAACTCGCCCTTGCCCTTGGTGTATAGCTAGCAAAAATGATTTTCAAAATTTTGAATTTTAAGGTGAACATAAAACGCTTGGAATGATTAGATCATCAGCTAATAATTACAAAAATGCTTGCAGAAAAAAAATTAAAAAATCAAAGTTATCTGCAGTACCCTATGATAACTGTGTAGACCAACCACTTATTGATTTATGAGATGAAACAAAGGTTATAAAACTTCTTGCTCCGTTGGAGCTACACCTTCTCAATGGAAACACCAACAAACTTTTTAATTATCTTGATTCATATACAAAATCTAAAGAACTTTGTTTTAAAGCAGAGGAGTGGAATGAAAAACTGAGGTTTAAAAGACCAAGGCTTCATGGTGGGCAATTTAAGGGAGGACAGTGTTCAAAACTTCTTGAAAATATAGATATTTTGAACGATTTGATCAAGTTATTTTCACTAGATAATGATAAACAGCTTTCTTTCATACTACAGGCATTTAAATGCTTAAGAGAAGTTAAAGTTAGTTGTTTAGCGATGACTTTAGTACACGCTTTAGTAAAACATACAGTAGAATTTTTAAAAATGATGTCAAGTGATTATCCAAACAAAGTCTAGGCTATTGGAGCGAACAAGCCTCTGAATCTGTTCATCTAAATTTTAGTCAGTTCTGGGAAAACGATTACAAGGTATCCAAATGTCACAAAAATTATTCGAAAAGATTGCATAAAGCTATTGTTACATATAACTCTCGTCATACTTTCTTTTCTGAAAGTCTTACTGATTAACTATATATATAATTTATTGTGAAAAGTTAGTTTGTAAAATATGAAACAGTTATTTTTAAGTTGTTATTTTAAATATCACTAAAAACCACAACAAAAAACTAAAATCTTCTTTTTATTTGTGTCCAGTGATCGGGCCCAATCATATTAAATCTCTAAGAACACACCCCTAACATAACGCCCTTAAAACGTTTATGAGTTTTTTTTTCTTTTCATATTTATTAGAATCAAAATTTATCGACAAATTTTAAATATCATTCCAAAAAAATATGCCGTTTAAAAGTTGTGATCTTTTAAAGTTATTTTTTGAAGTTAATTGGGGAATAAAAAGCTAAAAACAATAATAACTTTTTAAAGAAAAGAGGTTTTTGTATGAAATTTTAAATCTGTCAATTAATTTTAATTTAGTTAAAGATATTATGAAAAAAAAAAATTTTTTTTTAATGAAACCATACATGGGACACAAGGACCCAAATTTTAGGTTTAATATTGTTTCCAGTCTCCGATCGTCGCAATTTTTTCTAAAACATTCTTATTTTGCATTAGTATGATTATTACAAAATTTTATGAAAGCACCATTTCTGGAAGTTATCTATCTTAAACACTAAAAATTCTGGACTAGCTTGTTTAACCCCCTTTTATTTTTTTAGATATCGACAGAATATTTTTAAAATCTAGGTCATAACAGAACAAGGTACGGTGGTTTCGAAAATGTAATCCGTTTTGAAAATGTAATCCGTTTCTGTGTCAAGAAAAATAAAAGTAAAATGAAATAATCTATTATCAGCTCTAAGACTAATGCCTCATTCAGTTAAAAGTCTTTGTCTTCAAATTATAAAAAAAAGGGTTAATAAAAAATATATATATATATGTATTTTTGGAAACAATTGTTTTTAATAGAGTAAGTAGGTTCAAAGTAGATATTGGGTTAATAGTCATAGAGTTAGAAGGTTATTGAATTTAAAAGATCAAAAACTCCAGTAATAGAGTTAAGTGGTTCAGAGTAGGATTTAAAATATTTCTTAGAAAGTTGATGCAACAAAAGTAAATTTTTACAGAAATAAAATTTTTTTTAAACTTTTTAGACTTGTGTAAATTCTCTATAATTTTTTACTTTATTGTAATTTTGTGTTCTTTTTTAGATATTACCACATCCTTTCAGTCCAATCGTCGAAATTTGTTTTCACCACAATTTCGAGCGAAATGCTATTCTAAAAGTAGTAATATTTTTCCAAATAATGATTACCACGAGGAACCTCCTACAATAAATTTTGAACGAAATGGTCTGGATTGTGAATTTAACGAAAAAAGGAAATAATCTGGCGTGCATTTTTAAAAAAAGATAAATTTACATAATTTTAAAAATGAAAACAATATAGAAGGTATAGTGAAAATAATCTAATAGTATTATGAAAAGTTACTTTAATGAAACTAGTATATAAATATATACAATATAGGCGATATAAATATATTCATATCTATATATATACTCTATATATTCAGTTTTTAAATTTCAACGGATAGCTTGGTTGACAACACTGAAATGAATCATAAATTCTCAGAAAGTTGTTTCATTCAACGAAGTAAAACCTCCATAGAGTCAAAAAATCAAGTTTTTCAGCAAGATTAAATCTAAGACTTCTTGTATCAAAGTTTTTATAAATTAATTTAAAAATATCAAAGTAAAAAAATCTCTTTATACTGGATATATTTTATTTTAAATTTTTACTGGATTTTAGTTACTAGCATCAGCCTATAAATACCACACTAAATTATAACAGTTTAAATTACGTCCTAAAAATGTGCATATATACTTAATATATAATAAATTGTAAATAATATAATTATTGCATATATAAATAAATAGTTAATATGACAAAATGATTTTTAAGATTTTCTATACTTTTATTGTTATTTGTTTGTAATGTAAGCGGTAATAGTTTTAATGTCAATGGTTTAGCATTACGGCTCGTTTGATCACAACATTCTGTAAAACTTGTTTTTTGATTGTCTTTCTTTCGACTTTTTTCATTTTGTCTCCGCTTCTGTCGAAAATTTTTCGAAAACAGACTAGCAAAAAGCCTAGACTAGCAGACTACAAAGCTTATTTTTCTTCTTATTGCTTCTATAAGAAATGAAAACAAAGTTTTTGGTTGAAAATTTAATTTACGTCCGAAAACTGTTATAATAAAAAGTCGAAAGAAAGACAATCAAAAAACAACTTTTACAGAATTTTGTGATCAATCATATTTCATAAATAATATATCTATATAATATAAGTCTTTTTAATTGTAGACGTTCCTTATAAGAAATCCATCTTGGAGTGTTTTATCAATTCGAATTATCCATAATAAAATGCTACATAATATTACGTATACATAATAACGTGCTAAATAACACGGTAAGATATTGACACTGTAATAAAAATAATTTTATGGCTAAACATTGAGTTAATAAGTGTAAACATCAGTTAACAAATAATAATTACAATTTGACTCGGTACTTGTTTTTTTATTGATCGCCCACCAAGAGTAAAGTATTCGATACAAATATTGTCATTTTATAAATGAACAAATTAATATATAGATTAAATTTTTATTTCTATTCGACTATAAACATCAGCCTGTATAACAAAATGTAACAATTTTCTACCAAAACCATGAGAAAGGTTTGCTACAACCATAGTCTTCCCTCTTTGATTGCAAGTTTTGGCTTTAAGCACTACTTTGCATATCTGATGTAGCAGTAGCTTTAGAAGCAGATCTGATGTAGCAGTAGCTTTAGAAAGACCAAATCTAGGCATTCTTCACGAATCTAGAAGTTATGAAACAATTAGAAATACAAATGTAAAAAAATTTTATAAAAAATAAAACAAAATTTAAATTTGCTTACATTATAAACTATAAACACACGATATAAACCATATACATTGATACTTAAAAATTAGAATAATATTTTTATTAAACATTTAAAATAAATCTAAAAACAATTTTAATATTCTTAAATGTTGTAGTTAAAAATTATTAAAACGCGCTTTAATACAGTATTTTAAAAGTAAAAAGTTTATCAAACTCAGGTAATTCTACAGTCAGTTATGAGGTTTTAACAAACAAGTTTTAAATATGGATTTGCTAAAGAAACAAAATGATTTAATGAACAAAGTAAAAAATGCACAAAATTTAAGGAAAAAAAGTTTTAAGAGAACTAAAAACAAAGAAAAAAAAATCTGAGAAAAGAACAGAGGATAGCTGTTAGCAAAATAAAAAATGATAAAAACATTGCTATATACTCGTTTGACACAGAAACAGGTTTTGTAAGAATTGAATATTCTAAAGCTTCGGAAAAAATCCTTGAACAAATTGGTTAGATAAAAACTATGAGTGAAGACCAGACTGATAGTTACCGGCAAAAATTAGAAGATATCTTTCAAAACTAAATAAAAAAATAATATTTTTCTAACGAGGAATACAAAAAAATATATTCTATTGATCCTACCACATATGTATGGAGTAATCAAAGCTCATAAACCTGAAAAATCGTATGTAATACAAAACTATAGAATACTAGAATTCTTAGCTATAACAATACAAAAAGCCTTAAATGAAAATCCGACACGATTAAAAAACTCCTCTGGCTTAATAAAAAAAGTAACAGAAAATCGTAATATCGCCAACGATGAGATCAGGTGTTTTTTGATGTAGTAAATCTGTACGCGTTAATTTAAAGAAGCCGCTCTTTTACTTTTAGAACAATTAAATTTATCATAAAAAAAAATTAACAAAACTAAGTATACCTGAAACTCATTGAACTATGCTTATTTCAATGTTATCTTATTTAGAACAATGAGAACACGAAGTGGAAAACTCAGGCCCAATAGGACTCTCGTTTATGGTGGTTTTTGCGAAGTCTTTTCTACAATTCCATGAAAATAATGCAATTAAAACAGCAATGACAATAAATCCTGAACTTAATCTAAAAGCATTTTCAGGCCTCCCACATAGTATTTTTTAATTTCAGGACAGAAATTTTTTTTAAATTTTGGACATTATTTAAATTACATATGGCAGTTTTTGTTAAACTGGCTCCTCCGCCAGTCCATACCTCAACTGTTTTATTTATATTTTATATGAAACAAGAAAATCAAAACAATTATATATTAAGTTATTAACACAAAACAAGAAACAACAATTAAAATCAACAGTAAATTATTACACTATTTTCACAAAACTTGAGTATGAAAAATAAAATTAAAATATTACACTATAGTTGGTCTTCTTAAAGAACAAACCCATTCATCTAAAAGATAATAAATATGTTATAGATAATATGTTTTAGAGGAAATAATAAAACAGGAGCTAATTTTACAAGCAGGAGCCAATTATAGCCACCGACTACTTATTGGGGGAAGAAAGAAATTACTTGCTATTTCCATGAGTTCTTCAAAAAATGAATCTATATATATCTTATATATGTATATCTAATAGTCTTCTCTTCTAGCTGCCAAATGTTTAAACCAAAAAACATTTACAAATAGTTTATCATCAAATGGAATTAACTCAACTCCTTTCATGAAGGCTGTATAAATAAGATGGAAAGCACATGTTCTAATATAAATAGACGGCGGTAGATTTTATGACTACACTGTATGATTAAACTTCTGTAAAAACAACTTATTAACATTTTTTTTTTGAAAATGGGTACGGTGAAAAGAAATTGAGAAGTATTACACACCAACTTTATTTTTTAATTTTCCTTTAGTGTCTTTACCATGGGTACCATGCCTTTCACCAGAACTTTGAAAAATATTTTGAAAAGCAGGATACAGAGCAGTATTTAAATCAAACACAAATTTAAAATCTTTATACTAAATCAAATCAAAAAATAAATCAAAACTACCTAATAACAGTCAGCCTGGAACCTATATAATAAAATACAACTGTTCCAAAGTTTACGTAGGTGAAACAAAAAATACAGGTAACACGGGGATGCATCAACATCAGAGGAGCGTTGACGAAAAGGAACCTTATCAATTAGCATTAGCATTTCATAAAACCTTTCGTAAAGAAGAAAAAATAAGAACATTAAAGGTAGAAAATAAAAAGTTTTAAAAAAAATTAAGGAGGCACTAGATATAAAAAAACGTTTGCTCTGCGCGAAACAGCGGGATTATTCTTTATGAAGGCCAATATGTCAAAATTATGTATTGGACATTTTTTAAATTTAAAAGCAAAAGAACCCACTCAACTGCTGACGTTAATAGCAACAGTTTTATATAAACTATAACGGTTAAAAGTTATTGTAATATTTAAAAAGGTAATGATGCTGTTATCTATAACCCAGCAAATATTTCTAAAATAATAAAACTATTAGTATTGCAAAAAACTGTATTTTTTTAATTTCAATAAAAAAGACAGGGTTTTTCTCTAAATAAAAATCCTTTAAAGACGCAAGTGATTATACTTGGGTTGATGTTGGATTTTTTTTATTTGAACATTTGTTATCGCATCCTTACGGTGTATTTGGAAATCATAAAATCTGCTCATTGTAATTGTAATACAAATATCTAAAGAATTAGGCTATTTTCTTTAGTTTTTAAGTTCAACAGTATGTTTTATTGAGGGATTTATTTCATTTAAAGTTTTACGAAATAACACTCGTTTTTCTTTTGAATCAAAGCAAGCATGGGTATCATTCAGTGACGTAGCTTTTTCTAACTCTGTTTTTTTTAATTTACATAACATTTTTTTAAATTTAGTAGTGAATGTGGATTTTGGGTAATCAATGATTTTACTATTTTTTATTCTAATTTACCTTTTGCTTTATTTTCGTATAATAATGCAAAACGTATTCCTCTATCAAACTGATATATCTTTAGATGTGAATGTTTTTCAAACTGATATATCTTTAGATGTAAATGCTTTTCAAATACAGTGTGCCAAAAAAATGCAGCAAACGGTTCTCTTCAAATTTTTAGTTTTTGGATCACTTTCATTGTAATATAAAAAAACATAACGGATAAAACTGGGTGAAATAAAAATACCGTTATGTTTAGGAAACAAAAGAATGGTGTGGGCAGTTTTAATTGTTGTGTAATTGCTGTTAAACATTTTAAAGTTAGTAGCTATCGCAAAAAAATAATTGCAGTGTAATATAAAAACGTAAGTTTTTTTTTTTTTTTAAAGTTTCGTGATCTCTTGCATTGTAATTTATTTAAAAATAGATAAAAAGTACAAAATTAAACAAAAGTTATTCATTTTTTCTAATTTTTTATCATTTTATAAAAAGATGGCAAAGGGAGATCGACACTGGACTGTAGCCCAACGTAATTTAGCTGTGGACCTAGTAAAACAGAGTAAGACATATCGTGAGGTTGAGGCAGAGACTGGCATTTCCAACTGCACTGTTTCCAGAATAATGGTAAAATACAAAAAGAATGGGACTACAGCTTCTTTGGAAGGACGAGGTAGAAAAAAAAGACAAATACTTCCATTGACCCTAATATCGTAATAAAAATCAAAAAAATTGATTCCAGTCTGCCAGAAATTTAGCTAAAAAGGTGGAAAATGAGCACGGCATCAAGATCACTTCTCAAACAATACGTAACGGGATCAAGGAAGCTGGTTTCCAAAGAAGACATGTTTGTAAAAAACTATATTTGACGAAGAATCATATCAAACGCCAATTTGATTTTGCTAAAATATACAGAAACATGGATATTAGTTTCTGGAAAGAGATTTTATGGAGTGATGAATCTAAATTCAATCTGAAGTCATCTGATGGAGCTAAAAAAGTATGGCGCAAGAAAGGAGAAGTGTATAAATTGAACTGTATGAAAGGCACAGTAAAGTTTGGCGATGGTAATATTATAGTTTGTGGACCTATGGTTTGGAAAGGAGTTGAAAAACTGGCATTTATTGACTCAAAAATGGATGCTCCATTATACAGAGAAATTCTCAAAAACAATCTCAAGTCTTCAGCTCGAAAATTGCGACTAGGCAATAGTTAAATTTTTCTGCAAGACAACGACCCTAAACACACCGCTAAAGATACAACGAAATGGTTCACTGATAATAGTGTCGAAGTCCTTGAATGGCCCGCACAAAGCCCGGATTTAAACCCCATCAAACATTTGTGAGCTGTTCTGAACAGGTAAATTGGAGATTGGTCACTCAGAAAGAAAGAGGAGCTTAAAGAGGCTGTGACAGTGGCATGGGCAAAAATTATGCCAAAAAAAACAAAAAGTTTGGTTGAATCAATGCCAAGACGATGTAAGGCTGTTATCCAGGCTAAAGGTGGACCCACCAAATACTAATTTATAATTAAGTTTCTTTAGAAATCAAAGTCAATTTACATTTATTCAAAATTTAAAAAAATGTGATCATGGACTTTATAAAATGGAAATAAAATATTGAACTAAATATATTTCTTCTTTAATTTAAAGTATTTCTCTCCCCAAAAAAGTATTTATTAGTATTTTATTTAAGTTTAGAAATGAAATATTTGAAAAGAAATCGTTTGCTGCATTTTTTTTTTGGCTCACTGTATATATTTTAGATATATCTTAAAAAGCGAATGACTTTTTTTTTTATTATTCATTTAGCCATGAAATTAAAAAAAATCACAGATTTATAATTTTATGAAATTAGGTTCGGTGTCACTTGTATTGTTAAAAACTAGTCATTGGAGTGAAACCTTAACAAAATAAACAAATAAAGCAACAAACAACAAAATGTAAAAGCATAGATAGTGACCAAAAAATAATTATAATAAAAAGAAGAACAATTACAATTAAAAAAAGCCAGACTAATAACAAAAAAGAAAAAATGTAATGAACTGACATGAGAGATAGTGAATTAATGAGATAACATAACGTTTAACGATCAGAAAGGTGAAAATAAAAAAAGAAAACAAAAAGATATATTTAAATATTATGACGAGACAAAAAAAAATGAAATCACTTGAATAATTTATATTATTATATATATTTTTATTTTGCTGATTAAACAGTTACAATAACAATTTTCATATAATCATGTAAAAAATACATAAAATATACGCCGTAAAGATAAACATGATAAAAAACGTTTTTTCATAATTTTTTATTTTATATTATGTATATTCTGTTCTAATCAGTCAGGGACTCAAAGAAGGTAAGGATGATGTGTTTAACAAAATTTCAACAAAAGTAAAACGCAACAATAATAAAAATGACCAGCAACAACACCACCAAAAAAAAAGTCCTACAATATAAACAATACATATGAACTCGTCGATATATAAAGATTATACTTTAGAGGAGTACTTTGGAAACGTCCATAAATTACGTCACGCAATTTACAACCGTTTTTGACCCCTCTACCCACCCATCACCTCCTTCTAGTCACAACATCGTACCACTTTAGTGACAAGTCCCGTATGAGTTGTCACAAAATCACTGTTCCTCCTAGAGCGTGACGTATTTATGGGCAGCCCCTTTACAGAAAGGTCTGTTCGTTCTTTTGGATGATTCAAAATAAGGTTTTGAAGTTTTAATAAAACGCAGACCTAAAAATTATAGGTAATTATTATTATTAATATTTTATTAATCACCTTCTGTAAAATATATTTACAAGGTAAAAACACAAACTAAGAAAAAGAGATAAAAAAAGTATTATTTAGGAATGTTTTTTTTATGTGTCTTAATACTTGTAATAGTATAAAAAGGTTAAATGTACTTTCAAAGTCGGCGTTTTATTAAAAAATTAAAATCTTATTTTGAATCATCCAAAAGAACAGTTTACAGTCAAATGTGATTTCGGTTTTTCCGTCACTATGACTTAAAAAGACCCAAACGTGAAAAACATATACTTTGTAGTTAAAATGACTTCAGATTTTGTAAGTTTTATGGAACTGCATGAACCGCAGTTAAAATGCATAAATTTTCCTTCTCAACTTTTTGAAACATTGTTTCATATGCTCAGTAGAAAAAGTACAGGGGATGTTGCAGATGTACTCAAGATTACCAAAGTTCATAATTCAGGTAGGTTACACTATTGACTTAGAATGGTAAATATGGCACTTTGAGCTAATATAAAAAAAGTTTCTAAATTTTTGCATAATTTTTTTTTCTTTATTTATTAAAAAACAAAACAAACAAAAAAATAATCAATGTCTTCACAAACTTCAGTATGGATTTCGTAGCAAACAATCCACAACTCATGCACTTAAACAGCTGAAACTATTAGGAAAGCTTTTGACAACAAATTTTTTGCATGTGGAGTGATTCATGACTAAGAAGAAGTTGTTGATTCTGGTGTTCAAGGTATTGCTCTCCAATGGTTTTCATCATATCTTCTTAATAGATCGCAATTTATCTCTGTCAATGATGCTTTTAATCTTTGCCAATAAAATGCTCCACATGTGTACCCCGAGGCTCTGTATAAAGACAATTGCTTTTTTTTATATTAAAGATGATCTTAATATCTATCTAGAATTTTCAACAGTTTACCATTTTGATGATCATACCAACTTACTCATAACAAATGAATTGTTAAAAATAAAATTAACAAACATATTAATCATGATTTTTATCTACTTCAATGGCTACCCTTTAACAAACAAGTTGGTCTTAATACCAACAAAACTGAACTCAACATTTTCAAATCAAGTCAATCTAAAAGAATTGTTTTATTTTAATTTTTTTTAGATTAAACTTTGTGTTAATATAGAGTTGTTTTAAATTAAATTTGGATAAAAATTTGGAGCCCATACTGGTATACTGGTATCAAAATTAGTCTAAATACATCACTGATTGGAAATTTTAGCAGTAAAAAAAGTTGTATAACCGAGGGTTTTAAATTTTTTTAAATATTAAAATTGAATTTAATAAAATGAATTTAAATTTATTAATATTTAATAATAAATTTAATTTAAATAATAAAATATATTTAGATTTAAAAATTATTTTAAAAAATCTGTTTTTGTTATCAAAAGCAAAAAAATATACTGAAAATGTTTTTTACAACAATTAATTACTGCCTAATGTTTTCCGTATAAGCTATTTTCAAAAGACTGTTTAAATATTCCAATTGAAAAAAGTTTTGGTATAATGTAAATGACTTAACGCATAGGTAAAATTCACAAGGTCTGATATATATATATATATATATATATATATATATATATATATATATATATACATATATATATATATATATATATATATATATATATATATATATATATATATATATATATATATATATATATATATATATATATATATATATATATATATATATATATATATATATATATATATATATAAGTTTGATCCCATCCAAGTAATTTAATTTTGAATATTTTTTTAAATGTACAAACAATTTTTGCAAACTAAAAAAAAATCAAACTGAATACTTTATGTGAAATTTATATATAACAATTACCTATGTTATATTAAACAAAGTTTTAACTAAAAATCTATTTTCAAATTTATGTTTGTTCTGATTCCTTGATTAATAGAAGAAGAAAAAAGTTGTTAACTTTAATCTTATATGAAAATATATTTGATCATTATTAAAAAAAGTTTATTTATTGCAAAGATTTCACAAATGGCAGGAAAAACTACTAGAAAAATTAATGAAAAGGTTTAAAAAAAAAGTTTGAAAGAGAAAATGTTCTTAGTTACGTACGACAATTACAAGTAATAACAAAATAAGAACTTCAATCTTGAAAGTTAACGATATTAAAGAAAAATTATTGCACATTTTATCTTTACTTATTGAAATCATTTTATATAATCATTTATATGATTAAAACTCATATTTTATTACTAATTAATAAAATTTGTCATTTTAAAAGCTGTTTATACTAATGTTATTAACTCTTTTGTGCAGCTATTTAATTTGATACAAAAAAAACAACTGCTTTATAAAACCATACTATATTATTACAAATGTTACACAAAACAAGATTTATATATATATATATATATATATATATATATATATATATATATATATATATATATATATATATATATATATATATGTATGTATGTATGTATGTATGTATGTATGTATGTATGTATGTATGTATGTATGTATGTATGTATGTATAAAATGATTTCAATAAGCAAAGATAAAATGTGCAATAATTTTTCTTTAATATATATATATATATATATATATATATATATATATATATATATATATATATATATATATATATATATATTTATATGTATATATATATATACATGTATATATATATATATATATATATATATATATATATATATATATATATATATATATATATATATATATATATATTATATACAGTTAAAAGAAAAAAATGTTTTAAATACAACATTTATTATATATTGTTTTATTATTATTAAAATAATATATTAAATATTTTTTTATTAATTAGTAATAAAATATGAGTTTTAATCATATGTGAAAAAATGTTTTTAATTACCAGTAAAATGAAAATAATCTAATTAAGTGAAGCAAAAAATTAATATATATAGTCATACTTAATATTTGTTAAGGAAGTCTTAAAATTAGTATAAACAATGAAAGCCTTAAAATTAGTATAAACAATTAAATTAGTATAAACAATGAAACTATTCTAAGCACATTTTCAAAATTTAAATGATTTTATCAAATTTTATGATTTGCATTTTCCAAATAACATTCTGATTTCAATTTTTTTCTTTAACAGGTCAACCTGTTAAAGAAAAAAATTGAATATATATATATATATATATATATATATATATATATATATATATATATATATATATATATATATATATATATATATATATATATATATATATATAACAACAACCTGTTAAAGAAAAAAATTGTATATGTATATAAATGTATATATATATATATATATATATATATATATATATATATATATATATATATATATATATATATATATATATATATATATATATATATATTTATATATGTATATGTATATATATGTATATATATATATATATGTATAAATATATATATATATATATATATATATATATATATATATATATATATATATATATATATATATATATATATATATTGTATATATACGTGTGTGTGTATATATATATATATATATATATATATATATATATATATATATATATATATATATATATATATATATATATATATATATATATATATATATATGTATATATGTATATATATATGTATATACAGGCTTGGTCAGGAAGGAGTACAATTTCATGGCTTTATATGACCACGCAAATAATATTTTGTTTTGACAATTTAACCACAGTTTTAACAAAATGTTAAAACTGTGGTTAAATTGTGTTTTAAAATGTTAAAATAAAGCGCTGAAAACTTAAAGAAACTAAAAAAACAAACTTATTTTAAAAAAAGAAAAAAAATCCTTTTAAAAAAATAATGAAAAATAAAATAAAAATGGCTTAGTAATAAATAACTAAAACAAAAATAAAACAAAATAAAAACTAAAATGAATAATAAACAATAAGATAATTACATTTGAAATAAATAACTTTGACTTTACTAATGTTTTAATAATATAAAACTAGTAGTGTCCTGTCTGCTTTGTTACGGCACCATATAAAATTATTATAATAGTAAAAAATAATAAGTAGTACTAATTGACAAAAAAAATGTAAATAAACACTTTTGTTTTTATAAAAAACTTCATAGCGTATTAGTGGTGTTTTTTAAAAAAATGATTAAACTTAATGAGAAAACTTTTTAATGACGATTTTTTAATAAATACGCATATTTTAAAAGATAACAATAAAAAAAACTTTACAATTCTTCGTAGTAATATAAACAAAGGAAAAATAGCTAAATCTTTTCTTTTTGTCAAAAATCCAATATCAGAAAGCAAATAAGGAAAAGCAAAGATAAAAACGAAAAATATTGAACAAAACTATTTCTTTAACTGATAATTTGATTTAATTTATATATATATATTTTTTAATTTAAAGACTAAAGAAAATAAATCATAAAAGTTATAAAAATAAAATTATATTTATATAAATATTTTTAACTTACATTCTTGCTAAAAAAATGTTTGTTATATTTTGAGTATATTAACTTTAATCAATAATTTTTTTATATAGAGACGAAAGAAAAATACATTAATACTTTAACATAATAAAAAATAATTAGTAGTGAATTCTTACTTTATTTAAAAGCGTTTTAATAATAAAAAAAACATTAGAAAATTTAATAGCTTTAATTGAAAAGTTTGTCTTTTTTTCTTCTCAACGAAATCTTTCCGAGTTTATTAACTTTAACGATTCTTAAGTAAAGTTTATTAAAGAGGCATTCGTTGTTTAAGTCGTCGTTGTTAAAGTCGTCGCTTATAAAATTTGAATAATTAAAAAATAAGATTAATTATAAAAAAATCTTATATGTAATTTTATTAATTATATAATTTTATATATATTTAAATAATATAAATAAAAATTTATGCAACTTTCATCTATACTTTAAACTAAAACGTTCACAGTAACTGTTCTTTATTTAAAAGCACAGTAACTGTTACTTTATTTAAAAGCATTTCACTAATACAAAAACGTTAGTAAAGATAAGTTTCAAAATTATTCATTTTTGACATAATAAAAAAAAAAAAATTTTAACGCATTTTTCAAATTTAAAAACCGTGGTCAAATTGTCAAAATAAAAGTATTATTTGCGTGGTCATATATTGGCGTGCAATCACACGCCTTCCTGACCAAGTCTATATATATATATATATATATATATATATATATATATATATATATATATATATATATATATATATATATATATATATATATATATAATATATATATATATATATATATATATATATATATATATATATATATATATATATATATATATATATATATATATATATATATATATATATATATATATATATATGTATATACATATATACAGAAGGGTAGCGATGGGCCCGCAGCTGCGGGAGGTATATATATAAATGTATATATATATGTATATATATATATATATATATTTTTTTTTTTCCGGCTAAAACCTCAGGTTGTCCAATCTATTTATAAGGTAATCATTTTGACCAACAGGAATTTAATTTTAAAAAATAAATACTTTATAATATATATATATATATATATATATATATATATATATATATATATATATATATATATATATATATATATATATATATATATATATATATATATATATTTATATATATATATATATATATATATATATATAACGCTATTGCTGACTATGCAAACAATTTTTTTTTTGTTTACAACTTGACCACTGCTCTTTAGATGTTTCAATGATTTATGTTTCACAAATGCGCTGAAAAAAGAAATGTTAAGCTAAACTTAAACTAGGAAAAAAATTGAAAAAAACTAAAGAATAAACAAAACAATTCCTTATGAAAAAGTATATAAATTTGCTTTAAAATAAAACTCAAAAAAATCGAAGTGAAAGTTACTTTTTGTTAAGTTTTTAATTGCATTTGAAATATATTACTTAAAAACTATTCTTTTAAAACTTTTTATCAAAGTTACGAAAAATGCTTTTACAAATTACTTCTATTGATTGTTTAATAAGTAAACAAATTTTATTTAATTTGTTGAAAAGTGAAATTAAGTTATTGAAAAGAAGGGGAAAAAAAATTTTTTAGTTGTATAAATATTTTTTTTGAAATTTTGCAAAAAAAAAAAAAAATTGTTTAAAAAAATAATGTAGTCTTTTTTAAAAAGTAATTTTTAATCATTTCATGCTCAGATTAGTCAAGTTTATTTAGTCAAGTCAAGTTTTAAAAAAAAAATTTTAAACAATTCTTTGTAAAAATAGAAACAAACAAAAAAAAAATAATAAAAAAAAAAAATAAAGCAATTAAATCAAGGGAAGATTTAATTTAACTTATTCATAATTTGAAGTAACTAAAAAAAAAAAATCTATAACTAAAAAAAAAAATCTTTAAACTTTTTAATGAAAAATACATGTTAAATTAAATGTTATACTAAAAGAAAACTTTAGTATAACATTTAATTTACACATGCGTTTATTTTGAACATTATAATTATTTTTTATTTTGTTTAAAGCTTTCCAGTAAAATAAAAACTTTAAAAAAAATGAATGGTTAAAAGTTATTCGTAACAACAATTTTTTTAATGCATTTAAATTGTTAAAACATCAAAACATCCGTTGTTTAATTGTAAAGAAAAAAAAAAAAGCGTAGTCAGTTACAACATGCGATCACACCCCGTTCCTGTCCAAGCCTGAATATAAAATATAATGCAATATAAATTAACAAAGTTTTTAAAAAATTAACTCAATCAAAATTTAGCTCTATATAAAAAAATAAACAATATTGAATTGAAACTGTTTAATTAAAAAAAAAAAAAAAATCTGCGATAAAATATTCTAAATAAGGAAAAAAACTACAACTTCACTAGATTAACATTAAATAAACTGAATAACATGACAATGACAAAATTCTATTTTTAAAATTTGATCAGACACTGTCCAACCCAAACGAGTTTTGTACATATATATATATATATATATATATATATATATATATATATATATATTATATATATATATATATATATTACTTTATTATTTATAATTTTGTACTTATTTTATAATTACATAATTTTTTTTATGTGAAATTTTTTAACTTTAAATTTAAAGCTGCAATGCTGCTTACTCAAAAAGATTTAACTGCAAATGGCTGTTGTTTTATATCACGCCATCTTTGGTCAACAGACTATTCCAAGAAAAGTATTAATGAGTTAAAAGCAAATGCTTTACTTTTGGATAATCTTGCTGGCATTTTTAACATATCTGCGCAACTTCAATTTGATGAGTTTCAAAATTATTCGCAACAAAAGTATAATGTGGAAAAAGTATATCCAAGTTCTAATAAGGACACAATAAATACCGTTGTAGAACAGTGTGATGGTGATACATTATTAGCACTTATGAAACTTGAAGACGGTGACTATAATAGCAAATCCTTATCAGCAAATACTCCAGAGTGTTCTTTTAATGAATTTAAAGCAGCATTAGTATCTTGCGGCTACAACATAGAAACCTTTAATGATAATTACTTGCATAAAATGCATCTTAATTTTGTCAAAAGTGGAAAAGGAAACGGTACAACATTGCTGTATAACTGGTATGAAGATAATGAAGAAAAAGTTATTTTTGTTTATGTATCTATTCCTTCAACTGCAAAAAAAAGAGATATTACTAGTAATTTAAAAAGGAATTCTTGGGAACTGATTGTCAATGGTAAAGTTTTAGTTAGTGGTATTCTTTTTAATGCAATAAAAGTTGACAGCTCATTTTGGTCTATTGATGAACCTGGTTTATTATGTATGACAATTGAAAAAATGGATGTTGAAGAAGTTTGGGAGGTAAGATAATGATTTATGTATTTATTTTGACAAAAATATAGTATTAGTTGCAAAAAGAAAGTATTTGAAGCAATTTATAAAAAAATGTTGATTAATATGAACATGTAAAAAAAGATAATTATTATAATTGTAAATAATAGTTATTTTATAGTTTTAATATTTTTCTTATAATATATGATGTAATTTCATTTATATGTAGATACTAACATTTAAATTGTAATTGAAATGCATTTATTATTTAAATCCATTAGTTAATATAAGCATTATAAGTTAATATAAGCATTATAAGTTAATATAAGCATTATAAGTTAATATAAGCATTATAAGTTAATATAAGCATTATAAGTTAATATAAGCATTATAAGTTAGTATAAGCATTATAAGTTAATATAAGCATTATAAGTTAATATAAGCATTATAAGTTAATATAAGCATTATAAGTTAATATAAGCATTATAAGTTAATATAAGCATTATAAGTTAATATAAGCATTATAAGTTAATATAAGCATTATAAGTTAATATAAGCATTATAAGTTAATATAAGCATTATAAGTTAATATAAGCATTATAAGTTAATATAAGCATTATAAGTTAATATCCAAAATCTATAAATAACTGTTATAGTTTTAATGCTTAAAAATAAATCTAGTTTTTTTCTTTAGTGCAACTTTAAACCAACAGTAAAATGTGTGTACATTTTCTTATTTTAATTTTGTATTAAGTTTTTTTACAAAGTTTTAGTTGAATTAGTATAAAGAGTGAAAAAAAAAAAAAAAATTGAGTAATGATATTTTTGGAAAATAAAAAATCTGTCAGCTACCATAATTAGTTGTTGACTTTTTGAGAAAAATTTTTATTAACTTAATCAAATATGGTAAGAAACTTATCCATCTTTTTACTTTCTTGTTTTATTATATATTAAATTATTTTGTATTATATGGGCTTTAAATCTTTATGTGTATTTTTTTATACTATATATTATTGTTTATACTTTTTAGATTAATTGAATATATTTTTTGTGCATGTTTGTCTCTATATCCACATTTTTTTCTAAAAGCTATTAGTATTGTCTTAATTTGCAAGGGGGGGGGGGGGGATTTGGCTTTTCTGTAGTGAGTTCCGTTTTATTGCAATAATGACTAATATGATACAGGCAATGATAATGATAGTAAAAAAAGGCTACAGGCAATGATAATAATAGAAGGATGCATCCCTGACGAGCGATGCAAAATTATAAAAGAATTTATCAAAAGTGAAGTTATTGTGGTGATAAAAAAAAGTTGAGATGTTGCTTATTTGTTATTTAGAGATATAAAAATTAGGAAACCACAAGCTGTCCATCCATG
>NC_061160.1:35456785-35644285 GCF_022113875.1 Hydra vulgaris
CCACAGAGCTACCTGAGTTGATTTCCGAGCAAAGCTACCTTCTCTTCAAACATTTTAAAATATCAAGAGCAAGTATAAAAGAATGGCTTAATAATAGTCTTAATACTATAGATGTTTTTAACCATCCTCAGTTGCTAGATTTTATTGCATGGATCAAAAACATATCTGTTGTAAATGATGGTGCAGAAAGAAACATTAAGCTCATTAAAGATTTTATTTCAGCTACTAGAGATGAAGATCACCTTGTGTACTTTTGTAGTTAAAAAGTCTAGAAAAAACTTGACTAAGACTATGACTAAAAAGGAGCTTGGGAACTGTTCAAAAAGTTGTATTTTTTGAGAAATGTTTCACCGCAATAAAATCTTAAATTTGCTAATAAATATTAGTTTTCATGTATTTTTTTGTATTTTCATATTTATAAATATAATCTATCAAGTTAAATAGTAGAAAACAATTGGAAATGATTTATACCCATCTAATTGTTTTGTTTTAATTTTCTAAAATGTGTTTTTTATTAATATTAAGCTAGCTTAACATTAAAACAGTAAAACTCAGATTTTACATCTAGCACTTCCTGTCAAAATAAAACTGTCAAATTTTTTTTAGTACTTATTTAGGTCACATAGAATGGGAATCAGTAGAGAGCTTTTTTTTTTTTTTTTTTTGGGACACCCTAATATATATTAAATATATATATATATATATATATATATATAATATATATATATATATATATATATATATATATATTAAATATATATAAACATTTATACATACAATTAGTGATTTTTATGGTAAAAACAAATTTTTTTAGCGACATTTATAGTGACAATTTTGCTAATTTTTAAAAGCAAATGTCACTTAAGTGTTAAAACCACAATATTTACTGAGTTACAATACATTTTATCATTTTAAAAAAAAACTGCAAAAATAGCAATTTTAGACTAATCTTTTATATTTTTTGATAGAGTTTTACACATATTGATTGATAAAGTAATGGATTGTACAAGTATTGAATGTTTGGGCTATCAATCATATAATTAAAAGAAGAAATTTTTTTTTTTAATTTTGGTCTTATTGCAGAAACTGGATTTCCAAATTTAGTTATAAAAGTTATATTTAGGGGTTGTGTAATAACCTTGAACATTAGATGTGTTCCTTATATTATCACCAAAAAAAAATTTCTTTAAAAAGGTGTCAATCTATGTTTCATACAAAGCAAAATTTTCTTAACTTTTATTTATCATAATTATTTTATAAAAACGCTGTTATTTATTTTGTTTTCGAAATTTATTGCATAAAACTGCAAAGGATTTTTAAAATAATCAATAATCATAAAATATTTTAGGAATTAATCAAAGGTGAAGTAAAATTGTCATCAGCGGACATTCTTCACCAGTTTTGGATCAAACAGAAATGTTTCAATCTTTATTTTTCTGACATATTGGATAGTATGTGGAAGTACAATCAAACTTATAGCTTACCTAGTTCTGGTAAACGTCGTCCAACTTGGTATGTCATGGATCCATATGGTTCTGCCCTTACTCATGCACGTGACCCAAATTTCAAGTGTGCTCCATTTTTTTATGTGCCAGATAACCAGTTTATTAACATATTTTGGCCTATAAAAGACATATCAAAAGGTATGAGGTGTACACGTGATTATGTCCCACCCCTTTTTTCTAACGAAAGTGCAGAAATTCAGCGTGTTCGATTAAAAGCATTTTTAGGAAAAAAACTGTCCTCTACGCAGTTAAGTCTTACTGAATCTGATAATCAAAATAAGGAAGAAAAGAACGAATACCAAAATGTAAAGTTAGTTTTACTTAATGACGTTAGTCGAACTCAAGTAGCTAGCAAAAAAATATTTGTAAGTGGTATGCAAATTACCAAAATAGAAAAACTAAACAAGATGTTGGATTTAAACATTTTAGTTAATGAGAAGGAAGCTGACATTAAAATTTTAACTCTTAGTGATACATTGATGGATTTGGGTGGAGATTTTGTTCGCTCTGTTGAGGTTTTTTCAAGCCGCGATTTTTTACAGAGTTATTTTCAGTATAGGTTTAATAAAAATAGTTGGCTGTTTAAAAGTATGATACTTCCGCGTGATTTGGTACTTTTTAATGAAGAATTTGAAAAATGTGATCTCCCTCAACATTGGATTATTAAACCATCTTCAAAAAAAACATTAGACATTTCTGTACATGTAACAAGCAAATTTTCTAGAATAGTTCGTATGTGCGAAGTTGGTCCCATAGCTGTGACTAAATGTAAGTAAATTTTACTATCAAATTATACAGTAAGTTTCGTCATATTTTCATGTCGTTGTTATACTTTAAAATATTCATTATATATATTTTTTCATTAAATATTTAACTTTAAAATATTCATTATATATATTTTTTCATTAAATATTTATTATATATATTTTTTGAATATTTTAATATGGCTTCCCTTTTTTTTATTACTTTGTACTAGTTGTATCAACACAACCTCTCTTTCGGAGTTGTCGTTTTGCTCTTCGTTATTATGTACTTCTTACCCACTCTTCTGCCTTTATTTGCACAATCCCATATATTCGATTGTCGGAAGATAAATGCAGTCAAAACGATTTTATTAATGAATACGACAATGCAGCAACTGTTACTGAATCGGCATTAATTCAAGATGACGATATATTTATTGAATTTAAAACAGCGATGAACAAATTGTTGTTACCAGTAAATCCTAAAAGAGGATGGAGTTATTTTGAAGAAAATTTGTTTAAAAAAATTGGTTATTTTAGTAAAATATTGTCTGGTGATTTAAAGTACAATGAAAATAGTCTGGTAATGTTTTCTGTCGACTTTATCATTGACGAAAATTTTGAAGCTCGAATGGTCGATATTGACGATGTTTATATCTCACCTGATCAAAAGGTCTTGCTCGGTGCATTTAATCTAGCTCTTGGTTATGATAGCGCTCAGTTTATTAAAGTTGAACTTAGTTAAAAATAGAAAAATTATAATTTAAATATTTTTGCATGTTTTTAAGCGGTTCAAAGTGCGATCCTGTCAGCCAAGCCATTTGCTTCGATTTAAAGTCATTTTAAGCATTAAAATGTCTTTTTTTCAATAAGTATGTCCGAAATTAATGGGAGTTTAAACTTTTTCGAATCTCAAAGTTATGTTTTTTTTTAAGTTGAAAACTCTCTAACTAGGTGACTTATAACTCAACCTAATTTTGAAAATTTATAAATCGTAGATTATGACGTTTTTGATATTCAGCCGGCAATTTTTGATTTTATTATTTACACCTAATTAAAACATGTACTACTAATTTTCCAACCTACTAAATCGTCTACTTTATTCTTGACCTATTGAGTTTTCGACTTGAATATTCAACCTACTTTATTTTCTATTTTATAACTACGCTTTTCCGGTGAGTATTTTGTATATTTTGTTGTTGATTTAAATACGAACCAAATTTGAGCAGCCTTCGCGCAGTGGTTGAAGCGCTGTCTTCAGAATCGAGAAGTATAAGGTTCGATGAATCCTTGGAAAATTTATTAATTGTTAATTTAAAAAAAAAAAAAAACTTTGTAGTTTATAAAAGTCTAAGTTAAAAACACAGACCAGATAATCGGTTAAAAATTAATTTATCTCAAATCGGTTGAAAATGAATCGGTCAAAAACGAAAACGTCATAAATCGGTTGAAAAAAAAAAAGATTATAATCAATTGAATCAATTCAGGCCTCAGTAGGTTATCTGAAAATTAGTTCCACTTTTTTGTAGATGTTTTCTTTGCAGAACAACTTTGTTGGTCAAGATTTTTGTATGTCTAACTATCTGACACGTCTAATTATACTTAAATGAAACTACTTTCAGAGTTGGAAATAAAAGGGTGGGTGGGAGTTTTCGTCTTACCCCCCCCCCCTCCTTTTTTTTTTATTTTTATTCTCACTTCTAAAAAAAAAATTAGTTCAAAAAAGCAAGAAATAACGTAAAACGTCTGTCAACACCACGCCCTGTGAAATGAATCTTTTCATGAATAAAAATTATTTATGAAAGCATAATATATTATGACTTAACGAGTGCCTTTTGTGTTTTTAAAATCCTTATTTTTTCCGTGTTTAAAAATTGCATTTGAACAGGTGAAAAAATTTTTTTGTATTCAAGATAGCACCCAGGCACGATGCAAACTCAAAATTATAATATGTTCATGATGGTGTCAAATAAGGAATTTTTTTTTTTTTTTTTCTCAAGAAAATAGTCTTTCTAAATGTAGATTGAGAAGCAAATATATTAGGATATTTTTGTAAAATTGGCGTGAAATGTTGCTGAATTTTATTATCTTAAATATTTAAAAAAAAAAAAAAAAAACCTTAAAAAATCCAACCTTAACCTCGGTGTTTGAACTCTAAAATTTAGCTCGGTCCAAATTAAAACATTTCAAAACTACTTTCAATTTATTCAAAAAACTATATACTCAACGTAGTTAGGGCGAGTTTGTAAAACTTAAATCGAAATTTTTTGTAAAAATCTAATCTTTGACAATCTGTAACTTAGGCGTGATTAAAAATGGAATTAAATAAATGAAAAAAAATTTTTGTTTCATTTTTTTTTTTACAACTACTTCTGCTTGTGTTCTAAAAAAATTTTTCAAAGATTTTTTTGTTTATACAGAATTTAATAGTTTTATAAAGCTATAGACCACCTAAAGGAGATATAAAAAAATTTTCAAGCTACTTGGAAGATATCTTTCTTAAAATTAATAGAGAACAAAAAAAACTATTCTGCATAGGTGATTTAAATATAGATTGTTTAAAATACAAAAAGAATGCGACCACCAAACTTTTTTTTGACAACATGTTTCAACATTGTATCTTTCCGATTATCAACAAACCTACGCGAATAACCCCGAATTCAATTTCCGCAATAGATAACATCTTGACAAATGCATTTCAAGATTCCTCTTTAAAAACAGGTATAGTTAAAACCGATATTTCGGATCACTTCCCAATTTACTTTTCTATAAATCAAGATACAAGAATAAACAACAATTCTAAAACCAAAATTTATATAAGAAAAACTAATAAAATTTCTATTCAAAAATTTAAAGACACACTATCAATAGTGAATTGGGATGAAGTATATAAAAAATGCAACCTTGAGGACACAAACTCCGCATATAATACATTTATCGATATTTTTTTTAATCATTATAATAGTTATTTCCCAATCGAAGAAAAAATAGTTAAAGAAAAATATTTGAACTGTCCATGGATTACTAGTGGAATTAAAAAATCCTCTAAAACAAAACAAAAACTCTACATAAAATATTTAAAAAACAGAAATGATGTCAACTTATCTATCTACAAGCAATACAAAAATCTCTTTGAAAAAATAAGGAAAAACTCTAAAAAAATATACTACTCAAAACTACTTCAAAATACCAATGGCGATATTAAAAAATCATGGAACATCATGAAAGAAATAATCGGGAAAAAAAATACCAAAACAAATACCTTACCTGATAGAATTGTTGTGGATGAAAAAGAATACAACGATAAAAGTTCTATAGCCGAACATTTCAACAGTTTCTTTGCAAACATCGGCCCTAACATGGCGTCCAAAATTCAATGCCCAAATACCTATTTTGAAACCTATCTTACAAATCAACAAAGCGAACTAAAATTCAATGGACTAGACTATGATGAACTCGAAGCTGCAAAAAATTCTCTAAAAATTAACAAAGCACCAGGGATTGATGAGATTTCTAGCAACGTAGTAATAAGTGTCTTCCCGGTGATACGCAAACCCATATTCGAAATTTTTAAATCTTCAATTACAACAGGAACTGTTCCAGACAAATTAAAAATTGCAAAAGTTGTACCAATATTTAAATCCGGAGAGCAATGCTCACTTAATAACTACAGACCCATCTCAATCCTTTCTGTCTTTTCTAAACTTCTAGAACGAATAGTTTACAATAAACTATATAAATACCTAACTATTAACAATATTTTGAACAAAAAACAATTCGGATTTCAAAAACAACATTCAACCGAACATGCGATTATAGATCTTGTAAATAAAATAAATGACTCTTTTGATAATAACAAATTTGTTCTAGGAATCTTTATTGATCTATCGAAAGCATTCGATACTGTTGATCATGCTATACTACTTAAAAAAATGGAAAAATATGGCATTAAAAATGTTGCTTTACATTGGTTTGAGAGCTTTCTTATAAACAGACAGCAATGTGTTATTATGGATAAAAATACCCATTCAAAATTACTTAAAATAAAATGCGGAGTTCCCCAAGGTTCCATTCTAGCTCCCCTACTCTTCTTGCTATACATCAATGATCTTCCAAAAGTCTCAAAAAAACTTGATGCCATAATGTTTGCAGATGATACAAACTTATTTTATTCATCTACTTCTATCGCAGAACTCTTCGAAACTGCAGGTATTGAACTTGAAAAACTTAATACTTGGTTTAAATCTAACAAATTATCATTGAGTACAGAAAAAACCAACTACATTCTATTTCACACCAATCAAAGGAAAAAATCTATACCAATTCCATTACCGTCTCTAAAAATAGAAAATAAATTTATCGAAAGAACCAAAGCAACAAAATTTTTAGGAATACTTATCGATGAGAATATTTCATGGAAAGCTCACATAAACTTATTAAATACCAAAATAAGAAACAACATTTGCATGCTTTACAAAGCTAGACCGATGCTACCCAAAAAAAATTTAAAGCTACTTTATTTCTCCTTCATTCAAACCTATTATACGTATGGTAATATAGCATGGGCAAGTACCCATAGATCCAACCTAGTGGCACTTTTTCGACATCAAAAACATGCTGCAAGAATAGTATTTAATAAAGATAAATTTACTCATGCCGAACCTTTGCTAAAGCTTTTAAATGCACTAAATGTCTACAAAATTAACATTTACCAAAATTTGATATTCATGCTCAAATATAAACTCGGACTTGTCCCATTACATTTTTCAGAAGAATTTTTTAAATGCAATAGAAATAAATATGAAACTCGAGGAATAGGAAATTTTAAAGTACCATATAAAAAAACAAAACTATCACGTTTCTCCATCTCGTATCGCGGCCCTTACCTCTACAACAAACTAATAGCTAAAAATACTATAATTACAAAACTACTTAACCATAATTCTCTGAAAACACTTTTAAAAAAACTTGTTCTAAACTTAAACAATTTTACAAACGTATATTAAAACAAATAACTAAAAACCCCTAAAAAATCCACTTTAAAGCAAAGTAAATGTTAGATTTTATTTATATTTTGTACATGTCAATATACTAAGTATAACAAACCATGTATCTATATATTTATGTGTATCAAATACAGCTCTTTTCCGTTTTTTGTTTTTGATTATCTAGTAGCTTTTTATGTGTGACTCTTATGCCACCATGAGACTTTGACAAACTGAAATTTCTTAATAAATTAAGTATACAAAATATCGCAACTAAAAGCGGTTTCTTGATGACAAGACCAAAATGGTCTTCTGCAAGTTTCCCGCGTCTTTTAACAGTGTTACTTTTTTATATATATTATTATTTGTATTAAAAAAAGTTTTCTTATTATATGTACGGTATTTTTTTTATACAATGTAAACAAACTAGTTTATATTTATGATCACGTATTTGTAAAGCTTTGATAAAAGACAAAAAAAAAAAAAAAAAAAAAAAAAAAAAAAAAAAAAAAGTCTCTTTAATCTTCTAAATTGTTTTAAATAAAATTAAAAAACTTTTTTATTTCGAACTTGTTAATTGATCAAAAGAGCTAGAACTTTTTTTTAAGTTTCACTTTTTCAAAACCATAAATTTTCTAATAAACACATGTTTTATTTTACTCAAAATTATATTGTTCTCCACTTAATAATCAAAAGTAAGCAAAAATGATAATGTTAGACTTGACTTTTTAAATATTTTATAAATGACTTGAACAGTTTCTTTAATTGTAAATTTTAAATTTAGAAGATAAAAAATACTGAATTAAAATATTTATTATACTGTACATATGATACAATAAAGTGTAGATGTGGGGCTTGGAATTAAAGTTGGATAATAAATCTAATTTTGGAAAGAACCACTCCGCATTCTGGCTTTTTCTGAAATTATGTTTTTATAAATGTATATATATACATATATATATACATATATATATATATATATATATATATATATATATATATATATATATATATATATATATATATATATATATATATATATATATATATATATATATATGTATATATATATATATATATATATATATGTATATATATATATATATATATATATATATATATACATATATACATATATATATATATATATATATATATATATATATATATATATGTATATATATATATATATATATATATGTATATATATATGTATATATATATATATATATATATATATATATATATATATATATATATATATATATATATATATATATATAAAAATAAAAACACTTACCTATCTTTTTTCTTCTCAACTTGTTCTCTTTCAATAGGTTCATCAGTAAGCCTGGTGAACCTATTGAAGGAGAAACAAGTTGTATAATAAAAAAGGTAGATAAGTGTTTTTATTAATTTAACATTTGCAATATTCGCTTTGTCAACGTTTAAACGATGTTGGAACAACATTAAGATGACGTTAGGCAAGAAATTTTTAAAACGTCTAACGTTAAAGCGACGTTAATCCGATATTTGGGAATACGTCTTAACAACGTATAAATGGTTGTGCTCAACGTTGCATATATCCATTTTTGGTTATATTTGACCATCATAGAACACTTGCGGTTCTGGCATGGCCTCCACACCTACAACAAGACATAGACAAAATTAGAGATAAAAATAGTAAAACATATATTCATTTGCAAAGTTCCATTTTCCAAATGCCCTTTTAAACTGATTGAATCATCTAGCTGTTGTTTGACATAATAAAATGCAAATGGAGTAAGTAGTTCATAATAAAGATGCTCAGTTGCATTAAGGTGGCTAGTACTAACTGGAACACGCTCGGTTAAATTTATATAGTGTTAATCTTTTTCGTGACGCATGCATGTAATAACAGAAAGAAAATCTTTGAAAAAGACTGGCAAAGGACTTAGTAAGGTAATAACAGCTCCGATTCGACGATTAATTGACTCTAAATGATTAGCGGTTTTTTCTCCATAAGTTACATTTTGTTGTTGCCAAGAATGTACCCATTCATATTTGCAACCATGCCAATTAGCTTTAAAGTATTTAACAACTGTTCCCGGCATAACTTTGTGAAAGCCATTACTAATGCTTTCATATTTCTCCTCGGATGATGCATAAGCCATTTTCTGAATAGTTTTTAATGTACTCAATCTTTGATCTTCTGAAATATTCATTTTTTTTGTAGTTATTTCCCTACTCATACATCACAGTACAGTAAAAATGCGCAACTTGCGGAAAAGTTTGACGAATATTCTCCCGTTCCGTCAAACCTTTATCTGTAAAAACAGTTAAAATTTCATTCCAGTTTGGATTTTTTTCTTTAAAAATATCTAGCGTATCACTTAGTGTTACTAAATCTTCAGTTGCCGTTAGAAATATTGCTGCAATCTCACTTTCACCATGTGGTCCAACAACAAGCATATATAAAATGGCATTCTCAAATTGGTCAGTTTGTAAGTTGTATCCATTAAAACTAATTCAGGATATTGATCAAAGAACTTCTTCATTTCAGCATCTTGATAAAAAATGCCATTCATTACCCCGCTTGCATTTGCTTTAATTTCAAAATCGGGTCCTGTTGTGAATTAAAAATAATCATTAATTAATTTACCGATAAGGATAAATGACAATTTGAGTTTCTAACATTACTCACTAAAATTTTACTTAAAAACCTTATAAACTTGACGTGGTTGAAAAAATCTTTTTAAAACATTTCTATTTTTATTATTTATATATACTTACCTTTACATTTACTAAAAACTGCTAAAAGAGAATCCATGTAATTGGTACTTTTTTGCTTAGCAGCTAAATTATGAAAATCTCTTGTGACTTTTTTACCTAAAAAATGCTTTTATTATCAGTATACTTGCACTTCTATAGAAAAATGCATTAAACTGAAATTATAGATATAATATAATAATATGCATTGAGTATACAAGATCAAATATAGAACAAACAATCTAAAGTTATTTTTGTTGAATTACTAGCTTTTTTAAAACTGTTTCTTTTAGTATTTGATCTTTTATTAGCCATGCATACTTAACATTCTCGAAACATCTTGCTACTCTTCTGTAGTTAGTTTTCTTCTTTATGGGAGGTTGCTAAAAAACTCCTAAAAATTAAAATGTTTTAGATTGCTTTACATAGCAGAATTTTATTTTGTTGCTTTACACTATTAGTTGTTCAGTTATACAAGAATTATATATAAAATTGCATGAGTTTTATTAAATAGATAAATGATATATATATATATATATATATATATATATATATATATATATATATATATATATATATATATATATATATATATATATATATATATATATATATATTTCCATTATCAGATTATGATAATGGAAGTATATATATATATACATACATATATATATATATATTATATGTATATATATATATATATATATATATATATATATATATATATATATATATATATATATATATATATATATATATATATTTCATATTTATATACATTATACATTTCCATTATCAGACTATGCCACCAAGAAGTATCGCTTTTGCATGCCGGGAGCTTATCGCATGGCTAGATGGGTGGCTAAAGTCATCTATTGTATGAAGATATACCTCTTAAGAAATGAATTCAAGCTGAATATGAAAGAACAGAACAACTTGTGTGAATTTTGTATTGTTGCTGCTCATATCTATGTACCAGCATGGATTGCCTGTCCTATTGCAAGTGTTGCTCCAGCAAATGACCTGATGCTCTTCACAAGAATTGAACAATATTCTGAGATCAACAAGGTTATTTCAAATGCTGCTATGAAGAAGCTTCAAAATCACACTTGGTACCTTGGGTCAGAAATGATTCCACTTTCATTATTTTCTGACAGGGTTTGTGACAGAAAAAAAGTTGATTGTTGAAGCTATGATTCAAAGTGGAGCTGATTGGAGTGTCAGGGGTATAAAGTGTCCAGCAGCAGAATTAAACAAGTTGGGAAAGAAGCAGTTTTATGAGCTTGTTACATCATCATCAACTGCTGCTTTGCAGTCACTTGGTCTTGATGTAACCATTTTATCTGGAACCGATCCAAAGACCTGGGAGGAAATTGCTGAATTTCGTTATACTAAAGCAATTGTTAAATCTGTGAAAGTTATCAATGACACTGGTGAGCGTTCTGTTGCTCTTATAAGCACATTTAATCAATCCATCACAAAAACTGAATCTGAAATGTAGAAACTAATACAAGTTGTTAAGGACAACAGAAAAGTTTTTTTCAAAGAAACAATATTTAAAACTGTGCAACATTTAATTCAAATAAAAATTTTTTTTATGACACCCCATACATATATATATATATATAATATATATATATATATATACATATATATATATATATATATATATATATATATATATATATATATATATATATATATATATATATATATATATATATAAGGTGTCAAAAAATATATATATATATATATAATATATTAAATTGAGAAACCACAAATCCAAAACCACAAATGCTTTTTATTTAATTTTTTTTTTTAAATTAAACCTTACTTTCTTATCTTAAATGGTATTGATACAAATTAATGATTTGTATCAACACCATTTGATTTGGTGTTGATACAAATCATTAATTTGTATCAACACCATTTCAGATAAGGAAGTAAGGTTTAATGGTGTTGATACAAGTTAATGATTTGCAAAATGTTTTGGAAACAAGTTGAGGTGCGTAAAAAAGTTAGGAACTTTTTTTGCAAAAATCCATCGACTTCCTATCGCTTGATTGCTAAACGCACTAATGTCCCAAAATCTACAGTCATAGATATTATAAACAAGTTCAAGACTACTCAAAGCTTCAAAAGAAAACTTGGAAGTGGAAGAAAAAAACTTTCCATAAATCCAAAAAGGTAAAGTCGATTTTACGTTCAATAGCAAGAAATCCAAATCAGTCACAACGAGATCTAGCAAGAAAATTTAAGATTTCTCGTTCTTATATCAAAAAAGTACTTAAAAACGCTGGAATTAAAGCATTTCATAAAAAAAATACGCCTAAGAGAAGCTTAAATTGTGAAATTAAAGGAATTCGACGCGCAAAGAAGTTGGTTAAAATATTGGCGGATAAAAATATGTGCATAATTGAAGACGACGAAACGTATTGCAAGGCGGATTTTTCACAACCACCTGGTCAACAGTTTTACTATGAAAACAAAGATAAACCTGTCAATGATCAATTTAAATATATTCGACAAGAAAAATTTGCATCCAAGTTCCTTGTGTGGCAAGCAATTTGTAGCTGTGGTATGCAGTCCTCTTGTTTTGTCACTAAAAAGACCTTGACTGCCAATCTCTACATCAAAGAATGCCTCCAAAAAAGACTTTTGCCTTTTATAAAAAAAACACAAATACCGATTTCTCTTTTGGCCCGATCTTGCTGCCTCTCACTATTCTAAAAAAGTTTTACAATGGTGCAAAGATAATAATGTGAAAATTGTTCCTAAAGATGCGAATCCTCCAAATCTTCAATTGATTGAAGATTTTTGGGCAATAGTTAAAGGAGTTCTTCGTAAGACAGGTGGACTAACAAATAATAAAAAAGACTTCCAAAAAAAGTGGATTAATGCCACCAATATAGTGAAAAAAGAAAAATCTGTAAAATGATGGCATCAACCCGCTATAAAGTTCGATTTCTTGCCAAGCAACCCACCAAGCCCCTTAAAATTAAGTTGAAACTCTAATTTATGTAAACACATTTAATAATAAAAAAATTGAAATAAAAAGCATTTATGGTTTTAAAGAAATATCAATTTAAAGTTGACCAGATTTTTCCGTGTCCACCCGATACATACATACATATATATATATATATATATATATATATATATATATATATATATATATATATATATATATATATATATATATATATATATATATATATATATAGACACACACACACACACACATACACACAAAATAGGCCCATATAAGCCATTACTAGTGTTAAGACAGCCCTGTTACAAAGTGTTAACAGTTGGCTCAGATGCTAAATATAAACGAGTTTTGTCAACATTTATATTTGAGAGGTCTTATTCACATGTACCATTGTTAAAAAATTTTCATACCACAAAAAATTTTATGAAGTACTGAATCTAACAAAATAAATGTCAATGTTTTATTAAAGAAGGGTAACTTTTAATCTCATAGAGCTAAATGAACCAGAGAAATAAATACTCTTTAATCAATAGAAACTACTGTTATAACTTGTCCATCAATGTCATTTTTTTGAATTTTATAGACCATCAATCAAGTTCAGTTGCAAAGTTTAGTTTTCGAATCTAAATTTTTTTTAACAGCAATAACACACACAGTGTGTAGGTGTGTTAGTTTTTTATTTGGTATAGTAACTATAGCAGAAATACCTCATTTCCCTATCATTTAAATGAAATCTTAGTTAATTATCAATTATGTTAATAGCTAGCGTATATAATCACCTTTGATTTGGGCGTTTTCCAGTTGATTTACTAATGAAATTCTTTCCACGATGGTAACATGCATAATGTATTGTATAAAACTTCAAGCTTTCTTTAATAAATCTTTTAATCCCTCTTTTCCTGGCTGACTCAATCATCCTACTTTCTTTCTTGTAAAGAGAAACGCATAATTCAATTTCACAAAATAAAATCTTTTCTTCTAATTCTTGCAAAGAATTTAAACAGTCTCCTACTTTTAATGTTATTAAAATCCTTAACAAGCCGTATCAATAAAAATATTGTTACTTTTTTCCAATGAGCAAATCCAGGTTTCGCGTTTTATATTAAATCAAGAACCGAATTATTTAAGTTTATATTAACGTTTTTACTCATTTTTTATTAATAATTTACGATATATGAAGTATATTATATTAAATAACTATTTTTAATAAATTATAGCAAAATAATAACTACTAAAAGTTTCATGCGTTTAGCAATCATCAGGTAAAAAAATACATTCATACATGTATTTTTACCTGATGATTGCTAAACGCATGTAACTTTTAGTAGAAAACTTATCATTATTAAAAACGAATTCAATATTCTAGGTCTTATTATATTCGGGTCAGGATTTTATTAAAAACGCAAAACCTGGATTTGCTCATTGGAAAAAAGTGTAACGGCACACAGTGTAAAATAAAATTCTGTTTTAGATCAAAAATCAATAACTTTTTTATTACTAAAGATAAAGTGTTGAAATTTTGCACAAATGTAGAGTATGTAGAGTAGTATATGGGGCTTCTAAGGAAATATTTTTAAAAAAAAATTAAATATAAAACTCGTAAATAAAAATCAAAAACCTCACAAATTTTTTTTTTTTTTTTAAAAAAATCAATAACTTTTTTGTTACTTATGATCAGTGCCGGATCAAGGGAGGGGGGGGGGCTATGGCCCCGGGTCCCCAAAAATTTTAGAGGACCTTTTTTTTTTTTTTTTTTGAAGTCATTTTTAGGCTCTGGCCCATAAAAAGGCCTCCAAAAACAAAAATAGCCCCAAGAAGTCTTAATCCGCCACTGCTAATGATAACGTGTTGAAATTTTGAACAAATGTAAAGAAGTATATGAGGCTTCTAAGGAAATATTAAAAAAAATTAATATAAAACTTTTAAATAAAAATCAAAAACCTCACAATTTTTATTTTATTTTTACTTTTAACTAAACATGTTCTTTTTAATTTTATTTAAAAACTTTAAAAGTATTAGAAACGAAAAAGAATGCTTATTTATTTAGAAAATATATTAATATTAAATTTATATAATAAAAAAATATTTATACGAGCTTTTGGCTAATCTTTCGACAAAAAAAAAAGTACTTTTTAATCTTTTAAACAAAAATTTTCCTTATATTAGGTTTAATTGCTTTACTAATTTAATTTTTTAATAGTTGCGTGTAATTAATTAATTTGCATATACTTAAACATTTAGCTAGCTAAAATATATGTCATGATTACATGACATATATTTTCAAGAGTTTATAAAATGCTTATTATAACAATATTCAGATTAGTTTAATAACAACTTTTATACAGTGAGTTTTTATGGAATAATTTATAAGTCGACTTTCAAAAGCTGCAAAGTATTTTCATCGAGTTCTTGGACATTTTTGCTGTACGGTTTTCTAATGCTGGTAATGTAGGGATCGGAAGTGTACAGAAGAGTATGAAATACGTCCTCATTTGTAGCTAATCTAGAACATTTCCTGGCATGATGAAGGCGAAATTTTTTATAATCTTTATGATGGGGTTCTTGCGCACCCGGTGGGAAATGAGCTAGCGACTAGCGAGCGACTAGCTAGCTTTATAGCGATTTTCAAGCGATTTTTTTTTTTAATTTTATTCTTTACTAATGTCTCTAACATCTTTAAAAATTCGGTTTTTAGTGTTGAGTCTATTATAATTACGAGAATAATTGAACTTTAAACATTGTGATTTTGTAGCAATGTGTCACTAGCTACATATCGTAGCTTTATAGCTAGCTACAAAATATCTACAAATCTATCGCTGGTTGATAGCTACATACCAAAATTTTTTTGATAGCGATTTTATTACGATATGACGGTAGCTACAATAGCCTGTGAGTCTTTAGCTTATTAAGCTAGCTGTCCTCGTAGCCAAATCCCTGTCTTTATCTTTACAAATACCGATAGCTTTTCGCTAACTTAAAAAAGCTAGCGATCCTCGTGGCCAAATCGCTGTCTTTATCGTGACGATTATAGCTAGCTATTTGCTAGCCGATTTCCCACCGGCCATCTTCTGAAAGTTGTCCGATAGGCAGTACTGCAAAATTTTTTATGATATTTTCTCCATGAAGTAAAATTTTATGTACTGAAGACCGAAAAAGTACCAGTTTTAATTACTCAAATTTCTATAGCATATGTCCCGAAACTTTCAGCATTTATCATAACACCTGAGGAGATGGCTTGTAGAATTATGTAAAGTTACTTAATCAAATTTTCATTTACTCCAGTGATTTTAGAATAGCAGCTTGCATTGTAAAAAAATCTCCTAGCAGTATTAGCATCATTGGTATTACCACTTACTTGTTTTGGTTTGTAGACGATTAACCCTAGCTGCTCACGAAAACGCTTCTGTACCAAGGTTTTCTTCTGTTTCTTTTGTCGTTTTTTTTTTCTTTACCTTTAGCTGACCATGTTTAGAAAGACAGGTTGTAGGAAATATGTAATATCATTTCAATACACCGAATCCCAGGCATGTAATGTCGACAGTCCATATTGATGTTAACTTTCATTTTTAGGCCTAGCAGACACTTTAGTTAAATCATTCATTTGTTGTGGAGTAGCTTCACATATTGTACATGTAGACGCAGAAAGCGTATCCGTTAATACCTGACCTACTTTTCCATCTATCATTGTTAAAAAAGTTCATGTTTTACTTGTATTTCTTTACAACTTTTGTTAATTCTTAATGGCTGTAAAGAGTATATTTGGCTTTTTATTTCATCTACTGCAATTTTAGTTTTCTCAGGATTCTCTTTGCAAAATTCTATACATACAGGTCGACAAAAACGTACAGACGAAGGAGCCGGATTTTGTCAAACAACTGTGCCAGTTACTTTATCAACTAATTTGATCATAGAAACAAAGAAATAATTAATAAATTCAAGAAATTCAAAGAAATAATTAATAAATATCAAAGAAATAATTAATAAATTCGCATCAGAAATAAGTTCAGATTCTGCTTGTACTCGCTTTGGCCAGAGGATCCATTACAACCCCATTTACTATACAAAACTAATTGTTTAAATTTATTATTGTATACGGAATCTATAGTTAAAATTCTATTTACAGTGTGATCAAATAAATCTTGAATTTCCATAAATTTTTCATGTGTGTTCGTAATTTCTATTGCAGAAGATGGTGGATAGCAAGTTTGTTTAATTTCTTGCAACTTGTAATACGGTGGGAATAAGGAACAGTTTTTTTCGTCTGTCAATTTTTTCAAGTATAAATATTGTGCTTTAGTTAAATCTAAATCAACAAACACGCTGAGTGCTTCTTCATCTGTTAGTAAAACGTTTGTATTTTCCATAAAACTCGAAACAGAGACCTTGTTTTCTTTTTCGACAATCCTTAATGCTTCCACAATCTTTGCTTCTGTTTCTTCTCCTATTGAACCTAATGCCTGAAAATATGCATTAAAGATATGCTCGAATCCAACTTCTTTAACTAATGTGGAATTTTTTCTTCTTTTACTGGTCTGTGACAAATCTCCATAAGACATGCACGGTCTTCCACGTTTTTCAAATGATGTAGATGGGGTGGGGCCTGTTATAGCGTTTTTCAAATTTGGTAAAATTACACTATATTCCGAATCTAACCAGTTACTGTTGTTAGATAAAAAGGCGCCCACTTTCCGTGTCGCCTTGGTCCATTGTTTATTAAACGACGGAATAATATTCCTTTGAATATCACTAACAATGAAACAAAAGCTATCCTGAGAAACTTGATAATTTTTTTTTTAAATTATTGAAAATGTCTCAGTTGTTCTTCCTCCATCAATATAGGAAAGTAACAGTTGACGTTTCGAACACTTAGAACTGTCATTTTAAAAAGTATTTAATTTCCACTGTGAATTTGTTGCAGTTATATAAATATTTTAACCCTTAATATAATATTTTTTAAATGACGCAGTGTTCACAAATTGCTCATAAAGTTTTCACCACAAAATGCAAAAATAATTGAATGCATGTCCATCAAAATTAATTTTCAATAAAAATCGGACAAAAAACTTTTGTTATAAACAGATAGTCTGAAACCACGATGAAAAGCGGTTTTTTGTTTTCTGAATTTTATTACTTTTTTATCTATAACTTTATAAAACGCACGTATCCGCACCTGATTTTTAATAAATCATATTTATAGACACCTAAACTACTAATTAATTATAAAAATAAAGCGTCGGGAAGCATCGGTGTTTGCCAAAATGATCAATGAACTTTTTTTATTTTCTTACTTTATAGTTCAATTAATTTTTTGTAAACAAAACCATATAATTAAAAAAATGAATTTGTTCTAAAATCTCCATAACATGATGCTTTCAAAAATATATAATACTTTATACTTATTCATAAAAAGTTTTATAGAAAATAACTTTTAAAGTTATGAAGCAAATAAGTTTAAATTGAAAATTTTCAAAAATATGAGAATATGAAACGGTATTATATGAAACGGTAGAGCTTCAAAAATGACCTTTTTACAAAAAATTAGGTAAAATTCCTACATTATGGTAAAAATTGACTATTAAACTATTAAAATATATATATAAAATTTCAGTAGTGAAATTGAAATTTGAACAAAAAACATTTATAGTACGATTTTGTAGTACTATTTCCCACTGTGCGGCATGCCGTATTTGTAGTCACTTCGATTTAAATATGCTAAAATATTTCTAGAAATATAAATACTTCTGAAATGTAAATAGTATTCTTACTAGTAATAATTTATTGACAAATAATTTTATAAACCAAGCAATATTAGTAGATATTTTATAATAAAATATATATAAAAATATTAAAAGTATGTATAATATGTAAAAACTAGGTCACGGCTGTTTCAACGTGAGCTTTACGGCTTCTTGCTTTTTTAAAAAAAATAACTACTTAACAGGTGTTACTAAAACTTTTTAAATTTTTTAAATATTAGAGATAATTTTGTTCTGTAAAAAGAATATAAACATCAATAAAATGTTTTACAATATGACATTAAATAAATGATTGAAAACTTTCTTCGATTTTAGATGAAACGCGCCAAATGATGAGCTTGGCTAAATTTCAGTAGTTTGTTGTCACTTTTTATCAAAAAAAAGTTTCAAAAGTATATTTTAGATAATTATTATTAAATATACACGTTGTAAGACCACTTTAATATAACAAGAAAATTATTTAAACTTGATTCTTAACTGAGACAGGCAATATTTATGTCAGTAAAGCAAATCGCTACTTTTTTACTCGTAAAATATTCAAAGTCACGTGATTGTTTTAAAATGTAAACAAAAATATACGCATAAAAATAGGCAAAATATTGTAAACCAGCCAAGTTTGAAGACATATTTGGTAACATAGCTAGAGGAATAAATACGTCAGGCTCGCTTTTATATTGAGTGAAACAGCCGTGAGGTAAGAGTATCTACAATGTTTGTTTTTTACAACTAATAAAATATAAAGCCATATTATAAATTGCTGCCTTTTTAATTTTTCATGGAGATTTGACGTTTGCAAAACGTTATTAGCCGACTTTGTTTTGATGTGACCAATATCCAAGCTAAAATAAAAAGTAGGTCGACCATAAGCCAACGTTCGCGCGTAATCGGTATATTATCTAATGTTTTCCTCTTTATAACTACGTTGGGCCAACATATTGGTGCTATCTGGGTAAGTACTTTTTGTCCTTGCCCATCTGTATATATCTTAATGCACAAAACTTGTATATTTTTTTTTACGGTTAACTTAAAAAAAAATAACTAAAAAAAAAGAAGCTAAATAACTAAAAAGAGCAGTGACGGATTCAGGATTTTTTGGTGTTTGAGATCTTAGGATTCCGAATTAAGAGCAAACTCCAAACATTTGTATGTTTATACTTATGTCAAATAATGATGCTTTGAAAAAAATTGCGATGATTGGAAGCTGGAAACAAAAAACCTTTAACCTCATCCCCCGCCCCCAAATGTGAGGGTCAACAAGCTGATAAAATATTGTACTATTTTTAACTAGACTTAAATTCATCGATGAATTTCAAGTTTCATAATATTATCTCTTCGCGTTCAATAGATGTGACCATATAAAGTTTAAACTCACCTCAATTTGAGGGGGTTACAAATTTTATATTGTAGGTTTATCTTAAATAACCTTCTATTTCTTGAGTAATTTAGTGATTGAGACTCACACATCACCAATCTCAGCTCTGGGTAGATACTTGAGATTTTTGAATTTCTGGTTCTCCATTACCCAAGAGAGATTGAAAAAAGCAAACAGAACCACAGAGTATGAAACAAATTTTTCTCTACCCAGAAGTTCAGCCACACACCTGCAAATAATAAACATATTTTACAATACAATATATGAACAATACTATGAAACTTAAATACTATGAAACTTAAAATTTATCGATGAATATAAGTCTAGTTGAGAATAGTACAAAAAGCATTTTATCATTTATATTTATTTATTATTAATTTTGATTGAAGTTAAATAGCTTTTTCTTTCCTAGCCTCCAATCATCGCAGATTTTGCAAGGCATCATTATTTGACATAAGTATAAACATACAAATGCTTGGATTTTTCTCCATATCTGGAAGTTAGCTATCACAAACACTAAAAAATCCTGGTCACTGCTAAAAAATAAAAATGCCGGAAAACTAAAAAATCCCTGCTCAATAAATAACTACAAACAACAACAAAAACAAAAACAGCCATGGCAACAACTAAAAAGTAAAACAAAATTAAAACATTATAAATCACCACTAAAATAAAAAACTAGTCAGGGTTTTCACTGCTCTATCAACATTATTCAATGTTTGGTTGAATTTATCATACGCCAGTCGTATTTATTGCAACAAAGCCACCTCTCAAAAGTTTTTAGATTTAGATACTTTACTATAGTATAAAGTTAAATTGAAACACTTGTAAATACTTAACTATAATTTTTTCTTTCCAGTTAACATAATTAACACCATTTTGGTTAGTTAATTATCTAGATTTTAAATGGTTTGTTACACTATTGCAAAATATTTAAACGGAAAACCTCTTTAGCTAAATGTGCCTTAATCGCTAACTACAACTGAAAGTTGTGCCTTTATAATCTTTTTTTTTTTTACAACACACAACAGTTAGCTTCTAAAAAGTTTGAAAGTTTTTATAATATCTTCTTAAAAATTTTTCAAAAATTCTACATTTGATCAAGAAAAAAAATCTTCTACATGATCTTTTTAGCATTAGTTAATTTAGTCATTTAAAAATACAAATAATGATCACACAAAAAGATTAATGGCTGAAATAGCTTTAGCAGCATTGCTGAGCCACATTTAAAAAGCGTTTTTTAACCTTACATTAAATATAAGAAAGACAACTGTGAAAATAGAGAAAAGAAAAAAAAAAAAAAGAAAAGAAAATGAAAATAAATTTAGAAAAATAAAAATAAAAAGATGAATAATAATCAAGAAGTGCTAAAATATTTATGAGCTATATTCAAAAATTTTTGAATAATAATAAAAGTATTTTATAAGTAGCATTGAAAAAAAAAGCCAGTATCGTTATTATAATAATATCTATTTTTTGTTTGATTAATTTAAAACATTTAAAATCGGATTTTTGAAACTCATAAATAATAATTGGGTCATTTCAATCAATTGGGTCAGAACGGATATATTGTAAAAAATAATATTAACCGTTATTGCACCTCTTAACATCGAGTGCAATCCTGTCCGCTTTCTCTATGCTGTCTTTCTAACACGACTACTTCTGTCTTTTACTCTAACATATCTTCGTTCTTTCTAAACTCACTTTACTCTTGGTCCGTAGAGCGGGTTATGACGCTCCTTGGGGAGCCGAACCTGTCTTTACGGGCCTTGGTAATGTGGCCTCTATATGGCAATTAGCCGGAGGAGGATAAACCACAATACCAATAATAATTGGGTCACGTTATACAGAAAGCTACAAACCCAGTCATACTTGGTTTTAAAATAAACTAGTTAGAAATTTGTTTTGATGGTTTCAAAATTCTGCGTTTGTAATAAAATCTTAAATAAAGTTGTTTCTCAATAATCGATGAACAAATTTATTTATGATTTTATTACTAATGCAGAATTTCAAAAGAAACAAAATAAATTTCTAACTAATTTATTTTAAAACCAAGTATGAATGGGTCGGTTGTTTTCTGTATAACGTGACCCAATTGTTTTGAAATGCTCTAGTGTATCTTTCTTTTGCTAACAATATCGAGAAACTTTTTCCACAAAAAAGATTTATATGATGCGAACGGCACCCCTAGCAAATTATTCTACGGGCCGGTCAAATACAATCAAAGCTGGTTCGCCAAATTGTCCTCTCAAAAAGTCTTAGTATAACGGTAGGCAGAAAATAGTATGGGTCAAATTAAGATCTTGAGTTTTCAAAAAAAAAAAAAAAAAAAAAAAACGCAGACCAGATATCATTCTGTTTTTAGGAGAAATGTGAGAGTGCTGCTACATCGACTGATTTATACCTGCTCTGTTTACCAAAATCAGTCGATGTAGCAGCTCTCGCTTATATGTTCTCATTATATCAATGTGTCTGTCTGGCCTGAAAAACCTCTTTTTGAGCCATTAAATTCTGCTTATCTAGTATAACAAGCTATTACAAAATAAATACCTCCTAATTTGAGTTTCTAAGAAAGTATAGTTTGTACTAGACGATACTTCGTCTGACTTTGAAGTCGTTACTTTTCTAAGTTCACGGGAAAAAAGTCAGACCCAATATCGTTTAAATTTGTACTTATCGACAGTAACTTACATTTTAAAAACGAGTTATGAGTTGATGATAAAAAGTAAGAAAACAAATTTCACTATATTCTCCGCTATTAATTGGATGACTAATTTTCTTATGGAATTGCCTCACTTTGAGACAATTCCATAAGAAAATCTTTCTAAGTGTGTCGTATTTTGAACAGGGTGCTTGGAAGTATTAAAGTTAAAGATTTTAACCAAAATGCCGCAATAATTTACTGTCGATAATATTTGTTATTGTAATGTCTGATGTATGAAAGTTGGTGGCATAAGCAACGTTTCATAAAGTTGCACTATAAGTTTACTTTACTTTAATAAGTTTACTATAAAGTAAAATATTGTAAATTAAAGTTTCGTATTTTTACTGAAATGGGTTTATCTTTTGAAAGTTTTTTGCTTTTTTTAAGTTAAGAAATTTAACCTCAATTCAATTATTACGACAACGACAGTTATAAAATTAATTAGATTTACATAATTGTTTTTACTTTGTTTGAAAATTTTTAAGTTTCAAACTAAGTAAAATTTTTATATGATACGCACAAAATAATGATCCCTTTTATGCCTTGACATAAAAGTCATTGCTTTGATCATCATTTTCATGTCACCTGTTCAATTAAAAGTTAATTGAACAGGTGACATTTATTAATACAAATAAAAAACATAAATAAGAAACATTCCTTAATATAAATAAGAAAACCAAATATAAAAGAAGAGATCTTTTTTGTCCTTAAAAGTCAAAAACATTTTCTATAAAATCTCATTTATAAATACAATATGTACATTTCACATCACAAACAACAGATGTCGCAAAATAAACTAAAAAACAAAACTATAAAATCGCACTACTAATTAGTGGAACAAAAAAATCAACAACAACAACAACAACAAAAAAAAAAAAAAAAAAATCAAAAAAGAACATCTTTAAAAACATTAAATTTTTTGCATATACTAGGATATATTATATAATTTTAATAAATATATCTATAAATAGTAGTAAAATATATTACATAACTGCTAAATAAAATCTTATTTAAAATTTCCAACATATACCATTTAAAAACGGATCAGTTTCAATAACCATAATATTTGACATTGCTTAAAAATCTATGCAAATATCTGCTCCTCATCAAAAAGCTGAAGCTCTTTAACATCCGGGGATTCAGGAGAATCTAAGGTTCTGTTCTTACGTCGTAAGGCGTAACTTATAGGTGGCTTTTCGTCATCAGGTATTTCTTTAACTTCAACCTTACTTTTTGCCTCATCAACAGCAACAAATGGGGAGCAATTAGGAACAACTTGTTCTAAACATTTCAAAATGAAACTGAAAAGCCAGGTTTAAGAAGATTTAAAGAGAAAATATTAGGGAGGGAAGATAATATTAAATATTATCAGGGAAAAGAAAATCCTGAGTAGCTAAAAAAACATATTGTGTTTTTTAAGGACATATTGTTCTTTTCTAAACAATTAAATAAACCATAAAAAACCGACGTCAAATAAAACAAAAATTGTTGCACACTCACACATATATATACAAGCTGTATATACATGTTTAAAATTGGTGGGCAATTCTGATGGTTTCTAAACTTGTCCAAGTTTGCACTTTAAGAGAGCAGAACTTAGGAGTTACAAAATTTATTATTCTTAAATTAAATTTACCTTTCCAGGGCTCTAGATACTAAAATCGTGGGGGTTACCCATTTTTTAAATTTTTTTATTTTAAAACTTTCTCTTAGTCCTAAACTCCAAAACAAAGCCACTGAGGAGAGAAACAAGTTAAAATACAAATCTTATTAAAACTTATTATATACATAAAAAAAAAGAGGCTAAAACTAACCTAAAACATATCTTAAAACACAACATTTTCTGAAAATAATTTTCAAAAAGTTTAGCTCTAACAAGCCGCAAATAGGGACTGAAAAAACTCTATGACTGAAAAATACAATATAAATACAACTACAAATTCATATGAATATAACCAAAATTTTACATAGAATAAGAAATTAGAAGTTACCTGACGAAGGTGTTTTTGAAAATACTATTTCTTTATACAAATTAGATAAACTTGGTGTTGATAAAAGTTGATCAGCCATTTCTCTTTGAGGAACAACTGAATTATTGATTGATGGTGAAGCCTCATAACTGACTTGAATTTTTTTCTCTTAAAAAACAGATTAAAATTATTATATTTAATAACAAAGCATGTAGTTGTATATTTATATGTTATATATTACAATTATTACAAACATATTCTAAATTTATCATATATTTATCACAACATATTCTAAAAATATAAATAGAATTCATTTCATACATTTTTGAAACAGCATCTTTTTAACAAATTAGTATCTTGACGCCTTTACAGTTAAATAACATAGATTCAAAGACCATTATAGACGAAACTTAATGCCAATCTTGAAATACTCAAGCTTTTTCAAAAGTATATTTTTTGTGATATTTAAACACTTTTAAAATTTTTCATTAAAGTTTTTTTTTTTTTAATTGACCTCTGCCAATTTAAAATACAAATTCTAAAAGTTTTATTATAATTGTTTATACGACACAATGATCACAAAAAAGCTGTCCAGTTAGGTAGACCTAAGAGATGTGATAATAAAAGCAGATTGTAAATGATGTTATTGGGTGAGAATCAGCAATGAATGTTATAACTGTTTAATAAGAAGAATGAAATTCTGCTGCTCAGGGGGAAGGGGGACCATAACTCATATTCTAGTCATCCTTACTAATGGTTTATGAGTTACCAAGTCTATATAAATCAGTTTTAATATGTACTTGCATGACTAAAAATATCATACAATAAAACACAATAAACTAAAAATAGATAAAATTGATAAATAATATTTAATGATAATTCAGATAATATTAAAAAAAAATATGTCAACCTGTTTCGAACCCTGAATCCTTCATTTATGATACAGTGCTCTAATCCACCATGCTATAGTGACGATATGTTTATGTCAAAAATTTTTGTTAATAAATGTAGTATAACTCATGGTCTAAACACTAGATTATTATAAATTAACTGATTACCACCTGCGTCACAGCAGGATATAGATGCAACTGAATCTTGTTAATATTGAAAATATACAATATAAACCTAAAAAGCTTAAAATCATGGGTGTAAGAGGTAAAAAATAATAAATGTAAAAATTTTTTGATGCTATTATAAGCAATTAGAATTAAGTAGTGGATGAAGGGTGATCACTTTTCAGGAATGCACTGCAATCATCAATGACATTTTTCGAGAGCTCTAGACCTGCACTAATGCGACTCGCCAAGGTCCCATTTTTACAACAGATCTCACTGCCTGCACTCAGAAACCTTTTATAAAGTTATGGCTTCAAAGCAGGCAGAAAAATAAAAGAATATTTGCGAACACAAAATAACCGCCAAATCTACGAACAACTAATTTTATTGGTTCAAAAAATGCTAGCGGAAATTTCTAGAGTATTCAAAAAATACTAATCGAATGTTCTAGAGTATTCTGTTGAATTATTTTAAAAAGTTGTATTAATTGAGTTTTGTTATGTTTTCGTCGAGATTTCTAGCATAAATTGTTTTAACAAACGAACTTTTATTTTAATACTATGTCATTCTCGAAGCCACATCTACAAAGCTATAAATGTTTTAAACTAACATTAATTGTTTGCAAAAATAAAGGTTTTAAACTTATGTTTTTAAGTTCTTAGAAAGAAAAGTTTTTAAGTTCTTAGAAATTGGTTAACTAACTTTAATTTTTTTTGCTTCAGCCATTTCTACAAACTGGTTATACTTAACTCTTTTCTGATTTAAATACAAATTAAAATTATAAATTCCACTCACTAAACATTATTAGCGGTAATGTGAAGCTGTTCCGCTTCCTCCTCACTAAGTAACTTAACTTTTTTAGTTAATTTCTATCTAGTTAATTGAATTTCTACAGTAACTCAATGATTTAATTATTTCATTTGTTCATCTTACTAAAAAGAATAGCTTCAAATGTGTTAAACTTTTCAAACTAGGTGAAGCATAAAACAGTTATTAAAAAAACTTTTTTATTTATAAATAAATCATCTAGCGTTAGTTTAACTGGTTGAATCTTGTTGGACTTTTCAGGGCCGCGGGCTGCATTATTTTAGTGGCATTTATTATGTGCCACAGCATAAAAATGACTAAAAAAAATACTGAATGGTCCTTTTGACTATTTCGCGGCCTCTAACATTGTGAGTCCCGGGGCTATAACCCTTCTACCCCATCCCCCTCTCTCCCACCTCCTCAATCCAGCACTGGAAATAAGACATAAGTATATAAATAAAAAATATATACTTTTTGATAAATTAAAGAACATTTGTTTACTTATTAAACAATCATTAATAGTAAGTTGTTACTTTATATAAAAAATATTGCCTGATTTTATAAAAAAAATATAAAAGAACGACGTTTCAAAAATATTTTCTCTAATCATATTTTTTTACTTAAAGTTTTTTTGCATTAAAAGCTGTTTTCTGTTTTTAACTGTCTCTCAATGGTCCAAATAATCTTGTTGCGCTTTTTTGTCTGTTTTTGAAATGTTCTCAAAACGACTAAAAAATCTGGCCGGTTTTACGCAACTAAATATTATTTCCGTTGTCAATTATTGAGTGCGATCGCACCCGCTTCCCGACCAAGCCTGCTTCAGGGTAATTTTAATAAAATTATGGCTTCAAGATAATTTTAATAAAACTATGTTTCAGAAGCTATATTTCATTTTAATTACTGTTTGATTCTATTTATTAACTCCTTAATTAAAAAACAGAGTAAAAATTGATTATAGATTTAACTATATTCAGGATTGGAAAAAAACAGACAGGTGGTAATCAGTTAATTTATTACAGTCTAGTCTACACCCAAAATGTTCCTTCTGATGCAACACAATAATAGCTTACATATAATACATTTATACATATTAACACGAATCTGCAGGTACGCTTTCTTTAAATCAATTATCTCAAGATTTTCTCCCAACTTTCTCCAGCTGTGAAGTTTAGTAACAATCTGCTACTTTACTTTAATTGACTTCCCATTCATTATGTCAACCTTTCCTCTTGCTAGTTTGGCATTTTTTATGTTTACAATATCACAACTTAAAACTGATTTGGAGTATCCAGCATAGATCATCCTAGTCATATTTTAAAAATCCGGAAAATTGCTTGAATGAAATATACAGAAAAAAATCCGGAATTTGTTTTTCCTTATTTTCTTTTTAATTACGCTTTTAGCTAAGTTGTTTTTAATTTTTTTTTTGACAGTTTTCATAATTTTTCTATGAGTGATGAGTGAAAAAGCTTAAAAACCAAATAAATTACAAAAATATATACCTCAGTTTGCATGTATTGAAAATGTTTTGAATATCTGGAAAAACAAAAAGTTGAAAAAAAAATCAGGAATTCCGGAAATATCTGGAAAAAGATAATTCCTGATCCAGTGTCCAATAATGCTTTTATTTTTCTTCCATTGACACAAATGCATAGAATTTAAAACTGCGGTTTTTAACTTTGTGGAAATCTGCTTGTACAAAAACGGGTAGCCTCCCTTATATGTTTTGTGAATTTGTACAACATCGTACATAGAACTAATAATACTAATTATTGACAAATAAGTAGGTATTTGAATCAGAAACTCAAATAACTTTCTAATTGTTATATTGAATGTTTACAGAAATTTTCTGAAACAAGATCTTCAAGATTGTGTTGTTAAAAATTCGGGCAGGTACTCGCCATGCCAACCCTAATTCCGAGGGTTGTACATCCTATATATAATCCCAATAATAATGCAATCCCAACCATAGCGTTTTTAACAAATTTACATAAATGAAACACGCTGCATCATAAACTTTTTTAAAATTTTAAAAATTGATTATACCTTTAAAGTACTGCATTGAAGCAATTTTTAATCATATAAAACAACGTATTATTTATTTAATTTAAACTTCATATCACATACCTATATTAAGTTAAAAAAACTCACGCCATATTGTCTTTTTCATATCAATATCAGGAACATATGGTGGTGGAGAAAAACAACACCTAGATAATGGAGGTGATGTTGGTACATGTTGACATGCTGGAGAAAATGCTGGCCATTGTACTGCATTATCATCTGAAAATTGCATCTCTTTTAAACTCACAATTATACTATAAAACAATATTATGGATATATATGCTGCCTTTATATATCATGGAAATCAACTGTAGACATTTAATTGCAGTTATGGAAAATAAAAATAAAAAATTTAATTATTTTAACATTTCAAGCAAGCTTTAATAAAATTTTAATAAAAAAAAAGCTAAACAGTTTTTTTAATTGAAAACAATAAACACAAAATCTGAAGAAATTTTCTATATTGGGTTTATTTCATGTCATGTAATTTCACAGGTGATTTACTTGGGAATATGACATTAAGATTGTACAAGTAAAATTAGTAGAATGCACTAAAGAGTAATTTTAAAAGCTAAACTTGATAGTAGAACTTAACTAGCAGTTAGGATTAAACAGTTGCTAAATAATTAAAAAACTTGTTCAAATAAAATGAACTGCATAGTGCAGAGACAAGTTTTACTATGTTTATTTAAAGCTTTGTTAAAAAATTTGCGAATTTAAACTGAAATAATTATTTAAGTAACATAATTATTAAGTTTCACGTGCTAAATCACTTTGTTTATAATTATCTAAAATTTTCCCGCTTTAATTCTTTTGATAAAAAAGTTGATTAACAAAGAATTCGGTTTAGCCAATAAGAAATGCAAAACAAAAAGTTTCTTAACGACATAAAAATGGCCAATCACATGTCAAATTAAATTTTTTTTATTGCTTATTATTTATATTTATTAGGCAGTTTTCCTAACTATATTTTTGCAATATATTTATATATTATAATAAATAATAAAATTTTTGTTATATATAATAAGTCTTTATTGACTCGTATTTAAAAAATTTCCAATTTGTATTATTTTTCTTCATATTAATTAGTAAAATGTTTCAGGTCTTTAATTAAATTAGTCGATTTATTATTTAATGGCAATTATAACCTAATAATAGCATGGGAAATCAGTTAGAAAGGTATTAATTTTTTAGTTTTTATAATAAAAGATATAAGTAGGTTAGTAATAAATTTATGTTTTTATTTTGTTATTTATAGTAGATTTCATATTACATGACATGAATTAACAAAAGTTTATGTTAATCTTCCAACCACCACCTGGTATATTCATGGGTTAGAAGGGTACTAAACCACTGCCTTTACCAAGAAAAATAAGAAATTTTTCAGGAAATAATGTTTTTTAAAAAATTAGTCATTTATTTGCTAAAAGTTTTTTTAATTGTTTTGAATGTAGGAGAAGTATATATCTTAGAGTTAGAGATGGATATGTTGTTAATGGTTTAACAGACCTGGTATCAAAAATGTTTCATTCTCATAAATATTTTTTATAAATATTACTTTAAATATATTTTTAATAAGTGATATTAGTATACAATTAACATTTTTGTTAGCGTTTTGGTATATGTAGCAGTAATATTTTAACAAACCCTAATATTAAAACATGTTTTATTCTATAAATATTTGTTTTATTATTTAAAGTATAAAAACAAAGTAGATAAAAATATTTAAGTAAAATAAAAGATATATTTAGTATGTTTTTATTAAGGGTGTTTAAAAAATTGTCATTGTTTAGTGACAAGTTACTAAAATATTTACAAAAATATATATACAACTGCTATTAAAGGACTTCTTATCATATATAATTTAACTTTTTGTAAAACTAATAGCTTTATTTAAAGTAAAATCTTTTAAATAAAGCTTTAAAAGTTTGATTTACAAGAAAGTTTGTTGCTTTAAAATAAAGAATGAATAAAAACAGGGGGGATTTTATGAATATGTGTAGGGAAGGGGGTAAAATTCCCATCCTCCGAAAGAAGGCTATTTTCAACTTATAGTCAGTTTTTTAAGAAATATAGTTGTAGGTATGTTACATGAAATTTTTAAAATAATCAATTACTAGATTGTCATATATCAATGAAAAGACCTCGAAAACAGCATTTTAAAAATGAGATAAAATTATTAAAATTGAACAATTCTACAAAATGTTATAGTGTTTTAAGTACTTAATTTTTAATATATGGATTTGTTGAAGAAACTGTTACCAATTTATGAGTTTTTCTTAATTTAAAATGTCAATTCTTATTAAAATTCATACAACTTGGTATCAAAAGTATGTATAAAAAGATAAAAAAATAAGTGTATATAAAAAGCGCATTGGGGCGTTAGAGTGGCATCTACAATATTCTCTAATATGTTCAAAATCTAGTTTGTTTTTTTTTAAACAAAAACCTTAATTTTTTCATTAAAATTTTGAATTTTTTAAAATAAGTTCTGCCAAGTCAAGGAAAATTTTGGAACTTTGGCTAGACAGGGGGTGGCTCTAAAAAATCAAATATAACCTTTTCTGTTATATAAAAACTTAATACACAAAAAGACTATACAAATATAAACTTATAAAAAACACTATACATACATACTGTACATCATTCTCCTAATTAACTCCTTTAACTATACCAATTTAGTAAAATTCATCGTATTTGCAAATAGTTGCTGCAGATACACCTATAATGTATCTACATACACATAATAATAAGTGTAAGTATATGTTACCAGATAAGTGGTTAATAAATATGTTGTTTTTTTTGTTATTTTTTTGCGTTACGTTTTACCACCTCTTCTGTCATCTTTTCTGCTACTAGAAGGCTGAAATTTAAATTTAGACAAGTCTTTGTCTTCATATACAAAAGATCCATTTTGATTTAGGTACAGGGTGGTTTTGAAGCCAAACCATAAAATCACTTCTTGACAAGCCTATAATTTATAAAAAACATATCTAAATAAAAGATAGCAGTTGTAAATGGTGGGGTCAATTAAAATGTAAATCTGAAAAATTAAGGTAACTAGTAAAATTACTTATAGTAATTTTAATGATAAAAATAAAGGTAACCTTAAAAAATCTTATAGGATAATTCCATATAAAAGTGGGGCAGTCATTTCAGTCACTTCTTGGATTTTTTTTTAACCAGTAGTTAAAAGAAAATTTAAGCTTCCCTAATCTAAGCGGTTCAAAAGTTATGATGTTTTAAAATTCAGCCTAAAATGTTCCTTTTATTTATTAACCACTTATCTGGTAACCTATACTTACACTTAATATTATCACACAAAAAGTTTCATTTTTGTTCTCAAAGGATAATAAAGATGTCATTTTGAAATTTAGCCAAAAAAATCATTTTTTTTGGCCTCCATTCTCCATTATAGAATTTATAGTGATACTTTTTGTGTGATTAATTTAAGTTCTAGATGAAGAATATGATTGAAAATTAGTACCTGACCATTTTTAAAGATGTTGAATACAAAATGAAGAGAAAATAACCTAATTCTTAATATTTGAGAATAATTTTTTAATTTTTAAATATCAACAGGCAAATTTTTTACATTTGGTTTAGATTTCACTTATTTCTGGAGTTGCCTTACTCTAAATGTGAAATAAGAGGTCTTAGAAAAGTTTAACTCTCTGAAAGAAAATAAAAAAATTATATTGCTTTGCATAACTTGCATATTTATTATCAATATTTTAGAAATATAATTTGCAACAATGAAGTTCTAAAGGAAATTCATAGAAATATAATTTGCAGTACATCAAATTGAAAATATAATTTCATTGTTTATCAATAATAATAATTTAACTTAATGTTATAGCATTATTGCTTAATGTCTAGTTGTTTCAAAATATTAGTTGCATGTTCAATTTTTAGGTTGCATGCTCAAATATTGTGTTAAAAAATGAGAAACTAAAATTAAACTAAAAAAGTTTTTTTGTTAAATAGTAAAAAACCTGCTTTATTGAAAAAAGCTCAAAAATAAAAATGAAAAGGATACCCAATATTACTAAATTAAACCCAATATTACTAAAAATGAAGTTGATAGAATTAAATAATGAAAGTATAATATTAATAAACTTTCACTGACAAGATAAAAGCTGGTTTTGTTTTTGTTTTTTTTTATTCAACCATATCAGTAAAAGTTTACAAATCTCATCGTAAATTAATAGAATTTGGTTAGGTGTCACTCATATAGTTACAAACTAGTCAACTGGAGTGACACCTAAAAAACATAAAACTCTCGAAAAAATAAAGAAATAAAGAAATAAAAAAAGAATAATAAAAAAAGAAAACGAAGAAGAAAAAAAAAGGAAGTTGTCTTTATTATAAAATTTCTTGTTTAAGAAATTATATAATAAAGACAACTGCAGAGATAAATTATAAAGAAATGCACTCTAACAATATATTTTTAAAAGGGATATTTTTTTAAAACTTTTTTATTAATGCAGGAATACACTGGTTGCAATCAGAAATACATTATTGTTTTATAGAAAACTTACCATATTTAATTGTGTTGAAAATAGAAGAGTATAGCTTACTATTTTCTGTATTCCTGGTGTGATGATTATGAGTTTCATTTGTTTTAATAAAAAAAGTTTAAAAAAGAGTTTGGTAGTTTATTTTATTAATAAATCATTTGAAGAGTTTGGATAAAAACATAGTAACGAATTAGAGAAAGCATACTATTAGCTCGTGTAAATTTTTTTTTAAGATGATACAGTTGATTATACCAAGATAGGTTTTCATCAAGATATATTCCAAGATTCAAGGAAATATGATTAATAAATATTATTATATATTTACAAATATATGATAATATTTATTATATATTATATATATTGACATTTGTTTTTTTCCAAAATAAGATTTTTTCAGAGTGTGCTCATAAGCATAACCAGTAAGGTTTAATGGGATAGTTGGTAGAATGTCATTTTTTAGTTTAGTTTCAGTTATGCCAATAATACTGAATTCATGGTTAGTAAGAGATAAAAGTGAGTTTAATTTGTCAAATTTTTTAACAAGAGAAGCAATATTTAAATGAAAAAGAGAAAAACTGTTTTGAGAGTTCATTAATATGAATCACTTTATCAGTTGTTTGCAGGCGCAGCTCCTTATCAGATAAAGAAATGAAAAAAACATATTTCCTACATGAAATACAGAACCAAGATGTTTTAGAGTTTTTTAATATCCTAAATTCCATATCATTTAGATGATAGCATTTTTTATGAAAAAGGTTTAGGCAATGATTACATTGAAGGTAGTGATGGTTTTTATTAATTTTCTTGAAACAATCTTTGCAGTGAGTAGACATATAAGTAGTAAATAGACTTCAAATTTGTTCAAATAGATTTTTGTTTTCTTTTGAGATGTGATACTGATGCCCAGAAGATGTTAATGTTTTAACAAGAGAAATGACATTCATTCTTGACACCCAGCAATTATCATCCTGCTTTAGTACGACTAGTAGTATTACTAGTATGACTGAATTGGATAATGTGGATGCATAAACTTTACCATAAAATCATCATTCTTTTTATTAACTCCTTTAACCATACCAATCCAGTAAAATTCATCATATTTGCAAAATAGGTATTGTGACATCATAACATAGTCAATTTTAATAGTTTCATATTTTTGCTTATTGAGGTCAAATGAGGTCAATTCAGTATAAATGTCAAGTCAAATATTAGAACAAAATCATCATCAGCTACCCTTTTCATTTTTATAATTGAATGAGAAGATAAAAATTGATGGAAACTTCTTGTCCCAGGAATAGTGGTTGCTATTAAAAGTCTATCAGTAAGTTTGTTTCTTACTAGCTCCATTTCTTCAGCAGTGACATAGACAAACATAATCCCACTGATTGACTTTTGACAGTATTCAAACATTGTTTGAATACTGTCAAAAGTCAAAGACGGTGTTTGACCTGTGATTTGACTCTGTAAGCTAGGAGTTACAACAAGCCTTTTAACAGTGCCACCTATTCCATCGCATAGAGATTTGCCATGGCTTATTGCAAAGAAATTCCAAATGCAACAAACAGAAAAGTCTTGAGCATGGTGACATAAATTATAAAATTTTTTGCAGTTTTTATACAAAATATTGAATTTTTGTAATCGTGGGACAAAGATGAGTTTTATATAAATAATGATTTTATGCATAAGTTCATTGATAAATCCAACATCATGATTAAAATCATCTGAAGAATATGATTGAAAATTAGTACCTGACCATTTTTAAAGATGTTGAATACAAAATGAAGAGAAAATAACCTAATTCTTAATATTTGAGAATAATTTTTTAATTTTTAAATATCAACAGGCAAATTTTTTACATTTGGTTTAGATTTCACTTATTTCTGGAGTTGCCTTACTCTAAATGTGAAATAAGAGGTCTTAGAAAAGTTTAACTCTCTGAAAGAAAATAAAAAAATTATATTGCTTTGCATAACTTGCGTATTTATTATCAATATTTTAGAAATATAATTTGCAACAATGAAGTTCTAAAGGAAATTCATAGAAATATAATTTGCAGTACATCAAATTGAAAATATAATTTCATTGTTTATCAATAATAATAATTTAACTTAATGTTATAGCATTATTGCTTAATGTCTAGTTGTTTCAAAATATTAGTTGCATGTTCAATTTTTAGGTTGCATGCTCAAATATTGTGTTAAAAAATGAGAAACTAAAATTAAACTAAAAAAGTTTTTTTGTTAAATAGTAAAAAACCTGCTTTATTGAAAAAAGCTCAAAAATAAAAATGAAAAGGATACCCAATATTACTAAATTAAACCCAATATTACTAAAAATGAAGTTGATAGAATTAAATAATGAAAGTATAATATTAATAAACTTTCACTGACAAGATAAAAGCTGGTTTTGTTTTTGTTTTTTTTTATTCAACCATATCAGTAAAAGTTTACAAATCTCATCGTAAATTAATAGAATTTGGTTAGGTGTCACTCATATAGTTACAAACTAGTCAACTGGAGTGACACCTAAAAAACATAAAACTCTCGAAAAAATAAAGAAATAAAGAAATAAAAAAAGAATAATAAAAAAAGAAAACGAAGAAGAAAAAAAAAGGAAGTTGTCTTTATTATAAAATTTCTTGTTTAAGAAATTATATAATAAAGACAACTGCAGAGATAAATTATAAAGAAATGCACTCTAACAATATATTTTTAAAAGGGATATTTTTTTAAAACTTTTTTATTAATGCAGGAATACACTGGTTGCAATCAGAAATACATTATTGTTTTATAGAAAACTTACCATATTTAATTGTGTTGAAAATAGAAGAGTATAGCTTACTATTTTCTGTATTCCTGGTGTGATGATTATGAGTTTCATTTGTTTTAATAAAAAAAGTTTAAAAAAGAGTTTGGTAGTTTATTTTATTAATAAATCATTTGAAGAGTTTGGATAAAAACATAGTAACGAATTAGAGAAAGCATACTATTAGCTCGTGTAAATTTTTTTTTAAGATGATACAGTTGATTATACCAAGATAGGTTTTCATCAAGATATATTCCAAGATTCAAGGAAATATGATTAATAAATATTATTATATATTTACAAATATATGATAATATTTATTATATATTATATATATTGACATTTGTTTTTTTCCAAAATAAGATTTTTTCAGAGTGTGCTCATAAGCATAACCAGTAAGGTTTAATGGGATAGTTGGTAGAATGTCATTTTTTAGTTTAGTTTCAGTTATGCCAATAATACTGAATTCATGGTTAGTAAGAGATAAAAGTGAGTTTAATTTGTCAAATTTTTTAACAAGAGAAGCAATATTTAAATGAAAAAGAGAAAAACTGTTTTGAGAGTTCATTAATATGAATCACTTTATCAGTTGTTTGCAGGCGCAGCTCCTTATCAGATAAAGAAATGAAAAAAACATATTTCCTACATGAAATACAGAACCAAGATGTTTTAGAGTTTTTTAATATCCTAAATTCCATATCATTTAGATGATAGCATTTTTTATGAAAAAGGTTTAGGCAATGATTACATTGAAGGTAGTGATGGTTTTTATTAATTTTCTTGAAACAATCTTTGCAGTGAGTAGACATATAAGTAGTAAATAGACTTCAAATTTGTTCAAATAGATTTTTGTTTTCTTTTGAGATGTGATACTGATGCCCAGAAGATGTTAATGTTTTAACAAGAGAAATGACATTCATTCTTGACACCCAGCAATTATCATCCTGCTTTAGTACGACTAGTAGTATTACTAGTATGACTGAATTGGATAATGTGGATGCATAAACTTTACCATAAAATCATCATTCTTTTTATTAACTCCTTTAACCATACCAATCCAGTAAAATTCATCATATTTGCAAAATAGGTATTGTGACATCATAACATAGTCAATTTTAATAGTTTCATATTTTTGCTTATTGAGGTCAAATGAGGTCAATTCAGTATAAATGTCAAGTCAAATATTAGAACAAAATCATCATCAGCTACCCTTTTCATTTTTATAATTGAATGAGAAGATAAAAATTGATGGAAACTTCTTGTCCCAGGAATAGTGGTTGCTATTAAAAGTCTATCAGTAAGTTTGTTTCTTACTAGCTCCATTTCTTCAGCAGTGACATAGACAAACATAATCCCACTGATTGACTTTTGACAGTATTCAAACATTGTTTGAATACTGTCAAAAGTCAAAGACGGTGTTTGACCTGTGATTTGACTCTGTAAGCTAGGAGTTACAACAAGCCTTTTAACAGTGCCACCTATTCCATCGCATAGAGATTTGCCATGGCTTATTGCAAAGAAATTCCAAATGCAACAAACAGAAAAGTCTTGAGCATGGTGACATAAATTATAAAATTTTTTGCAGTTTTTATACAAAATATTGAATTTTTGTAATCGTGGGACAAAGATGAGTTTTATATAAATAATGATTTTATGCATAAGTTCATTGATAAATCCAACATCATGATTAAAATCATCTGAAATTACACAAAAAGTAGATATTTCCAATTTCACTTTCTTGTAGTAGATGACCACCATTGCCACTGCCTGGGTTTTTTCATAGGAGAGAGAGCCGAATAAAAAAGTTAATTTATATAAGAATTTTTTGTCACTCTCCTATGTTTAAACCCAGCCAGTGGGAATGCTGTATATGACAACTGGATGAAGAGAACATTGGCTTTTGCTCCAATGGTAACTCTGTATTTCGTCTTGTACTACAAAAGTGTAGTTCTCTGTAAAATCTGTACAATAGCCTCATTAATACTAATTGTTTCTTAGAGATGCTTCAGATAGCTAGATTGTGATTTTGCTATAATTATAGTAGAAGTAATTTTATCAAGTTTTTTACACAGGAGCTTTATAAATCTATTTAATTGAAGTTTTATTGTAAATAGTTCAGTTCTATCTGTCGTTGTCCACTGTTTAAAATACACTGACTGTTCATTTTCATTGCATTTGCCTTGAATACTTATCATTACAGTAGAAAAGCTTTACAAGTTCTATAACATCTTTGCCGATTGAATGCCATTTAACCACATCAGGTTATGCTATGATGCCTTTTTGGTTTCATATAAACTTTGCATTTTGAATTTTGTGTTTGGAAACTGGAAACTCTTTTGCTTCTTTTCTGATAGATCAAGATTATGGGGTCAATGTCAAAATCTTGAGTTACTGCGTTCTGTTAAAAACTTGAAGTTTTTTTTTCATGGATTCAACAAGGAAATCTAGATCGCCAGCTTAAGTTTGAATTTCCATTAGAACTTCATTGTTGTTTGGTGCAACTAGATCAATTTCAGTGACATCCAGAGCATTTGCAAGTTTCCGAATAATTGCTTCTTCAACTTGCTTTATCTTTCTCTTTCCAAGTGAAGGCTTGTTAGAGGTTTTGGGTAAATGAACTTTTAGAGGTTGTTATTTAATCTAAAATTAAATAGTTTTTATGTTTATACAACTGGTGTTTCAAAACTATATTTATACGACATAACTGGTGTCACAAAACAATATTTATACATCACAGCAGATGTCACAAAACTATATTTTTATATGACAATTCACTTCACAAAATTTTATTTATGTATCAAAACCAACCTCAAAAAACTGTTTTTACACATCACAACTGAATCCATAAGAGTTAGGAATCTTCAGAAATTATAGCAAATGTTACCCATTTTATGATAGTAAAAGTAATTTTTGACCATTTTGAAATAAAAAATAATTATCAAACATTTTGAATTAGGTTATTTTCTTTTCTACTTTAGATTCAGGATCTTCAAAAATGGTCAGGTACCAACTTTCAGTCAGTTTCTTTACTAAAACTTAAATTATTAAAACATAAATTATTGCTAAAAAAAGTCCAAAATAAGGAATTTTTTGTATAAACTTAAAAATGACTTATCTAAATTATTCTTCAACAAACCAAAACCATCATTTTTGTAAAGGTAGCCTAGGATCGCCTACTTAATTGGAAGAAAAAAAAATGAATTCATGAGAATTGGACAACTATGACAGTTAATGAAAGCGCAACCCATGGTAACAGAACTAATAGTTTGACTGATCATTTTAAAATCAAGAAATAACCACCAAAACTTTTAATTTCATTATTTTCTCTACATTTTTGAATTTAGCACCCTCGAAAATGGTCAGGTACCAATTTTTACCCTCATTCTTCCACTAAAACTTAAATTATTCAATAAAAAATACTACTACAAAGTCCATAATGGCAGATGTGGAAAAAAATATGGCAATTTAGGCTGAATTTTAAAATGTCATAACTTTGAACCATTTGGATTTCGGAGGTCAAACTTAACATTTTTTCATGTTACATTGATATCTACCACTGGTTGAAATTTGAAAAAAAATCTGAGTAGGTAACTGAAAAATTTAAATTTTTTGTTGGACTTTTACATGGAATTACCATATACTAACTTGCCTATAAACAGTTTCTTAAAAATAAATAAAATAAGTAACTAATAAAATACCACATCTAATTTGCGCTGCAGCAGTTAAATTAAAAAAGAGTTTTAGCTTTATTAACAGATTATCTAACTTTTTAGAGCACCGCCCATTATAGTATTTATAAATGCTATAATAGGTGTATATATATAATAAAAGAGAAAGAGAAGCAACATTATGACAATGTGACAATCATTGAAAGTGGGATGCGAAAGCAGGTTCTACTATGTTTACAATGTGTTTTTGCATCTTGTCTAAAAGTAAAGAGCATCATTCAAAAATCCACACCAGATATGGCAACTATTCCATACAAGAACCAATTAGAAATTTATAGAGATAAAAAATGGAATCCAGATTAGTTAATCAAGATTACTCTATAATCAGAGAGAAAATGATGGACATCGTCTTCATTATCTTGAATAGGATTAAGCAATGGTGGTGCAATCATTTTTTCCCTGTCAATAACAGCAGATTTTGCATGGCCATAAAACTGGGAAAGTTTATTAATGTTAGTTGAAAATTTGTTGGGATCTTGATTATCACCAGTTGCATTAAATGCAGCAAACGCTAAAAATAAATTGTCATTCATTCACATTGTTGCATTGATTTCCTTTTTTAAACTCCTCATAAATGGCAATTTTACTTTCTTTATTTTTGTTTCTGTTGTTGACATTGTGTTATACAAATTATTTTTTCTTAATCAAGGTGCCACTCTTTAGATATATTGAAAAATTTATTTGAATGAGTGTTAAATAATGGACTCTTACTGTTGGCTATATTGTTAAGTTCATTTTAGAAATTTTTCAAGTTTATCTTTGAGTATACTAGGTTTTGCATTTGCAAAAACTTTGCCAATTTATTTATAGGGTCTAAAATAGCCAGTAAAAGCAAAAATAGTATATTATCAGGAACAAGTAAATGGTATGATAGACCGTCCAACTCTGTCTCGTATTTCTCATTATCAATTGCGTCAAAGCTGTTTATAACTTGTTCAAATCTTGAAACGAGTTGTAAACCGTCAGCATTTTGCACTGCATTGAATATATACCCCTTTACACTGGAATATTTTATTGCTTTCCAAACTCCCGTAATATTAGCATCAACACTATCTAGGACATCAAATTCTTTCATTAAGTGTGCATGAGCTAAACAATGACAACGACAGGCAATACACATTGAGTTGTAAGAAATTTTTTTTAGCTTGTAGACCATTACGCACCCCACTCATTGTGTTAGTTCCATCAAAGCCTTGGAAGCGGTTTTGCTGGATATCTATCGATTTAGATTTTAAAACTAGTTGTATTTGTTCACAAAAGGTTTGCGCACCTTTTCTTCCAATAACTTGGACTAAACCAAGAAATGTTTCTTCAATAGTATAAAGCTTGTTTGCTAGTAATTTTAAAGTGTTAATCTATATCCTTATCGCCAAGATCTCAAATGAATTCAACAATATGACTAAAGTTTTCCTAGACTGCCCAGTTATTTTTAATAACAAAGTAAACAGTTTTAAAAAACTTTTTTATGTTGTTATGGTTGCACTATTTGTCCAAAATTCTGTATTGCAAGCTGCCATCAACCATCTGATTGTATACAGTTTCTTTGGTTGAAAGTATTTTTTGACCTGTTGACGTTTATCGATAGCATCCTGGTGTCTCTTTGAATTTTAATGTGCAGTAAATGTCCTTTGTGGATGTTCAAAAAGCTTTGCACCTTTAGTTCTCCACACCTCTCTGATATTCCCATTTTCTTTACAAATACTACATAACCAGCCTTGATCTTTTGCAGAATAAATAGCAATTGGAAATATTGTTTTCCATTTTTGCTGAGATTGGTGACACATCATGTTCGTTGATATTAGGGATAATGCTATCGTTTGATTTACGAACAATATTAATTTCGCTTTCGTTTATTCTTATTTCAGTAAATAACTGCTGATCTACCTCTTCTTGAACTTGTTTTGTGTCTTGTAGTTTGGTTAACAGCGAGTGCTTCAAAAATTAAATTTTGTCCAGATTTTGCATTGTTATTTTTATTGTGTAAAGGTCTGCATGTGGACGAATTTTTGTTGTGGCTTCTACAAGATGTCTTTAATCGACCCATATTACATAATTTAAACATATTATTTGAACTTTTACGAACAAATTTTAGTAATTAAAGTTTATAAAAACATAAAACGCAGAGTAATAGCATGGCAAAGTCATTAATTCATTTATAACAAAAGCATATAAGGTCATTAATTCATTCAAAGCACAAGCAAGGTCATTAATTCATTCAAAAGTAAATAACTTTTTTTTTTCTTCGCTTACTTATTAAATCAAGTTTTTTGGTGTGATTATGTTATTACGTTTTAAAATTTTTTTATTTATTTTATTAATCAAAACCGTTTATTTACATTTTTACTGCAATTTTACTGTTATTTAAAATAACAAAGTTTAAAGCTTATAGAGTTTAATCACATTGTAAAACATAGGTATAAAAACATTAGCGGAGGAGAAACTCATTTTAAGTATATTTTGAAACAAGTTAATGTTTTATTAAAAGAAATTATAAAAATATAAAATGCTAAGCGTTTCTTATTTTTATCAAATCAAAAAGTGCATTTCACATTTTAATCCAATATTAACATATTCCATATCTTATTCGCGTGAATTCAAATTAAGTATTCTGATTGACATTTTTAATCAGTTTTAAAACTTTGTTTTTTCTAAACAACATTAAAAACAATTTTGTAATTATGATAACGAATTTTAATATTACAAAATAACAACACAATAAGTAACAATTTTTTTATCACAAACTTGATGCTAATACAAAATTTTTTTTCAAAATGAGTTTGGGCTGAAATTTGGGGGCCCATACCGGTATCAAAATCGGCCTGGATACGTTGCTGATTACCGTTTACAAATGTAAGAAGATCTATATAGTTGTGATAACGATTAGCTGAAAAAAAGTTCAATAGCCACTGAGAGCCCCATGCTGTAGCAGAAGTGAGATCCTTGCTCAAATGCTCAAATGCTAAACTGTTATTAGATTCAAGATAACAGATTAAGTGTTTGTTTTAGTTCAAGATGAGAGATTAAGTGTTTGCTTTAATTAAGACTTAATTAGGACTCAAAAACTTTGCTTATGATTTTTTAATATAATATAAGTATATATATAATAAAAGTATGATACTTTTAATATGTAAAAATATAGAATTTATATATAGAATATGAAGGTATATATTTTAAGTTTTTAAGGATTTTCCCCTCTTCCCAAAACATTTAGTTTTATTCCTAGAATCGCCCTTGAATAAAAATTTTATTTTTTATTAGCAAGTAATAACTATTGATTATTTTATGGATACCTTATTTTGTATAGTTTTATCTTTGCTTTTAAAAAATAATTAAGGGGTAAATTTCATTAAGATAAATAGTTTACACTTTTAACAGACATTTAAAACAATGGAGAAGAATTCATGAATTAGAAAAGCAAACATAAAAAAAAATTAATTAGAATAGAAGATTTAAAAAAGGCATCAATAAAATGTAAACAAGGAAAATATTAAATATTATAAATTAAAAAATTTAAGAAAAAATATAAAAAAAAACAAAAACTAAAAGTTAAAACAAAGTTAAAAGAAAAAATATTTATAATAAATTTGAAAATGGATATGAATATGAATGGAAAACAATAAAAAAGAACTTTATTAACATAATAAAATGGATCAAATTGTTCTATCACCAAAAACTTATGTTTTGAAAGTAAAAAAATAGAGTAATTTTTTAAGTTTTATTGATTTAAATTGATTAGATTTTTCATATTGTAGTGTGTTTCTGTGTATTTTTTATGTTGGTGTGTATTTCGGTAAAAGATTACTACATCTGTCCAACAACATCCATGGAGTAGTGTAGCTTTTTTTCTTTACTGAATTAATATCTGTGCAACAACATCCAAAATTTCATTGATGTCTAATAACATCTTTAGAAAGATGTAACTACATCCGAGAGTTTTTCTCGATGTGTAACTACATCGGCCTAAAATAATGCATTATTAAAAATAAGTTAAAAAATAAAATAAATTTCCGGACGTAATTACATCCGAAAAAAATCAGATGTGTAATTACATCTAGTTAAAATAATGTATTTTTAAATTACTTTTTTTCCGGATGTAGTTACATCCGAAAAAAATCAGAAGTGTAACTACATCTGGTTAAAATAATGCATTATTAAAAAAAAAAAAATCCGGATGTAGTTACATATATAAGTTACATAATAATTATTATATTATATAAGCGCTGCTACATCGACTGACAAATAGCCTGACTCGCAACGGAGTGCTGGTACATTGACTGAGGGTTTGGTTTGGGCAGGCAGTCTATCAAAAAATAAAAAAAAATTATTATGCTTAAAATAATGCGTTATAATAATTTTTTTTGGCGGATGTAGTTACATCCGAAAAAAATCCGATGTGTAACTACATCTGGTTAAAATAATGCATTATAATAATTTTTTTTTGACAGATGTTGTTACATCTGAAAAAAATCAGATGCGTAACTACATCTGATTAAAATTATGCCTTTAAAAAAAAAAAAAATCGGATGAAAAATCTACAGATGTAGTTGCACTGATGTTATTATACATCAATGAAATTTGAGATGTTATTGCACGGACGTTATTATACATTAATGAAATTTGGGATGTTGTTGCACGGTTGTTATTATACATTGATGAAATTTCGGATGTTGTTTCACAGATGTTATTATACATGGCAAAAATGGATGTTATTGCCCTGACCCTGTATTTCTATGTATTGCTTATATTATTTTGTAATTTTGTGTGTGTGTGTGCGTGTGTTTGTGTGTTTTGGTGTCACTCCAATGACTAGTTTTTAGTTATATGAGTGACACAGAACCTCAGTTAAATATATATATATATATATATATATATATATATATATATATATATATAATATATATATATATATATATATATACATACACTTACTAAAGTGTGTTTATATATATATATCTATATGTATAAATATTTTAAATAAAACTTTATATATATATATATATATATATATAATATATATATATATATATATATATATATATATATATATACATACACTTACTAAAGTGTGTTTATATATATATATATGTATAAATATTTTAAATAAAACTTTATATATATATATATATATATATATATATATATATATATATATACACTTACTAAAGTGTGTTTATATATATATATATATATATATATATATATATATATATATATATATATATATATATATATATATATATATATATATATATATATATACACTTACTAAAGTGTGTTTTTATATATATATATGTATAAATATTTTAAATAAAACTTTATATATATATATATATATATATATATATATATATATATATATATATATATATATATATATATATATATATATATATATATATATATATATATATATATATATATATATATATATAGTGAAACACCTAAATTTAATCAGAAGAATATAATGGAGGAAGTAAATGAAACAGAATGGGAAACTGTTAATATAAAGACACCTCATCCTTGTGAAAAGAATAATGGACAAACTTTAACACGAATACCATTAATAACTAAATTTGACTTTGCTACAGAGTGTTCTAGTAAAATGCGATGGTCAAATACAAGAAAAGTTTCAAAACTCGGTTTAGCAGCTCGATCAATTAAAAAGGCTAATGCTGTAGAATTAAATGGAAAAATAGGTAAAATTTCTGAAATTTTCTTTTTTTTATACATTCACCTCCCCAAGGCCTGGAAACACTATGGAATAGGTTTCATTTTTCTTTTTTTTTTTCTTTTCTTTTTCTACACTTTTTTATGACATCTAAACACTAATCTAAAAAAGTCTTTATATATTTTTATAAAATTTGTATATAAATTGTATAGTTTGTCTTGTAAAAACATTATACATTTATATTTCTAAACATTCAATGCTCTTTAAAAATGCAAAAATTTTGAAAATTACCAATTGTTAATGATATAGTTGATATCTGAACACACACACACACACACTCAAACAAATTTTAGCTTTGTTCTTTGTAAAATTGATGAACAAGTAAATTGCGTGTTTATATGTGTTGTGAAAATTGACTTTTTAGCAAAAATTTTATTTGTAGCCTTGTCTAATAATCCGAATTCTACTGTATGTACAGGTGGACTTCCTTTTCAAAAATCTATGATTGCTACTGAGTATTCACCAATCAAAAAATTAGGTTTGTTAATTTTTTGTATGTTATTTTTACGTAATTTAGGTGCTGTTTTTGCCTAAGAAATGTTATTTGTTTCTTGAGACCCTCATTTTTTGTTTGAAATTTTTGTGTGTTTCCAGTAGTATTAAATTTTAGTTATTTGAATTTTTTTTTCTACTAGAAATCCAAGTTACGTTATTTATTAAGAAATGCTTGAAAAATTTTATTAACTCTTGTATGAAAAATTTCCATATTTGAATTTAAAGTATAATTACTACCCAATAGTTGATGCAGATTGAAGTTAAAATAATTTTTTGTCACTTTACCAACTTCTTTCCTTGTGACTCTTTAATGACTGTTTCTAAAATGACTGACCCCATTTCCTTTACTGTCACAATATAAATGGTCTTTATTGTGAATTTTAATCACTTATAAGTTTTCTTCTTTTAGAAGTTTCTTCTCAAAAAGAAATTTTAGTGTCTTTAACAAAACCTGTTGTTGTAAGTTTTATTTAATTTTTTTTTTTTTTTTTCATATGAATAATACCTAAGTTGATTGTATTTTAAATCTCACTATATACAGTAAAACTGTACAAAGTAAAACTGTGCAAAGTAAAACTATATATACACAGTAAAACAATACATTATACAAATAAATTTTGTTTAATGTTTATTAATTTTTAAAGTGTGTATCACACTTTTATTCAGAGTGAATTTCCAGAAAACTCTTTGGGAAATCTTTTATATGGAAACTTACAAAAATTATTGGAATAAGTTTTGACAATTTTAAAATTTTTATTTTTATATAAATTAGTTTTTTTGGTTATAATTATTTATGAGTTGCCCAGTAGGCGCTGGACCTAAAAAAGATGTTTTTTGAACGTTTAAAAGACGCCCAAAATGTTCAAAAGAGATCTTTTTAATGTCCCATGCCCACTGGGTGATAATTATATAAAGTAGTTATCAAATAACTTGAAAAAGATTTTAGTAGATCATTCAAAAATTATTTTAAAATTTGTATTTAAAAGTAAAAAACTCAAATATCCTGGTTACATGTTTTAAATATTAAATGAGTTAGGTTGTTTTTATTTTACAGGCTTTTGCATGTCTGATAGGTATATCAGGTTAAATTTTAAGGTTAAAGTTGTTTTAGTAGTTATAACCTTTGTTTATCATGAAAAAATACTAAATGAAATGTAAATAATGTCAATGATTAGATGTTCAAAATTGGTTTATTCATATATTGTATCATGTCAGTGATAAATAAAAATTGATTAAAGACTTTTTCAAGTAAATAGTAGTAATTTTTGATGTTATTTTTGCTTGAATCTTTTTTAGTAAGTAAAGTTTAGTTTCAAAAAAATATATATTTAAAAATTTACCATTTAAACTGTGGTATGGTGTTGTATACATAGTGTGGTTTATCTTTGATCCAAATAATCAAATTTGATTGGAGTTTGTTAATATTTTTAAATATTAAAAGTTAATAGTAAGAGAAAAAAACATTTAGAGCCTTTCTATGTTTTCTTCAAATAAGGTTTTGCTACATTGATAGCTAACTACTTCTTTTTGAATGATTTTGAATTTAAAAAAAGTAAAATCCTAAAGAAAAGTAAATATGGAATGAGAAATTTAAGTTACGAAAAAAACTCATTATTAAAAACCATCAAACATTTCTGATCTGTCAACAAAATATCTCAGCATAGATAGTGAGGCATATGGTTTTGAATATAATGTATGGGGCAAGTATTATAAAAACTAATTATCTAGGAAATTTCTTCTAACAAGTTATTTATTTTTTTCAAATTATTTTTTATTTGTTCTCATTAACAAAAAATGCAGTGAATATGTATATGTGATACATAACTTTTTCATCAGTGACTGCACAATCGAATTTTAAGCCAACTTTTAAATAATATTCCTATTACTAATAGTTGTTCCTAATAATATTTTTATTACTATAAATATTTTTAGGAGCATCTTTCTTTTAAGAAAAATTTTTTATTTTTAGTATAAAAATTTATTGTTTCAAATAAAGTATTGCACATTAGATTTAAAAAAAAAAATTATTTTAGCTAAAAGTTTTAAGGTTTAAAAACTTTTTTCATTTTTTGGAGATTTTTAAACCATCCAAAAAAAAAAAAAATAGCTTTAAGTTTCCGAAAAGGCCCCTAAATTAGCAAATTAGCCCCCTAAATTTTGCTCTCACCCTTTCTAAATTGGTGGGCGTGGGGTACCCTAGCCACAGCTCTTTTTCCTAAAGTAGTGAAAAACAGTAAAGTTGACAAAATTTTATTCAAAAAGTAAAAACATGTTAATAATATTTAATAAAGTTTGAATTCAAGCTTTTTATTATTCTACTAAGAAATTTTTAAAAGACTTAAAGAATAGAACAAAATGATTGAATGGTCCTATTCTTTTACTCTTAATCTGAGCTTCTTTTTTTTGCATGTGTTCACATTTACCAGTACATTTTCTATAAATTTAATCTGAGCTTCTTTTTTTGCATGTGTTCACATTTACCAGTACATTTTCTATAAATTTAATCTGAGCTTCTTTTTTTGCATGTGTTCACATTTACCAGTACATTTTCTATAAATTTAATCTGAGCTTCTTTTTTTGCATGTGTTCACATTTACCAGTACATTTTCTATAAATTTAATCTGAGCTTCTTTTTTTGCATGTGTTCACATTTACCAGTACATTTTCTATAAATTTAATCTGAGCTTTTTTTTTTTGCATGTGTTCACATTTACCAGTACATTTTCTATAAATTTAATCTGAGCTTCTTTTTTTTGCATGTGTTCACATTTACCAGTACATTTTCTATAAATTTAATCTGAGCTTCTTTTTTTGCATGTGTTCACATTTACCAGTACATTTTCTATAGATTTAATCTGAGCTTCTTTTTTTTTTGCATGTGTTCACATTTACCAGTACATTTTCTATAAATTTAGACATAAAAAGATCTCAAGCAGTTTGAACAATTGAACTTAAGCAATATAATTTTATTTGACAAGCACAAACGCAAGTTATTTTTTGCAAACACTAAATGTTATAGCTTTCAAAACAGTAAAAACTTAATAGAAGCATATTGTAGTAATTTATTTTGACAGCTTTGTTAAATCAGTGTTCAACTTTTGTAGAAATAGATTGACTGAATACTTTAAAAATTATAAAAAAGAAACATGTTATGAATTACCTAGAAATGGTTCCTGGCAAAACAGAACAAGTTGCTAAAAAATCAAAATTAGTTGAAAAGCAGTTGAAAATTAGTAATTTTATAAGAGTATAAAAGAGTTTATATTTTACAAGATAAATCTTTTTATTTTGCTTTTGTAAAAAAAAAAAAAAAAAAAAAAAAAAAAAAAAATATATATATATATATATATATATATATATATATATATATATATATATATATATATATATATATATATTAAAGAAAGGTTTAAGTTTGTCAAATATGTTAATCCTGTAGAGGCCTTAGGTATAGTTTATGACTTATATGAATAATGTGTTTTCACTAGACTTTTTATATGCAATTATCATAACAAAATTGAATACCTTTAGATGGACAAAAGAGTTCAATTGTATATCTTTTTTTTGATAATATGAGTTCAACTTTTCAACTTTAAAAAAAATGTACCAACACAGTATTTGCTTTTTTCTTATTTGGAATGCAGTTATTACTTTATAAAATCTAAAAATATATACATATTTTCTAAATATTATACATATTTTCTGATGTTTAATTTGACTTATCAAATTTGGTTTAGTTTGAAATGAGCTTTTCAGGTAATTACATTTTTATTTTAATCAGGGTATAAAATACTTTTTTAAGTTTATTGTAAGTCTCAAAGAGGCTTCATGCTTGGTTCAAGACCTTGTAATATCCATATATCAAGTGATTAAGGTCTTTTAATCGTAAGTTTTCTTATAATATTTTAGTAACAAGTCTGTTAATAATCTAAATTGTTACCTGTGCATGCTTTATAATTACTAAGTTGTTTATATGTTTACGTATTTGTTGAAATAATTAAAAATTATTAATTTTCTGTTGCAGAGTTCTAAGAACTGTGGATTTGAATCATCTGCTTCTAAAGTTAAAAAATGGCTGGCTTCCACAGAGAAACATTGCAGAAAAAGATCAAGTGATCATTTTGTATGAGTTTATTTTGTTATTAAATTATGCATATAATAATATAATTAGTATATGTATATTATAGTGTACCAAAAAAAAAAACAACCTCTTAAGATTTTTCCATTATCAAGATTAAAATAGACTAAAAATACCACCTACATGATTTTTACTTGTGGAAAAGTGATATATCTATCAAACTTCATTTTTTTTAAAAATGAAATGTTTTAAGGAAAAAAAGTCTTGGATTTTAAAAACTTAATAATATAAACTTTTTTGAGATTAAATTCCAGTTTAAAAAATCTCAAATTTTAGAAACTCACTTAATAATATTTAGTTTAAGAAATTAAACATTTTTGATGCTGCTTCTTTTTAAAATTCTTTCTAAGTTCTTATGGTGAACAACATACCTTTCTGTTTCATATTGCCTGACCAGTAGGCTCCATCAAAGCCCTTGATCAGTTAGATATTTTTTTCAGCACAGTTTTTGACACATTCAATCAGCTTCACAAACTTTTTAAACAAAGTTAATGTTTGACTGACATTGTCCTTGAACCATTTTCTCACCTCTTTAAAAAGACTGCTCAGGAACATCACAATCGACCAAATTCTACAACATTTTCTTTTCTTAAACATCATTATTGTCTAAAAATACTTTGGTGGGAAATCGGCTAGCGAATAGCTAGCTATAATCATTACGATAAAGACAGCGATTTGGCCACGAGGATCGCTAGCTTTTTTAAGTTAGCAAAAAGCTATCAATATTTTTAAAGATAAAAACAGCGATTTGGCTACGAGGACAGCTAGCTTAATAAGCTGAAGATCCACTGACTAATGTACCTAGCGTCATATCGTAATAAAATCGTTGTCTAAAAAATTTTGATATGTAGCTATCAACCAGCTATAGATTTGTAAATATTTTGTGGCTAGCTACAAAGCTACGATATGTAGCTAGCGACACATTGCAACAAAATCGCAATGTTTAAAGTTCAATTATTTTCATAGTTATAATAGACTCAACACTAAAAATCGAATTTTTAAAGATGTTAAAGACATTTGCAAAAAATAAAATAAGAAAAAAAAAATCGCTAGAAAATTGCTATAGAGCTAGCTAGTCGCTAGCTTATTTCCCACCGGGACTAAAATCTGAGATAAGATTAATTCAACTGAGAATAATGGAAAAAATTTATTCCATTCTACACTGACATTCGGGAAGAATGAAATACGCAAATATATGTGTGATTAAAATAACACTTTATTAAAAAAACAAATAGCAATCAATAATAACAATTGAAAAACAATCAATAATAACAATTAAAAAATCAATCAAGTAAAATAAACTTTTTTTTTTTGTGATGATGTTGAGTCGTTTAGAGGTACTAGAGGTTAAGTTGAGTTTGCAGTTGTGCGACACTTTTTGATGCAATAAAACTCTGCACCTTTTATGTATCGTTTTGGTATGCATGTTTGACATAGCCAATCCTTGCAATCTGAATTTTCACACTGGTACTATTCCATATTTTGACTTTCTGAAGCTTCACCTAAAACTTTTCGGCCCTTTTTACTTGGTTTGCAGCTAATATTTTTGTTGGACTTGTTTCTTGGTTTATTTACTGTTCACCATTAGTGCTAAGTTTACATTGTTTTTTAGCTTGCTTCACTGCTTTTTTGCTCTCAGCATGTTTCAAACTTTCAAGTATTTCAGGTTTGTTGAGACACTCCCCTTCAAATCTTGACACATTAACATTTTTTTTTTTTTTTTTTTTGTGTCAACGTGTTGGATACAAAATATTTGTTGCAAAGCTGCTGCAAGTGATTGGGCTGATTGCAGTTGTTTTTCAACCTCTTTTTGAATTTCCTTTTGAATAGCCGGAGTAAAACATTGAAGGTTGTTTGTAGACAGGGTGATTTTTGAGGTGGCTTTGGAGCTGATTTTTTGTGACATGCTGATCCTAGATGTTGGTGTAGATTCATAGGGCAGTGGATGAGGTAGCATAGTTCCTGGTGCTAGTATTGGTAATGGTACTATCATAGATTCTGGTTGTTGAGATGATGAAGGCTCAGGTTCAGATGACGGTGTTTCAAATGTATTAGCAATTTGCAACTTAGACTGATCAATTTTGTTGATTGTGAGTGGAAACAAGCCAGTATTCTTAAACCCAGTGACTATTTGGGTACGTGTAGAAAGTTTACTAGAACTGAAACCTTTTTTTGCAGGTGATTAAATATTCTTTTGATAAGTTGCTGAACTTTGTCTCTGCATACAACTGTTGAAGTAATTTGTGCCAAACTCTTTTGAGATGGCTATAAACACCAACATCTAATGGCTGCAGAATATGCGACAAGTGAGCTGGTAAGCAAATTAACAAGGTATTGTTTTCAATGCAAGCAAGTATGACCCGATAAGTGACATGTGTCACATGTCCATCTATGACTAAAATATGAACATTAAAACATACATGTGTCACATGTCCATCTACAACTAAAATATGAACAAATAAAACATGATAAGTGACATGTGTCACTTATCGGGTCATATGAATACCTAAAATTAGATAACTATGACTAGATCGATGTAACTTTTGTGAATGTAAAATTAGATATATATAAAATTAGATAACTAAAACTGAACTAATTACCTGGAATTTTCTTAAACACGAATCTTTGTACAGATGTTTTTTTGATTTAAAAATGATGTATGGATTAGCATTAATGCAATTTCCAACTGTATAATGTATTTTTTGTATTGTTGCTAACCAATATCAATGGTTGTTTTGCACCATGCCGGCAAACTATATTTTGCTTACCTTGATCACCAGAGATTTCATCAAAATTCCACAAATGACATGGAGTGTTGAAATACTCAATGTGAAATACTCAGTGTGTTGAAATACTTTGCTACTATTTCTTGTGAGCAAGGAGTGGTTCTGAGTGATGAAATAATGCCTATGGCTCTGATGATCAACCTATGACTCCACCGGTTTATGAAAAGGTTATACCAATCTCTTTCTGGTGTACCATTAGGAAACAAATGAGATTGACCTTGGTGTTGCAAATTGTTAGTAATTAGTGTGATGACGTTATTGTAAGTTCTACCAAAGCCCCAATCGGATAACTTAATGAGTGTGTTAATCTACCAAAACTGATTCAAGTTATTTTGACAATGTCGTGCTTGAACTTATGCCAACTGTTTCACCTATGCTGTGGACACGCCTGTGAAGAGCCGCTACTGGTATGCTGAATAATTTAGAAGATTTGTTAAGTGAAAATTCACTCTTTGTACTTTCAATCAGCTTCACAAACTTTTTAAACAAAGTTAATGTTTGACTGACATTGTCCTTGAACCATTTTCTCACCTCTTTAAAAAGACTGCTCAGGAACATCACAATCGACCAAATTCTACAACATTTTCTTTTTCTTTTCTTAAACATCATTATTGTCTAAAAATACCCCGGTGGGAAATTGGCAAGCGAATAGCAAAAACTATACACCAAAGAGCAAGTTGCAAGCGCAACTTGCTCTTTGGTGTATAGTTTTTTTTTTTTTTTTGCATGCAAGTTGTTTCGAGGCATATTTTTTATTAAAAATAGATTTAACAATAATCCATTTGAAATTTATGCACAAAAGTTATAGAGATAGCTTGATCACTTGAGACTTAATTAATAAAAACCGCATTTAACAAGAGAGTAACTAACGTATTTCATTCATTCATTAAAATCATTTAATAAAAGCAGTCAATAAAAGTTATTCATTAAATACAGAAAAATTTCATTGAACAAATTTTTTCAATACAGAAAATTTATAGTTAGAGATTTATTGGTCACTTGAGATTTAATTAAAAAAAAAACGCATTTAAGAAGTGAGCTATTGCTTCACTTATTATCAGTGTATTGCATTCAACCCCACAATTCTCTTTTTCTGTTTTTTACACGTAACTTTTTTTCCTAAATAGCAAATTTAATTTTGAAAAAAGAGTCTTGATCAGCGTAAAAAGTTACACTAGAAAACTTTTTAAGTTTAATGATATCACATTTAACTTCCGAGAGTTTTAAGTTCATTTTTTCAAAATAATAAAAAAAGATCTTATTACGCATATGAAAACTTTTTTAATGAAAAAAATTTGGAACAAATTTTTTTCATTAAAAATAAAGTTTGATATCATCTTACTCAGAAAAGTATTCTATACAATTTGATTTTTAAATATTTGAAAAAAAATTATCCAATAATTGATTAAGAGCAAAAGAATAAACAGTGCCATAATTATTTCATTCTACCCCCTCTTTCACTTTACCCTGTTTTACTCTATTCTTGTAAAAAGGATAAAAAAAGTTATTACAGTTTAATATAGCAAGTGCACAAGAAGGTGAAAAATGTGAAATAGAATGAGGCTTGACTTGAAACCAACAATAAAAATAAAAGCTATTATACTTGCTTGGATCCAGAAGGTTAGGTAAGAGGCCCATTTATACATACACAATATGCATATATAAGGATATGAACATATATGTTTTCTATTTATTTAGATGCTAGCATACAATATATTTACAGATTTGTATAAATATTTGTGTATCTGGGAAAATTTTTAAGATTATTGAATAATTTCTAAGCACTTTATTAAAGTCATCCATGAAGACCAATAGTCTTCATCATTTCTAGTAACTTCTGGTATCTAAAGGTTCTACGAAGGTTCTATTTCCTTGTTCCTTGTTGTAATCTTAGACAGAGGTTAAAAAAAATAAACAAGTTTTTCATAAAAAATGGTTTGGATATAAGCATGTAGAGAAGTAGCAACTTCAGGAGAAAATGGTAGAGATAGAAGTAAGAAAACTTGGAGAAAGTTCATTACATATGGTATGAACAAGCTTTATTTAAGGAATGAAAATACTTAAAATTTTTTATATTAAAGAAATAGCTTAAAAGGAAAAGGCTGAAGCTTTATAATGATGATGATGAAGCTTGATGATGATGATAATGATGATAATGATGATGATGATGATGATAATGATGATGATAATGATGATGATGATGATGATGATGATGACGACGATGATGATGATGATGATGATGATGATGATGATGATGATGATGATGATGGTGATGATGATGATGATGATGATGACTTTGAGCACTATTCAACTATCAATTGTATCCGATTGTTTTATTCTTGACAATCAACTCTTTAATGCAGCATTAGTCCAAACAAAAACAACACCATGACAAGCAATGATGGTCGTCGCATCAGTCCTAGTTGCAAATAGTATAAATGTAAATAAATTAACAATTTCTCATACCTCTTTAATGGAAGCTCGAACAACATCCTGTAAATATGCTACAATAGGAGCAAGTATATTTACAGGATGTTGCATTTTTGCAATCTAGTAAATTTGAATTCACTCCTTGAGCAGTAAGAAAAGATTTTCAATCCTTGGTTCCACTAGTTGCTCATTTTGAGGGCAAAATATTACAATATGTGAAAAATTATTAGGTATCCCTGAGATGCCTGCTGGTACTGGTGCTCTGATGGGAGAGAAGGTATTTGAGCTCATTCATGACCAGCTTTGAGGAGCATTTTGCAGCGTGGCCATGGGTTTAGTAGCATTTTGCAGGTCATTGCTTTGACACAAGTGCAAGTAATACATGAAATCATAATGACCAAACATTGAACTTTTTGGTAGAATGAAGTCCTAGTGGGAGCTAATAGAAAAATCACAGTTTGAAACACTTGAAAATAGTTAAAGTGGAACTGGTTGCCTTAAAAAGATTAAAAAAGAATGGCTTGCATCCTGAAAACCCTATATGTTAAAGAAATTAAAAGAGTACTTGAATGGCATTCAAGCTTGTGATAATTATAAGGAATTTGGAAGACTAACACTTCTCCTTTTGGGAGAAGGTAATGGTACAACATCTGTTTGCATTCCTAGAGCTTACCATCATGCAAGATAGATGGCTAAAGGTATATATTGTTTAAAAATTTTCTGTTTTTTCGTCATCAGTTTAAATGTCACAGAAAAAAGTTGATATTTTAAGAAAAATATGTCTCTTCATAACCACAATATATGTGCATTTCTGGTTTTCAGCTTCTTGTACAACAGAGGCGCCAAAAAATGATCTTCTTTTAAAGTTAATCAAAAAATATTTTAAATTTGTCTGCAAAGTACCAAATGTTGCAAAATATAAAATTAAAGTTCAGTTATGGTATTTAAATAAATATCAAGCAGCACCATTATTTAGTGATGAAATTTCTGTGTAAAAATGGCAGTCAACGTCAGCTTTTCTACCTAGTAGTAGAGTAGAAAGCCATTTTTGACTGAAGCTACAAAGAGACAGTTAAGCAATTAATCATCCCAAATAACGACAATTTAAAAAACTAAAGAAATCTTTAAAGATAAGGAGCTATTTTTGATACTTAGAATAGCTTCTTTTTTTTATTATATCTCCCAACCTCCATAACCACCACGACCGCAAGTTACCTCTGCTATATACATGTACTTGTCTTTATCATAGTAAGCAAAACTGATGCATGTAACACTGAAATAGTTAGTTTTAATACTTTTTAAAAATATACCATCTTAGGCAAAAACAGGTCTTAAAAGGGCTTGAAAAGCAAAAAACTTATTTAAATAATTTTAAATTCTTTTAATCTAAATAGTTGTCTTGATTAATCAAATTATTTTGCTGTTTAGTTTTTCTTTTTCATAATTTTTCATTTTGGAAAATGTGGTGATTTTCTTCTGAGAGCAAGTTACATAACATTTTTAAGTATTTATAGTTTTTAAAATTTGCAGATCATTTGTGATTACTTTGTGTTATGTTTTTTGAACGCTTCTGATTTAGCTAATGTACCAATTTATAGCCTAACTTTATTTTCTATTTCTCTACAGTATTTAAAAAAATATATATTTAAGTTTTGTGGAGATTTTATTTGTTTAAAACGTCAACTTATAAAGTATTCGGATTTCTTGTTTAGGAAAAAGATCAACTAATGGAGGATTTTTGTGATCATAAAAAGGTTACGAGTACAGCTAATTTAAAAATAAGCAAAACAAACATTGAACAGAATGAAATAAAAATAAGCAAAACAAACATTGAACAGAATGAAATAAAAATAAGCAAAACAAACATTGAACAGAATGAAATAAAACAGCTAAATGAACCTTCTCCTATAATCTCTGAATTTAATCATTATGTGCAAGAAACAACATATGAAAGCGAAATACTATCAGAAATTAGTTGTAAAAAAGAGCAAAACGAAATAAAACAAAAAGTTAAAACTCAACGCAAGCGAAGAAAGAAAAGGATTACAATGAAAATTACACCTAAAAAAGCAGTAAAGCAAGGTAACATTAAAAAAGAATTATTCGTTAGAATGAAAGGCAAAAAGCTTGCTGTAGCAGCAAAGCGTCCATTAAGTGTTGGCAGTCTTGGAGCCAATCAACCACATATGTATAATTTGAGATCAAAAGATAGAATGAATATAATTTATAGAAACTGTGCTGAACAAATAACTGAAAATAAAAAGATTGAATATATTAAAAAAAAGGAAGTATTTAATTCAAACGACTTAATTGTAAATAAAGATATATGCAATAAAAAAGTTTCTTGGAAGGATAAAAAGTCAAAATATGAAAACGTTTTTGATATTCCAAAAATTAATTTGGTAAGCGATTCACATTCAATCTTATACTCTAATAAAATCTACAAAGATCAGTTAAATTTAGTAAGTTTTTTTTTCTAGATAACATTTTATTTCAAAATACAGTATGACACAAACATTTGAAAAAACTTTTTAGCCCGAAACTATTTACGAAAAAGACTACGATAACGATAATTTAAATGAAACGCCTGCTTCATGCATGAAGGTAACAAAAATCTATTAGCTTCTTGAATTTAATATCTTATGTAATTACTAGTTGTTTAATCGTTGCATTGCATCTTTTAATTAATTATTTAATATATTGAACTGTTTTAATTTTTAAGAGTTCCATTAAATCCACAAACAACAGTAAGCGAAAGCTTTCATTTTATGATCGCGCAGTTATATCATCTGTTGAGACAATAAAAGATTCGGAAGTACATTTTATAGAATGCGGCAAAGATTCAATCCAAAATGCTATTACTACAAACAAACTTGACATAGACTTTCAAGATATCGTCTATGTAGACGTAAATGAAAGCCAGTCTGATGTTTCCTCTTGTTGCTTATTTGAAAATGAATTTTCCTTAGGAAAGAATGTGTTAATAAAGTTTAAAGATGTGCAGTTAGTAAATAATACGTCGCACGAAACCAGTGACAGCGAAATTTCTACATGTTTTTTAGCGAGTAGTGAAAATGACTTTTGATTAAAAACTGATATATTTTTTAAAAATAACTTTTTTGTTGTTGAAGTTATATGAAGATATAAAGACTAAAATAACTGTTGTTATTTAAACTGTACATTCTTTCTTGAACTTTAAATTTAGTTCGACTCTTCAATTACTCTTCATAAAATCTTTTTCTTTTATCAAAAACATCTTTAAAAAAGGTTATTATAGAAAAAAAATTTTAAAAATGATAAAAAATTTTTGCGATGTAAAATCATGTTAGATTTTATTTTGATCTTTATATAAAAGGAGATTTGGTTTTTAAAACTTATAATTTCGCTTCTTAAAAACATTTTTGCTTGACCTTATAAACAAATAATTTACAGTTCCAGGGTACCCAGTAGTCTTTAAAAACCTGTTAAAACCATGTGTTTTTGAAAAGTCATGAAATTTATATCTAGAAAAAAATCCCTTTATTATCATTAGTGCTGGAAATCCTGGGAATTTTTTCTGAAATAGTTCCATATTTCTTTATTATGTTTTTATCTTTTACAAAGTGGTGTATTATATGAATAATGCAAAAAATATTTTGTTTAATGTTACTGGCAGTAGGGATGGCCGTTCAAATTGTTCATCCCGAAATCCCGGGATTAGTCTCCGTAATTTCCCGGGATTTCGGGATCGGCATAAAAAAAGTAAAAGTACAAAAAGTTTAAGTTCAACTCGTAATTAAATAATCTGTACATCATAAATTGTAAATATAGGCTTTGGTATTGAAACTGTTTGGTTTTGTAGCTGTTTATTCTCATTGCAATGTTTTCTTTTTATTCTCTCGCTTTCTGTATTTTATCAAAAATACTAACTAAAAACATTTTGCTCATCTGTGAAATACGTACGATTAAACATTAAAAAAATGTATATAATATTAAAACTAATATGTTATTAAAAATAAATAAAATTTTAGCGCTTGCTGATGGGAAGATCAAAAAAAATTTAATAGAAGGTATACCTTAATTTTCTTTTGAATTTTATAATTCATTCTAATTTCAAATGTGTGCGTGATTTTAATTCCTTTTATATATCCACTTAATTTAATTACCAATGTGTGCTTGATTTACAAGTTTTTTAAACATCGGTTTAATTATGTTATCAAAATACAGGTTTATTAAATTACAAACGTTTACGAAACACCCGTTTAATCAATGAAGTTTCCAAATCAGAGCCGACGACACCGGGGGAGGGGGGAGGGGCTGGTGGGGTACGCTTTTTTTTCTATAGGAATTTTTTTTTTTAAAGAAAATTCTAGATATAGAAGACTTTTTTTAAGAATTGACGATTGTGCCCCCCCCCCTCCTTTCACTACGAAATCCGTGTCGTCGCCCCTGCAAATATATAAGGTTTGTTAAATAAACTTTAGTTATCGTTATTTTTTTATTTTTTTTTTTTTGTTTTTTTTTTTTTTTTTTTTTACAACACAAGTATCCGTATATATTTCAATAAAACAAAATTACATATTTTTACATAAAAGTACAAAACGTATAATTAAACAATTTTTGTACCATTAAAATTTTTACAAGACAAAATTCTGTTTAGCGCATGCGCGTTGTACAGTGTACAAAATAAGGTAACTATTCGTTGTTTATAATATAAAGTACTGGCTATTAACCCATGCATTTAAAAAATATATGCAAGTCTGTCGTACCACAGGGCTACTAGGGACTTGCTTGTGGACGTTGTTGAATATATATATATAAAATTATTCTTAAAAAATATTTTTCTTTGTTGTAAGGAAACTCGCAGAAGACTAAAATAGTCTTTTCATCGAGAACCTTTAAAACATAAAATAAACTTTAATGAACTAGTTCAACAAATACACATAAGTATTTTGGTATCTACTATATAGTAGAAGTAGTAGGGCTTTTTATTATTAATATTTTTCACAAATTGTTTAATACATTTCGATGAAGTTGGTTAAGTTAATTTTGATAAGTTTTAGTTTTTTTTTTCAGAGCAATAAGGTTATCCATTTTATTAAGTTCCATATTTTGAAGTATTATTTTGTTATGTAAGTATGGGCCACGGTATATAAAAGAAAATTGCGAGAATTTTGTTTTTTTTTAAAGGCAGGGTAAAGTTGCCTGTTCCTCGTGTGATATATTTGTTTGCGTTGATATGAAAAAAGCTATCAGTAATGTATTTCGGAACAAGTCCGAGTTTGTATTTGAGCATGAATTAGATATTTTGGTAAATATTTATTTGATAGATATTTAATGCATTCAAATTTTTAAGTAAAGGGTCGGCATGAGTGAATTTATCTTTATTATAAATTAATCTTGATGCATGTTTCTGATGTATGTAGAGTGAATTTAATTTAGATTTAGAAGTGAATTTAATTTAGATTAGAATTTTATTTAAAGTAGAAATTGTCTTCTGAAGAGGAAGATTGTATTCGAGATTAAAATAATTCGTTGTTAAAATTAGCACCAAATTATTGGACCCGTTATAACAAAAGTCAAAAAAAAATTTTAAAGTCTGAACGGTCCCCGAAACAAAAACAAAAATTATTAACAAAAGTTCGTAAAAATTGAGTATTTTTAAAAAATTAAATAATTATTTTAAATGCTCTAAGAAATCTTTACGGTCTTATATACATCGCGGTTATATATTATCCGGTCATAGAACACCGCGGAAGAGGAAGTTGACGCCTCCTTTTTTTACCGATATTATTAAACTTGCCCTAAGGTGGCGTTGAACCATGGGTCTCTAGTTTCTGAGGCAAGCCACTGCGCTACGGCTACTATAATGTTTGATATAGTTTGAAAATGTCATCTGTTTAATCATGAATTGCGAAACCCAAAGCAGCAGATATAAGAACAGCAGCAGACTTGAGTAAAAAAAAAGTACACACTTATATAAAGTATAATTAAATAGAAAAATACAACTTTAAACTAAAAGTTTAAAGTTGTATTTTTGAAAATTGAAGTTGTATTTTTGAATGTTGAAGATTGTCGATAGACATGAACTAAAAATTTCATGCCTATCGGCAATCTTCAGCCATATATATTATACAAATCTAGAAAAAACCGTTAAAAAATACAAAAACAGCAGTAGAATGAGTTCCGACGTCAAAACAAAACGAATAAAAAAGAAGTATAGTTGTAAAACTGCTAATCGCCAGTGTCAAATTGCTACTATATATATATATATATATATATATATATATATATATATATATATATATATATATATATATATATATATATATATATATATATATATATATATATATATATATATATATATATAATAATGTTATATTATATTAGATTTATGTTTTACTAAACTTAATTTAGATTGGTTTAGATCATTTAAAAATTCGATACAAAACAATATAAATGAGGAAAAAAATAATGCTACTGGTAACAAATTAATAGAAAATAAAAAAATGATTAAACATCCCAAATGATATTGAACATGCGGAGCCACAAAAAAGTTAAAATGAACGCGCAGTACTTAATTTTTCCAAAGAAATTGTTGGAAAAATTTATGGATACAATGTAATAAGACAAGCGAGAGACTTAAAATGAATCTTAGTGAAAACGTAGAGATTGAAGTTGTTAAAATTAAAGTTGAAAGTGTACCTTTTTTCGAATGCCTCAATATGTTATGATCCAGGAATATGGAAAACACATATATTTTTAGATAGTAACTATTTAACTGCAGTTGGTCTATTAAATTTGCGTCACAATTTGCGTCGCCTTTTTTTTCCCTACCTAATACATAAATCGTGCTGTGAGAGCTTGTGTGGAGTATCAATGCTTTGTTATCTGTGTTGACTTTTTTTGAGGGAAAGTGAATACGGTTAGTCAGTTTTTTGGAGAAAGGGTGTCAAAAATAATCTAAAAAAACATTACAACCACGTAGGCAACTGCAACACAAAATATTTATTATGAAGAGGCTTAGTGAAATCAAATAATGATAGAAAATCAACAAAGGCTTGCAGTTTTGTATTAACATAAACTACTAGACGATGCGCCCAAATCCATGCAGTTCGTCCATTAGTAAAAAACTATTCAGGTATTCTAAATTTAAATGTTTGTATTACAAATGAAGCTAATTTTCCAGCAGGTAGTCATGCGGAAACCGTTGCCATGGTTACATGGTTACATTCCTTTGTATTTATATTGTTAGTAACTATCTTGAGCAAAGTTCTTCTATTGGTGATTGCAACAAAATTCTTCAGAGTAATAAACTTATCATTCATGAGAATTCAATGCATTTTTAACAATTAGCTCTAGAAATTCAAAAGATAAAAGATTTTTTCAAAGAGTTAAAACTAGAATCTAAATTAGTAGCTTCCTTATTGAATTTAACAACATAATTTAAAATAAATTTTAGAGTTCGAAAAAATCATTATTATGACGATATGTGTTAAAAGAAAAGCTAAGAATTTATTACAAAAGATGTAATGTATCAGGGTCATTCCACGCCAAACGGTCCAAAATCCGAAATCATCCCCACTCGACCATCTCAGATTTTAATAAAATTTTGTCAGTATGTAGTTAAACGTGTTTTATGAACATTGCCAAAGTTTCAGCTCAAAATGTTTGTTATTTTGGATTTTATAGTACTTTTTGTAAGGACTCCCTAAATTTTAATATCAGTCAGTTGCTAAAATCCTATTTTTGGGGTCTTATATTTTTGCAATGAAAGAGTTATATATCTTAAAAACGTGGATTCTTAGTAAACCGAAGGTGCAGATTGCAAATTATTTATTACAACTTTTATTTCATGCCTAGATTTTAGTATATGGTTCAACAAATAACGTCACAAATTCAACACTACAAACTTTTGTCGTTTTTTCTTAGGGTCATATCACCAGAATAAAATGTTTTTCAGTATTGTTATTTTTTCTGAAGGTTCTACGTACCAATATAATGGTATGGATAAAAAATCAGCTTTGTTAAAAATAGCCATGTTAAGTTATTCTGAGACCAATATGGCGACAAAAAAGAAATACCCTAAAACAACATATATTTGAACCCCTAAAACTTAATGTGGGCAAATTTTTTTTGTTTTTGTAATTGCACCATTCGAAAGAGCTTATTTTATACTTCTAGAAACAATAAAAACCATGTTGGAGAGATTTTTTCTATGAACGAAAATAATTAGGTCAATATATAGATTTTTTAAATTTTCGATTTTCTACTATAGATGTGGATTTGTCATACTGCATTAAAAATAATGCTTGTTCTACCAAAAATCAAAATATTTTGATATTCAAAAAATTTATTTTTATATTTGAGTTATTTCAAAAAAATAAACAAATCAGCAAAATGTGAAGCACTAAATTTAAAGTGGCGCACAACTGGAAATAAGTAAGCTTTTTGACAAAATTAAACTCTAAGGTTTTTTTGTAATTTGATTCTATAATCATTTCATTTCTATCATAAATGTTTAGTTTGGTTTTATAAGACTGGTTTAAAACCATTCCATAAAAAAAACTTTATCTCAAAAATAATATGCTAGTGGATCTGCATTTTAGTAGATGATACCAAGAAGTTTATCCCTAAAGACGCCTTTGCAACCGTCAAACATTTACTTTTTTACAAAAGGTGTGTCTGAAAAAGGATTTCAAAAGTTAAACAGTTATAAAAATGCTGCAGAGAACTGTATGTAATTGACAATTTAAAATGCTAAAGAAGTTGAGATTGACCATGTCAGACGACCGTGCGTTATAATTGATAGAACATGACATAACATTAATTTGTGACACGTGGTCACAATTCAGTGCACAGCTTTATGTGATCAGCAGAAAATAATACATTTAGGTATTATTCTCCTTGATCACATTCAGAACTTTTAGAAAATAATAATTTAGGAACTGTGGCTGATTGAGTTTAAAGTGCACTTCTTTTGACCCTTAAAACTTTCATGCAAAGCTGTAGAAAGTGATGTATTGAGGTTTAAAATGATGGATTTATTAATATTTTATGCATAAATAATTTTGATTAAAATAAAGTATTGTCTGAAAAATTTTGAACCACAAAAAATGCCACTTTCAAGCTGGCTAAATTATACTTTGTTTAAAATTTAGAAACTTTGTCCGAAATTTTAGCTTAAGTTACGTAACCTAGTTAATAGGTAACTTGATTATGCTATGTAGTTTTGAAAACAACACAGATTTTAAAACACATTTTCTGAAAAAACAAAAAAGAAAAACAAGGATTTTTAATGTTTTTAATTTAATGTTAATATAATCTTTATTACCCACTAAAAAAAAATTAGTGATGAAAAAAAATAAGTTGCTCGCAACCATAAACAACATGATTCCAATTACATATTTAAAATAGCTTCAAATTTGGAAATAATGTCTGAAACAACAATTAATGGTAAATTGTAATATCGACCTGTTGCAGAACTGATTGGATCTGGAATGACTGCAATAACATGCTGCTCCGGTACCCAACAAGTGTCCTTAGTGCTAGGCCAGTAAAATGACTGAGCCAAACCATGAGGATGCATAAAATCAATAAAAACATCTTTTTGTTCTTCTGAAATTTCACAAACATTTCCAATCCACCAATGTGCATCGTAGATACATGCAACAAAATTTCCGGGACTAAGATGAGACAGTGAAACTAATTTGGTTGAGTTGTTGTTGTAACTTTCATTAATGTTTGCAATAAAAGATGTATTGTCATTTGAAATACGACTTATACAAATCTGATTTTCATTTACTGGTACAAATTTGTGATTATCCCGGGTTCCTGCAATTGTGTTTCCAGTACTAAATCGTTTCTCTTGATTGTCTTTTACACTGTCTACTTCACCACTGGCAACATAAATAAATGAAATACCTGTAACACTCTCCTTGCAAAAATCATATAAATTTAAAGGCGTTAAAATTTGATTATGAATTGGGCGTTGAAGGCTGGCACGTGCTGCTAAACGCTTCACAGTTCCTCCAATTCCATCACAGGGAGATTTTCCATGACTGCTTGCAAAGAAATTCCATTCTGCTCTAATGCCATAGTCAGTATAATGGTAACATAAATTCATAAAATTTTTGAAGTTTTTGTACTGTGCAGCTGACCCATCACTGAAATAATGAATAAGTTCAAAAGACAAATAAGATTTAAGTTCAGCTATTAGTTTATCAAGAAATACATGAACAGAAATAGTATCATGATGCATGCAATCGCTTATAACACAATAGCATCTATTTTTAAGTATGTCATTAAGTTTGTAATAAACAACAAAAGGATGCAAAGTTGTTTGGCTGTTTTCCCAGTAAAACCCTTGAACAGCATCTTGCACAACAAACGAATAGTTTTCAGAAAAATCCATCAAAATGATCAACTCATTTGAATTCAGTTCATTTTTCAATGATCGCAAATAGTTGTTTTGGTTTTTGGCAATAAAATGATGCTTAGATAAAACTGATACTTTTGAAATTAATTCATCTATGAAGTCCTCTACTGGTAATTGCAAGGATTCTAAAGTTTCACGATCTACTTTTATCCATTGCTTGAATGTTATAGTTTCATCAGATTCAAAATCTTTAAACTGCTCTTCAAGATAAGCCTTTAACAGTTCAGTCCCTGGACATTTATTGCAACGATGAAGCATACATTCTTTAGATTCAATGTTACAAACTATTTTTTCAATCAAACATTTATAGTCCACTGTAACTGGGCTACTTGCAAGCATTAATTTTATATTCTGGTGAATAGTACATACACAAATACGATGGGTGCCTGACGATCCAACAGTTATACACCATTTTGGACGTAACTCACAGAATTTAGAAAATCCAACTTCAGCTCCATTTTCTTTTTTATACTCCAAAAACAGTTCCTTTAAATTAACTAACAGTAGTTTTTTTTGCATATGCACTTTTTTAGCACCAATGCACACAGATACAAAATCTTTTTTTCCTGGACATGTTCTACTAAAAGCTTCGTGCTCATAAAATTGCAAAATTTTTTCTTTAACATGGTCCGGCAATTTCTTTGCTGCATTTCTTTCTGGAAGTGCTAAGATTCCACTTTTTGCCTTTAACTTTTTTGCTGCTTTAGCCATTCTCTCTGATACTTTAAACTCATTACATATTTTTATTCTTGACCAACTGTCCGGAATAAGAGTTAAAATTTGAATTTTTTCACGTGGATTATTGATTGTTGATATTTTTTGTTTTAATTCTAATATCAAATCTGACCAGTCAATGCAATTCTCACACTCCACACTGGCACTGCCTCGTGGTAAGACATTATTGTTTGGAGATAAACCACTAACAGCAGCTATTTTCTCAGCAACTGTTATTTGCACTTTCCGAATTTTTCCTTTTACATAGCTAGCATGATCTCTTTTACTAACACGTTTTATTCTTAAAGGTGAAATTCCAATCTCAGAAAGGCTTGTATTAATATTGTCGGTTGAACATAATATATCATCTGTGTCATCAATATCGTCAATTTTTTCACTTGAAGAGCTTGTGGTTAAATAAGCTTTGCGGCAATTTGGACACAATTTTTGACCTGGACAAATGATTTTATTTGTTAATTTTGAAAGACAGTCTGCAGTCTTTAGGTCAATACATCTCAACCCTTTAACTGAGCAACGATTGGCCATACCAAAAGGATTTAAACAATAGCGCTGCAAATGCGTGTATTTAACCAACAGTAGTGATTTGTGGTGGAAACAAATTAAAGTAATATTTTTGATTAAATTATAAGTTCGCCTGACGATCAAACTCTGTTCCTCGATCGAGAGCTCTGAGCTAAAGTCAATAAAACCCTTTTTTCGTGAATAAGTATTTAAATGACATAAACTTCCGTCAAATTTTCCAATACAACAAGTACTTAAGTTTTGCTCAACAGACATTTCAGGATATAGATATATTCAAAATAAATCTTGTTTTAATTTTAATTCTAATTTTCGTCTTCTAACAACTCTATTTGATTTTTAGATAAACTTCTGTAAATGAATTTAATTTAGAGAGATTTGTCCGTAGAATAAAAATATACTTACTTACTAAATATAGCTTTAGACGGCTAAGTTAATTAACGGACCCTAATATCGATTTTAAAATATCTAGGACTTTGCAGACCAAACATAGCTCATAAAAACTAGATTATTTTCGTTCATAGAAAAAATCTCTCCAACATGGTTTTTATTGTTTCTAGAAGTATAAAATAAGCTCTTTCGAATAGTGCAATTACAAAAACAAAAAAAATTTGCCCACATTAAGTTTTAGGGGTTCAAATATATGTTGTTTTAGGGTATTTCACTTTTGTCGCCATATTGGTCTCACAATAACTTAACATAGCTATTTTTAACAAAGCTGATTTTTTATCCATACCATTATATTGGTACGTAGAACCTTCAGAAAAAATAACAATACTGAAAAACATTTTATTCTGGTGATATGACCCTAAGAAAAAACAACAAAAGTTTGTAGTGTTGAATTTGTGACGTTATTTGTTGAACCATATACTAAAATCTAGGCATGAAATAAAAGTTGTAATAAATAATTTGCAATCTGCACCTTCGGTTTACTAAGAATCCACGTTTTTAAGATATATAACTTTTTCATTGCAAAAATATAAGACCCCAAAAATAGGATTTTAGCAACTGACTGATATTGAAATTTAGGGAGTCCTTACAAAAAGTACTACAAAATCCGAAATAACAAACATTTTGAGCTGAAACTTTGGCAATGTTCATAAAACACGTTTAACTACATACTGACAAAATTTTATCAAAATCTGAGATGATCGAGTGGGGACCTCTGGACCACTTGGCGTGGAATGACCCATCAGCAATTACATCGACTTTGATTCTTAATCAAAAATATAAAAAAAGTTTTGAAATATACTTCCTCTTATATGTTTTTGTCTTAAAATAATCTCTACTAATCCGAAGTGAGTGTCAACAAGAGGAAAATCATTCAGCAAATTAAAATTAATAAAAGTTATTTACGTTCGACTAGAAAACAGAACCGGTTTAATCATTTAATATTAGTACTTTAGTAATATTAATACTATTAATTCTTTCAATTGAACATAAGTTAGCATAAACTATAAGTTATGAAGATGTTATATACAACTTTGCTGAAAGAAATGCTAGGAAAGCAATTTTCCAATTTTTTCATTTAATTGTAACGTAATATAAAAAACTCATTAAAAAAATAAAGTTCAAAAAATAAAGTTCTCTTTTGAGGAAAAAGCAATAACTAAGGATCTTTTTTGGTAACAATGTTTCAGAATTTATTTACCGCTATTAACACTTGAATGTCTAACCAGGAAATAACAACAAGGAGTGCAAATTTTACTCCAGTTCCCGAGTGAGCTTTTAAATTTTTCAAGTTAGAACTTTACTTCATATGAAAACTTCAAATCATAGTACTTTTTTCCCACTTTTTTCCGGAGAAATTGCGTTTTTTTAGCATTTGCGTTGATTAACTGATTTTAAAATTATAAAACTTTAATTGCAATCACGAGATCTTGAAATGGGAGAGGTTTCTGACCATAAAATCACAACTGATCGTCCTAAAAAGACCAGTAAAAAAAAGCAGATTTTTCAGTTAAAGACAAAGGTAACTAAAAATCTGTGATTACCTGCCTTTTTTAAAACCAATACTACCTGACCAACTAATATTACCGGACCAACCAAGGCTACCTGAATAAATTAAGTATATTTATCTCATATTATATATATATATATATATATATATATATATATATATATATATATATATATATATATATATATATATATATATATATATATATATATATATATATATATATACGAGTCGTAGAAAGATAATATTGTACTTGAAACACTCCCTAACAACTTATTTTCATAAAAATAACTACATGAAATTGACAAGTTCGCAACTTCCATGCGTGATTTCCGTGCTTGATTACCCATAAACTGTATTTAAACGATTGCTGTGACTCTATAATAAAAAGTGCAATCCTGTAACTTTCTGGAAATCTTTACTAAAGTTTTAAATATTATTTTTAAAAAAGTATACTTAAGGACTTCTGGGAACACCTAAAATAACTACAAAAAAAAAACTTATATTTTCCGAGGAATTAAAGTTTATTTATCTAGTAAATAAAATTCCGCTTCAAACTTAATTTTTTTTTTTAAACATATTCGCTTCCAACAAGGCTGCAAGCAACCACTAATTAGAGTTGGAAGTTACTGGAAAAGAAAACATGAAGATTGTAGAGCAAGATAACGATTGATAGACAACTTAAAAGATTGCAAATTATATGAATCAGGAAAGCAAGATAAAAGAAGCGAATTCCAAAGAACTGATGTTTGAGAAAAAACCTAGTGGAATAAGAATTTTTGGAGCACTTAGGAACAGTCACAGGATAAAACTTATTAAAGGATGAGAGTTAACTGAATGACGAGTAACACGAGAATGAATTTTAATAGATGACACAAGAGACACTAGCTTTATAGAGCAGTGTTCATTATAGTATTTGTAGAAAAGAGAAAGACTAGTGGAATCAAGAGATGATATTGATGGAAAGATCTTAGCAAAGAATTCAGCTTTGTCTTTATGTGCGGTGACAAAATCTGAACCATACAAAAAAGGTGGAATTACAGACTTGACCTTATTATTGATACTATTAAAGATTCTCCAGAAATCACGAGATTCTAATTTTTGTGATGAAATACGAGATTTCATGACCTGAGAATATCGGGATTTGGAATTAGACAAAACCTTTTCAAAAAGGTTCCTAGCAGTAATAAATAGACGTCTGTTTTCTGGAGAATTTTTTTGCTGATAGATATGGAAGTATAGGTTTCAATTGGCAATTGCAGCAGCACAATGTGAGGAAATCCATGGAGAAGAGTGAAGCTTGACTTGGAATTGTCGAGAGGGAATAAAGGATTTCATGCCAGCCTGAATCCACGAAGTTATGTAAGAAGCACATTTGTCAAGAGGAAGAAATTTATTCTTTCATAGCATTACTAGCGTATACCATTTTTTGTTACAAAATATTTTTATAGATCATAATTTGGCTATATTTGCCTAAGATGGAAAGGGGAGAAGGCAATGCATTTTTCAGTTTTTTAATTTTTTTTTTAACAAGCATACAGGTTCCCTGAACTTGTTAGATACACTTAAAGTGTATCGGACAAAAAAAACAAGTTGTGTAAACATTTTATAATATTAAAGATTAAGTCATAACCTAAAGGCAGGTTGTAGAAGTTGAGTTTAAATTGATATAAAAATAGTTCTCAAGTTTTTAAAAATAAAATGACAACAATAATTCCATTGAGATTTTGAGACCATATAGCTAATAATCAGCTAGAACAATGTGCGGTTGGCTGTAACGAATTTCGTTAATCCTTATAATTTAAAAAAAAGAAATTGGTGGAGGGGTATTTCTGGGGAAAAAGAAACTATTTATTGATTATTGAATTTCATTAATTAAGGGTGAAGATTAAAATATTGAAATTAAAAAGTTTTAATATAGAAGAAATTTATTTTTCCTAAGATTCCTGATAAAGCATTGTCAGTAGGTGCAACATTTAAGTGGATTCAAAGCTATTTGTCTTACAAGAAGCAATTTATATTACTAGAAAAGTTGGGAGCTCTCGATATTACGTGTGGAGTTCCTCAGAGTTTAATCCTAGGTCCATTATTGTTATTAATATATTCTAACGATATGCATAAAGCTTCCCAAAAAATTTCTACAATTATGTGTGCAGACGATACAAATTTATTTTTTAATCATCCAGATGCAAAGACAGTTTGAAACTATAATTATTGAACTCGAAAATTTCAACCTCTGGTTCATAGCAACCTCTGGTCCCTAAATTGTGAAAAAGTAACATTACTCTTTTTCATAAAAAAAATGATCAATTAATCTTCCGTTAAAGCTGCCAAAACTGTTTATAAATCAAAATAAAATTAAACGTGAAAAATACACAAAATTTTTGGGAGTACTTTTTAATAAAAATTTGTCATGGAAAAACCATATTGGTCTTCTAGAAACAAATGTGTCCTGTGTAATAAGTGTTTTGTCGAGACCTCGTTAGTAAATCATTAGTAAATCACGTAATATGCTTTACTTTAGTCTTGTACATAGTCAGCTTTTGTACGCAAACATTGTATGGGCCAGCACCCGTAAAACCAAATTGCTAAAATTGCAAAGTCTTTAAAACCATGCATACAAAGCAATTAATTATTTAAATAGGTTAGTAAACCCGGCCCCAGTAATGAAAAGCATTACTGGGCCCCAGTAATAAAAAGCATTACTACATAACACGGCCCCAGTAATGAAAAGCATTACTACATAACACGATATATATGGCATATATAATTGTACTTTGACATTTTAATGTAAGCAAAATTTAAAAAAAAAAAAAAAAAAAAAAAAAAAAAAAAAAAAAAAGCATGATGGTTCTAGATATTGAGAAACTTAACACATTACAGATATTAATTTTTATGTACAAGTATAAAAACAATCTTCTACCAAACGTTTTTTTCAGATATTTTCTTGATATCATTTTTTTGAAAAATATAATTTGCGTTCAAATACCAGGTACAACTATCACCTGAGGAAAATTAAATCACAGCAGTCAAGTTTTCTAATTACAAACCGTGGTCCATCAGTATGGAATCATTTCCAAAATAAAAATATGAAAGACCTAAAAAGCATTTCATCTTTTAAATGACAAACTAAAATGCGTCTCCTTAATTCCGTATATTCTTTAAAAGAAAAAAATATTCTTTAAGAAATTGTAATTTTATTAAATAACAATAACTTTATTAAACAACCAAAATTTTAAACAAACCTGGTAAATTTCTTTTCGTGGAGCTTTTTTTATGGAACCAAATAATTTTAAAAAGTTTTGACTTTTCTCATGAATGGAATTAATACATGTTCAAAAGAAAACAAAAAAAAGCAATTTTCTCAATTGAAAATATATTTATATACTTTTAATTATACCCAGTTTTGTCATCACTCAATTATATTTTACTTTTATACAATATTGATTTAAATTTTATGTGAGAAACTATATTTAAACACCATTATTTGAACTTTGTTAAAAGTTGCACTGACATTGATTGTACTAGGTACATCCAAATGCACTTCAAGGTTGTTCAAATGATTGTGTAGAAGAATTTAGAAAGCCAAATGATGGTGTCACTGTGTGTAAAGCCAAAATTATCAAATGTTGGTGCGTTTACGTTTACGCTTCTACCGACAAGTCTATTATTATTTACTTGTTTACTTTAATTTTTATTTTAATTCGTAATATTTGTAAATAATTTGTCTTACAAACGGTATATACTTTTAATATTGAATTTAATTTTGTAATAATATATATATATATATATATATATATATATATATATATATATATATATATATATATATATATATATATATATATATATATATATATATAAATATATATATATATATAATTATAAAAAAAAAATTGATGTATGTGAATGGATGTATTTGCAAATATTGTATGTATGATACTTCTGAAAGTTAACCATTCTTTGACTGTGGTTTAGCATTTTTGTCGGTGGAAGCGTAAACGTAAACGCACCAACATTTGATAATTTTGGCTTCACACACAATGACACCATTATTTGGCTTTCTAAATTCTTCTACACAAACTTTTGGACAACCTTAAAGTGCATTTGGATGTACCTAGTGCAATCATATTCTTATTATTTTCGTTTATTTATTAATTAACAATTAAGATTAGTGTAATTGTATGATACATTTGAGTAACAAGATTCAGTGATCGTATAGATGCGAGTAAGATGCGAGACGTTTTTGTTTATCAAGAATATTTTTTGTTTATCAAGAATACTATGATATTTTTTTTTCGCTTAAGTCATGCGATTCAGAAAAATTAGTATTTTAATTCAAGCCATAAAGACCATAACTAAAGAAAAGTTTAAAATTTGTATATATATATACTTTTTTCCAAGATTTAAATTATGTTCAAATTTTTTCAACAGCGGTTCTCGGTGACAAAACCTGTATGATCTTCTTTGAGTATCCGCGTTCTTTATCTTTATTCTTTATTTTTTAACGGTTTCTTTGCATGTTATTTTTGTTATTGATATATTTGTAAATATTGTATTAAATATTGTAAAAAAGAACAAAAAAAAAAAAAAAAAAAATGAGTTTAGACTTATATATTATAGTTTACAGTATTTGTTTTCAGGTTTTTAAATTTTTTATTTTTATTTTTCTTTTTCTTTTTTTTGTTCTTATTTGTTTTAATATTTTTTTGTTTTCAATTTTTTACACTAAAAAAAATGAGTTTTGCTTTATTGAATTTTTATTTTACTTTAAAAATTAAGTGTTTTTTTTTTAATGAGTGACTAAAGGGGTCTATGAAAAGGTTATTAAACGCATCATCCTTACCTTTTTTGAGTCCCTGACTTTATATGACATTATAACAGTATATATATTATTGAAAAAAAAATTAAAAACACTTTTTTTTAAGGATTTTTATGTTTACGATGTTATTTATTTTATATAAAAAAAATTGAAAAATTGTTTAATCAGCGAAATAAAAGTTAATAATAATATAGTAGCCCGTCCCATTTTGACTCTCATGAACAAATTATAATACGCGGAGTGTCATAAAATATTTCCAAGGTAATGTTTTCTTAATGAAATTTTTTTATTTTGGATGACTATTTATATTCGTGTCACTCTTTTAAAGTTTGACTAACATGGAACAAAATCCAAACATTTGTATGTTTGTACTTATATCAAACAATGATGCTTTTTAAAAAGTTGCAATAATTGGAGGCTGGGAACAAAAAAGCCCTAAAATTTTATCCTTTCCTGCCCCAAACGTGAAAGCAACAAGTTGATGAAATAATTTTTTTGCTATTTTTGACTAACTTTATATTCATTGATAAATTTTAAGTATTGTTTTACAATCTCTAAGCGTTCAAAAATTATGACCATACAAAATATGTAACCCTCTCAAATTGAGGGGGCTTTAAACTGTATATGATCATAATTTATGAACGCTGAGAGATAATACTATGAAACTTAAAATTTATCGATGAATATAAACTTAGTTAAGAATAGCAAAAAAATTATTTTACCAACTTGTAGCTTTCACGTTCGGGACAGAAATTTTAGGGTTTTTTTAGTTTCCAGCCTCCAGTCACTGCAATATTTTGCAAAGCATCATTATTTGACATAAGTATAAACATACAAATGTTTGGAGTTTGCGTTATGTCTGTTAGCTATCTTAAGCACCAAAAAATGCTGGATCCTTCACTGATCTGTGATTTGATGCCTATTTTAGACTTTTTTTCGACGTCAAGCAAGAGTAAATTTCCAATTTAAATGCTTTCTGCGGTGCTCTGTGATGCGACCATTAGGTCTTCTTGGAGCACCTAAAATAACCACATAAAAAATGTGTATATATACTTTTGAATCATATTGATGCATTTTGATCTAGTTAGTTTACAACAAAAGATCAAAAGTCCTATACCCATTCTTTTAAGGAAACCATTTTGAATTTGGATTTGTTATATATAAGGCCCCAAGTATTTTTGAAAAAAACATAATTTGATACCAAAATGAGGTAAAAATCATAAAGTTTGTTGTATGAATGGAAAAGACCTCAAAAATCAACAAAAAATTACTTTACAGTAATCAAATTGTTAATTTATCTATCGTAATCTGTAAAGAACAACATATTTCTTAAATTAATAAGCACAGTGTTTTTTTTGGTACAGGAACACATTAAGAAAATATCGTTGAACAAATTAACTGGATTTGATATCAGAATCTATTTGCGCTGAAGTTTGAAAATTGCTCCAAATTTAGTCAAAAATCATAAAAAGCGTAACATCAATTGGCGCGAATACTTCTATCAAGAAAAAAAATTTTTTTTGATATAAATATGACCTTTACGACATATTAGTTACTCCGCATAAAAATTGGTTCTCGAAAAAAAATTATGGGATTGACTAATTAACAGCCTAAAGTGCTTTGCTGCTTAACTTCCTAACCCAAAGTTTACACCTGGAACAAAATGCACAGACTGCATTCGAAAGTTTGTTACTTAACATGCAATTTAAAGTAGCCTTATGTGTTGTTTCTTTTTCATGTTTATATTTTCTTATTATGTTTATTAAATATGTTGTTGTTTTTAAAGTGTTTCATTAAAACTAAAATTATTTTTGATAAGATATCTTGCTGTATTAATGTAAGCACGCTGTGTATCTATGCTCACCCAGCATTGAAACAACACTATACATGAAAGAGTGTGTTGGTATAATATACCTCTCTTAGAAAATTCAAAATTATTGTTGTTAACCATTAATGTTTTTTAAACTTGTTTTTTTAATTTTTAGTTGAAACGTACGAATCCTCCACACTGCAAAAAATGAGTTCTTATTTTAAGAAAAAAATTGCTTACGATACTGACAAGTAAAAATTTGCTTGTTTTAAGTAAAAAATTGCTTAAAACACGATCTTTTTTTGCTTAAAATAAGAATTCATTATAAAATGAATTCTTATTTTAAGCAAAAATAAACTTGTTTTAAGAAAAAAGTTGTTTACCATACTGACAAGTAAAAAAATTGCTTGTTTTAAGTAAAAAATTGCTTAAAACAAGTTTTTTTTTGTTTAAAATAAGAATTCATTTTTTGCAGTGCACTAGTTATTTATGTCATGCAAAACTTGCACTATACACGTAATAGAGTATTTACAATATTTTTCACCTATGAAAATTTGCATTTATGAAGTTTGCTCTTAATCAGCATCCTAATCTCTAACTATTAAAAGCAATTTTAAAACTGTTTTTCTGTTAAAATCTAACAAAGACTGTTTTATTTCTTGAAAAGCTTGTGCGAAATTCATCTTAAGAGAATAGTTACCGTTTATAGCAATTTTGTTTGGATGCGTTCAGCCACTTTTGGGTGCATCCAGTCAAATATACCCAAACACTCTTTAAACTTTTGAGTGCATCCGGTCAAATATCCGGTCCTAACACTCTTTTAACTTTTGAACAAATAATGTATTTTTAAATATTGAGTCCAAACTTTGCTTCTTCAAATAAGAAATTAACTTTTACAGAAATGTTAATGCTAGTTTTGAAAATAGAAAATAAAAAAACTGAAGAACCATTTTCTCGCTTGGTCAACTCCCTCACTGAAAGTTTATCATAAGGACGTTAAAATAAAAGAGTTGTACAATTGATGTAAGCATCGACACTGCGTTTTGTAACCATGGGAAAAGAGAAACGAGAATATGAACATAAGAGAAAACAGAAAACAACAACTTTTACTTAAACGTAAAAGTTGTTGTTTTGGAAAACGCGTAAGGCGTGGAAAACTAAAAGATCTTAAAGTTAAATATTAAAGTGAATGAAGTTGTTACACGTACTCATTTTTCTGATAGTTATGTGTGCAAGAATTTCGTTGCAACTCAAACTTCACATTTTGGAGAAAGTAAAAAAACAAGCTACTTTGCATACAGGAGTATTTTACTTTTACATCCAATTAGGCACAACTAAAATCTGCGCTAATGGACCTCAAGTTAAAGAATTTGGAAATCATAGATTTTCGTTTTTTCTCTGGCGGACCGACATCAAAATAAAGGAATAAGCAAAAATTTTTCTTATGCAACAGTGTTATTTAATTTATAATTTCAGCCAGCTGATACTCTTTTGATAATGGACGTGGCAAGGAAAAACTAGATCCTTTTGGTGTATCTGTAAAGCATCAGGCAAATCAATCGGTTAATATGGGTTGTGACACTCCAAGTGCGGAAAAATTTTCAATTTCCTGAACACTGGGCATTCTTCAACAAAACTTTACTTTATCGAGGAATCCAAAAATACTTCTTTTGCCTCAAGATGTTCCAAAACATTAAAGACAGGAACTATGATCATGATCGCATCAGCTGCACACACAGACAAAGAATTTAAGGATTTGTATCAAAATTTAAGCTTCATTTGTTAGTGAGCTACTATTTGCACATGCTACAACTTACATTGATGTATGTTTCTCAAAAGCTCTAGCATGATAATTTTTTTTTTGTATTGCAATATTTTTGCAATTTTGTTTTCCTTATTATAATTCGAACTTTGTATAGGTATTGAAGTTTCAAATATATATGTAAAAAATCATTAGTTTAAAAACTCTACAATAATTTGTTAATCTGGGTCGCTTCAATGAAAGTTTGACTGTTTTATTGAGCGAAGCGAGTAATCTCTGAGTAATCACAAAATTCATCAAATGAATGATTTAATCTAGGTAAGCTGACCGTGGAACCAATTTCAACAAAAATACTTTATGAAAAGAAAGGTGCATTTCAGAAGAGATGCAAGATAAAAACATTTGCTGTGTCATAACCCATTCATAAACTCTGAATCCAAAACCTGTATCGGATAAAACGACCCATATAAAAATATTTGAAATATAAGAAATATAAACGTCAAATTTAAGCCTATTTTTGACGATTATTAGACGTAGAAAATGCGTTTAAATTTAGTCTAATATATATTAACACATACATAAACATTTATATATTAATAAGGTATTATAAATATATTGGCCGTTTATTTCTTGGTCTGACTTATTGTATGTAATCCATAGTAGTTTAGATAAAGTGGGTTATCCTTCTCTGGTTAATTGCTTTATGGAATCCGCATATTAAGATTCGTAAAAGACATGCTCAGCTCACTAAAGAGCATTATTATCCGCTACCATGGACTAAGAGTAAGTGAGTTTTGAGAAGAACTTAAATAAAATGAATTAAAATTAAGAAGTAGTTGTGTTAGAAAGATAGCATAGAGATAAGCAGAAAGATAAAGACAACATTATTATTTTTTTTTTTTTGTATGCATTTAGGTGCTCCCAGAAGTCCTTACGGTCTTATCATAGAGCACCGCGGGAGAGCATTTAACAGGAAGTTCACGCCTCCTTCCGTACCAATGTCGCTTGTTGGGCTAGAGCTGGCGTCGAACCCCGGACCTCCGGGTTCTGAGCCGGAACTCTAACCACTGCGCCACGGCTGCACCACAACAAAGGATCCGTGGTTCAAATTCTACCTCTGGGCAAGTTTTGCGACATCGGTTTGGAAGGAGGCGTAAACTTTCGAATAAATGCCCATCCGCGGTGATCTGTGATAAAACCGTATGGACTTCTTGGAGCACCTAAATAATATTTAAAAAAAAGCAAAACATAGTAGTTTGAAATGTGCAATTTATTTTAGTTCAAAAAACTAGTGTTGTTGCGACTAATAATTCGACTGTTGGCTGAATCGACTATTAAGTTTTCTAAAGTCGGCTAAAATTGACTAATTCATTTTTGAAATTGATCAAGTCAATTTTTTGGCCCATTTACAAGATTATTAATCAAATGAAATAAATTTTTTTTTACATAAAAGTTGTAATTTTTGTCACATTAGTAACTAACAAAGATAAGCAACTTGTTTAACAGATAATTCCTTTGGCCTTTATTGATTTTAAAATTCCGGGAAAGGCTTGCAAACAGTTTCATTGTGCCTTTTGGGCAAAATACAAGTGCAAAACTATTTAATACGTCAAATCAAGAAAAAACTCATGATGAAAACAGAAAAATTTTCTGTTTAAAAAAAGCTAACAGGCAACTCACTGACTTTATGATTAAACGTTGTCAAGAAGTTTTTTGTCAAGCTATCAACTTTGAGGAATCCCAATTAATATCTGCAAAAACTGTGGAGTTAGCCTCAGAAAAAGAGACAGGTGAAGATTTTCAGCTTCCCTCACTGCCTGACTACCAAAACATAAAAATTTTTCCTGTATCAAGAGAATCACCATGTGATTGCATAATTTGTTATGTGAAAAAAGCCAAGTTTAGAAGCCCTCAGAAGATTGGAATAACAAACACAACTAGTCAGCCGAAAGAATAGCCAGTTGTTTAGGTTGTAAAGGTTGTTTGGCATGTTTTCACTGATTGGAAAAGAGATTCCTCATAATTGTATAAAAGGATTGCATTGACAGAACTTGCCTGAAGTTGAAGAAAAAGGCATAAAAGCAGCAGAAATAGGAATAGGAAATCCGACTAAGAAACCTTTCTTCAAGGAAGCAGCAATGAAGCATCAACTTCTGGTGGCTATCGCAGGAAAACAACTTTGAAATTATGACAATGTAAAGCATATCATAGAAAAATTGAGCCTTGAGAGATTGCCTTTTGTGTTGTCATATAACATGAAGCTTGCAAACATTATTTGTGGTTTGCAGTCTCAATCAAGTTTTCAATCTTGTACCTGGTGTGACATTGAGTCAAAGAATCTTCATCAGAGTGTTGAGCTCCGAACATTTAGCTCCATTCAAACTGATTATACAGGCTTTCAAGCAACAGCTGCCCAAACAAAAAAGCTAATGATGTGCATACGTCAGTTATAAAGTTATCTGGACTAACACTTATTTTGGACTTTATTCCACCCATAGAACTTCACTTGCTTCTTGGTGTTGTTAACCACCATTTTGATAGTCTTTGTCTGCAGTGAAAAAATGCACCAGGGTGGGCAAATATGGTGAAATTTCAACAACAACATTTTCACGGAGAGCAATTTGCCGGCAATGGATGCAGAAAGCTTTTACGAAAATTTGACTTGCTTCAACAACTTGCAAAAAAGTATGCTTTTTTTTTAGCATTTCCATTCATTGATACATTCAAAAAGTTTAATGCAGTTGTTCAAGCCTCCGTTGGAAATGTTTCTCAAGACAACTATTGCATCTTAATTAAAAAATTCAATGGTTCCTCCCTCTAGCTTCCCAACAGAATCACTCCATCGTGACTTCAACCATCACTGCAACAGTTCAAAAGGCCCAAAAGTCATCCAGACTAAAATTTTCAAACGAATTTTCTAAACTGTTTGATTGGTTAAAACAGCAAGCATTCTTTTAACTTCTTTGTAGAGACATAAGATATGTAAGAAATTACCTTTCAACATCAATTTTTGAGAACTATATTGAACAAAATTAATCTTTTTTTTTACGGTTGCTTGATCTGTTAAGCTAGAATCTAATTTTTTTAATTTTTTAAAGAAATTGTTTTTTTATTTGTTGTAAGTAAAAATTTATACAATAAATATGTTAGAACAAGTTTCAAATGTTTTCAATAGAAAATGTAACTCATTTGTTCAGAGCAATAGAGTCAAAAATTCAAATCAATTTTTCTTTCGCAAACGATGATGAAAGATTTCAAAACAAACTCTAATGTACTCCTACATACTTGTACTATCATACTCCCAAAGATTTTTCTCGGAAAAAGAAGTTCCAATTAAAAGTCATTTTGTGACACAGTGGCTATTTATCAAAAAGATTTATAACAACACTTAATTAAACCCATAATCTTAAAAATGGCGGTAATTAAATCAAAAACAACAATAAAAAATTTTTTTTCTTTGATGTTCTTTTATCATAACAACATAAAACCATAACAACAACACAAAAAAAAAATAATAAACAAAAAAAGCATAAAACCGTAGAGAAAATTTTTGATGTAATTTAACAACAACGAGATGTTTATTTTCCTATCATTACATTAAAAATTAATATATTATTAAAAATATTAATAAAAACAACAATAATACCAAAATAAATGATCATTATAGTTAATGCAATTTGGAAATAACTATCAAGGATGATGTCACTTAAACAGAAATTTGATCTTTGATCAATTTGAGTGACGTTAAGCTGATGATAACTGTAAAAATTATAATAATAACAATATTGTAAAAGAAAAAAAGCAGATGGAAAAAACAATTTTCCAATTATTTAGAAAACAACTTTCCAAAGAAATATTTACAATGTATTCATTCTCAAAATTGCACTGTTCTGTAAAAAAAAATACATAGATTATTTATTTTTATTTGCGTAAATTTATATTTACTTCCTTTTTATTTATTTATCTTTTTCTAGATTTTAGTTTTACATCTCGTTTTTTTCTTTATCACAAAGCAACGTGGAAGAGCATGTAAAGAGAAGGTTGACGCCATCTTTCAAATTGTTTATCTTTTATTACTAATTGTTTTAGGTGCCCCAAGAAGTCCTTATGGTCTTATCACAGAGCGTAGCCGAAGAACATTTGAAAAAAAGTTTACGCTGCCTTTCTTACCGATGTTATTAAACTTGTCAAGAGGTGACGTTAAACCACTGATCTCTAGTTTCTGAGGCAAGCGTGCTAACCAAAGAGCAACGGGCTGCTTGATGTTTATATATAACAAAAACAGGTATCAAACTTTAGGCTTCTTGATTTTTAGAACAGCAATCTAACCACTGCACCACAGCTGTTCCAAGCCAAGTTTCATCCATATAGTACAAAAGCGTCACTAACTAAAATAGTTTGCCAAAAATCATACCGGATAACTTTTTGGAGATTTTCTTAGAGGCATCTAAGAGAATACATATTTTTAATCTCACTTATGACATTTTCAATCTCAGAAGTGAGATTAAAAATGTCATCATTTGGAAATATAAACATTAGCTTTTTACTAATGAAAATAAGCACTTTAAAAACACTTTTTTTTTAAATCATGGCTCTTTGTATTGGAAATAAATGAATTAATATTATGGGTTTGTGTATTATATTAAATGTTTAATATCTATATAAACAAGTTGCTTATTTTTAATATGTAAACGGATTTAGTTGTCCGGAACCAACCTCCAAACATGTGTCCATTACTACCCAATCATACTTCATTTACAAATACTAGCTTTAAAACCAGTGAATTAAAGTATTAAACGAATTTTTTAAAGTAAATATTGTAAATAAAAATGTATCTTTAATCAATAAAAAGTTTTCAGTTTACATTAAAATTAGGTGTTTTATAAAACACCTAATTTTAATGTAAACTGAAAACTTTTTATTGATTAAAGATACATTTTTATTTACAATATTTACTTTAAAAAATTCGTTTAATACTTTAATTCACTGGTTTTAAAGCTAGTATTTGTAAATGAAGTATGATTGGGTAGTAATGAGGGTAGTAAAATTAGGTGTTTTATAAAACACCTAATTTTAATGTAAACTGAAAACTTTTTATTGATTAAAGATACATTTTTATTTACAATATTTACTTTAAAAAATTCGTTTAATACTTTAATTCACTGGTTTTAAAGCTAGTATTTGTAAATGAAGTATGATTGGGTAGTAATGGACACATGTTTGGAGGTTGGTTCCGGACAACTAAATCCGTTTACATATTAAAAATAAGCAACTTGTTTATATAGATATTAAACATTTAATATAATACACAATATATGATATATACAAAATATCTATCGCAATATACTAAAATAATTGTCTGGGAGTGCAAGATGTTGTTTCCTGCCACCAAAAGAGCTATGTGTCATTATATTTGATTTATATGCTAAATTTAGCATATAAATCAAATATAATGACACATAGCTCTTTTGGTGGCAGGAAACAACATCTTGCACTCCCAGACAATTATTTTAGTATATTGCGATAGATATTTTGTATATATCATATTTTCACTCAAATATTGTTTGTATAATATCTAAAATCATATAGCATTTTTAGTTTCAAATGTACATCAAGTGTCCGGATTTACCCGCTGTCTGAGGCTACCTGGTTTATCCATTCATGAAAAGAATGTATGATTAAAAGAAAGAATTTTAGTTTAAAATAAAACTTACATTAAATAAGTTAATCGTTTATATACATTTTGCAGTATTAACATTAACGTCAGTTCTCTCAGAATTAACTAAATGTCAGTTAATTTTGCTCTTTAAGAAAACCTAAAACTTTAAATTTTTAAATATTGAAGTTGATAGCACGCAAAAGCTAATCAACATTTAACATATTTTATTGAGTTGTTATTAAAAATAAAAAGGAGTAAACCATTGCTAAACCATAATCATATCTTCCTTCTCCAAGATACGCAAAAACTATACAACTTCATAACGCAGCGACAGAGAAAAAAAGCGCTGAGAACAGCAACTTTATATTATTACATAAATAGTTGTCTACTAGCGGCCCAGAACTGTAGATATCTAACACAAACATTGAAAAAAAAATTATTTAGTTAAAGCTAATATAGAATTATACAACATTAAAAAATTTCAAGTGAGTACCATTATATATATTTTATAATGTTATATAATTCTATATTTGCTGGTGTGCGTTAATTTTTTTCTTCTTTTTTTCATATTTATGTTTATAGCACATTTTTGATTTTGATATTTAACTAAAAAATCATCATTCAGGAAAAATAAATAAAATGTTCAGCAAAAAACCAACACCAAAAGAAGTTTTAAAGCAACAAAATAGAGAAATTCGAAAAACTCAGAGAGAAGTCACTCGAGACTATAGCCAGTTAGAAAGACAAGAAAAGTCGATTGAAATAGAAATTAAAAAAGCAGCTAAACAAGGAAACAAACAACTTGCAACACAGTTAGCAAAACAGTTAATTGTGATTCGAAATCAGAAAACAAGAAACATAGGTGTAAAATCAAAAGTAACTGCTATTGGAGCACAAATGAATACTATGCAATCAAATGTAAAAATGGCCGAATCAATTGGTTCAGCAACAAAAGTAATGGGAGTCATGAATAAGCAAATGAATGTTGAAGCTATGTCTAATGCAATGCAGCAGTTTGAAAAAGAATCCATAAAAATGAACATGGCAGATGAAATGATAAATGACACATTAGACAACTTATTTGATGAATCTGGAGATGAAGAAGAACAAGATGCTATTGTCAGTCAAGTTTTAGATGAAATAGGTATAGAATTCACAAAACAAATGCCAAATGCTCCACAAACCACAATGAAAGGTTCCTCTAAACAAAAAGTATCCTCCAATGAAGATAAAGAAATTGAAGATTTACTTGCACAGTTAAAAGCAAGTTAAACATTTAAAATGTGTTATAATTTATGTGCGTTTACCTATAATATGTGTATATAAATGTTTTTTGTGTGGAGGGTATTGTATATTTTTACAGATGGTATCGTATATTTTGTTAGAATGAATTGTATTTGTAAATAGGTAACATTTTATTGTTTATGAAAGCATTTATAATCCATTTTATTATTTGAATTTTTAATTAAAAACAAAACATAAAAATGATCCTTTTTATATATCAAATGTTTTATTTTAAGTGTCTTATATAATAGTACTTTTTTTATTTATTATGTGTATATATTTTTTTTAAATATATAATTATTAATAGATTACAAATACAACATCAGTGAAAATAGTTTAGGAGCATTTGAAGATTTTTATGTTTTGCTTTAAATAAAATGTCAAATCACATCATAGTAAACCAAAGAAATTCTTGCGTATTTCAACCGCGTAACCCACAAACAGGATTGCCAACTACTTTTCTTGAAAGAAAACTGTTTGACTTTAGTTCACTTGGTGGAAGTACTAATGTTACTGAAATTGAAAGTAAAGATAAAATAAATACTTTGAAAAACAATAAATTAGTGTGTAAACAATGTTTCAAAAAGTTGCCTGGTGAATCTGAACATGTTTTATCTTTGCATAAAGAAGATGAAAGTTTTGTAGAGGATTCTTTGAATAATCAGAATAACTTTTCTTTGTCTAAATTAAATGAGAGTGATGAAGAAAAACCTTATTATCAGCCAGATAAAGAAAAATTTTATGAATCTCTGAATTCAGAAGAACTTAAAAAACTAATCGATGATGATGAGAAATTTTTTAGCCATCTTGAATTTCTTAAAAATGAAAACAAAAAAACATTAAAAAAACTAGAAAGGTTATATAATATTTCATTAGAAGTTGCAAAAGTTAAGAAAGTTAAAAAAAATGGTTGTGGTATTTCATATGGGTCTAATAAAAAGGAACAAGGTAAGGCAATAATTATTTTTTTAGAAGTTTAAATTTTTGATTTTTAGGCATGATATTTTAAATTTTTTATTAGTTTTTTTCTTAAGATATATTTAATAATATAACACAACTGCTAAAATAATGAATATACTTTTTCTGATTTGTTTTTAATTAAAAAAACAGGGTCTCCAAGAAATATTGTCAGGCAAAAATATATTTAGAAGAACATCCAGTTTATGACATGAATGCTTAAATTAAATATTACTGGCTAATGACATTTATTTACTCAAAATAAAACTTTATAAATTTGTTCTAATTTAGTTCTTATTTTAGCAAATCAGTTTATAAAATCTCTAATTTTTTAATTAAACAAATGGTCTAGTCTTGAAAAGCTTATTGTTTATAAAGAAATACATGTTTTTCTTAAGTTAGAGGTAGTCAGACTTTTTTGAGAGTAATATCAGTTTGTTTAGGCCATGCCACTAATTTATCTAAGATTTTCATTTATATAGTTGAGAAAATAAAATAAGAATTCCATTAGTTTTTTAGCTTCTTTCAAAATGGTCCTGATATATGACTTTATAGTTTGCATTGAATTAACACCAGTCAGGCTCTTTTTGTTCTCTCAGCTTTGCAATGTTTATTTTAAGGTTTCAGTTCAGAAAATTTAAAGCATAATTTCACTTTTTTTTAAGTTTGCATTTGAATATTTTCTTTTACACCATTTTTGAATTCGTGAGGAATCCCATGAGTTCAGAAATCCCACGAATCAACAATCTTGCAAAAAATATTATGTAAGTAGGTTAAGTGTTATTTTTATGTACTTTATACAATTTTTTTTTTTTAACTCTTGAATTTTTGTTAATAAAGTCTTATTTGAGAAATAAATTTAAATTTATGATTTTAGATCAGTGAGTTTATATGTACATTTATTGGATATAGAATAATGTAATTTTTTGTTGGATGTTGTTAAGGTTATATTGATTTTTTGCACATATTTATCAGTTATATAAAAAATAAAGCAAAGTTATTTAAATTAATATTTAGGAATATTTAATGATAACTTGTTCAGCTTCTGACCATTGTATTGGATTTTTTACCAAAGGGAATATCTACAAAAGCTTTGAATTAAAAAAAAACATGAAAAACATGAAAAACATAAAACCTAATATAAACCTACATCCTGACTGATGGCTATTTCTCAGTCAATTTTATTAAACAAATTTTGAGAGGCACAAAGAAAATAAATGCAGTGGGTAAAATAAATAGGATAAAATACTAAAATGCACTTAAATATTATAAATAAATAAATGAAGAGTTGAGTTATAAATAAAACTCAACTCTTCATTTAAACATCAATGGAGACTGCAACAACTTGTCAGAGTTCCTTAAATATTTTATGACAAGGTTCTCACTGCTTTGCAACATCAACATTGATGAATATTGTTGCTTATGAATAAAAACATGAAGTGAATGGACACCATGCTTCACAAAAAGTTCCCAGACTGTTCCATGGTGGTTCATTTAAAATTAGATAAAGTAAATTATTCCATGCAACAAATAGACGATGGAATGAATCTTTTTGCAAAGATGCCATACTGATATCTATAAATAGGACTGCAAAAGCCATTAAGGATTTTCCTTTGCACTTAAAATAAACTACTGTCAGACAATCAATACGGTTTTCAATCCTCTCGCTAACTGCTGTAACTGAAAGATTTTATTGTCTTGCTAACTGCTGTAACTGAAAGATTTTATTGTGCATTAGATGGAGGTAGTAAGGCTAGGGCTATTGCTCTCGACATATCTAAAGCTTTCGACAAAGTTTGGCATGCTGGTCTTCTCCATAAGCTTGCCTCATATGGTATTTCTGGGAAAATTTTTGAGATTATCAAATCATTTCTTTCTAACCGGTTTATTAAAGTCATCCTTGAAGGCCAACACTCTTCTTTATTTTCAGTAACTTCTGGGGTTCCCCAAGGTTCCATCCTGTTTTGTTTCTTATCTACATAAACGATCTTCCTGACAATCTTTCATCTAAAGTAGCTCTTTTTGCTGATGACTTAACTTTATACTCCTGTCTTGACAAAAAGTCTTCTCTTTCCGATCGCCTAGAACAAGCAGCTGATTTTGAATCCAATCTCACTTCAGTAATAGATTGGGGTTCACAGTGGCTTGTGAATTTCAACTCTAACAAAACCCAATTGTTTACTGCAAACAACTACCGTAATATGGTCAACATGCTAAGGTTGCTTCTCTTTATCGTGGAATACTGTTGTCATATTTGGGCTGGTTCTTCTAACGATTCACTTTCTCTTCTTGACAAGGTCCAAAAATGCATTGTAAATGTTGTTGGACCTGGACTATCTCCTAAGCTTGAGCCTCTTTCCCATCGTCGTAAAGTTGCATCTCTTTCTCTTTTCTACAAATACTATCATGGTCACTGCTCAAAGGAGTTATCATCTCTAGTTCCATCAACTAAAATTCATTCTTGTTTTACTCGTCATCCAGCTCATTCGTTTACTGTATTTGTCCCTGCATGCTCTAAAAATTTTTATTTACCTAGTTTTTTTCCCCGCACATCAATCCTTTGGAACTATCTCCCATCTTCATGTTTTCCTGACTCATACAACCTTCAACTTTTCAAGTCTTTTGTCAACCGTTTCCTTGCTCTATAACTCTGTTCTTTTTTTTCCTAGTAACTCCCAACTTAATAGTGGTTGCTTGCAGCCTTGTTGTTAGTGAATGCAAATAAAAAAAAAAAAAAAAAAAAAAACTTGTGTTAAGCTAAGTTTTCTACAGTTGAAGTTAGCTTTGACATATAGAAAACATACCTATTTTAGAATACTTTTATCATTGTACATATTTTTTTAGATTGTTGTTCAACACATTTAAAAGCCATTTTGTTTTTAATAATGTTTCTATTACTTATCAACAATCTCATCTTCTTACACTGAATCAGTTGCTATATATATATATATATATATATATATATATATATATATATATATATATATATATATATATATATATATATATATATATATATATATATATATATATATATATATATTAAATATTTAAATGAAAAAAATACGACTTTTTTATGGGACTTCAAGTTTCATGCCATTCGGCAATCATTCAGCCATATATTTAAAATCATTATAATAAAAACGTTATAAAAAATACAAAGTTGTGTTGCAACGAGATCAAACATCAGTTTTCACGCCAAATGGGAGTCATGCAGCTGCAGCTTATTTTGACGGTGTTTCTGTAAAATCTTGTGTAGCCTGTGGTGTGCTAGGAAATTTAAGTCGATTAAAGGGATCCCTAAGTGCTCCTAACATATGATCTCATATGAAAGAGCATTAAAAAAAAAAATATGTAAGTTTTTTTTCTTTTTCACTAAATTGTAATAATAAATGCATACTAACAAAAAGCAATTGCCGAAATCACTGAAAAACAACTCTATTTTGATTTTATTTTTTTACCATTGAAACTCGATTGTTAGTCGTTAAAGCTTCAAATCAAGATTTTTTAATTAATTTTGCAAAAACAGTATAATAAAATTCGGTTCAAAGACGTCGTTAAAAAAAAGTTATTAAGTAATAGTTTTAATAGTTTAGAACTTATAAAAAAGTCTTACAGGGCTCGTATTAAGCGTATCGCGATCGCTTAATACGATTGCGATTGCTTTTCACACTTCCGCGATTAGTTTTTTCTTAAAATCTTTTTGCGGTTGTTTTTTTTTTTTAATTTTTTTTTTTCTAGCTTAGAATTTTTTTTAGCAATTCTTAAAAGTAATGTTTTTGTCTTAAAGAACGTCACACAAAATTTGTTATTCTGAATAGATAGATGAATAGATGATTTGTTCTTTCGCGCGGAGATTTTCTTTCAACGTAAAACATTTTTGAGTTTAAATTACTTTAAATCTCTGCGTGGAAAATTTTTAAAAGGTCGTTAAAGCGAAAAGTTGAAATAGGAAAAGACGTTTATTCGAGTTTTTTTTTCATTCTAACAAAACAACCTGGTTTTCATCTTTGTTTATCAAAATGTTTAAAATAAGGCTTAAAATTGTTAGAGCAAAAAAATTGCTGACTTTTATTTGCTGTTTGAAAAAAAAAACTAATAAAAATAATTAATTCTAATAATTATTTTAATTAAAATTATTAATTCTAAAAATTATTAATTAATATATTATTAGTTAATTCTTTTTTATTAGTTTTTTTTTCAAACAGTATAAAAATGTTATTAAAATCAGCAATTTTTTTACTTTTACGTTTTTAAGCCTTATTTTAAACATGAAGTATAATTCGATTTATTAAACCAAATTTTTTTGTTTCACTTTTTATTGGAAAACAATTGAAATAGAGAAATTGAATAAAAACATCAACTTAAAAGCCATTTAAATGAAAAACTTAATTATATTTAAACTTTTATTAGTCCTTTATTCAAGAAACAATAAATTATAATAAACATCGTTTTTAAAAATCTAATTTTTTATTAAGTTTTTGACGATGTTTTTTGATTTATTGACGATAATTTTTTAATTTATTAAAACAATTTCATTTATTTGCTTCGTTTTATTTTAAACGCATTTTATGTTATTAAACTGTTTAAAACAGCAACAAAACAGCATCACGAAGTTGTTTTACATTAACACAAGCTATTTATATTTTAAAGACAACTTTTTCTTTTATTGTTGTTTTACAGTTTTTTACAATAACAATTAAAAAACACATGTTTTATCGTCTCTTTAAAAATATATGTTTTATTGTCAGCGTGATTGTATTAAACAGTTTTCTATGACTAATTAAAGTGGTTTAAATATTGCAGTGATGGATCCAGGAATTTTTGGTGGAGGATGTTTAAATTTTTTTAAATTTTGTACCATGTTTGCGTCTCCTAAAAAAATAGCAAAAAACAAGGTCCTCAATTTCTATGATATTTTCAAGACTTTCAGATTCTGATGGGGGGGAGGGGGAGGGAGGGGAGATGCATACCCCCATCCTCCCCCTGGATCCGTCACTGAAATATAGTAATGTTTGCTTTTTACTCTTATTTTTTCACTTTTACTTTTTTAAGTATGATGTTAAGCAAAAACAACTACATAATTAATAGTATTAAATACGTTACTTGCTCATTACACTGTAACTGCAACTTAAAATATATAAATAAAAATTATAAAAAAAATTTTAATATATAAATATATTTTCACAAAATGCTACAAAACTTAATCTTATAAGTAATTATGTGTTGATTAAAAAAAAAAGACTTTACTTTTAAATTTAATTACCAACTAAACGTTTGCAATAATGACATTTTGTCTACTTTGTTTAATTTGACGTACAAACGTTAGTTTTTTGAGGCAATAGAGTCAACAAACTTCGGACAAGATGCATTTTTTTTAATCAAAGAAAAGCGTTTTTTTGAAAATTAAATTTGTTAGTGGGTGTTCATTATTACGTTTTAAAAAAATAATATACATCAAACATTTATTTTTATGCTCTTTCATATGAGATCATATCTTTATAGCACTTAGGGATCCCTTTAAGTTCAAGAAAAGGTTTCCTAATTTGGTGACAACATTCTTACTAAAAGGGGATTAAACCATATGATGTTTCGTTTGTGTTTATTAGTATGACAATTAGTTTTTTGTAAATTTATATTTGGATTGCTGCTATGTCCAGACTTTATAAGGGCTTCTTTGTAAATAGAAAAAGAGTTTAATTTCAATTAATGATCATTATATAGGAATACTCTTCCTATATAGCGACTGAATCAAATAGGCCATAACTCTGTCTCACAATTTGTTGGATAGTTTTGATTAGGGCTAGCCATACTATTGTCAGCTTTGCCATCATCAAAAAATTTTATTTGAAAATTTGGATCTTGAGGTCATGTTTTAAGTTCATTTCAGGAAGTTTGAGTTATGTCAAATTGTAGTCGTCATCAACTGTTATATCTTCTTCTTTTTTGTCTACACGACGATGCTATAGATGATAAAAATGTTAAACTTTAGCTGTTAAACTATTATGCAGTGCCACTATACTTCTTTTCAACCATCGCTGTGTATATAGCGTTATATACTTGGGTTTCACCCACACTTTATTGCCAATTTCAAACCTTAAAACTCAGTCAAAGACTTTTGTGTTGATTCAACTTTATTGCTTCCAGGAATTCGAAGGTGTTTGTAATGTTGGGAAAAGATTTCATAAGGTTTGCTGTGTTTTGATAAAGCATTATTGATTAAGAATACATACATGGGTATACCACATTTTACTCTTGCATTTGTTTTTTTTTTCACCCGATAAACTCTTTCAACAATTCCATTTCCCAATAGCTTTTCAACAGCTCGATAGATGAGTCTTGATTCCCATTTTGATGGCATAGTTTGTGTAATCTTGATCTAAATGACTTAAAAGGTGGTCCAAGTGATGACCATATTGTTTCTAATGATTGAAAAACGATTGCTGCACTCTTGTTGCTTAATGGTTTACATAATATGTATCTGCTTGGGCCACAATCAATACAGGTAAGCAGTGAATTGATATGAGTAACATTGTAGGCTACTCTTTCCCATACTTTACTAACAACAAGATTTCTTTTATCCCACAAAGTTACATTAGGATCAATCAAATTACATTAATCACATTCAGTGACAACCTGTTTCACTGTGTCTCTGTTAACGTGGATACCAAGACATAACTCCATAATCTTAGAAACTCCTATGTGTGCTATTGGATAAATTTTTTGAATCCACTGATTTTAGTACTATAAATGATATTACATTCTTGCGATACAACTTTCTTTTTTTATCTAATTTGTTGGCATTCCTGTGAGTTCACCTGCAATATTTTTAGTTGTTGGTACCCATGTAACAAGGCCAATGTATTTTATGCACATAAGTTTGTTGGTATGCTCGTTTTAGATCGACCACCGAGTCATTGCTACTTTTACCTATGAGTCTCCAATCCCTTATTGCATCATTGATGACATCTGCATCCATTGTAGAGGCTTTTACATACATGTTAAGCTTGCGATAGCACTATGTAACAAATTTTCACTTTTGTCCTGTTCCTGGGTTAAAAGTGTGTTTTCCTAATGCATTAGGTCTAAAACAGAAAGGAAATCGCTGTTATTCCAGAAAAGCTTTGCTTCTATGACTAGGACAATTTGATTGTCCCAGTTTCAGAATTAGTCCATCACATGTCTTTATTAAATCTATACCCAAGGTTGTCCTGAGGGGGCATAGGTGTCTAACCCCCAACAAAAATTGTATTGAAAAATTAGTCGGCATGTTTGGACACTGGAGTCGGCAAAATTGAATCTATTGTTGGCAGTTGGCAAATGCTAGCCAAAAAGGACTTTTTTTTTTTACGAATCAAAAACAGATACGTCACATCACCACCATCACCACCTTAAAGATCTTTTTGGGATGGCCCTGTTCATACCCATAATCATGTCGTATTTGTTTATTAGTTCATCCACACTTAAGACCAACATATCCACCATGCACCCATTTGTTGGGTGGTGTATTTTAGCACTAATTTTCTTCACATCAAATTATTCAACCCATTGTTGCAGCATCTACTAAGCCAATCACTTTATAGTCAGATGGTAGTAATTTCTTGGTGATAATTGATTGCAAATAACTATTACCCACAAGTGCTGTAGCTTTTCCGTTTATTACCAAGTCGATAATAGGTAGTATTGTTTCGAGACGAGTTCTTGTAGAAATACCTAATGTGAACTCGTCACAGTTGTAACATTGCTTTTCTTTCTTTCTTTGTATATAACTTGTCATTTTAGTCCTAGTCATCCGGTAACTTGCATTTACTTCTTCATTTTCACATAAACATGCCGCAACTAATTTAGTTTGTGCAACCACCTATGCAGTCTTGACACAATTGTCAAAACTCAATCCATATTATCCCAAAAGAATGGCACGCAGAATAGCACTATCATTAATTTCAATAATGAATTGGTCATGAAGTCAGCTGTCTCTCTCTGAAGGCAAGAACTTGCAATCTCAAGCTGCTTGAATCACTTGATGCGCAAACGTCTGTATAGTCACAGTATAACATTAACAAATTTTTACTGTTATTTCACAGTATAAATTTAACAAATTTATGCTGTGAGATTAACGATGATTTTCTTATTTTAGGCATTTCCAATTTTGTCACCAATTTTTTTTTTTTTAATTTTTGTTCACCTCCCCAAGGCTGATAAAGCCACTACAGATGAGGAGGCTACTTAATTGTGGTTATAACCTTCTCTTAACTCTATAACTCTGAAAAACAAACCTTGACAAACAAGGCTACTGCGTGGAGAAACAAGTTGAGCACTGTACTACTAGGGACATGGTGGGGATTAAACTCAGAACCTCTCACTTATGAAGCCAGCACTCTACCACTACATTACTACTGCAATTCTTTGTACAAAACATGCTCTAGAACTTCTGGTGCTGTTAATTATTCCATGATCTTGTAAGTCTTTAATAGCAGAGCAGTAAGCAAGTACACTACATGAAGGTCTGAGGTTATTTTGTTTATTATGAAAAAAGAGATCATCTGTTGGATAAATTGCTTTGACTGTCCATCATCATATTGCAGAAATAGTAGGCATGCCCGGCTTGTTTGTTGTTCAAGGCATTTGAAAGCCATTTTGTTTTTAATGTTTTTTTTAATTATCAACAATCTCATCTACAAAAAATCATTGGCTATATATATATATATATATATATATATATATATATATATATATATATATATATATATATATATATATATATATATATATATATATATATATATATATATATATATATATATATATTATATATATATTATTTAAAAATATAACTTGTGACTCTTGTTGATAGTTAATGGTCATTACACAAAATGTTGTGTTTTTTTATTATTATATTATAATAATTAAAAAATACAATGTGTGACAAGGAGTTCAAAACTCTTAAAGAACATTATTTGTGAGTTGTTATTGTTAAAGAACATTATTTGTGAGTTGTTATTGTTAAAGAACATTATTTGTGAGTTGTTATTGTTAAAGAACATTATTTGTGAGTTGTTATTGTTAAAGAACATTATTTGTGAGTTGTTATTGTTAAAGAACATTATTTGTGAGTTGTTATTGTTAAAGAACATTATTTGTGAGTTGTTATTGTTAAAAATTATATCAAAGCATAACTAGAGCATATCAAAGCATAACTAGAGCATATATATATATATATATATTAGGGTGGTCCATAAAACAACTTTTTTGAGAAAAACCTGCTGACACCCCCTAAATGTGTTTTATCTAATGCAAAAACACTAGGTTTAAAATTTTTTTGAACAAAAATTATTTTTAGGGGTAGCTCAAGGCCCTCAAAAATTTGACGGGTCCCTAATATTTTGAAAAAAAAACTTTTTCTAAAGTATGTCAACCTGGTACTCAAAAGAAGCGATATTGTATAAAAACTTCAAAAATAATAATCATTTTACATAAAAAACATGCCTAAAAAAAATTATTCTCAAAAAACCTGAAAATATTGACTTTTTTTATTTTCAGCTTAAAAACAATAGTTTTTATGCATTTATACCTAAAAAAATTATTTTTATAAAAAATTATTATCATTTTTAAATTTTTTATATAATTTTGCTTATTTTGAGTACCAGGTTGACATACTTTAGAAAAAGTTTTTTTTTCAAAATATTAGGGACCCGTCAAATTTTTGAGGGCCTTGAGCTACCCCTAAAAATAATTTTTGTTCAAAAAAATTTTAAACCTAGTGTTTTTGCATTAGATAAAACACATTTAGGGGGTGTCAGCAGGTTTTTCTCAAAAAAGTTGTTTTATGGACCACCCTAATATATATATATATATATATATATATATATATATATATATATATATATATATATATATATATATATATATATATATATATATATATATATATATATATATATATATATATATATAATATATATATATATATATATATATATATATATATATATATATATATATATATATATATATATATATATATATATATATATAGACAGACAATGTTTTAAATAAAAAATGCTTAACGTGTTAGCCTAATATGATTTTGACATCATAAAATTCTCTTTATTTTTTTATTTTTTAAAGACATTAGCTTTTTTAAATTACCTCAAAACGTGTTAATTATTAACTCGTTTTTTTTTATTACAACTAGAGAATGTTTATTTTCTTTAAATTTTTTTTTAATTTTTAATTTAATAATTAAATTTGATATTAAATCTTTAAAAATGATTGGTTAAACAAATTTCTTTCTTTTTTCAAATTATTCTAAACGAATTAAAGTATGTTAAATTTTTAAAATGATTACTTAAATTTATAATTGTGGCTTTGCAACTAAATATGGTTTTTTATTTTAAAAATTAGAGAGTAACAAATACAAAAATTACATTAATTTATTTACATTATTTATTAAGAGTTTATTTTATTATCGATATTGTGGTTAAAGCAAAGATTTAAACAATATTTAAATATATTTTTTAAATCAAAATTAAATTATATTATTATGATCATTGCTTCAAGCTTAAAGTATAAGTGTTTTTCATGTGAAAAAGTCAATTATTACAATAAAATAAAAATAAAAACAAAATATCATAATATAAAGTTAAGTTTATTTAATTTTTTTTTTGTTACTATTAATTTATTGTTTATTAGGGGTTGTCTATAAATTATGTCACACTGTTAGGGGGAGGGGGTTGGTGGTTTTGTGACGACTCATACAAAACTTGCTTCTTAAGTGTTACGATTTTGTGACAAGGGGGAGTTAGTCAAAACGGTCAAAACTTGCCATTATGTAATTTATGAACGACTCCTTATTGAATAGAAATTTAAGTTAATTTTTTTTTTATTGCAATTTAAATTTTGTATAAATATTCTTGTGCTCGCAAGATGATAAATAAATAAGTTTTTAATAAATAAATAGCCTTTATATCTAACATAATAGTCATTTAAACTTTAGTAACAACCTTTTTTACATAATTGCCGTTCAAAAATTAACATGGTTTTTATAAAATTAATTACTTCTTATATCTTACCGCTTATAGAATAATTTATAAATTAAAAAATTGCTTAATAGAAATCGCTCTAGGCCTATCTAAAGTTATGTAAATTGCTGACAGCTTAACACTGAATTTGTGTTTAGATAACATCTCTGATGTCACACTAATATAACCTGCTACCAGGGGTTTCAATAAATACATTGACTTTCTTTTATTTTAATGGAAAAAATTGTATTTGTATTTCACCTGAGGCAATGGTATTTATTAATTTATCGAATACCATCTGGTTACTTTCTTTTTTTTTCCACTTCGAGCACTGTATATATATATATATATATATATATATATATATATATATATATATATATATATATATATATATATATATATATATATATATATATATATATATGTATATATATATATATATATATATATATATATATATATATATATATGTATATATATATACATATATATATATATATATATATATATATATACTATATATATATATATATATATATATATATATATACATATATATATATATATATATATATATATATATATATACATATATATATATATATATATATATATATATATATATATATATATATATATATATATATATATATATATATATATATATATATATATATATATGTATATATATATGTATATATATATATATATATGTATATATATATATATATATATATATATATATATATATATATATATATATATATATATATATATATATATATATATATATATATATATTATATATATATATATATATATATATATATATAATATATATATATATATATATATATATATATATATATATATATATAATATAAAGTGTGCAAGGGGAATCCCAGTGATATCACATTAACAATTTTTTAGTTGTTATCTCTACTATGTTAAAAGTAAGTATGTGCATCTTACAAAAATGGATATCAAAAAAAAAAAAGTTAGATTACATCAAAATTTTGATGTGAGAAAAAGGGTCTTAAACCACAAGTCCATATTGTTCAAGGGTTATCTAAGATCCTTAGCCCTATACAGGGGCGCTGTTTATAGCTATTTGCATAACAACCAATCAAACTTATTTTTACTAAAAAAATAATTTTTTTATCATTTTTAAAATGGCGGATAATTTTCAAAATCCAAATACTACAGAAATTAAAAAAGATAAGAAAAAAACTTGGTTTGAAAGTGGAAACAAAATAAAAATGAACAATTATCTTCTCATATGATGGGCTTTCCATTTAATTGCAGACGATTAATAATTGTTTTTAGAAAATGGCAGCGAAAAAGAGGAAGTTTTTACTTTTGTATTTTAACAAAATGCAAAATAAAAATCAACAAGTTGTTTCAATTTTCAATTGAGGTTTTAAGTGTTAAACAAAGAAAAAAAGAATTCTTCATGACTACAACATAATAATACTGTTAGAGTTCCAGTTTGCACCAATATTTGATCAATTTTTGGAAATAGGAAAATCAAGAATAGTAACAATAAGAAGATCTCTTGCTCAGATGGTAAACAGAAATAAACATTTTTTTTATTTATTTACTAATTAGTCATTCAAATAAAATACACAAATGTGTTTTAACAGAATTTTTCTCTCAAAAATAAAAACAAAATTTGTAAGATAATATTACTAATAATGTTCTTAAATATGTTTTTTAAACTAAAGGTCGAAAATTAGAAATCTAGCCTCTTAGTGGAAGTTGAGAAGGGTGGAGGTTTAGAAAGTTGTCAAAAAAAGATTAAGAAAATGAATTGAATAAATTTTTAAAGTATATTATGAAAAAACTTATAAAAAAAACTAATGAATAGAAATAATAATCGGATATAAATCTAAAGCATAGGAATTTCTTTCGCTTCTTTCCCTGACAGTGTCTATTGTTAAAAAATGAACCATTTTTAAAATTCAACACGTATTTGAATATATTATAAGCAACATATTTAATGTTATTTCATTTCTAAATCATAATCTATAATTACAAGGGAAAAGCCAGTGATGTCAGTGATGTCCAGAATTCAATGCAGCATTTATAATTTACATTCCTAAAAAATATTTTTACACTAGTTTATTATAGATCATTTACAAATTTAAAATAAATATGTAAAACTGAAAATAACATAGTAACTTAAGTCCTAATTTTTTTACATCTCAAAATGAGTAAAATATGATCACTGTTATTTCCCTTACATCCTTCATATATACAAGGCCGGCGCGATAGGGGTGTAACACCCCCCCCCCCCCATCAATGGTTTTTAGTCAGCAAATTGGACCCTTTTAGACTAGTTTGTCGGCAAATGTCGACCCTTTCATTATAGGTTAGATAGTTGGCAAATATCGTCATGGCAGTCGGCAAATTTTGGAAAAGAAGGACCTTTTTTTTTTTTTTTTTATATATATATTGATTTTATTATTTGTATTTCAAGTTTTTTATTCAACAATTTTTTAATACTTACATTTGTTTGTATTCTTTTGCCACAGATTATGGCAGCTATAAAGTATTTTATAATTCATTTGTTCATATAAATATCATAACACATATCAATAACCATATCATTTATTTCATTTTCAACTGCACATTATCAATTACATTTCATCAACAACATGTCATCAATCACTTTTTTAAAAATTTTCTTTAAAATTCAAACTATTTTTAGCAATTATTAAAAAATTTATATTGAGAATTTATGAAAGTATTGTTGACAAGTAATAACTCTAAAAGAAAATTACTATATAACTTAAACTGGTATATGAAACAATTTTTTTTTGTTTGTTTAAAAACTTTTGTTTTGTTTGTTAGAAAAAACTTTTGCTGCAAGTAATAAAAGTTGTTCGTCATCTGATGATGAAGGTGAGATTCTTGAAGAAAATGATCAAAATAGTATAACTTATGAACATAGCGATTTTCGAAGTGGAGCATTATCATATGATGTAATTTCAAACATGTGGGATAACTTTTCAGTTGAAGAATATGCACCTTATGTCAAAACTTCTCCACGTAAAAACAAGAGTTGGTCTCCTTCAATTACAATACCAGAACCATTTCAAATGACTATTAGAGATGAAAAAAAAGGTAAAAAAAAGTCTAAAAAAATCCAAAAAATAGAAGATGAGTTGTTACTAAAACAATTAAGGGAAGAAGCTGAATTACACAAGAAAATTGTCCCAACACCTATTCCTGCAAGCACATTTCTGCCTCTATATGAAGAAATAAATAGGCAACAAGAAAGAAATCGGCGTTATATTAGAAATATTAAAAAACATATGCTTATATCAACTCAACGGCCATTTTCATTTATTAAGAGAGAAGAAGCAAAAAAAGATTTAAAACGAAGCTATTCAGCTGAAACCATTAACACACAAAAAAATAATCAGTTTCATGCAAAACCATACCCAGAAAAATTATTTGACTTATCTCTGGCTGACAAAATGGCAGAAGAAGATGAATATCGCAAAATTAAAATAAAACTTAGAGCTCAAGAGCTTTTAGCAAGTTCCTCGTTACCACCAAGCATGAAAAGACGTGACAAAGTGCATTATAAAATGACCAAAAAAAATGAAAATTCTAAAAATGATCGCAAAAGTTTTAAACCTGTTGTTCATCATGAGATACCAGATTTTGAAAGTTTACATAAAAAAATTATAAATGAACTTGAAGAAAAGAAAAGGTTTAATTTATCTACAGTTTGCAATCCTTTTGAACTCAAAACAATGAAAATACCTGAAAGAAGATTAATCTTTAAAAAAAATTCTTCTAAAGATTCTTCTAAAGATAATTCTCAATTGAATAGATCTTGTAATACAAAAGCAAAAAGTCCAACTCATTCTCACATGAAGTCTGAACAATCTCCAACTTACAGGTAAATCTGTGTAAATTTTTTTTCATCTCTATATTTTGTTATTGCTTTAAATGCTGAAATAATTATGGTTAAAATTACATCTAAAGTGAAAGGCTGAAGAGTAACTACTCCCCATTTCCATAAACACACAATGTATGTATGTATGTATGTATGTATGTATGTATGTATGTATGTATGTATGTATGTATGTATGTATGTATGTATGTATGTATGATACTTACATTAGGCAGGTCGATTTTCCACTTTTTTTGGAATATGGGCATTATGCTAGTTGAGATAAAATAAAAAAGGTTTATTAGACGCTGTTAAAACAAACAACCCGATTTCGATTTAGGATTCCAAAATAATTCTTTGAATACTTAAAAAAAGCTTTTATTCGTGCTATATGAATAAACGTTTATAAGACCCTCTAAGTTAAGAATTCTTCTTTAAAGATTTAATTTTAAAAATGAATCTTAATTTCATTCTAAAAATATCTACAAGATTGTAGACCAACCAAATGTCATATTCAAACATTCTCAATTCATTTAATTATAGAAGTTTTTTTTTAATTTAGTATTTTGCTTAATGAGTTGTTATCTATGATAAGTTACTTTATAAATCAATAAAATTATTTAAAAAATTATACATTAAGCTTAAATGAAACAGCTCGTCTACGTCAAGAACGCTTAAAGTCAACCATTGAAAAAAGTAAAATTGATAGTTTGCGAAAATCAATTGAAGAAACAAAGAAAAGAAAAGAACAAGAGAATTTGCGGAAGTCGCTGGTTACGAAAGTGGCATCTCAAGATCCTTCTAGAAATAGAGAAGTAGAAAATGAGGAGAAAATAAAACGCTTCAGGTTATTTCTCTTTTTAGGAATTTTAACTTTTTCAGACTTTTTTTTGCTAAAGTAATCAACTGAATAATTTGAAAATTGACCAATTTTTCTTTTTAGAGAAGCCGATTATGCGAGACGGTGCGAATATGATAAATACTTACATGACATTAATACAAAGTTGAATTCACGACCTTTATTATTTGAACGTGAATCGCAGACAAATGCTAAACTCAAAGCTAGTCGTAGATACGAAGAAGTATTGAGAGACGCCGGTGTTTGCGAAAATGACCTTGAAAAAATAATGCGTCGCCAGGTTAATTCACAAACAAGTGAGTTTTTTGAAGAAAGTATGAATAAAAAAAGTAATGAAAGTTCTGATTTTGAAAATAATAAGAAAAACGCAAGTCATAATATTTCTTCTGATGACGATATTTCTTCATTAGAAGATAAAGTATTTAAAGATTCTATTGCTGAAGATCATAATGCTAATTTATCCAATGGATCTGATGGAGAAGGTGGTACTTTTACTTCAGAAAATGACGGTTTAAATAGTAAAAGCAGTGATGACGGCAGCTATAAACAATCATGATTTGTAAAGGTCATGTTTGTCAAATAATCATAAATCGGACAGGCTGTGACGGAGTTAATTTTAAGTAGTTAAAAATTAGAAAAGCATCCATAGCAACAAACGTCATAAATACAGAAAAAATATAATCAATTAAGATACTATCTTTATGATGGAATAATACGCCACTATAATACATGATATGGCGTCATATTAGACATTTAGAATTTAAAAAGGACTAAAACAAAAGTTAATGACTAAATAAGTTAATGACTGGTACTTTAACAAGTTGTCGACGATTCCTTCTATTGTTCTAAAAACTTGATAATTAACTACATATTCAAAAGATAGTTTTCTCCATAACTTTTCCAAAATTAAATTTGATGTCTAAAAACGGATTTTTATATACTTTTTAGTATAAAAAAAAAGAAGACGGTTAAGTACATTTAAAAACTTTAAGCTTATAAACAATTTACTAAGTTAGTAAAACGGTTTGACACAGCTACATATAAATTTGTTGTTCTGAATTTAACACAATTCAGTTTGACGAAAACAAAACATTACTAATTTAGATTTTGAAAGCCTTTAAAACAAGCATCATAGACAGTTTTGAGTTACCCATGCAATGTTTATTCTCCATCAATGTTTTTACCTCTGGTAATTAATATACCATTTATATTGTACCTCTGGTACAATATAAATGGTATATTAATTACCATTCGTTTCTTAAAAAAACAATTGCATGTGAACTTCCAATCAGATGTAAAAACGTTTTAAACAACTGCATTTGAACTTCCAAATTCCTATTTATTTTCGGTCCCATTATTTGCTTTTTGATAATGTTAAATATTTCTATTGTATATTATTAAATTTCTTATAAATAAAGAGTTAAAAGTGAATTAGATAGCTAAATTTTATGTATATATAAAAATGTGTTACGATGTAGATATATATTCAGATGTATTTATATATATATATATATATATATATATATATATATATATATATATATATATATATATATATATATATAATATATATATATATATACTTAAAATAAAATAAATGTAAAAACGAATGTTAAGAAATATGTTTTTAAGTTATTTACTATACTACTTTGTATAGACGATATTTTTTTTTACTTCTTGTGCTCAGTTTCTTTTCATCACGGACGAAATATTGTTTCACGTTGGTTGTTGGAAAAAAATTTTTGGCGTGACATACCAAGGACGTATGAATAGATATTTATACTATTCATACGTCCTTGGACATACTAAAATATGCCTTTATATAACTTTTTTTCCTTTTTAAATATATTTGACAATATGAGAACCAAACTTAAGAAAAAGAACTACAACAGATTTTTTTGGAAAGGTATTTTTTGAAGACATTTAAAACCATTTCATGCATTATGATTTATGAAGAACTTTCACTAAGACTTTATTTTTCTTTTAAAATTCAAGTATTCAGAAGAATATTAGCCATAAGGACAAATAAAATAGTTAAGCTTAGTAAATATTTGAGTTATTGGGGGTTCAAGTTATGGAGTGATTTTTACGAAAAAGTGTTAATGAGGACTTAAAGGGGAACTCAAAAGTACATTGAGATTCGGAAAGTTTGAGCTATCGAGAGTTCAAACATTCGGGAGTTTAATGTAGACATAACTAGTTTTTTGATAACTCAAAAATTTGCTTTAAGCCATAAGTTAAAGTTTATTTAATCTCCATAGTTCTAAAAATTTTTTTGAATTTATAAACAAATTTTTTCATGAATATATAATATTTAAAAAATTACTGTAAAAGACTAAAGAACCATATAATTTTGAGAGTTTTTGCAAAATAATAAAAGATGAATTAAATGCTTTGAAAAGTCGGCGAGCACAATACAAATTTTTTTTTTGGTTTTACATTTCTCTTTTTTTTCTTTATTGCAAACATTTACGTATTTTATTTGTTAATAGTGTGTGTGCTGAATATTCTTAAATGAATTTTCATAACACCAATCATAAATTTCTAATAAAATATCCAATATAAATTAATAATGTAAGAAAAACTAATAATTTTTTACAAGTGTCACAATGATGAATTTTTCTCAAATAAAACCAATACTCAACAGAATAACGCGTTTTGAATCTTTATGTTAACAACCTTAATTCTTTAGCGCAAGTTTTAATATTATATGTTTGAAATAGTCAATTGTGTTTCGGCAAGTTTTGAAAAGCAAAAGGCTTATAAATTAAATGTTTGAAAAAATTATATATAACGCCACACACTAAATCTTAAATACAAATTTGGAGTATTTGGAACCTTTTTTAGGTATGATTTTGTTTAATTTTTTATTACAAAAAGACGCACAAATTTTTGTAGGTAACAGTAAAACCTATGTTTTTTTTGTAGTTTAAAACTCTTTTTGCACACTTGAATTAAATATAGTTTCAAGGTGCTCATATAAACTATTTGAAAATTTTATCAGGCGGTAAAAAGTCACCAACAAATTCTTTTCAATTATTAGACTTAAATTATTACCGATATTTAAAAATATCAGGTTTTTTTTTTAAGATTTTCTGCATTTTAAGGTGCTCTATAATTAGACAAAGTTAAGTTTATATAATAGTATATAAAAGTACATTACATAAATGTAATTTTATATACTATTGCATCTAAAATACTATTTAAGATAAATTCTGTTTATCAACAGTCTTGATTACTTTAAAGTAGTCGAGACTGTTAATAAAAAAATCAGAACAAGAAAAAAATAAATAAGAACAAGGCATTGTAAATGTTATTTGTAGTATATACTTAACTTTCTTGTAGTAATTGAACATGGGCAAAACAAATATTGCTCTTTAGAAAAAAGAAAAACAATTTTAAGTATGTTGTTGAATGGACTTCAGATTTTTAAAATTTCCCGTCAACTAGGGTGTTCTTGAAAATTGGTTTAAAACTGTCGTTAACATAAAATGTCGCACTGGTTAGAGTTCTCGCTCAGAACCAAGAGGTTAGACACCAACTTTAGCTCAATAAGCGACATTGGTAAAGAAAGGAGATGTGAAAATCCTTGTTAAATGCTTTACCGCGGTGCTCTGTAATAAGACCGTAAGAGCTTTTAGGAGCACCTTAATGACTACAAAAAAAAAAAAAGTTTTAAAAATTCAAAAACTTAGAGATGCCAAAATTGTCGTATGATGTTTGAAAGCTTCTTATCAGTATGCCATCAAGATGCGCAAAATTGTTTAAGAATAAGGGCTACCCAACAAAATAATAATGTTAGTTTTAATATTGTTTATACACCATTTTGTTAGTTTTAATATTGTTTATACACCATTTTTGTTTTATTTGCTATTTCTATAATCACAACTTTCAGTTGTGTTTAGTAAACTTTTCAAAAAATATAGTTATACTTCAGTTTAAAATGATTTTTTTTATTGTTTATAGCAAATAGTTATAAAAAAACGATAATACCTTATAAGTAAAGAGTGGAGTACTTTTGTTATAAATTTATTGTAATCATTTTTTATATTTTTTACTTACATTTGTTTTGGTTCTTTTTAATAATAGAAGAAATGATAAAAGAAGCAATTTTGACTGCAGCATTGTTTTTCAACGTTTTTCATACAAAACCAATTGAAGAAAATGTGCAATATCCTCCTTCTTTAATTCAACGTCCGCGATCAGGAAGAGAATTTCCGAAAAGTAACATGTCAAAAAATAAAATTGATTTGCAAGAGCAAGGGGATTTTGATTGGGCCTTTTTTTACAAAAACAAGCTAAACAGGCCACTAATATACGGTTGTAAGGAGAATTTTGACAACAATCTTATTAACCAAGCAGATGATAACTTGCTTAAATTGCTCCAAAACGAACTTCAAAAACGTGCATACAGCGAACTGTTTGAAGATTCTTAGTTTTTACGAAAAGAAAATTAAATCATTTTATGATTATTGTCAACATTCCAAAGCTTTAAAGATTTTTTCAAGTAATAAAAAATGTAAATGATGTTTTTAATGGAAACAATGCTAACTTTTTAAATAAAATTTTTTTGACTTTCTTTATTTATAATAACTATATATTTAGATAATCTGAATTAAAATTAATTTTTTGAATTTTTATTGTAATTTTTTTTTTTAAGTTTTTTTGAACCCTAGATCTCTTGCTTCTAAAGCAAGCGCTTTAACTAGATGAAAAAACCGATAAATTTATTAACCAAAGAAAGAAATCTAGATGTTTAAACCATATTATTGACCATAGTAATGACCAGTAACAATAGAAAACCACCTGTACATAGTAAATATAAATACAACCATCCGGATATTACACATGAAATAATAAGTTGCGCTTTTATTTTAATTAAAAAATACTTTTATTGTTCCTATTTATGTCCATAAAAATCTTTTATTATTTAAAAAGACTTATTTTAAAATAATGAAAAGGTTGAAAATAAAAGTATAAGATAAAAATAAGATAATAAAATCTATATTAAGATATAAACATTATTTATCAATGATATATCATATAAATTAAATGTCTAAATTGTCTAAATGATTAAATGTCTAAAATGTCTAAATGTCTAAATGTCTAAAATGTCTAAATGTCCAAATTGTCTAAATGAATTTAAATGTCTAAAATGTCTAAATGATCCGAAAAGTGAAGTCACTTTTGCCTTTTTTACGATTAAATTTGTAAACAAATATTTTTTAACTTTTCTTTTTTTAAATGAAGCAAATATATTTTAAATATAAGTACTATTAATGTAAAGTGTTAAGAGGAAATTAGAATACTTGTAAAATCATAATTTATGCTTCCTAAGTTCATTTACGATTAGAAAGAGATTAAATTTTGATTAAAAAAAGTGAAACGACAGACGACAAACGACAGACGCTTTTGAAGCATTTTTATGAATTGTAATACTTTTTAGGCTCATAAAAAAAACTTTTATAAGTATTTTATAATTATTATATGGTGCTTTTGATTTATATTTAACTTCTTGGGAACTTTTGATGCTCTAAACTTGCATTTTTAACTTTTATTCCACACATCGGCTCCAGCTTTTGCCCTTTTTACAATGGGCGGATTATATTTATAAACAAAAAAAAGCGGCTTCATTTCTCGTCCAATAAAATACTGCAAGGTCGACATCTTATATAATGTGATGTTGAAAGTGAGCAGCGGCCATCTTAACAGAGTAATTAAAGTTTATTAGCAATTTTTTTTAATTTTTGATTATATTTGTGTAGAATTTATTGTCTATCTTTAAGGTATAATCAATTTATTTGTGTTTAAACTATACTTATTACATTTACTTTTACAGCGTTTCTTTTCTTACGCTGACAGCAAATAACTGCAGAATTGCTTTCTAGCTCTGTAGACAATTATTGCTTTCCATATTTCATGCATAACGAATGAACTTACAAACTTTTTATAAGTAATTATAAGTAGTACTTATATATTTTTTTTAGTAGGGAAAGAACGCCTATGATGGCATGACGCCTATGATAGCAGAGAAAATACCAACCTTTGGTACAAACAATATTTTTCTAATTTGCAAAGATAAATTTTGGGATGTGGTGTTATAGTTTTAACATAGTTTTAGAATAGTTTTTACATTTTTTACAAAAATGTTAAAACTATTCCAGTTAAAACTATAAAGCTGACATTCTTTTGAAACTACAATATCCTTTTAAAAAATATAACATTCCTTTATATATTTTAAGATTATAATTTTATTATAAATCGTACACAAACAAATTTTTTTTTTGAATTCAGTAAAATTTGCAAAATTTTATTTAACTTTCAGTTAAATTTTTATTTTTAATTTTTATTAATTAAATAAAAAGAATTAAATTAAATTTTTATCAATTATTTAATAAATTAAATATAAAATGTATTATATAATAGAGGTGTCTTACACTCTCAATAACTTAATCTTCTTTAACCACAAAATCTTATTCATAATTTATTGAATCTTATCCACCACTTATTAAATCCTATCCTCCACTTGTTAAATCTTATCCGCAACTTATTAAATCTTATCCACCACTTATTTATCGCTTTTAAAACATCTTAAAGATAAAAAGCTGATAAATTTCCTATTAAATGCTCTTCCGCGGTGCTCTGTGATAAGACCGTATGGAAATCTTGGGGCACAAAAAAAAACAAAAAAAAAACAAGCATGTCACGGTTTCAATATTCAATCGATTTTGATTGTCTGTCCCCTACTTTTTTCACAAGGAAAATACTCGTTTATCAATTGACAATAATCGAACTTGATAATCGAATAAATGAAGTTAACCAGAATTTTTCAAAACAACAAATCTTTTTCTTCAAATCAAAGTTAACCATTTTTTACCAATCAGAAAATTACTGATTAAATTCATTAGAAGAAGCTTCGAATATTATTTGTTTCGTCAAATAACGTCTACGTCAACGAACCTTTCATTTTGTAAATTTTAATTTCAATTCAAGTTTTATAGTATTTGTATAAGATATAAAGCGCAGCGCGCAAACAAAATTTTTTGTCCCATCTCACCCCGCTCTCCCTTATATTTTTATAAATGAATTTACAAAAATGAATTTACAATTTGTAAACTACAAAAATATTTTAATAAACATACAATTACGTAAATAAAAAGTACTATTATGCATATTTATATAATTAAAAAAAACAGAATATGAGTTATCCTAATAAATAAAGAAAATACTAGAACTTGAAAAACATAAGAAAATTTGGAATACACAATTGCTTCGAAAATCCAAAGCTATGACAACTGTAATATCAAAAACATTGACATTGCAAACTCAAGAAATTTCAGCACTTTCTTGTCTACCCCCTGAGTTAACAATGGTACTTTCTTGTCTACCCCTGAGTTAACATTGATATCGGAGAGTTAAAATCAAATTTAACACTAAAAAAAAAAGATATATCAACAATGCTAACAATTTGTAAACTTGTTCATTTCTTACGAAACCTCGGACATAGTAATGAAACAAACTGTGCCTTTTTCAGGGGTTGCTCGAGGATTTTCGGGTAAAACTCCAAACTTTTGTGCGTTTATAATTAGGTCATATAAGAATGCTTTGTCAAAAACTGTGCTAACTAGAGCTTGGAAATGAAAAAAAACCCTAAGAATTAGACGTCATTCGCCAGAATGCGAAAATGTTTTTTTTAAATAATATTCTAATTTTTTAAATTAGAAAAAAACTTGTACGAGGGTTAATCTCTGATTAACTTGTACGAAACTTGTACGAAACTTGTACGAGGGTTATTCTCTTTCTCTTTTCTACAAATACTATAATACCCATTATAGTATTTGTAGAACATTACGACGATGTCATAATTGTTGGATGTTGGCTGTAAGAGCAGGTCCAACTATGTTTACAATGCGTTTTTGCACCTTGTCTAAAAGAAAAGGGCATCATTAGAAGATCCACCCCAGATATGGCAACAGTATTCCATACAAGGCCGGATTTGAGATTTATAAAGATAGAGAATAGAATCCAGAGTAAGAAAGTGACGAGCTCGATAAAGAGATGCAACTTTAGCAGATGCTAATTTTGCAACGGATTTGATATAAGGTTTCCAAGAAAGATCAGAAGTGAGAGTTAATCCTAAAAGATGAAGGGTAAGAGACTCATCGAGTACATTACCGTTCATAAATATAGGAAGGTCTAAACTATTGCGATAACGATTGGCCAAAAAAAATTGAGTTTTATCTGAACTAAAGTTCACCAGCCACTGTGAGCCCCATGCTGTAGCAGAAGTGAGATCCTTTTCAAGCTCAGATGCCTCCTGCAAGCAATTAGAGGGAGTTGGCTTCTTATCATGACAAGAATAAATGGTAGTATCATCAGCGAACAACGCCACCTTAGATGTGAGAATATCTGGAAGATCGTTAATGTAAATTAAAAAGAGTATAGGGCCAAGGATTGAACCTTGAGAAACCCCTAAGGTTACAGAATAATAAGAAGAAAGCTGTCCATCAAGGACAACTTTTATACTACGATTGGAAAGGAAGGATTCAATAATCTTAAAGATGTTTCCAGATACACCGTAAGAAGAAAGCTTATGGAGAAGACCAGCATCCCAAACTTTATTAAACGCTTTAGAAATGTCAAGAGCAATGGCCTTAACCTCTCCACCTTTATCTAATGCGCAATAAAACCTATCGGTTATTACTGATAGCAAATCAGCCGTAGAACGAGAAAATCGAAATCCATATTGATGATAAGAAAGTAGGTTATGAGATTCGAGATGAGAGATTAAGTGTTTGTTAATTAAAGATTCAAAAACCTTGCTTATGATAGAAAGGAGACTAATGGGACGGAAGTTAGACGAATTGGATCGCTCTCCAGAATTTTTAAAAATAGGGATAACAGATGCTGTTTTCTAGCAGGCTGGAAAACAAGACTCTGATGAGCACTTGTTAAATAGTTTTGAAAGGATAGACGACAGCTCCAGAGAACACTTCTCCAAGACTATAACAGGTATGTTGTCTGGGCTGCAAGCTGTTAAGAGTCTAAGCGGAAAATCACTTTAGATACAAAAGCTGGCGTGATACGAATGTCGAGCAATGGATCAACCTGTTTGATGGCTATATCAGGTAGAACGCAACTAGTGGCATCAAGAGATGATATTGATGAAAAGTTCTTGGCAAACAATTCAGCTTTGTCTTTAGGTGAGGTGACGAAGTCTGAACCATACAAAAGAAGTGGAATTACAGACTTGCCCTTATTATTGATACTATTAAAGATTCTCCAAAAGTCACGAGAGCCTAATTTTTGTGATGAAATACTGGATTTCATGATCTGAGAATAGCGGGCTTTGGCATTAGACAAAACCTTTTTACAATGATTCCTAACAGTAATAAACAGACATCTGTTTTCTGTAGAATTGTTTTGCTGATAGATATGGAAGTAATGATTTCGATTGGCAATTGCAGCAGCACAATGTGAGAAAAACCATGGAGAAGAGTGAGGATTGACCTGGAATCCTCGAGAGGGAATAAAGGATTCCATGCCAGCCTGAATCCACGAAGTTATGTAAGAAGCACATTTGTTAACAGGAAGACGAAAGATTTTTACCCAGGGCCATCACAAAGAAAATCACGGAAAGAGTACCAGTTGCTTTAAGGTAGTTGTAAGATGTACAATGATAGGGGGATTCTGGTGGTAAAAAAGCATGAGATAATAGTTTTAGAGAGACCAAACCTCAATCAGAAGCACCTTAGGGTGACTGTGAAGAAACTGAGCACTGACTAGGATTAGAAACAAGACATAAGTCGAGTAGAGAAGGTAAATGATTCGGGTTGTCTGGAAAGCGAGTTGGAAAGTTGACTATTTGAGTTAGGGTTTGACAAAGACAAAAGTTGTGGGCCTTAATGCCTGCAGAGTCACTGACACTAGAGCCAAGCCATTCAGTGTGATTAACATTAAATTCACCGACAACAACAATATTGGCTCATGGATAAAGAATGAGGGCTTGGTCAATTTAATCAGAAATAATATCAAGAAGAGTGCAGTCTTGAGATGAGGGAGAGCGATGTAGAACAAAGAGAAAGGTGATAGAGTGAAGTGGTGCTAAGCGAAAGCACATAAAAGAGTAGTCTGTGGATTCAAACCTAGTTTCCCGACAAATGGGTGAATTCTTACGAATATAAATGCCCAGGCCAAACATGTGACTATTGGAGTCTTTACGAATCAACACTAAGATCACAAGATGAGACAGCCGAACTCAAATTAGTCTCACAAAGAGCAAGTAGGATGTTGAACGCTGGATCTTCTTGACTCAATTCATGGGTTTTGCTTTTGTCTCTGTTTTTATGACTAGGCAACTCATTCTATTATCTCCAAATGAGGGTACAGCTCTAAAACTCAGTTTTATGGTTCTGAGGCCGGCTGGTAGTCAGGTTTCCCGAACTCTGTGGTAGCTCTCAGAGAGGCTGATTCCATCAACAGCTGAAAAATATCAGAGTACTAACAGTGCCATGTTGCGCATGGATGGTACTATCTATGTTTCGAGTCAAGCTCTTTAACAAATTTAAAAATGAATAATGTAACAAAAACTATAAAACACAAAAAACCACAGTCATCACCAAGTTCGCTAAACCTATCATTCACCAATATTCGTGGTCTAACTTTTTTTCTGTTGAGTCTTATCTCTTGCAAAGTTCACTAGACCTAAACTGGAAACAATGTATTAAAAATACATTTGTGTCAGTCTAATAGATGAAGAAAGGGTGCGAGGCTGGTCAACAGATAGAATCTGTTTACCCCTTAAGTCTTTGCCTAGGAGGCCTTCTACAAGACAGCAGCCGGATGCATTTAACATCTGCCCAAGATGAGAATTTTTATCGAGACACCATCTCTAGCCTTTACTCAACCAAGAGCCCCAAAGTAGGGGGTGTTTTATGTCGGAGTTTGCATCTCTTAGTCTTTGCCTAAAAAGGCATATCCTACAAGGCAGCAGGACATGAAGCAGATTGAACTGGGTTACATGTTACCAGTAGCAGAATAAACCTGACCTGGAACATGCATTCTAATTAATATTATCTTATGTATGGAGGTCAATGAAAATTTTAGTACAAACATTTAATACGTAATGATCCTTATAGGAGGGACTTATAAATGCTTCTCAAGTTATTTCAAACTGTAAAAAATTTTCATCATTTTTTAAACTCCTTATTAAGTTAGATTTGAAAATATTGCCTTTTGTTTTGATTTCTTCTGAAAGCAGGAAGCATAATCCCCCTTTTGCTACCACTAGTTAAAAGGCCGAAACCACTGAAAACGATTTTCAAATTATCTTACCTACAACATATCTAATAACGACTACAAGTAACTTCCACTTCCAGATAAGCGATGGCCTCCAAAACGCTCAGCCACTATAAATTTTTCGGCGGTGGTTACCAGTTGAACGACGGACAACTGAAGACCAAAAAAACTGGTGGCGGAAATCTGGCTTCTGCCACTAGTTTTTTTGGTCTACAGTTGGTCTGGCATTCAACAATAAGTCAATAAAAAAACTCATAAAAAGTCTTTTAAAAAAACTGATTTACACCGCTATTATTTTGATGCTTTGTGAGAAAAATTTTATGTTAATTTATGTCGATGTAAAATATCAATTTATGTCAATATAAATAAACGCAAAAACTTTATTAGTATATCAATTTATACATCAAATTTATTTGTAATTAAATCCTCTAAATTGTTTGTTATATGATTACAATTTTATATAAAATATCAACTAATTCATATTTAACAACAATAAAGTATTTAACACATAAAATAAAAGTCATTACAATACATAAAAAGTATATATAAAAAAGAAAGCTTTGAATTTTTGGAATTTAAATCATTTTAGAAACTCGAGAAACACTATCTATCAAACAAAATTGCACATAATATTATCACTTCATGTCAGGTTAAAAGATTTTCTTGAAGAATGTAAGGATTTCCTTTAGGCATCTATACATTTTTTTACTCTGTTTTGCTTTTCTATGTTTCTTTTTTTATTGTTTGAATTTTCAACTAACGAGTGAAGTTTTATGCGAATAGCTTCTTTAAATTGATTTATTTCGTAATTTTGTTTATCAATAGGACCTCTAAAGTCGCGACCCAATTTTGGAGGTCGCAGGTTGTTATCAACGTTAGGGTATTCTTTAAATTCGTCTATAAGTTCTGTATTTTTGTTTATTGGATTTTGCTGGAATGAAGTCACGTTTGAAACCATCAAAACTAGGAATCCTAACCTCATATTCTTTAAAATAAAATTATTGATTTGATTAACATTTTCTTAAATACCAAAGAAAACATATTCTTAAATACGAAAGAATAAATCCCCATTACCCCAAAGATATTATTATTATGATTAATATATACATAATTAATAGAAGTAAACTTAATTGTTTATTATATTTAATTATTTATTAGAATTACGTATTTCGCTTTGATGAGTAGAAAAAATGTTTGACATATAGGTAAAAATGTAAAAGAGTATAAATAAGGAATAGAAAGTAAGAAGTAGAGATAAAAACTGAAGAAAAGGGGTATATTTAAAAACAAAAAATATTGTTGAGATTTTTAACAATTTTATAACTTTTTTTTTTAATTCCTTTATATTTGGTTTAAAAAGCGTCAAAATAAAAAAAAAAAAAATTGAGTCAACAAAATGAGAAAAAAAGCTTGATTTTTATATAAAATTTATTATAAAACAAATAAATATATACACATATAAATATATAAACATATTAACATATAAATATATAAAATAATGCATGGTATAAAGATTTATTTCTAGAACAATTATAAAGTAAAAATAACAAGTTATAAAAAGATAAAAGAAGAAAGAATAAAAATAAAAGATGAGAATAAATACAAATATAATTTTAATACAGATTTATAAAGTAGAAAATTAAAAGCCAAATTAAATTAAAAAATCAAAAAATCAAAAGGCTACAGTATTTGAAAAGTGACAGCACTCAATCTTAACCGCATACATTATTAAATCAAGAACTCTTTTGTTAAAAATTAAACAAAGCTGACTTAAAAATCTACAATATATATATATATATATATATATATATATATATATATATATATATATATATATATATATATATATATATATATATATATATATATATATATATATATATATATATATATATATAAAATATTTTCTTTAAATTGTAGTTTTATGGTGGTGTGATCATTTTAAAAAAAGTAAAGCTTTGCTCAAAATGGTTTCTTAAAATGGAGATAAACTATTTTTACAATATCTTTACTACAAGGTTAAAATAAAAATATTTTTACGTTATTTCATTTTTAGCTTTTTAAATAAAAACATTAAATTAAAACGCCATAAAAATAACCAGCAAAAGAAGTTGTTATTTTTCAACCTAAAGACTATATATTTTAATCTCAATAATATATTCTTAACATGGCAAATAATTGTGGAAAATGAACAAAATCATCAATGTCATAATATTAAATTATTCATACCCAAATAATAATAAAGAATAATATTTGACAATAGTAACCTAACTTCCGGAAGAGACAAAAACAAAAACAAAAACAATATATATGTACAATAAAACTAAACAAAATTTCGCTGTGTTTTTAGAGAACTATTTACTGCATATCTATTGCGTACTATTTTGTAAAAGTTTTATTTGACTTATTTAAAAAAATAAAAATAACATGTTTTTTTGAATCTATAATAAAATCAAATATATATGAAAAAATTTTTAAATAACCTTTTTTTTCGACTTTTGATTTTACAACAAATTAAAACGTTTTTTTAATTTTTATCAAATAAGTAAGTTGTTACAAAATCATTTTACAAAATAAGTTTTATAAAAATAAATAACTATAATAGACTATTTTTATAAAATTTTTTTTTTTGAAATTCCAAAATAATTGTAAACTACTAAAGGTGAGTTTCTACTCATCCGTTTTTTCACGGGAACGGGATAGGAAAGGAAAAAATAATCACGTGAGCATGCGTAGTTTTCCTTCGGACATATTAAAACTTATACTACGCATGCCCACGTGATTATTTTTCCCGTCCCTTTCCCGTTCCCGTAAAAAAACGGATGGGTGGAAACTCGCCTTAACTGTTTTTTGACTCCTAGTCGGCTAAAAGCGGACTTTCACTTACAGGAAATTTTCCTCGGAACGGAAAAAAAAAACTAAGTGGAGCATCTTAATTTTTTTTTGTTACACGATTGGATGATTTTCATTTCCGTTCCGTTCAACGGAAAGTTTCCTGTAAGTGAAATTTTGCCTTAAGTTGACCTGTTATCAAATTAGCAGGAAAGTAAAAGCACAGTGCTTTTTACAATTTTTTAAAGATCACCCTAAAACCTTTTTGGGGGAGCGAAAAAGTCTTTGTGGATTAAAAAAAACTTTTTAAAAGTTTCCTTTTATTTTTGAAAAAAATAAGGAGCTTGCACAACAAATTACAAAGCAAAAAGAATCTCAAATTTACCAAGCAAAAAGAAACTCAAAAGTAAAAAGAATAATGTCGTGGTATTTGTAGTGGTATTTGTCGTGATGTTTGTTGTGGTGTTTGTCGTGTTGTTATCCGTGATATTTTTTGGCTAAAAACTGAGTTTCTAAAAAAACAGGCGTCTTGGAAAAAAAGAACAAAAAGAAAATTAAACCTTTTTGGGAACCTCTTGAGCCAGGGGCATTTTGTGATCGACGATCCTCTTAAATTGACAGGTTGTATCAAAATAAATCAACAATCATCAAAATCTTTTTATAAAGCTATCCAACATTTTGAGCAAAATGTTAGACAACACACTCGCGGAAAGTGGGGAGTTTTCCTCCACACCGGTGTGTGGCTATCACTCTTAGACACAAGTGTGGAGTTATTTTGCACAATTTTGTGCAAATAACTCTACACTTCTGTGCAGAAGTCGAGTTAGAAAAAATGAATTTCCACAAAAGTGTGCAAAATAACTCCATACTTGTGTCTAGGAGTGATAGCTACACACCGGTGTGGAGGAAAACCCCACACTTTCCGCGAGAGTGCATGAATTCCAAAGATAAAATAATCAATCATATTTTATTATAAAATTTTTGGTATATCATCTTCCTTTTTTTTACTTTTCGTTTCAAAGTGAGACTAAAAGTTCATCTTTTAATAAAAACAAAATTTTTGTTTAATAAAAACAAAAGTAATTAAACAACTTTAGTTATAAAAATACTAAAATATAAATAACTAAGATTGGACAAGAATACTAAAATATAAATAACTAAGATTGGACAAGAATACTAAAATATAAATAACTAAGATTAGACAAGAATACTAAAATTTAAATAACTAAGATTGGACAAGAATACTAAAATATAAATAACTAAGATTGGACAAGAATACTAAAATATAAATAACTAAGATTAGACAAGAATACTAAAATTTAAATAACTAAGATTGGACAAGAATACTAAAATATAAATAACTAAGATTGGACAAGAATACTAAAATTTAAATAACTAAGATTGGACAAGAAATACCTCTGTAGCAATTTATGGTAAAGTTTCAGAACTTTCCATATTTGACATTTTTTTAAAAATAACTGTTTGAAGTACTTTCCTTTAGAATGCTTATTTTTTTTGTCTATTAAAGTGTTATTTTAAAGGAGTTTTAGAGTTTTTTAAATTGAACAGGTGCAGTTAACACATAGAGCAAAAATTGTGCTAAATAGTGTAATAAGGGTTATAATCTCTTTTTATCACCTTTTTAATCTCTTTCTGCCTCAAGGTTGATTAACATTTTAGATTAAAAATTTCAATCTTTTTAATGTTCGTTTCTTTATTTTGACTGTTTAGCTCAATCCCAGTGGGCATACGACGATGTATTAACGTTGCATAAACGTTCTAACGTTGAATAAAATGTTAATACAACGTTGCGTGCCTTCTGAAATTGACAAATATTTAATTAACTGATTTAACAATATTTGAGTGTTTCAATATATAGAGTTAACATTCCACTCATTTTTAAGATTTCTTTTTCATCATATTTAATTTTTTTTTTTTTTTACAACTCTAATTTTTCCTTTCTTAACTGATTCTTAACTGAAACTTAATTAGAATCGCCTTCTTGCGTCCTTGTGCGTCCGTTCATGTTTACGTAAAACGGTTTCCAGAAAAGGTGTGATAATTGAATCATGCGCATGGTAACTACTGTTACTGAAAGAAAACCTTTGGTCTAGCGTAAAGTTATCTCATTTGACCTTCAACATAGTTTGAAACAAAGCAAAAAAGACTATTTAGTTACAATCCTTCACCTTTAATACACGCGGTTGTCAATCAATGGTTGACCTCATGAAGAATAATGATTGACTCACAGATGATTTCTTCGAGCCCATCTTGTGTTAAACTAGAAAAGTTTGATATTTATTACTAAAATCTGTAGGTCGCAGCGGTAGCGAAAGATTAGAGTTCTAGCTCAAAACCAATAGGCCTGAGGTTCTATCTTGGCTCTGACCAGATAAGCGAAAGAAAAGCGTAAGGAAAGAGGCGTGAACTTCCTAGTTAAATGAATGTCTAGAACCAGTACTGTACGCGGTGCTCTGTAATAAGACTGTATGGGCTAAGCACCCTAATAACCACAAAAAATAATAAGAAAAAAAAAAACTGCATGAAATATTTTTTCATACGTGGTCCAAAGTCAGGATCTGTTTATCGCTAATTGTTAGATTGTACTATGAAATTCGGATTGCAGATTTTTAACCTTTTTGTTAATAACCAATTTTTTCATCTGAATTTTTTATTGCCTTTGATGTTATTTTTATAGCTGAGACCACATAAAAACGTACAAGGTCGCGCACGCGTAACTTTTATAAAAACTTAAGCTTAATAACGTCAGTTTCCTTATAATTTATGAAGATTTGACTTCAGATTATCAAATATATTTTCAGTAAGCAGTCGCATTTATATTATACAAATAAAGAAGAAAGATTATAACAAAAATAGATGCAGTTATGGGTCATATACCAGCTAAGGTGTTTATTACCTGTACTAAATATAATTTTTATCTTAACTACATTACTAAAAATATAATTTTTGAAAAAATAAAACAATAATAAAATACTATTACTAACATTATAATATTAAAGTTATTTTGTAATATTTTTATGATATATTATATTTATAAGGTAATGTTAATGTATTTTTATGCGTATGTGTGTGTATGTAAGTATGCGGAAATCGCCGTTTAACGGAACCGATTTTTGAACTCAAACTCTGTGTCACTTTTTTTGAAGTCTGCATTTAGTCAGTGAGGAAGAAGCGTGTTTTTTTGTGTTTCTTTTTAGAATTATATATCAACATAGATATTTTTTAAAAACTAGAATGAATAAACTTTAATATGATGTGACTTTTAATTATAAAATTTTTTAATTTTTTATGTGGATTTATTGACTTTCAAAACTTAGTTGTACTTCTTGCACTTAGTACATATTGAAGATTTACTTTTTTCTTTATTTTTTTCTAACCTATTCTTTATTTTGAGTTAACACCTTTTCTATGCATATGCCAAATTTCATTGATTTAATTTTTGCAGCACTATCCCTATTTTTTACACTACTTTTGGTACTTAATTTCATTTTTCCGTCTTAAATTTGGTGGGGTGTGTTTGGATAAATATAACATTTTATTAATATCATTAATAAAATGTTATATTTATTTATTACATTCAATTAAACAAATTTTATTATAAAAACGAATAAAAAGTTTGCAAGTTAGAAGAAAGGTCATATATCATAAGCACGTTGGAAGAAAGGTCATATATCATAAGCACGTTAGAAGAAAGGTCATATCAGCTAGTTAGCTTAGTTCGATTGTTATTAAGTGATCTATAAATAAAATTATTCAAATTTTAAAGTCTTTAAATTAATTTGTTTGTTTAGATGCAAAAATGCTTAAATTGAAGTTACTTATTATTAATAGTTTAATAGTTTTAATATATTAATAGTTACTTTTTTTTTTATGTATATGTTGTTCTTATTTAAATATAGATTGTAGTATAGTTATTTATCTATGCAATTTTTATACATTGTCTATTTTTCATTTTTTTCTTTACTGCTTTCTACTTTAGTATTTACTTTATGTATTTTTTCTTTCTGTTTTTTACTGACAATAGTTTTTTTAATGATTTTATATTGTTGAGAAGAAGTTGTTTGTTTTATTTTTATTAGTATTATTGCTTTTGTGTAGATCAAATAGAAAAAACATTGAGAAAGAAAAATTTATTTTTAGTTATACCACCTATTAATTTTTGAAAAATAACTTAGTGTAGTGTTGTAATCAATAATGTCGTTATCTTTTTGATTTTTTGTCAATTTAAAATTTTTTTAAATTGACTGGTGTGTAAATGCTTTATATAATAGTTACAATATTTTACTTGTAATTTTTTGATTAAATTTAAATAATTTTTAAATGATGTCATGGAACTCAGTAAGTAAAATAAATATTAATGGTTTTACTTAGTTATAAAGTTTAGATATTTGCTTGTTTTTTTGAAACTTTTAAAAAATTATTAAGATAGAAACTTTGATAATATATGAAATTAATTAATTTCACGTCTCTCCCTTTTTTCTTTATAATATTTAAGGAACTTGGCATCTAGCATTGGCAAAGCTGTTAATTATAATTTTTAGATTTTTAGTTGTGTCTTTCTCTACTATCACTAATCAGTTTGTAATTTATAAAATATTTAGTGACCTCAACATCTAGTTATGGTAAGGATGTATATTTTGATATTTTGGTTTGATTGTCTAGTATATAAGTTTAAATATTGCGTACCATTTTTTTTTTCTCTTCTTGCTACCACTGGTAAAGTTACGTATAACTTTAAAAAATGTTCATAAACTTTTTTTTGTATAAATCAAATGTTTTAACAAATTTTATATTGGTGCTGATATTGCTCTATTTATAATCTGACTATGTGATAATGTGCTTTGATTGTTTGAATAAAATATCATAATACTATTTATATGATTTAAAGATTACATAGTTTTTATAAATAGTAAAATGTGACGAAATAAATATAGCAAGTTGTGTGATTTGCAAAATGAGTGCATGTTGTGAGACTTTCAAAATAAATACTGCATGTAGTCTGATTCGCAAAATCGTTACCGCAAGTGGCGTGACTTGCGTTCTTGTCTTGTTTATTGTTGACAATGATTATAATTTTGTATCATTAATGGAACTGTTAATTTTAATCATATATTTTTTTAATTATATATTTGGTAAATTTTGTAACATTTTCTCTTTTTGTAAATAATCACATTCAAAATGTTTTTTTTTTTTGTTTGTTTGTTTTAGATTTGAGGAGGAGGGGGGGGGAACATACCCTTTACCCCTTTCTCTGAAAAATGTTTACTCAAATTGATCTTGTATTGAAATAAAGTATATTTATAAATTCGTTTTTTTTTGTTTGTTTTAGATTGAAGGTAGGAGGGGGAGGGGGTTGGAAACACACACCCTTACCCCTTTTTCTGAAAAATTGTCACTTGGATGCATCTTGTAACGTGGTAAATGTATTTATATCAATTTCTCTCTATCTATATAATCAGATTTATTTTAAATATTATAATAATTTAAAAATCAGTATTATTTTCTAGGTTAGAGGAAAAGGGCGGGGGAGGGCACATTTCTTCCCCTAAGTCACTGTATTCACCACTATTATATATTGTAATTTTGAGAAAAATAATTTTTATTTGTAATACTAAATTTTCTTTTTTTAATAATTATACAAAATTCTTTTTTTGATAAATATACAAATATTTATAGGAATGAAACATTTTTGATAATAGGGTGTGTTAAACCGCCATCTCTTTATCCACCCTAACATAAGAGTACACCTATCATATTTGGTGGTGGTATAAAATAAGTTTGATTAAGTTTTTGTAAATAAAACTAACAAATTTCACAAAAAAGACGCTCTTCTATGGAATAAATATGCATTTTTTGGTGGTAAAGATGGTGATTCGGCACCCCCTATAGCCTCCTGGATAGCCACTATTAAATATATGTAGCCCACTGTTACATTTATCTTTTGATCCTAAGTTTTAGGCATTTGGATGAGAATTGACAAAGTTTTAACAATTTTAGTGAAGAAAAACTAAATTATGACCACAGTTTCTTCAACAATTCTATCTATCAAAAATTTGAAACTAAAAATTACATAACTTTTTGTAGAACCGTCCAATTTTGATATTTTTTTCACCTTTAAAATACTGTATTAAAGGGCTTTTCAATGATATTTAATTTTAGTGTTTAATAAATTCAAAATTTTCATGCCACATACTTAGTGTACATGTAATTGTGAGTATGTTTATATGTATGTGTAATGTAAATGTATAAAGTAATGTAAATGTAATGATATTATTATTACATAAACAAACTAAATGCATTTAATTTGTAAACATTCAGTTCGTTAAGGTCTTGATTAAGACAAATATAAATAACTGCTCAATTAGAAAGCATTTCAAGAAAATACATGCCCTTCTACGTTTAAAAATAACTTAGTGCAAGCTTCAAATTTATTAAATGTTTTTGTTTATCAATACACTTCATTGTATGTTAAGAATAAGTTTGTTCATAATGTATATTTTACATTATTTATCATATTATGCAGAGAGACTTGGTTGTCTTAACAATGTTTCAGTTTAATAATGAAAAATTTTTAATCATGTCTAAAGTTTTACTGTTTAAACTGTAGAAAGAAATAGTTTCATTAAAATATGTTCAAATTTTGCAACAATGTGAAATATGATAAACAAACATAATGGTAAAAAAAAACTGTTGATTATTAAAAATATAAGGACATTTGTTATTTTTTCACATCTATGTCTTCATTTGATCTTATTATTTTATGAGTTTTCAATCTTGCTTTTAACTAATACAAAACAGATATATCAGAAATATTATTTAATTTATTTGGCTACAATACATGAATGTATGTATGTATGCATGTATGTATGTACGTATGTATGTATGTATGTATGTATGTATGTATGTATGTATGTATGTATGTATGTATGTATGTATGTATGTATGTATGTATGTATGTATGTATGTATGTATGTATGTATGTATGTATGTATGTATGTATGTATGTATGTATGTATGTATGTATGTATGTATGTATGTATGTTTGTATGTATGTATGAATGTATGTATGTATGTATTTATGTATGTATGTATGTATGTATGTATGTATGTATGTATGTATGTATGTATGTATGTATGTATGTATGTATGTATGTATGTATGTATGTATGTATGTATGTATGTATGTATCTATGTATGTATGATCACAAAATGAGACAGCCACAAGATGAGACAATCGAGTATACTTGACTTATGGCTTGTTTCTGATCCTAATCGGTTTTTAGTTTCACCACATTTACCCTTACGTGCTTCTGATCACGGTTTGATTTCTCTAAAACTATTATCTCATTCTTATTCATGATTTAAATCCCCCTATCATCGTACCTCTTACAACTACCTTAAAGTTGACTGGGACATTTTCCGTGATTTTCTTTGTGATGGCCCTTTAGTAAAAATCTTTCGTCTTCCTGCTGAAAAAGTGTTTCTTACATAACTTCTTAGATTCAGACTAGCATTAAATCTTTTATTCCCTCTTGACGATTCCAAGTCAAGCCTCACTCTTCTCCGTGATTTTCCTCATATTGTGCTGCAGCAATTTCTAATCAAAACCGTTACTTCTATATCTATCAAAAAAGAGACGTCTGTTTACTATTGCTAGAAACCATTGTTAAAAGGTTTTATCTAATGTTGAAGCCTGCTATTCTCAGGCTATGAAATCTCGTATTTCATCTCAAAAATTAGGTTTAAGAGTTTTACTGTAATATTTATATAACATTGGATTCAAGAAAATTAAACAATTATGTTTTAAAAATGTTTTTACTGAAAGAAAACTGAAAAACATATACAGACATTCCTTTGTAGAAATATTGTAATTTTTGAAACTTATCATTTTATTTGAAATCTTAAATTTTTGAGAGATTACAAGAGATTACAAGACATATTTTTTTTGATATTTTAACTTGTTGTACTAAATAATTTTTATGATATTTTAAAAGGCAATACAAAGTTAAAATTTTTAATGAAAATTATGATTTCAATGTAAATGTTTCACCTAACGGGTGACAACTAAAAAACGAGACTGGATTTAAAGACACATATCTCCTTAAAGAAATAAGATTTTAAAAATAGGAAAACTGTTTTAAAAGGTATTTTTATTCTAGTTTTTAAATATTTTATGTGTTTTTATTTTTTATAGAAAAATGAATGAATGATTAGAAAACATGTGTATGAATTTTATTTAAATTACAAAAACGCTGGTAAAAAGTTCACTTATGACCACTTTAAAGTTGAGAATATACCTAAAAGTACTATCTACAAGATAATTAAACGTGCTGAAAGTGAATCTGGGTACCAAAGAATTCTAGGAAGTGGAGTAAAAAATTACCAGGACAAACATTGAAAGGCTCAAACTCATGTTTGACCATAAAAACGGAGTTTCTCAACGACAGGCAGCTAAAACGTTCAACTTTACTCAGCAGCACATTAGTAAAACATTAAAAAAAGAACTAATATTAAATCAAGAAAAAAATGACGATTTCAAAACGCTCTGACCAGCAAAAAGCAGTAGCTATAACTAAGTGCAGTCGATTTTGTCAGAAATTCAAAAATCGTAAACCAATCATTGACGATGAGTTTTATTTCACGTTAAATCACTCCAGTATCAATGGAAATGATATATTTTATACTAGTGATGTAAAATCTACTCCATCTACAGTTAAATAACAAACAAAACAAAAGTTTCAAAAGAAATTACTTCTATGGATTGCATTTTCTGAGAATGGAATTTCTCAACCTTATTTTGTTCCAAGTGGACTGGCTGTAAACCAAAAAATCTATTTAAACAAATGTATTAAGAAGAGACTCACTCCATTCATCAATGGGTATCATTCAGATGGTGCGTATGTATTCTAGCCAGATTTAGCATCATTTCACTATGCAAAAACAGGAATTATGTACCTAAACAAGGAAAACGTGCATTATGTTGAGAAAGCGTTTAACCCAGCAAACTTACCAGAATGTCGCCCTATCAAAAGTATTTGGAGTATTTTGAAAGGTCTTGTCTACTAGAATAATTTGCATGTAGAAAATCTTAAAAAATTACGTTCTAGAATCAAGTATTGCCTTAATGAAATTGATATTGAGCTCATACGGAGACTAGCTCAGTCTATACCAGGCATAGTCGATAAAGCCAGAAGAAATGGTTTAATTTAGAACAACTGATTATATATTTAAAAACTAGAATAAAAATACTTTCTAGAACATTTTTCCTTTTTGTTTTATCTTATTTCTTTAAAGAGATATGTGTCTTTAAATCCAGTCTCGTTTTTTAGTTGTCACCCGTTAAAGGGTATGATTTTTAAATTTATAAAAAATAAAAATTAAATATGCATAACCTAAGTTTAACTCTAAGTTTTTATTTTATCAATAATTTTTCACTTGTTAGTTAGGTTGTTTGCAAAAACTTCATAAACATCAAGTTGCCTCAGAAATACTTATGCTCAAGTTGTTGATTGTAGAATTTTGTCTTCTGATCACAAAAAGTTTGTCTCCTGCTTGCAAGAAGTTAATTTCTTTTTTAAAGTTTAACAAAGTAGTTTTTTTTTTTCGTAAAGTGTAAGTTTCATTATTTTACAATACTTCAATTGAATCAATTGAAATGTAATGATATTAATCTTTAAATCTTTCATCTCGTACTTCTTTTTCACCCATTATTTACTATCCTATTATCCTATATATATATAAAACTTACTTCTACCCTAAAGCTGATTAGGATTCTTTTCATAACTTTTCTTTTGACAGTTCTTGGGCTGATGTCTTTTCCAACTCAGCTGAAAAATGTGCCTCCTATTCCTTTTCGTTGGTGTGCTTTTATTCCTTCATGTCGTTTCCAATTCAAGTATCATTCTACTCCAAGGTTTTCACCCTCTTGTGCAGCTGCTATATCTAATCGTAATAATTTTTTTCATCTTTCCTCATTTTTTTCAATTCTCTTGAGAACTAACGGCTATTTATTATCGCAAGAAATTGATGTAAAAAGGTGCTGTCAGATGCTAAGCTCCATTGTGCTCAGTTCACTAAATCTCGTATCTTATTTCAGTTGTTAGGCTCTAGAAACCTTTGGAAATCTTCAACAACGTCATTAACAAAGGTAGGTTTAACATTAATCTCTCATTAATTGAACTGATCTTATTACCTCTCCCAAGGATAAAGAAGAGCTATTTGCAAAGAAACTTGCTTTTAATTCAACTCTCAAATCTTATGGGCGAATCTATTCCTGTCATTCCAATTAAATAAAACATTTCAATTAAACAAACCCATCGTAGACATCCAAATCACTCTAGCTTCCGTTACTAAAGTCATATCTCGATTAAACTCTTCTATGACTTGTGGTTAAGACAACATTCCTTTTATAGTCGTACAAAATTGTTCTCTAGAACTTTTTTTAATTCTCTCTAAACTATTTAATAAGTGTTTAACTGAGTCTTGTTTTTCTTCCTGATTTAAAATGACATCTGTTGTTCCAATTTTTAAAAGCTCCGGTACACATTCTGACCCCTCCAATTATCTTCCGATCAGTCTTTTTTTTCTTAATAGCAAGGTCTTTGAATTTTTGAGAAAAAAAAATTCTAACATCTTACCTTGAGTCAAGTAACTTACTGTCAGATAATCAATACGGTTTTTAATCATCTTGCTCTACGTCTGACTTGCTAACTGCTGTGACTGAAAAATTTTATCGCTCATTAGATGAAGGCTGAGAAGCTAGGGCAATTGCTCTTGACATATCTAAGGCGTTCGATAAAGTTTGGTATGCTGGTCTTCTCCATAAACTTGTTTCAAATGGTGTATCTGGGAAAGTATTTGAGATTATCAAATTGTTTTCTTCTAACCGCTTTATAAAAGTCATCCTTGAACGCCAACACTCTTCTTTATTTCCAATAACTTCTAAGGTACCTCAAAATTCTATCCTTGGTCCTGTTTTGTTTCTTATCTACGTTAATAATCTTCCCAAAAACCTTAGGTCAAAAGTAGCTCTTTTTGCTGATAACTCAATTTTATACTCCTGTTAATGACAAAAAATCTTCTCTTTTTGATCGCTTAAAACAGGCAGCCAATCTTGAATCTGATCTCACTTCTTTAACAGATTGGGGTTCGCAGTGGCTAGTAAACTGCAATAAAACTCAGTTATTTACTGCAAACAACTATCGCAGTGCTTTCAACATTCCTATATTAATGAATGGCAACCCTCTCACCGAGTCCTTCTCTTTACGTCTTCTTGAATTAGCGTTCACCACTGACCTTTCATGGAAACTATATATACAATCAATTTCTAAATTAGCATCTGCTAAGGTTGCTTCTTTTTATCGTGCTCGCCATTTTCTCTACCCTGATTTTGTTCTCTACCTCTACAAGTCTCTTATTCATCCCTGTATGGAATACTGTTGTCATATTTGAGCTGTTTTTTCTAAGGATGCTCTTTCTCTTCTAGACAAGGTCCAAAATTGCACTGTAAAGAAGTTTGAACCGCTCTATCTGCTAAACTTGCGCTTCTTTTTCATTGTTTTAAAGTTGCATCACTTTCCCTTTTCCACAAATACTATCATTGTTGCTGCTTGTTTAAAGGAACTATCATCTCTAGTTCCAATCAGGGCACCGATGTAGGCCATGCATGGAGAGTTTTCTAGGTAACTCTTGTTTGACCTCTTGAATATCTGTATCCCACTGAAAAATCTCTCCTATCCGGTTTTCAAAACAGATTAGAATCTGAGCTTCAACTTCATACACAACATCAAGGGGAGACTATTTTGTAAAAGCTTGTTTATTTATTTATTTAGATGTTGGAGTCGATTGCATTGTTAAAAAGTATCAATCAATAATTGCAGCAAATCCGAAAGCAAATATTAATCTTTTCAAACTGCTATTCCATAGAATTGGTTTAGAAAATGCATTAAAAGAACAATATGAATTGATCATGTCAACACTACAAAGCAAAAACGAGCCAGAGATAGCAGACCCAATTGAAATGTCTTAATTTACCTAAGATGCTAAAGTTACTCAAACAGACTTAACATCAGAAGCCTCTATCCGTACCAATGTTGCTTATTTAACCAAAACCAGCGTCGAATTTCGGACCTTTCAGTTCAGAGTCAGAACTATAACAACTGCGCCACGGCTGCTGTTTATGCTATTGTGGATAATGGTAATTGAATATGCTACTAAAAGTGGCTCATCTTTAGATTTTGATCCTGATACTACGGCTGCATCCTGCCTACTGCATTTTTTTTGTGAAACGGAGGTAATCTTCCAAAACCATTTCTCGCAATGAATCTTAATTTGCATCTAGTCAGGCGTCCTCCGCAAAATAGTATACAACTTATAGCTTTCGTATAAAGTATACAATAATATACAATGCATAGCTATTGTATAAAGAGCTACTAACATTCATTGCCGAAGTTAAAACAATATTGGTTAATTGACCAATCAAATATAAAAATCAACTTTTTAATGAATTTTTATAACTTAATATATTCTTGTTATTCCCCAATATTTTTTTTTAATTTCTCGACTTTTTTTCATATTATATCAATATAAAGTACAATTTAACTTTAATTTAACTGCAATATCTTAATTTATATACTAAAAAAATATATATATACTGTAAATATAACAAATATTGTCAAGTATTTTTTGAAACTTAATGTTTTGAAAAGAATTATTTCTTATGTTTTTATTCAAAAAAAAAAAATTATAAACTTTTTATATTTTATATACATTAAGTAATATATTATTTTTATATATTTTAGATAAGATATATTTTTGCTTAAGTCCAACTTTCGAAAAGTGCAACATGCAAACAGGCCAATAAAATGTACAATTTTCGGAAGTCAAGCAAAAAACTCTTGCATGGAAAGACGGTACAAAACAGCGAATGTTTTGAAAGCCTTGAGTTATTGCAAAATGATCCGTCATGAAGCAATAATACTTAGTCAGTATGTTTATGTTATCATAATGATTCATTGCCTGCATGAATTTTCAGTTTGCAAGAAGAAAAGTTTAAAATAAAAACTTAAATAAAAAGTTCATAAATTTCTGACCACATGATTGAGGCAAGATGACTTATTACGCGCCAATTTTATAATATTTTAAAATCTACAAACTACTCTAACTAAAGTAACACAAAATAAACACACAAAATAAACACGCAAAAAACAAATAAACAAACAAAATAAATAAACAGTTTAACGTTTTTTTGTTGAGTTGTTACATAAAAAACCATCTTGCCCCGTTTTCTTCTATACGTTACTAGTCATATATTTACTTGAACTAATTTAAACAAATAACGTTATGGTGCTATTGCTCAAATTACTTAATTATGCTGCTATCATTTAATTATGCTACTATCTTTTAATTATGCTGCTATCACTATTATAGGTTAATTTATTAAGATTTAGTAACTTAAAATTGTCAAAGGCTTAAATTGTGCATAAGAAATAATTAAAATTTTAATAAATAAAAGGAAGAAAACTTGTGTTTTTTGAAAATTTTAACTTTAGTAAAATATAATAATACAAATTACGACTTGTGACATGACACTTAAATGTGTAATTAAGAAGTTTTGTTCAACAGCTTTTGAATTAAATTTTCGAGTTCATTAAAAAGTTCTTTACAAGCTCTGCCCGGTTCATTGTCTATAGATGGATCACACAAAGATTGTTCATTTTCCTCTTTTTTTTGGTCCGTTGCTACCATTCTTTTTAGAGAAGATACTTCCCTTTTCAGTGACTGCATTTTAAAAGCTTGAGTTTTTTCATAATCATTCAATTCTTTTTCTAAATTTTCAATTGATTTCTCTAACTCGCGACCAAGTTTTGGTGGCCTAAAATCACTTACAAAAAGTGGTGGATTTTTTATCGTTTCTTCTAACCCGTCAATGTCCTTTATGTATTCTTGGTTTTTTATAACGCTTTTGCACTCTCCGTAGACATGCCAAAATACCAGAACAAAAAATACAGGCTTCATAATTCTATATTTGATTAAAAGTATTGACAAAGATTATTGTACAAATAAAAAAAAAGTATATAAAAGAAAATAACCTAATAAAAAAAAATCAGACAAATAATTATAAAAAATTAATATATTTTGTTACAAATTCAAAGCAACTAACTTTTTGTTCACAGAAAGAGATTAGAGTTAATGAACTCCTTCTGTTCTAAATTCAACTTTTTTTAACAGAAAGTCTAAAGCTCATAAACAGAGCTCCTTCTGTGTTAAATGCAACTTTAATTAACTGAGTTTATCAAACTTCGATGACAAGCGTAAAATTTAGATCAATATTTGTTATATGCTTTTGTTGACCTTTTAAAGTGTAATTCCTTTAAATACGCAAACACCTTTGTTATAATGAAATTCGGATAACATCAAAATCAAGGAGTGAAAATGATGATAATTTGTTTCATTGATGTCAATTTATTATCTAATGGATAGCGGTCATTTTTCTATTATTACATTATTATATTTTATAACTTCTGTAGAACAAAATTAATGTTACTTTAATTAACATATTTCTTTGGTATGTTACTTGATAAATGAGAAATGCTAGTTAAAAACCAAGACCATAATTTGAATAACGTCTTAAACGTAGCCATATTCTGAATAATGTTTTATATGTGAAGTTTCGTTATCATTCGACAAATAATACTGTTTTAAAGTTTGTTTCATATTTGTTTGTAACGAATAAAATAGTTTTTTTCCAAAGCGCTGTATTTTGTCGTTTTATTTTATTATAGTTACAGAGAAAAAAAAAGGTAAGATCCAAATAAGAATATTAAAAAAAGAGAAAAAAATTGCTTAAAACAAATTGATGGAAATTTATCTCGCTTTTAAGCGTATTGAATATGTCTGTGCTCTCCTTTTCTAAAAACATTTTGTTTGTAATTGCATGTATTACAGCTTGATTTTAAAATCAATATTTTTTATTGTGAATATTATTATTATACAAATAGAGCTGATCATCAATAAAATATGTTTAAAAATAAATGAACATGTTATTTACATGGATGAAGTTAGAAAAAACAAAAAATAATAAAAAAAAACTCAAAGCATACGTGAGACTAACACTAACTTATTGCGTGATAAATACGCCGTTTTGTTTACAATATTTTATTGTTATTTTATTGCTTTTTGTAAACAAATATGCATAAGCTGCTTTTTTAGTGTTTATGTAATGCAACTTCTTGACTTAGGAAGACTTTTTGCAAAGTTTACAGTAATCATAAAACTAGTATTAAAAAAGTTCCTAAATTTTAAGGCTGTCACCGGGTACCCGGGCACCAGGGTACCCACCCGTTAGGTACTGCCCAGGTAGCATTATTAAATGACAGATAACTGATTACCTGTTAGTTGAAAAGTTACCTGTTAGTTTAAAATTCTCGTCAAAGTTAAAATTCTTACGGTGGTATCCAGGCATTATTTCTATTTTGTTAAGTTTTACTTTTAATGTATGTATTTTATAAATTACTAACATATCAGGAAAAAAATTAAATAAATAAACCAAAATTTTTAAAATTTGAAAACTTTTTTTTTGCTGACTCATCAAAAAAACTGAAAAAGTTCATGTTACAAGAACATAAATATCTTAATCCATTAGAAGGACATTTAAAAAAGAAAATTTGCACGAATTTAGTATAATAGCAGAGCTAGTGACTGAACCTTAAATTGGAAAAAAAAAAAAAAAGATTTAAAATAGCAGACTTAATACTATAAAAAGACTATTTTTAGCAATAAAAAATAGTTTAAAGACTCATTATAGCCCAAGTTCAAATAGATATACTTTTTATGCTAGGTTCAGTCACTATAGTGACTGTATACAAATTGTATTGTATACAATTGTATACAAATAAGAATAATGAACATATCCTGAAAATTTGAAGATAAAAAAACTCCAACTGACTTCTTTAAAAATCAGGAGATTAAGATATGATTTAATTCAATATTATAAAATATTTCATAATTTGGACAAAGTGTGTTGGTATCAACAACCAAAAACAGCAATTTCAATTTCAGCAAATGGTCCAGCTTCAAACATTAGAGGACATAAAGCATGTGTAGATATTGAGCTGATAAAAAGAAACAGACCAAGGGAAAATTTTTTTACAAATAGAGTTGCAAAATGGTGGAATAAACTACCAGAAGAAATCATCTCCGCGAAAAGTGTAAATATCTTCAAGGACAAGCTTGATAAACATATGGTTATTATGAAACTTTGATCTCAATGGTAATTATGAAACTTTTAATTGCAATGTCTCATAATAGATTCAACATGGCGTTGAATCCCAAGGAGCATAAATAAATAAATAAATAAAAGTATGATTTTTACTGAGATATCAGTGTTTTCCTACAACTGCTCATCAAAAAAAAAAAAAAAAAAAAAAAAAAAAGGAAATTGAGAGAAATCAGGTTTAAAATTAAAAATTCATATGAGCTATTCAAATAAAGTATTAAAAACCACAAGCATAATAGAATCGTTTATCGTTTATGGTCTTTAGAAAAATAATTTTACTAGTAGATTCTACGATGGTGGTCGTCTTGTAAAAAATACAATATGTTGGAAAGTTTATTTTATTTTTCAACATAAAGAAGATATATCTGTATTATGAATTTAAAAAAATTATTTACATTTTTTAATGCTGAATCATCAAAAAAATGCTTAAAACATCACTTTCTTAAAACAAAGAGTTCTAGTTATCTGTATATTCGTTTTGCATGAAGTTTGGTTTGCATGCAGGATATACATAAAATTAGTATGTAAACCAGTAAAAATTTATAATTATGTATAGATCCATAATGACAGCTCTACGTATTTGGGGAAATTAAAAAGGGGTAAAACTCAACAAAAACCATCCCATAATTTCCTAAAATACATAATTTCTTATATAGTGATAAACAAACCCTAAAAATTTCATTTAAAAATAGTTCATAGTGGCTGAAATATGCTTGTTTTAAGTCTGAAATATTACAAACAGAGAAAACTAACAAAAAGAAAATAAAAAAATTAAAATAATTCTTTAGAATAAATCTCCTCCCCCTCCTGATGTTTTTCTTTATCAATAAATCCTTTCCTTATAATCCTTTCTTCATTCTTAAGAAAATTTATGTTATCAAGTTTGGTTAATAGATTTTTATTTACTTTTTATAATTACAACTTTTAGGTAAATTTTTTTTAACGGGTCCGAGAACCCGTTCTTTCGACGGGTACCCGGGCAGGCATTTTCACGAATTTCGACAGCCCTACTAAATTGGGTGTAAACTGCTACATGTGAATTTTGCATATCTATCATGTGACTTTAAAGTGTAACTTTTTTAAAACTAGATCAAAGTTCAACATTCTTATTGTTCAAAAAATATTATAAAGGAGTTAAGTTTAAAACAACCTTCACTTTTAATGAGAGGGGGTAGTAAATTAAAATAATTGTCAAAAAACTTTTATTTTTATAATAAATAACTGGAAAAATTTATTTTCATCTGTTCAAAATAACAAAAGATTTGCAGGGTTTGGTTTGTATTTTGTTGTGAAATAATTTAATATCTTTTTTATATGTTTGAACTGCACCAAACAATTTTTAAAAAATAAAGCATCATTTTGGGCACTGATTCCTGATCCCCTAAGATTGACAACAGATTATAATAAAGTATATATATTTTTGATTTTAGAAGAACCGTGTTCTTGGGGTAAAGTGGGGTAGGTACGGGGTGAAATGGGACAAGTGAGTAATTAACAACATATTAACAAAAATAATATATTAATTAAAATATCAAACCACAAACCTTGCAAATAATACTTTATTCAATTAATTTTAATCAATAAAATGAAAGGATCATAAAGTTGAAGCTTTTGTGCATCTTATTATTTGTAGAATTTCGTTATGCTTATGCAATTTTATTGCTATTACAACTTTTTTGAATGAATTTTCACTTTAAAAATTAAAATAGTTTTTAGTTGATATCAATTAAAAACTATTTTTGTTTTCGTTTATTTAACTGTTTTTTTTTAAAAAAACAGTTAAAAAAAAAAAAAAAAAGAAGCAAGCTGTTCTAATTAAAGAATCAAAGTGTTCCGATTTGTGAAACCGGTTGCCTTAACTGAAACAAAATGGTGGACAAATCCGTATATATTTTCAACAACAATGCAATCAGTTAAGTCAAATTACAGTTAAAAGTAAAGTAGAGTTGTCTGTTTATATTAATCAAATCATAAATGTTTTCATAGTTAAGCAATATTCGGTAGGTTAAAATTTAGCTTCTTTTGCTTTCCAATATCAGCAACCCTCCCCAATTATTTTATCAAAATGTGCTTAGTGCTTAATGTGGTTCCCACAACAATTACCACAATTCGCCATGTACTCTAATCAAACCCAAACGTGAAGAAAACACACAATCACTACACTACAGATAAGTATAGAAACTGCAAAAAATGTAGCAACCTGCATAAATGTAAATCTTAAATTTGTACGTGTTTTAGAATTGATAGTTTTAAGGAATAAAAATGATGAACTGATATAGATCACAAAAACAATTGGATAATATGCAGTGGTATGAGGTTTACGTTTACAAGCTGCATACATCAAACGCTTAGCTGAAAAAATTCATTGGAACGATTGTTTTTCCTAACATTATAAAAAATACTAAAAGAATTGTTCCACCGGGTAGAAAAAGCGGACTCGGTTTGTGGAAAATGCTTGGTACCACCAAACGGAGAAGATAAACTTTACTGATGCATCAACTTCAGGAATCGGTATAATTCTTTGAATTCGAGAAACAGCGGTTGAAATTGCAGCATAGTTACGGCTTAAGAGTGTTAGTTTGAGAGGGAAAGTTTAAACCAGTCCTGGATTATGGGGGCTACAACCTGATGTGCCGCAGATTTAGGAGCTCCGAAATTTTTAAGAGGATGCTTTATTTTTGTTTATTCGTTACTTTATTAGGAAAAAAGGCTACCTACTAAAAAATATCCCCAGACCCTGCAAGTAATAATCCGGCACTGGTTTTAAGAACTACGGTATTTTATGGGCGTGAAAAATCTAGAACTATTTATGTAAATCTCTTTATCTGTTTGCAGTATCAGTGGCCTAACAACAACAAGGCCAGTTTAAGCAACATTTACTGTCCCTCAAGCAACTAGGCCCAGGGCCGCGATGTTTAGGAGCCTCAAGATGTATTTTAACAGTTTTTTGTTCCAGAGAAACAAAAATTGGGCAACTGAACCAGTATGCCTACTGGCCAAAAATGTTTTGCTACGCCACAGTGCAAAAACAACCCGGGCAGTAGCTAAGCAATGATTTATACGTAGATTAAGAAATAAAACTTGGAAAATTGGAAAAAAAATACCCTAAAACATTTACCATTGCTACCCCATATGTAAAATAATAAAACATTTACCATTGCATCGCCACATTATTAAATTATGAAACCTTTTTACATTGCTTTTGACGTTGTATAATACCACGCAATACTTGTATTTAAATCAATTTAAAGTTAAATTTTGTATTTTGTTTAATTTATATTTTCATGAATAATATTTTTTTAAACCATTTAATTTATATGTTAAAAAAAATGAAATCATTCCAAAATTCTGTTATTTATGCAATATTTCTTCTGTGCACGTGGGGAAAGCAGGTAGGATTCGTACACTTTTTACTCTAAGTCATTTTAAAGCAGAACCAATAGCGGTTTTAAAAAACTTTCAATGCTGGTGAGTTATCTAGATATCTGGCTTCAATAATTTTCTAGGTCGGTATTGGTACAAAGTAAAATGGCAAAGCTATAACAATTCTCCCAGAAAATGGAAATTGTACGAAAGCACCCCACACGAATGTACCCTACATAGAGTAGGGTACATTCGTACATAACTATTTATAGGAAAACGAACATTTATAACGATTAAAATTGAAAAAAAAAAAACTTTTAACTTATTAATAATCAACAGTATATTATTTTATAAATATCGTTTTACATAACGGATTTACTATTGCATATTATGCATTGTAAAATTTTTTTAAAATATGAATATATTGGCTGTTCTTGTTGTAGAAGCATATTTGGGTGGCGGCAATATTGGCTTCATTCTCAGAAATGAAACTTTGTATTCCATGGGGTTGTACCTGGTTACAACCTGTCCAATATAATATAAAACGGTCTTTTTCTTATCAAATTTCACTGACACAAGTTTTTTCTTCAATATTTTTCTGCTTAACCGGAAATTAGTTCCCAATATCAGATGAAGAATTTATCATCTCTTCAAAGGGTGAACAAGAACTTTCACTTAAACTTATATCAGTTTCATCTTCGCTATCAGTCTCTATTGTTTTTTTATGTTTCTTTGGTTTAGTTTTTATATTTGTGTCTGTTGGCAAATTTAATACACGTTTCAACTCCTTATCCTTTTTTTTTCTCACTTGTTCTTGTTTCTTCGTCTCTTTTGAACTTTCTAATTCTAGCAGTTTTTTTTTCTGTATATATTCTTGATTTTTCTGGTAGTTTTCCTTTCTTCTTTTTTTTAGGTCCGTTCCTGTTTGCTTTAGGGTACGGTCGGATAATTTCTGGAGTTATTAATCCCACAGATGTTATAGATGGTAATATTGTGTTTTCTACTATTTCTAGAGATATTAATTCCACAGAAGATGTAGATGGCATTGCAGGAAGGGCACTTGTCGAATTTTGTTGAGTAAGAGTTATTTCTTCAGGTATGATTTGTTACGTGACTGCTAAAAAGTGATAAACTTGCACAGTAGCAAATTCTTCGTCACTGAAATTCAATTTATTAAATGGTCAAATTCCAGTCTTTTCAAAAACATTCGAAATATTTTTGCTATTAAATGATTCAAAATAGGCAACTTTGACCAGTTTCGGAATATTGTATATATTAAGGGTTTTTCCCGGATTATTCATTAAATGGTACCTTTAGCTTGGCCTTAAAAAGCCCAAATACTCCCATATCTAAAGGTTGGAGACGGTGAGTTGTGTGAGGAGGAAACGACATTAATAATTCCATTACCACGAGCATAGTCCACTGCTTTTATTGTCACATGGCTTTCATGATTGTTGAAGAGGAGCAGAATAAGGTTCTTTTTAGTTTTTTTTTTGTTTTCTTATTATGCAACGGGAGAGAACCCATAGAATTAAAAGGTTTTGAAATTCCGCTCAACTTATTGTTTATATATTTTTTTTCATGCAGCAACTTGAGAAATGGCCTTTTTTTTTTACAATTATAACACGTTTTTTCTGCTGCTGGACATACGTCTGAATGTGGGTATTCTCACCCTCAGTTAGAGCATTATTTTTTCATTTGGAAACATTTTTTAAACTCGTTATTCAAACAGATAAGTTTACCTTTATTAGATTCTCTGTTCTGTTGCGTATATAATTAATAGCGTCTTCTTTGCTGTGGTGTTGTTGTACAATTCCTAACTGGACTTATGTTGTTTCAAACGTTTTTGCAATTGTTAAAATTTCGGTCAGAATTTTATTTGGGTCTTAGAAAGAATAGTTTCTGAGTTTTTTTATGGTTGTTGATAGCTCTATTTGTTGTTTTATGGCTAAATCAGTGTCGTGAAAGTTACACTTCCTAGCTTTTTCCTTGAGTCGTATAAAAAATTGGCGCATTGTCTCCTCGTGTAATTGTTTCATTAGTAGGAAAATATGTCTCGTAATTTATGTTCATTTGCGGCTTGAAATGGTTGTCAAAAGATTCTATAACTTCTTGAAGTGTTTTTTTAGTTGTTTGTTCATGTAGATTCAGACGTATATTTCATAGGTTTCATCACCAATATACGTCAACAGCATTGATAGTTTTTGTTGATCGTCTTTTACGCCAATTGCCGTACGTAGAATGTGAAAACGTTTCACGTATTTATTCCACTGCGAATAAAATACACTCGAGTCTTGTGTATGATTAAATGTAGGAAAATTTGATAATGTCAGATTAGAAACAAGTGAATCCATAAAATTTTTTTTCATAGTTTGATCTTCGTCGCCTGTTTTATATTTAAGAAACTTTAATTATATTCTCATATTTTATTTATTTCCAACTCCTCTTTACAATAAGAGTTTCCTTATTTATATAGAATTTGACCGCAATCTAATTTTCAAAAAGGTAATTTTTCTCTTTCTTTATTGCGATACAACAGGCCTAAAAAGTAATTTGTACTAGACTAGCTCGATGTAGATTTGATGTATCTTTTACACCTAAACTTTGAAAAAACCTTTTTTATAAGAATTAACTTTATTAGCTTAAGTTAAACAACTTTTTTTTTTTTTCTTTCTATTTTTAGTGTTTATGAAAAAGGTATTTATGAAATATAGTTATATAGTTTAAGAAAAATAAATTTATGAAATATTATTTATTAATGAAATTTTATTTATAAAAAAGTATTTATGAATTTTTTTTTTTCCAAAAATAACTTGCAAACTTTATTTTAAACAATAACAATAGATGGTTTATAAACTGGAACTTATTTTTTTAAAAAGACTAATATCCAACCCTATAAGATAGATTCTATATAGACACTGTAGACAAAAGAAAAAGTAAAAAAAGTCAAAACTTTAATATATGGCAATTCTAAATTTTTTTTTGTCCTTCAAATTCTGAAACCCAGGGCACGTATGCTCCTCCTTCTAGGCGGCCCTGCATAGAACACCCTATTGACAAAAAATGTTTTTTGTCATTAGATTTAATTGACAGGGAAAGTAAAAAAAAATCACACCACATGTTTTATAAACAATTTAATTAAAAAATTACAATTAAATACGGTTTATTTTAAGTTTCATTTCACTTTAACTTTTTTTCTCACAAATTTATACTATAAAATTATAAAACTGTAAATTACAATTAAATAATTAAAAACAATATTTTTAATACTTTTTATTTTATTTTTTATATTATCATCATTAAAATATATTATCATTATAATACTTAAATATTATCGTTACAATTTAAGTAAAAAAGTTAAAATGTTACTAAAAGTCTTAGTAAGAAATACAAAGATAAAAGATCTTAAAGTAATATTTTCTTTATTTTTCAAACTTTATTGTTTGTAACCAAAAGCGTATGTTGTAACATTTAATAAAGTAACAAATATATCGTTAGCGTACGGCTGTGTAGCGGACTGCTGTGTGCTTATTTATGAGGAAAACTTTCAAGCTAATTTTAAATTCTTTCTGACAACTTTTTAATTTTTTTAACTCAAAAATAAAATAATTATTTTTAGGAAAGAAATGATTTAAGCAATAGCAAAATACGAACTCATTTAAAGATATTAAGTGTACTCGCTTAGCAAAATATTTAAAGATGTTAAGAGTACTTAACAAGATGTTTACGCGTTAACGTGCCAGTAAAAAAAAAAAAAAAAATTTTAAACTTCTACCGGAATCCAGAACAAAAAGTTCATTAAGTTTTCTATTCACTATTGAAAAACATGGTCAAAAAGACTTTTCTTCAAAAAATATCTGAAAATTAACTTGTTACAAATAAAAAAAAAAAATTTATAAAATCTATTCAAGACACACACACACAAATCAAAACAACTATCTACATACTATTTAGTCATCCTTAACTGACACTTTCCATGTAATAAATTCTTCGTAAACATCGCCAGGTCGATAAATAGATTGTGGAAAATGAGGCTAAAATAAACGATGTATAAAATACGATGTTAATAAACAGCTTAACAGAAAAAAAATTTATAAAATCTATTCAATACAAACACAAAAATCAAGCAAGACGAAAACAAAACATTTAAAAAAAGAAACGCACGTGATTAGGATTGTCAGGATACCCTTGCGGTTCGAGGCAAAATCCAGTACGTGAAGTATACTTGTTTCCATGCTTGCCCATATTTGTATTTAAGAAATTTCCAGAGTAAAACTGCACACCACGTTGACTTGTATAAATTTCTAATTGTCTACCAGAAACTTCATCGTAAACTCTAAAATCATCATGAAATAATACTTTATATCAGGTATTTTTCCCCTTTGTTTCATCCCTTACCTTATTCCCATACAGTATTGTGCATTAAAAAGTAATTGTGTATTTTTGGTAAACCGTGGCTTATATTTAAAATATTATTTTTTGCACAATATTTTTTTCTAGAAAAACTTTTAAAACATTTAATTGTTTAAATATTTAAGTTAAAAAAGAAATTTGATAATTTTTATTATTTATATTATTATTTGGTTGTTACAATATTGTTTTGACATTTTTTTTTCATTATCAATAAATGAAAATCTGGTTCAGGGAACGAACTAAATTATAAATAATTCAGGAAATAGCTTAATCATTTGTTTTAATTTTTTTTAAAGATAATTGTAAATTTAACATTAAAAATTGAAAGCCAATATCCAGTTAGAAAAAACAATTCCACATTTATTCCTTATATGATAATAATATACTTTTGAATTAAATAGTAGATTCTTTTCAGTGTCAGAAAAACAACTTTAGGTTAAAATATTTGTGAAGCAGTAATTTGGTAAGTAGCGGAAAGTGTGAACTTTAGTGGTGGAACATTAGTAGTGGAAAGTGTGAACATTATTTCTATCGTGATATTGATTGACCATTAACTACTAAACAATTTTTATTAAAAAAGCCAAGAAAAAGTGAAAAATTTTTTATCTATATTAAAAAAAAAAAATTGAAAAATATTTTTGTGAATAGTCTAGTAAAAGTATTTTGGGCTGTTTCGACAAAAAAAAAAAAAAAGAGCGGATGAAAGATTCAAGAGAAAAGAAAAACTGAAAAAAAAAAGAACAATTAAAAAAAAAAATGAATTTTTATTAATAAAAAATATTGAAAAAGAAATATACCTGTATACTTGTACAAAACTGAAATGACACCAAAATCAATAGAATAGGTGTTAAACATTTAACTTTTAGGACGATTAAAAGTTAAAATCTAATATACTGAGCCATATATTTAATATACCAAGTCAAAGAAAAAAAACGTCTAATCTTTTGGAAGAGTTTGTAGTGGAAGAACAAATCAAAAATAGTAAAAATATGACCCAACACCAACATTCACTACTAAAATTGTTTTGTAAATTAAAAAAAGAGGGTAAGTTAGACTATGTTTAAATTCAAATGTTTCCATCAGAAAAGTTAACGCGATTTTGCAAAATACATTACAAATGTTTTATTTTGTATAACATTTTTGCCAAAATATTTTTGTATCTTCTTAAATGCTATGATGTTATTTTGTCAATTCATCTCATAAGGGTTTTGTTATAGCAATTTCTAATAAATATATGGCATAGAAACATTGCAAAATGTCAAATTTCTATACAAATTTTCAAAAAAGAAACAAATTATCTACTTTATTGACAAATCCGATTGATTAAACAACCTTTATATAAAATCAAATGTTGCTTTATGAAAATTTCGAAAAAAAAAACAATTATTTCCCACATGCCAAGTAACACAGGACTGAGATATATATCCTCTTTATCGTCACTGGTATTGATTCTTTACAAAATTGTAGTGTTTCTACATCAAAACTTTTTACATGGAATGTTTTCTGAATAATACTCAAATAAAAAGATTTTGTGTGATCGAGTGAACAAACATTTTTTCTTGATTAAACATTTGTTCTTGATTAAAATTTGTTCTTTGTAAATTAAATAAACAAACTTTATTTTTTTATTGTAATTGTTGCAATGCGACATTGATTAAACTTAGACATCTTCATCATCTGTATAGAAATCATATTCGCAAGTAATGTTTCTATACAAAAAAATCCTGTTTACTCAGTTTATCAGCATATTCATCGTATTGCAGGAAAAGTTTTACTCTTTAAGAAAATTTTTTTAACTTATGAAATCTTTCGCCTATTTCACTATAAATCGATTCAACAGCATTATTAACTAATTTCCGATTCTCACTTGCATAGAATTGCTACTTTCTAACACACACGCACGCACACACATTTATCCTGAATTTTAAGATCAACATGCTTTGTTTATACACAATCAAGTATAAAAAAAGTATAAAACTGTTATAGACAAAAATATTCAACACAATATTGAAAACAAATAATTATTTTATATGCGATATTACATAAAAATATAAAAGGTGTAAAATGTATATGTTTCATATAAACTTTCAATTAAATCTATGATTTAATTGAAAGTTTGTAATTATAGCTGAAGTGAAAGCATTACAGTGAGGTCCTGCTACTGGTAACATGTAACTCAGTACAACCTGCTTTATGTCTTTTTATATTATGCTTGTAATGTCTGATCCTAGTCAGTGCTCAGTTTCTCCACATTCATCCTAAGGTGTTTGTGATCACAGTTTGATCTCTATAAAACTATTATCTCATTTTTCTTCATCATCAGAATCCCCCTATCGTCGTACCTCTTACAACTACCTTAAAGCTGACTAGGAATCTTTCTGTGATTTTCTTTGTGATGGCCCTTGGGTAGAAATCTTTCGCCTTTCTGCTGACAAATGTGCTTCTTACATAACTTTGTGGATTCAGGCTGGCATGAAATCTTTTATTCCCTCTCGACAAGTCAAGCTTCACTCTTCTTCGTGGTTTTCTTCACATTGTGCTATTGCGATTTCTAATCAAAACCGTTACCTCCATATCTATAAGCAAAACAAATCTCCAGAAAACAGACGCCTGTTTACTATTGCTAGAAACTATTGTAAAAAGGTTTTGTCTAATGCCAAAGCCCGCTATTCTCAGGTCATAAAATCTCATATTTCATCACAAAAATTAAGCTCTCCTGACTTCTGGCAAATCTTTAACAGTATCAATAATAAAGGCAAATCTGTAATTCCACCTTTCTTGTATGGTTCAGATTATATCACCTCACATGAAGACAAAGCTGAATTGTTTGCTAAGAACTTTTCATCAATATCATCTCTTAATTTCACTAGTTGTGTTTTACCTGATATACCTATTAGAGTCTTGTAGAAGTGCTTATCAGAGTCTTGTTTTCCAGCCTGCTGGAAAGTGGCATCTGCTATCGTTATTTTCAAAAATTCTCTTCTAACTATCGCCCCATTAGTCTTCTTCCTATCATAAGCAAGGTTTTTGAATCTTTAATTAACAAATACTTCTCTCAAAATCTCTCATCTTGAATCTAATAACTTTTTGATCATCAGTATGTTTTTGATCTTCTCATTCTACAGCTGATTTGCTAACAGTAAGAACCTATAGGTTTTATTGTGCATTAGAAAGAGGTGGAGAGGTTAAGTCTATCGCTCTTGACATTTCTAAAGCTTTTGATAAAGTTTAGCATGCTGCTCATCTCCATAAGCTTCCTTCTTACAGTGTATCTGGTAACATCTTGTTATTAAATCCTTATTATTAAATTTTTGATTCCTTATTATTGAATCCTTATTATTGAATTATTGATTCCTTATTATTGACTATTGAATCCTTCCATTCCAATCGTAGCATAAAAGTTGTCTTTGATGGACAACACTCCTATTCATATTCTGTAACTTCAGGGATTCCTCAAGGTTCATTCCTTGGCCCTACACTCTTTATCATTTACATTAAATTTAACAATCTTTCAGATATTCTCACATCTAACCATATATCAAATCCATTGCAAAATTAGCATCTGCTAAGGTTGCATCTCTTTATTGTGCTTCACACTTTCTTACTCCAGATTCTATTTTTTATCTCTATAAATCTCAAACCCATCTTTGTATGAAATACTGATGCCATATCTTCAAATGATGCTCTTTCTATTTTAGACAAGGTGCAAAAACGCATTGTAAACATACTTGGACCTGTTCTTGCAGCCAACCTACCATTATTATAATGTTGCTTCTCTTTCTTTTTTCTACAAATTCTATAATGGGCACTGCTCTAAAGAGCAGTGTCTCTGTCTTGATTCAATAGTCAATAATAAGGAATCAATAATTCAATAATAAGGATTCAATAATAAGGAATCAAAAATTTAATAATAAGGATTTAATAACAAGATGTTACCAGATACACTGTAAGAAGTCTGTATTATACCTGCATAACCACACTAACGCTTTAAAGTTTAAAAAACGCATGAAGAACAACACTTTAGTACTGCATAGTGCCAAATAAGGTAGTCTGCATGGTATGACGCTACCATTAATGTTGTTAGGATGTTGGAATCTCCATAGAGTAGGGGTCAAGTGGTATAATGTTATGGCGCCCGAGTTTGTTTAAGGGTCCAGAAAAAAAAAGCAAGCTAAAAAAAGCCTCATAAACCATTTCATTGTGTGCTTTCTCAGCAGTAAAGACAGTCCTGCATATATTTTTGCTCAGGGATCTGCCTTGGCAGATGACGACAATTTGTGACATTGTATGGTATAAAATGATGATATTGTATGTTAAAACACGTTAGCAGCAACCAGCTGTGCTACCAGCAAATTCTTAGGTTTGTCAAGCGTTATTCAATAGTGGTGAAAATAAATGTTAACTAAGGTAGTTGTTCTTAAAACAAGTCATTAATTAAAGATTTAGGCCATTTGGAGACAGCATTAATATGTGAGATTTAGATTATTTTGCTTGAAAAAATGTTATTAATAGAGCCTTTAAAGGAAAAAAAAAATCTTCAAAGTGTTTTTGGCAATATTTAATTTTAGTAATGACTTTTAAACGTAATATCTTTATACTGGCTAATGATTTGTGGCTAAAATGTTCAGGGTATCCTCAGTATGCTTCAGAAATTTGGTTAACATTAAATTTTTTTAATGTCAAATCATTTAGTATTTCAAGCAAATTTTCAATAATTCTTGATTAAATTTAAAATACCCCTTTAAACTAAAAATCTATCTGTTAACTGAAATAAAAGTACCTACCAAATTTGAACAAAAGAAAATTTAAATAATGAAAGACATGTCACTAAGTCTGACAGGAAAAATTTTAAATTCAATTTTAACACTTTTTCCACCATTATAGATGTAAAAAAAAATATTGATGTAAGAAAAATCTTTATTAAGATTATTTTTTAAAATAATTTCTCAACAGAAATATACAAGTTTTTGGTTTTGTTCATATTTTTTATTAAAAAGTGCATTTTTGTAGTGTACCTCAAACCATCAGATGATTTTCTAAACTCTATCTCAACTAAATCTCCATCAAAAATCAGCCATTTGTTTAAATTAAAAAAGAAAACTAAACTAAAATAAAAACAGTAACAAACTATTTAAAATAAATTTAAAACTTTCAAACTTTAAAATTAAAGTAAAACTTTTTCAAAATAAGATGCAGAGGATTGTATATAATTTAATACAAAGTTTTTTCATTTACAATTTTAAATTTACATAAATAATGTATTTACATATCTATATATATTATCTATTTTCTATAAATAAAAAAGTTCCATAAAAATTTTTCTCGACATTAACAAATAAAATTGTCTCTGGGTCAAAACGCAATAGTTGTTGCACTGATTTTAATCTTATATAGCAAAGTTAATTTACCACTGTGTCTTAAAACAGCCAGAAATTAGACAACGTTTAGGCTACCACACTACCATACATTAATGACTACATATAAATAGCATTTCAAAACCAATAAGTATATATGACTTATTTCAAAATCAATACATAAGTATATATGACTTATTAAAGACTGATAAGGTTTTTAGATTTTGGTCGGCATTGCCGAATGCCGACCCTAATTCCAAGGGTTGTATATATATATATATATATATATATATATATATATATATATATATATATATATATATATATATATATATATATATATATATATATATATATATATATATATATATATATATATATATATATATATATATATATATATATATATAAATTACTTTTATAAATTTAACTTAAAACCACTAAACAAAGTGTATTTACACATAGAAAATATAGAAATAATTGGATGTACATTGTCATATTTTTATTAAAGGAATTATTATCTATAAAATATGAGAAGCTACAACAACAAAAAATTACACTTTTTATTTTTATATTTTTTATATGTTTTAAAACACTTTTTCATAAATAAAAAATTATTACTTTGTGAATAATATTTATTAACATGATATTTCCTTATAAGGTAAGTTAAATGATTGAGGTCTGAAAATAATTTATGTAGTTCAAAAGTTGTATTGTGAATTTATATTAATTATCAAGTTTAAGAAGATGCAACAACAAAAAATTTATTTTCATTTAAACAACTAAATAAATTTTGAATTGATATTAAATTACCAACTAAATTAAAATTGAAATTAAATTAACTAAATTAAAATTGATGCAACCATGGTGCAGTGGTTAGAGTGCTTGCTTTAGGGGCTGTTCAAATAATATGTGACACTTTTTTAGGCATTTTTAGAGACCCCCCTCCCCTATGTGACATTTTGTGGCATTTTTAAAAACTCCCCCACCCCCACCCCTGTGTGACGTGACAAAGACAAAAGTTTGGAACTTTCACAAGTGTCTATTTAATTGTAACAGCTCATATAAAAAAAAATACATTTGACATGTTTCTGTTTAAGAAACATGTCCTAAATTTGTTCCCAAATTGGACTTTGACCTTCAAGTATTGGAGTTCCATGCTCTTCAATAATTATTGAAGGCCAGTTGAGATTAGAGGTATCAACATCCTCCTGATCATGCCATTCAATTGTTTCTTTGTCTGAATTTAAAAAGACACACATGAATTCAGATAGACGTTGAGCAACTAGGCGATGAGGTTTAACTTTTTGAATCTCATTCGATAATCCAATACTTGAGTAAACTGTTTTGTTCTGTTTCATTGATTTGATAGTGGCAAAATATAGACTTCAATTGGTACAAATTCTTTTTGGTAAGGAACTTTGAATGCTCGGACATGAGAAGTCGTATGGCAATCCTTTGGGAAACTCTTTTGTAATTGTCTTGGGAAAAATTGTTTTGCTTAGTGATAAGTTTAAAAAGAGGCTTGCAAAGTTATTCTTTGTATTATTGTACTTAAGGCCATTTTCTACTTGGAACAAAGAAATTGGTGGAGCTGCGACGATGACCAGGCTTGGTTGGGAAGCGGGAGCAATCTCTCTCGATTGCTGACCACGTAAATAATATTTAGTTGCGAAAAGCTGGCCAGATTTTTTAGTCGTTTTGAGAACATTTTAACAAGCAAAAAAAAAAAAGCGCTTAAGATTATTTGGACCGATGAGAGACAATTACAAAAAAATTTATATAAAATTAAGCGATGTTTTTTATCTAAAGTAACTTCTTACGATTGTTTAAAAAGGAAACAAATATTCTTTATTAAACAAAGTTTGCAAGTTTTAGTTTTATTTAAGCTAAATTATTTTATAAATAAAAAAGCTAATTTTTATTAATACCTATTTTATGTTTCGCGTAGTTTGAAAAGTTTAACATATTTGAAGCAATTCTTCTTAGTAAGATAAACAAATGAAATAACTAAATCATTGAATTACTATAGACATTAAATTAACAAGATAGAAATCAACTAAAAAGGTTGAAAATATGACGAGGAAGCGAAACTGCTTCACAATACCGCCGATGATGTTTAGTGAGTGGGCTTTTTAATTAGTTAGTAATTCAATTAGTAATTAAAGCAGAAAAAAGTGTAACGAGTTTTTAAGAATGGCAAATGAAGCGAAAATAATTAGAGTTAGTAAATCAATATCTAGAAACTTTTTTTTATATCTAATTATTTGCTATATATATTTGTGTTCTGTCGTGACCTCAGGCGCGGTGCTTGTTCATCCGCGAGTTACTTTGTATGCGTTGTTTGTGTTTAGTAACCAGAAACTTCTTATATGTGTTACATGATTAGTTTTATTAACTTTAACGATTATAACTTTATTGAAAACGCAATTATTTTTGTAAGTCTTTTTTTAAATCATAAAAATTGCTTTAAAAGATACATTACGATAAAAAACAGATCAACAAAATTATATTTACATAAAGAATACATACTTTTTAAATAAAAAATAAGAAAGTACAAATAAAATCTATAATTTATAATAAACTTTTAAAATTTTGACAATTTAATTAATATATATTTAAAACATTTATTTTTGTAAACAATTTATATATATTCTTAAAACGATTTATGCTAGAAATCTGAAAACGTAACAAATCGTGAATAATATAATTTCTAAAACATGTCAACAAAATGCTCCAAAATTTTATTCCGCTTAGTCAGCGTATTTTTTGAACCAATAGAATTAGTTTGTTCGTTAATTTGGTGGGTTTTTAGTGTTTGCAAATATTCTTTTTATTCTTTCGCACCAAGATGTTTTGAGAACATTTAAGTTTCCATGTATGTTTCCATGTATGTCCGTAAAACAAAAACTTTTTGTTTCATAAATAAACTTAAATGCTCTCAAAACGACTAAAAAACCTGGCCAGTTTTTCGCAACTAAATATAATTTCTGTGGTCAGTATTTGAGAGCGATCGCTCCCGCTTCCCGACCAAGCCTGGATGACTACATCAGTTTTGATCATTACATTTTACAATTTGAAGCAAGTATTGACTTTCTTTGACATGTTTAGCATCCCACTCTGCTCCAAACTGCTTTAATTGTACACGATTTTCACTGTTTGGTTTTTTGTACTCTGCAATAGTTTCAAATCCATCAATGGCTGTGCTGGGATAAATTTGTGCAAGAACTTCGCCAGCTTTGGCAAAATTTGCCTTCTCCATAAGTTTGTCTGTTGTTTCTCCTCTTGAATTAAGATGGCTTCCAAAATGATTAAATGGAAGTATAATTCCTGCAAGGTCATGGCTTAGCGGAGCCATTCTTCTCTCTACCCTGTTAAAGGCACTTCTGCCAGGAGCATTGGTTGCCACAAACATGCCATCAAGGTCATGCTCTTTGAAATAAGTCTTGGCACAATGAATTGTTTTTTCGTACCTTGGATTTCCGTCTGGCCCACCATCAACAGTTATAATCATGACTAGTTAGCTAACTCCATCTTCAGTAAATAAGCTGCTTTCAAATGCAGGATGATGGTTGATTCTATTAACGTCTTCAAAGTGACTAAGTGCTGTTGATGAATCATGTTTTGCACTTCTGATTGCTATGCATGTTGGGCCAGAGTATGTGACTGCTTGTTTTTCCATGCAATCTTTTTTGATTTCTATGGCTGCAATTACTGAAGGAATAAGTTTGTGTTGAGGAGCAATTACAAAACCATGATCAGCTAAAGTTACCTTGTACTCCATATGCATCATGATTGGTGCTTGTTTGTTTAAAGCAGTCAATCCAATTGGCAACCTAGCTTTATCATCCTGGGAAAGAAACGTCACTTCTTTTAAACCCAAGACTGCAGCAAGTTCTTCAAGGGCACTGATGGATGATTTGGCAAATTTTGTGTCTGCATGATATTTATGCTCAGAATTTTGTGCTCTTATTAGTCTAACAGGTGCAGTTTTAACATGTCTTTTTCCTTCTGTGCTCAATGATCTGCTTGGAAGTAATCTTAAGTAAACTCCTGATCTGGAGAGATTGTAACCATGGTTTTTTAATTCTTCAAGTCATCTAATGTTTTTACAGTTCTAACAATTTTAGTTCTTCTCCTATCATCAGAAGCAGAACCTTTCAAGGCAATATCTACAATTGTTTTAATTAAACTGCCCTGATCAGAGGCTAGCGGTCGACCTTTTGATACTGCATTTTAAATACCACACAACTTTTTTCTAATACCCGGATTTAAACCTTCTATTGCTTTTTTTCTTTTTAGCCTGGTTGCTGTTTGACGTTCAGTGGCTTTTTGACAAAGTACAAGATCTCGGTAATTTCTTTTTTCAGTAAAATATGCAATATCTTTTTGTAAAATAAAAATTTCATTCTTTAACTGATCTTGTTTTGGCGCAGGTCTTTTTAAAACTTTTAACGAATTGGAGTTTTCTTGTAAGCCTTTTTCACTGTCTTCACTATTTGTAATTGATGGGGTTGCATCAGTCAAGTCATCAAAAGTGATTTTAGATTCAATCACAAGCTTTTTTTGGTGTATAGTTTTGGAATTTTGTTCAGTAAGATAAAATACCAACTTTATTTCAAAGTTCAATTTGCTTAAGTTCTTTCAATTTTTTTTCAACTTCTACATTTATATCGAGTAATGTTTTGCTCTTTGTTTTGATCTCAGACCAGATTTTATTTGTTTATACTTGAGTCTTTTGCTTTGGTTTGTTTGCAAATGCTTTTAAATATCCTTCATAAATAGATTTGTAAAGTTGTTCCTTTTCACTAGACAATTTTATTCTATAACAACAACGACAAATTTATTTTCCTAACAACCATTAATTAAAAACAAGCACATTGTGAATTAATGTTAACAATAGCATTATTAATACTAAAATTCGTTAACAATCTAACTAACTTAATGAATAATAAAAATATAAATATAAAATAATAACATAATAATAAAATAATATAGTAATTAGACCAATTATTTGCAATAGAGTGACACAAAATATTAAAAGTAATACTAATAATAACATTGAAAATAGAATAATATCAATTATGTATTATATTCGATGACCTAATTTTAAGCAAAAATAACACTTAACTTTTTAGTCTATTAATATAAATAGTGTTAAAAAAATAAAATATGATTTTTGATAGTAATATAAATTGTTTTTAGATACTTGCCCATTATCTAGTTCTATGTTCGTAGGATTAGAATTTCTTTTTATGCGTACAATTTCCACAAAAATAATTTTGTACGGAGTAAATATAAATTAATCAAATCCAATCATTTAACAAAAACAAAAATTTTTGTTAAGTGAAAGTTAAACAAAAAACGCTCGCTATTCGTGAAGTCGTTGCATATAATTTTTCTCGAAATCAGTATTATATATAAATACCTCCGAGTTTGCAATATAAACTAATTTAATTACGCAGTGATAAACAATTTAATTTAAAATGTTTTTTGTCACGTCACACTGAGGCAAACCACCCCCATCCCCCATGTGACATTTAGTGACACTTTCTAATACTCCCTTCCCCCCCTAAGACTGTCACGTATTATTTGAACAGCCCCTTATAAGCAAAAGACCCAGGGTTTTAAGCAAGCTCTGGGCATAATTCATGACATCAGTAAGGAAGGAGGCAATAACTTTTTAGTTAACGATGCTCTGTGACAAGACCCTTAAGTTTTCTTGGGGCACCTATAACATAAATTATCAAAAAAAAAAAAATCTTACAGAGCACAAAAAGTGTCACCATCAGGTAAGCAATAATTATGATCATAGCCCCCTTGAACATCATTAATTTCATCACCAATTTTTTTTCCATGCAAAAAATCAAAGTTTTTATCAACTGCTCTTATTTCACCTAAAAACAATAAATGAATAATAAAGGATAAGTTTTCAAAATTTTGTTCATATAAAAAATATTATTAATTCTCACCAGAAGGTATTAAGTTAACATGAGGAAGATAACTGAGGGCATTAATTTTAAGGACATGGTTTAAAATGCTAGTAGCACCTGCACTCTAAACAAAAAAGATAAAAGATTTATAAAACTGCAAACATCAAATTATTTTCAAAAATTTCTCTGATTTTACCTGGCCAGTTAAGTTAATAAAAGCATGATTTGTCATATTAATCAATGTTGCTTTACCACCCACAGTTGCTTTGAAAATAATTTTTAGCTCATTATCATCTGTAATTTTGTATATAACACTAACTGTCAGACTTCCTGGGTATTGTTCATCATTGTCATCGCTAACTAAACTAAATTCAACACCATCATTATGATGAAGCGACCAATTCCAAAGTTTCTAAACATTAAAACAATAAAGTTAATATTAGTGTTTTTAACCTGCAAGAAAATAATAAAATTCCAAAAATTTTTTTACATATTATTGATGTTTTCATGTAGTCTCAATCAATTTCCTATGGTTGTGAAAAAAAAAGTTTGGTATAAAATCTTTCAGTTTTTTTTTGCAAGCCATTGACAGAGGTTTTTTTTTATTACTTTGATTTCAAGTTAATGATAGCAATTTAATCATTTATTTAAATATTAAATGCTTTTGAACTCTCTACAAATTTTTTTATTAAATGTTATAAATTAAAATATTAAAAAAAGTTTTTTTTAACTTTTTTTGCATGTTTATAGTTTGTTTTGTTTTTAAAGAATTGAAAAAATTTTAAAAATTTGAAAAACTATTTGTGATTCTAATTTTTATATGAAATTCTAATTTCTTTTAAAAATTAATTGTGTTTGCAGGTAAGAGACATTCTGTAAAACTGCAGTTGTGAAAGAGTTAAGATTTATAAATATTTTTCGATTTTTTGATTTGAGTGAAGCATTGTCAAAATACTTTTTATAGAAAAAAGAGGTTTTGTGTGAGCTGAGTGACTCAGTTTTAATGAGGTTTTGTGTGAGCTGAGTGACTCAGTTTTAATGAGATTTTGTGTAAGCTGAGTGACTCAGTTTTAATGAGGTTTTGTGTGAGCTCAGTTACCAACTAGTAACTCTACCAACTGTAAAACATATTTTTTAAACTCTTTTTAACCACCAACTTAATCTCTGATATTCTGTAAGATGTAATATTTTTCCTAATGTATTTCCAAAATATCCCCATCAATGTTTTAAAGTACTTTTAACTATTCCAGGTCAGGTCAGTTTTCAGGATTATAACCTTGCTGTGGACTCTTAGTTGAGTAAAGGCTAGATATGGCATCTCCATAAAGAAACTTATCTTAAGCAGATACTAACTGCATCCAGCTACTGTCTTGCAGAAAGTCTCCTAAGCAAAGACTTTAGGGGTAAGCAGAATAATTCTGTTAGCCATGATCCTTTTCTTCAACTATTTAACTGACATAGATAAAAACCTGTGTTACATTGTTTCCTGCCTAGGATGATGAATGCTGGATCTGCTTGACTATACTCATAAATTTTTGCTTGAGCCTCCTTGATAATGGCTATACAATTCTTCCTGTTATCTACTAATGAGATTCGAGTTTTAAAACTCAGTTTAATTATTTCATATAAATAAGCAAACATTTACGCTAATTGACGACATCAAATTTTGAAAAATGTCTTGAACAGTTTTTTTTCCTACTGATGTCCACACTCTAATCAAATCTTTAGCTGTATTTATTGTTTTACCAGTCTTAAGCAAATTTACTTTGCCAATTCCCCAAAATTTTTTGGATGGAACTGTGTGCAGATTGATGGATTGAAGCTTTTTGATATGAATTTGATGTCTCTTAAACTGTACCACTCTTCTTAGAATAACGACAAGAAGCAAGATTAGGCCAGAATCAACAGGGGACATCGTAACTTCGATAAAATTACAAAAGTCTAGCTTGCAAGTATTCTTTGATGAGAATATTCGAGTTTAAAGTTGACAATGTGACAAAAGCTTGAGATCTCAAACCACAGCTGTATATTGCTTGCTAAAATTTAATCTTTAAAAAACTCTGAAACTTTATACCATTTGGGTTGTTCTCTGTTCAATAAACCAGGATTTTTCAATGATTGTTGAATACTAATTGCTGCTTTCTTATCCTTAAAGCCACTCTTCTAGATCCTTTTGTTCATTCGATAGATAGAGAGCTCTTGTACTGTTTTATGACCATATAAACAATAGCTTTTCTAGATTCAGATTGTTTAGCAATTGAAAGTAACAATGCAGAAGGATTTTGCAGATAGTTGTTCAGAATTTTTTCTGTTTTTCTAAATGTTTTAATGACATTTTTATTTTGTTGATGTTGTTAATTAATACTGTAATTACTTAATGCAATTACGTGGAAAAAAAAATTTAGTGTTGGTGACAAGTTTTAAAACAAATTTCATTGTTCCAAATTTAAAGATCTCATGCTTTATAATTTAAAAGATAAGAATAACCTTTGATCATTAAATCGTGCATTAAATATTTAAAGTATAAAAATACAATATAAAGCAATTTATGCAATACTATAATGTTTTCATAAATAATTTTTTTTAAATAAAGCTTTCACTGGATGCATTTCATTATGCAATTTTTTCCAGTCTTGCAAATCAAACATTTCAGGATATTTTGTTCATCTGCCAATATGTACATAATCACCTCTCCAAAGGGCTTTTAGGAACCGCCATAAACAATAAACCTAATTTTTACATGTCATGAAAAGATAGAGGTGCCCATTATCAAAAAAAACCTTTCCACCATGAATTAGTAAGCAACCTGGATTGATATTTGACTTGGTCCGAGGCTGGGTTTGATAAAATATTTAATATAATATGTTACATCCTAAAAGATATTTTAGATATTACATAGACATTTATATATCCTAAGGTATATATTTTTATTCAAAATCCATGTCATATTTTGTGTATAAATATTCATATATAAATATTAATATGATCAACATGATCATCATAATCATCACCATCATCATCATTATCATTATCACATCATCATCATTATGGTCATCATCATCATAAGATCATCTTCTGTTTTGGTAAATACTGAACCATATAAATACTAAAGTTTATATAAATATGAAAGGATATTGTATGCCAGCATCTAAATAAATAGCAAACATATATGCTAATATCATGATATGGATGCATAAAGCGCATCTTGGAAGCTTTTATTGCTACCGGACTAAAAGTTTGGAAGCTTTTATTCCTACTCTTCAATTTTAAGTCAAGCCTCATTCTACTCCACATTTTTCTCCATCTTGAGCAGTTTTTCTTTATAATCATCTATTTCATCTTTTTTACAAGAAATAATAGCAAGATTTAAAAATAGCAGAGTTATTTGCAAAGAAATCTTACTCCAATTGGAGTCTTGAATCTAATGGTCATACTATTTCTGCTAGTTAAACAAATTAACTCATTGTTAAACATCCAAATCTTCCAATGCTAAAGTTAATTATCAATTAAACATTTTGTGCTTCAGACAAGATTTCTATCATAGTCTTAAAAAAGTCTTCTCTTGTGAACTCTTTTCAATTTTTGCTAAATTTTTTAAAAGTACTAAATAAGTAGTTCCAATTTTTAAAAACTCTAGAAAACACTTTGACCTCTCCAACTATCCTATGATTAGTCTTTACTCTGTTATTAATTTCTTTATATAAAGGTTTTGAGATAATTAAATTATATTTTTTAACTGCTTTATTAAAATTATTCTTGAAGGCCTACTCTCTTTTTTATTTCAAGTAACTTTAAGGGTACCACAAGGTTCTATCTTTGTTCCTGTATTGTTTCTTATCAACAATATCAATCTTCTTGAGAATTTTACAATATGAAATTAATATGTAAAATAAGATCTTGAAGAAATAGTTCTGATTTCTTTATCACCGTTAGATATAAAAGCCTAGAAGATGGAGAGTAGAATTATATCAAAGATCTTTCAAAGAAACCCAAGTTTCAGTTAAACAAATTATATATAAAGCGTTTTCAGTTTCTTATTAAAAAAGTATACAATTTTTCGAAAAAAAATTTTTGTAAAAAGAAGTTTTTTAAGTGTGTGTAGTAAGATTATTGTAAATAAATAAAATGTTATAATAAAATTTAATCAATTTGTAACCAAAAAAAGTTTTGCAAAAGCCTGTTGTTGTTCTTTCATCTTTATGCCTTTAAAAAAAATATATTGTTTTTTAACGGGTACCTGGGTACCCGCCTGTTTGTTCAATGGGTACCCGGGCAAGCATTTTTGCAATTTTTCACAGCCTTAATTACAATAAACTATAACTCATTCTTGCTTGTTTCTTATTCAAAAAGTTGCATCCTTTTACTGTATCTGTCCCTTCATGCTATAAAAACTTTTATTAATCTAGTTTTTTTCCTTGCATATCAAAAAAACCTTATAACTCTTAGCCAACTTCATGTTTTCCTTTTATATACAACTTAAAACTTTTTAAGTTTTATGGTTAACCATTTCCTAGTATTTTTACTTATTCTTAAAATTTTTAAAGTAACTTAATAGTGACAGCATGTAATCTTGTTAGAAGTAGATTAGAGTTTAAGAATATATAAATATATGCCAGTATTTAAAAAATAGTAAATAGTAAGTATAAAATTATAATATATAAAGTATTACAATTTTTTTCTAGCTGCAACTATCAACCTCTGCTAAATATTATAGTTTTACTGGGGCAGGGGCTGAAAAAAGTCTCATTTTTAGCCAGGGCCAGAGCCCCAGTCACTTACTACCATGAACAGAGCTTATGGATAAGACCAGCACAGCAGATCATAACAAACAAATTTTATATGTGGAGCACAATAGTTATTGCCTGAATGCAACTTTTCTGTTCAAATAGTTAACAAGTAGAACAAGATAGTAGAGAAATAGACAGTAGAACAAAAAATCTGGATTGATTGTCAAAGTGTCATTTCTTTTTTTAAACAACAGCTTTTAAAAGCTTCATTAACTGTCGCATAAATGAATTCTAAGGTAATTTGTTGTACTACTGAATTATTTTCATATAATGATTACAATAACAGCTTGAACACTATTAAAATATATGAAAGATATTATAGTGTTTTTAAAATAAAAAATTACTTTTTTACAGGACTAATTTTTTTTTTTAAACAAGGTAACATGTTGGTTATTTATTATGCATATAAAAACCGATTTTCATTTTTGATATAATTATTTTAAAATATTTATTATTTTATAATCATAAATTTATAATATTATCTTATAGATTTATAAAGTAAATTACAATGAATGTATGAAAAACCAACAATTCTTTTCAAGGAAGAGGAGAATGCCTTTATTATTTATTTACTTTTTCCACAGTTTTAGCAGCTAAAGCACCAATGCTCTACATGTATAACTTAACAATGTCACTAATGTCTGCATGTATAACTTAACAATTTCTTAGATTTACACTCTTTTATCTGAAGAGCATGTTTAAGGCAAACTCAAAAAATATAGGTATACAGCAATGACTAGAAAAAAAGAAAAGTTAAACATTTCTTTTTTTATATATGTTATGTTGCCAGGGCTGTAAAATCAAATAAAAACAGAGATAAACTCCAGAATATTATAAAAAAAAACTCATTTAAGATTAACGATTTTGTAGCAAGGAATCAGGAACAAGGATTTTGCATTTAGGATGATTTTTGTGTTGAAGCAAAAATTTATCTTTTACTAAATTCAAGAAAGATTAAAATTTATTTTATTTTTCTAATAAAAGATTAATGACTTTGTAGCAAGGAATCAGGAACAAGGATTTTGCAATTAGGATGATGTTTATGTTGAAGCAAAAATTTATCTTTTACTAAATTCAAGAAAAGTTAAAATTTATTTTATTTTTCTAATAAAATTTTAATATTAATTAATATTTAACAAACATTAAACAAAAATCCTTCAGTTAAGCAGTGTACGATAAAATTATTTATTTGCTTTTTTAGCGCTTATTACAATTTATGTCCAAAACAACACATTCTTCCACCAACAATAAAAAAAGATTAAGTGAGGGCAGGGTTTAGGGTAATAAAGGTCATGATAAAGGTCATGATAGGGCCAGATTTAGAGTTATGACTGGTCCAAATAGTGTTAAGGCAAGGGTCAGGTTGTTATAATACAAAAATTAACCCTAAACCTGACCCTCAAATAAATATTTTTTTATCTGTGGAAGAGTGCATCACACTAGACTTAGGGTTTTTTAGGGATGTACCAACCCATAGACATAATTGTGACAAGCGCAAAAAAAAGCAAATAAATAGCTAACTATCTAATGAAAACATGAGTCTCAATATAAAAATAAAAAACTTTTTAACCTTATCAAATCCTACATATCCACCATGAAGATGATTTTCATCTCTATTTTGTGCTAACTGATACTCGTTTCCATCAATTTTGAATCTGCCTTTGCATATACGGTTCGCAAAACGACCAATTGTAGATCCAAAATAATTGTAGTTGAGATAACCTTTGATAAAATTTACAAAAAAAAACTTGAAATGTTTGCAATGCAATCAACTGTAGGTCTAAAATTTAAGTATGTAAAAAAAAACTTTCAAAAAAAATAATTTTAATTCAGATAACTTTTAAAAAGTAAAATTGTAGATCCAAAATAATTGTAAATAAGGCAAAAACAAATAAACAAAAAAAAATTTATAAACAACAAAAGCAAAACTATTTACTAATATATTATTAAATAATCATGATATTAATGCATGAACATATTATTACACGATCATTTTATATATTATATTATTATATATTATTTTATATTAAAACTTCTTAATAATTTACCATAATGAACGTATTAAATTTAATTATATTTATAGTTATAATTACACAATCAACAATAGCTTTTTTTAAATTATCAAAATTATATTAATAAACTAATTGTAAGTAATTATTATTCATAAAATTTTATGTATTCTTAAACCTTGAATTTAAATTTTAATACTGTGTGTAGTTATTAAGGTGATTACCGAAGTCTTTCAAAGAAACAATGAAAAAGCTTTTAACTCTAAATTAAAAGTTCACACCTCCTTTCTTACTAATGACACTTATTGGGCTAGAAATGGAATCAAACCTCGGTTCTGAGCCAGAACTCTAACCACTGCACCATGAATGCGCACTAGGGTGCCCAAAAAAAAAAAGCTCTCTACTGATTCCCATTCTGTGACCTAAATTAGACCTAAAAAAAATTTAACAGTTTTATTTGGACAGGAAAAATGTAAAATCTGAGTTTTACGGTTTTAATGTTAAGCTGGCTTAACATTAATAAAAAACACAATTTTTTTACATCTTAGAAAATTTAAACAAAAAATTAGATGCGTATAAACCATTTCCATTTGTTTTTGTTACTATTTAACTCGACAGTTTATATTTATAAACTCTCTTATTGAGCCATTCTTTTATACTTGCTCTTGATATTTTAAAATATTTGAAGAGAAGGTAACTTTGCTCAGAAATCAGCTCTGTAGTCTCACCAATTTGTACATTTGATGGTTTACAATGCTGAAATTCATTTGACTCTTCAAACTCAATCAGAACTAACAGCATTTTTAGCTTTGTTTCAGAAGGAACTTCTTTATCCCCAAAGGAATAAAAACAGAGTTGCAGAGTTAATTACCACATATGGCATTCCATGATGAGAAGCAAAGCCTTTCTAATCTTTTTACTGACTTTTCTCAATGCATAGGCTGTCTGGACAGCTTTCAAATCATTGTAGGAGCCAGAAATCCTAAAAAATTTTCAAAAACCATGTAACATAGCAAATTGCAATGAACAAACTTGCATCCTTCAACTGCAGCACTTCTTTTTCTGTCAAGATATTACTGATATCTTTGGTCATATAAAGAGTCAGGATGTAAATCGCATCTGCTAAAAACCTTGTCTCATGGCAGGCGCTAGGTTGATGGAACTTTAAATCTTATACTTCCGCTCCAAGGAAGAAGGAGGCAAACTTACAAACTATACCATAATCATTCCTTGAAAACAATAATTTTCTCACCAATAAGAGCAGCCATATAATGAGATACATGTATTTCATATATATGTCTCCTACACATTATCCACAACATTGGTAATTTCAAGATATCTGTAAGAATTTGGACTGCTACATTGACTCTGCCTGTATTGCTTACAGTTGCATCACAGCATATACCAATAATCTGCTCTTTACATCATTAATATTCTAAAAGATTGTGCACTTGTTCTGCATGGTCAAATCCTTATGAAGAGGAACATTGAACAACACCTAAAAGATGGTCTTCCATGGTATCATTATCCGGGGAGCTCACTGAGACTGAAAGTCGCTTAATTTTTTGAATAATGTTAAGTCCAGTGGTAATTTGTTCCAACAGTTTGGTATCAAAATGAAGAATAAGCCATCAGCCTTTCAGATGATTCAATATTGAAATCCACTCCAAGTCTCCTTTAAGTTCTACATATTTGAACTTTTTTCTATGAAGTGTGCTTCAATAGAAAAAAGTTCAAATATGTAGAGGTAATTTCTTTACCTTCAGCTTTAAATACTTCACTTAAAATTGAAAGATGAGGTCGTACACCAACATTGACCTTGTTGTTGGAATTGTACCTAGGTATCATTTTATAATATTTTTCTACCTATTTATAATTATATACTTTTCAATAAAACAGCTTTAGTTTGTGAAAATTACAAAAATGTTATCAAAATAATAATATACCTGCGTTTCCAGCCATTACCCAGGAAATCTTCTTCCTTGCTGATTTCAGAGTCCTTATTTAACTATTCTTCCTCACTGCTGAATTGAATCTCTTCTGTCATGGAGTTATGTGACAACAAAACATCATTGATATCTTTTAATTTTTTCTGTTTCTTTAATTCTTTATCTCTCAACTTATCTAGCTTGCTCTTTCTCCTATTTGCATCCAGTACTCTCCTACTGTAGTCTCCGTCAACTTTTGTTTCCATATATCCTTTCCTATCCAACTTCTGGTCTTCATAAAAACTAAAAAAATATTTAAATCTTTTAAGACATTTATAAATAAATTAATACTTGTTCTAGTTTTTCTTGGAAGATGACCAAACCATAGAAAGAGTTGAACGTAAATATTTGAAAGGAAATTATATGCTATTACTTAAGTTACTTTAAATCAAAATGAAAATCTCACTACTCAAAAAAGTGTTATTTATTGAACTTACTTTATATCTTCCAGCTTGGCACCATCTGTTCTTAATCTATCAGCAAGAATATATTTTTCAAAATTCTTAGTCGAGATGTCAAAAATCTGATAGGATTCTGTGAGAAAACCTCTGTGAGAAAAACTTTGATTGCTTACCAAGACTGCTGTCCCAGTTTAGAGAAGATAATTTAATCAATTTCTTGTATTTTAAATTAAGTTTAATGATTTTGGTTTTTATATTGTACCCAGAAATCACAAGTTTTTTGCCAAACCCAGCATTATCCCAAATTTCTTTAATCCTAGTTACCAAGCAAGAATTATCAGGATCTGTACAAACACATTTTAAAAACAAGATCTTTGGATTTCGATTTCAATTTGCAACCAACATTAGTAGAAGTGGGTTTGTATTTAACCTGTGACTTGCGAAGGATAAATTGATAGTATCTTAGAACATCACCATTAGATGGAATTAGCTGTCTCTGAGGTAAATCCCTCAATAGGTACTTCAATAGGTAAATATACCTCAACCTTTCTGTATTTTTCCGTTTACTGTTTTGTATTTTATCTGTTTACCGTTATGGCTTTTATAACCATCTACATGGGAATTCCTCGTGCACAAATTAGAATTCCTTCGTGCACAAATAATTCCATTTAGAAATTTTTTCCTTCAAAAAAAAATTTCTATATAGAATTATTTGTGAACCAATCAATGGGGAACTATACCAACTAATAATATTGTCTAGAGGGAATTATATCAATCGCTAACAATGTTTATAGGGATTGATACAAATCTTTAATAATGTCCTATGGGAATTATTTGTGTACCAATTATTACATCATATTAAAACATATTGAAATATTAGATAGCGTTGTTTATATGTAAATACACATGTGTGTACAAAACAGTAAAACTCAGAATTTACACCTATCACTTCTAGTCATTAATAAAATTTAAAAAAAGATTCTGATAGTTATTTAGGACCTATAGAATGGGAATCAGTTGAGAGGGCATTATAAAAAGAGCAAATTATAAAAAAAGTGTTTTTTTGGGACACCTTACTGCACACAAATACTTTGGGACACCTTACTGCACATAAATAACATAAACTATTAGAGTAATTTTTATTAATAATTATTATCAGGTACTATACAGTTACATGGAACATAGTATATAAAACTGATATAATTGCACACCAATTAGATTGTGTGAATTATACTGTATTACTTTGTACAAATGTATTTAGATGTACTTTTGTTTATGCGCAAAATATAAAACTTTCAAATTTGCATTTAATACTATTTTTCACAATATTTAGAGTTGTTTGAAAATGTTGTTAACATTATCATTCTTATCTATCTTAGTAACATTCTTATCTATCTTAATAATGTTCTTATCTATCTTAATAATGTTCTTATATATCTTCTTAATGTTCTTATCTATTTTAATGATGTTCTTCCTAATGTTCTTATCTATTTTAATAATGTTCTCATCTTTCTTAATAATGTTCTTATCTATCAGAATAATGTTCTCATCTATCTTAACTATGTTCTTATCTATCTTAAATGAAAATATATTTGTCCGGATCATGATATTAAACATTAGCATTACATATTAGGGCATATTAGGCTCATTAGTTATGGTAAAGGGAACTTACCTCAGAGAAGAAAAATCTAATAAAATAGATAACCCCTTATTTAATTGTGAGTAAGGGTAGAAGAAGTTTACACAAACAAAAACTCTGATATACAAAACAAGTTAACATCAGGATGGGTATATGGTTGTATAAAAATGCTCTAATTTGTATAAAGTTGTCAAGAAACTATATTCCCAAATAATAATATAAATTTGGTTTACTAAATTCTCAAACCTATATTATAAGCATTAATTAATTTCCTGTTTCTACTTTTACTACGAAGGACAACAGAAAAAATCATTCTAGGATAAACTGTTATGTAGTTATTTATAGTAGTACTAATAGCAAGAATTTTTAAATTTTATTCTTATAATTTTATTATATTGTATAAAAATTCTGAACAGTTTTTTTAGTCAGACATCTAAGTTTAGGGGACTCAGCAGAATTTAGATACAACAAATGATAACATAAATAACTTTAGAGATTATTTCACAAGATCTTTTAATTATCTTTTATGTGTATCTTTACAAATATAAAAATATAAAAAAATAAAAAAGCCATTATTTTATACTTCTGTATTATTATATACTTCTTCTACATAAAAAGATGTCAGCTGTGTCATCTTTTTATGACTTATTCTTATGAAGAAATTAATAAAAACAAAAAAGATAAAAGATCTCATTGCTGTGAGATAAAATTCTTACGGCAATTAATCATAAAGTTTTATCTTTATGCTTCAATAAATAAAATATAAAGAAATTAAATTAAACAACCTTCCAAATCATCGAATCCAAGTAAAATATCATCAAACTTCCCAAACCTTAGAAATAAAAATATGCAAAAAAAAAAAAGAAAATATTTTAGGAAATATAACATTTTACAAAAAAAAAAAAAAAAATAATAATAATATCATTTGCATAATATAAAAAAAGATCCAAGGGAAAACCAAACTTGATAATACTTTAGAAACCAAGTTTAAAAACCTTGCTAACCCTGTAAAAAAAATCCAGCTAATTCTGTATAAAAACCCTTGCCAGTCCTTTAAAAATGTCCTAACTTTGTAAAAAGAAACTCACAAAATAAGAAGTACAAGTGCATATATTTTAAAAAACAAGACTTTAATTACTGACATTAGGAAACATCCATAAAGTATGTACGCAGTAAAACGATTGATTAAGGGCCCCTTTTCTACGCAACTGTATTCTTTAAAAACCCCTCTAAACTTGTGAAATTCTGTTTTTACAAAAAAAAAAAAGAAATTAAGTTTTAGGAAACATGCAAGAAATTAAGTTTTAGGAAACATTTGTCATTATTGGATTCTTTTTTTGGAAATAAATTAAAAATTTTGACTATCATAAACAAATATATATCAATAAAATTATATTAAATGTAAATTTGATTAAAAAACGATGTTTCAATGTAGTATATTAAAGAAAAATAATGTATTATATAGCTAATATATTATATTTAATATACGAAAATTATAATATCAAATTTTTTACATTAAGTTTAGTTGTAACACTTCAGCTTAATAATGTGTCCACGGTTATCAAATTGTGTTTGCGGTATTAACGGTTTTAACTCACACAAGTCATGCCAGGAAGTCACCTACAAATGAATATATAAAAATGAGTTTGTTTTGTTTTTTTAGAAATTTAATATGTGCCATATTATCTACAATTTCTAATACTTCAGCAAGGTATGTCTTTGCTCTACCAGCAGAACACAATTCTACAAAGATAAATATACCTGGGAAAATAGTATTAAATTTGTAACTTTTAGATGGAGATGATACCGCATTTACCAATAATGAAGAAGATAGTTTCTCAACAATTTTTACCATTTCTGATAGGTTACAAATTGCTATAAAAGCACCATCAACATTAAAAAGAAAAGAGTGGTTACAACAAATACTCTTGACTTATCTTGATTAAATTTATCTTTAAGAAGCATCTCATCAATCTCACTTTGGTTTGTGGCAACACACTTATTTGTAATCGAGATGATCTAAAAAAACGAAAATCTACAACTTTTATATTTAGGTTTTTTCTCTAAATAATGAATTACTGTAATTCTGGCACTTTTTTCACTTGCAATGCTCACTAACTCTTTCAAACTGCAACAATATCGTTTTCCAGATTTTACTGTTGTCCGAGCCATTCTTTTTATTTTTCCACCTATGTCATTAACTGCCATTTTTTCATGTGATGTTGCATAAAAAGACCAACAAATTTCGACAAGAGCAGATGACAATTTGCACAAATTATTCAAAGCTATCATGACATGAACTTTTGAATTGTGATGAAAGACCATCTATGAAAAAGTCTAATTTAAAAATATTTTGACAACGACTTAATAATTGTTTGATAATAAACAAGACGGCATATTTATCATGAAATAAATAATCACATACAATGGCATAGGAATGTGTATTGCTCTTATTCCAAATTGCAGCAGTGAATTGTGGGTTCATCAGCAACTGTTAGTTGCTGATGAACCCAGTAAGCACATTGAATTTTACTCTGCTCCATTATGGTGTATTTTTCACTGAAACCCAACTAATTTTGGAAGAATTAAAAATATAAATGGATGAATAGTCAGTTTATAAATATACCAAAAATACAAAATTATTAAATTTTGTTATTGTACTACAAATGAAATAACAATTTTACATGCGTAATTTTTTGATACATTTTGGTGACATATACAAAAATATGCACTTTGTTGTCACTTTATATACACATGACGAATATAAAGCCACAACAAAGTGCAGCAATACGCACCCCTCTAACAAAAATGTTAGTGGTTGTTCAATTTTCTGCGCAAAAACCTAAAATTTTCATGGTATATGCAGAGGTAAACATCGTGTATTTTCTTTTGTTTGAATCAGCAGGTAATGCTGAATTAAATTTTTTTAAGTGCCTTTTTAAAACTTAGTGGATATAAAAAGGACTGTTCAATATCAGATATAGATTGATTTACCTCTCACTTTCGCTTCTTTCTTTCGCAATCTTTTCGACGCACTTCCTCCTTTTAATTGTCTCTCATGTTAGCTTTTTTTTTTCTTCGTTTAATTAGTTTCAGCAACCTGATATTATGGATGTTCCTTTCTAAATTTTTTCTGAACAATTGAATGCTTAACTTAGTTCATTTTAATTCTAAATTTTTTTAAGCAACGATTTCAATCTAACTAAATTATACTCAAATTAATTCATTAGCAAATAAGTGATTCAAACGTTATAAAGTTAAAAAAATTTGCGTGGATGAATATTTCTCTGTGCATGATGCAAAAAAACAATGCTAAAATATCGATTCATTAACCTAAAAATGCACTAAGTAAAAAAAATCAGTTTTTTTAACACTTCTTTCTCCAAAAAATTAGATCTTTTAAATCACACACAGAAATCAAAACGCTATTCATTTTGGCATAAGGTACTTCCAAGATTTGTTACAATTTATGATAATAAAATATTAAAGGACAATATTTTCATCATTATCTTTAAGAATTAAAAAATCTGGACAATGAAATAAACTTTAAACTTCATGAGCACATGTAAGAAGAATTTTTGTTTTTTATCATGAAAAAAATTATACTCATTGCGAAGTTTGAATAATTTAAAAATGAAAAAAAATTCTCCTATAATTATTCTTTTGTAAAAACAAAATATCCCCTATTTTCTTTTGAATTCTATCTTTTGAATCCCAAATTGAAAAATAATCATTTTTAAATTTCATTTTTTTTTTTTTTGACTCACTGAAATGAAAATGCCCATTTACACTTTTGGGTCTTCCTTCCCCCATTCCTGCATACGTACTTTATAGAGAACCCCTTAGTTGTAAACTTTAATGTTTTGTTCTTAAACTTGCAACCATTGTACTAACTGTATAGCATAAAATTGAAGTAAACTTTTTATTAATGAGTTGTAAGTAGAATGAGTACAATTAGTAGCTTAATTATCATTTATAGATAATTATTGATATCATTTTTTTCTGCGTAGCAACAACATTCATTACCACCATTTGATATGTTTTAACTATGATGCTTTGCAAAAAACTTAACTTGTGCTTATATGAAAAAATTAAATAAAAAGTCATTAAATTAAGTTATTATATAAATATAGACCTTATTGTGCAATTTATATTTATTATGTTTTATTTTGTTTTCTTAATTAATTAATTAGATGTTTAAAAACAAATGTTCTTTAACTGCAAAAATACAATTAAATATCTTATACATTTTATAGGTTGATTAAAAAAATGTTCTAAGTCAAAGTGTTTTATTTCCTTCATATTGATTTTTAAACATTTATTATAAATAGTTTTTTATTTATACAACTTTAATAAAGTATTTTGAGAAAAGACAACAAATTTCTTTTAGTTATTAGATATATTAAGTTAAACTTATGAGGAAACCCTTTTTTTTACATAAAATGAGAACCTGGAAAACTTTCAAAAACTTGACTCATTTCATATAAAATGACCTAATTGAATTAAAATCACTACAGAAAAAAAACATATTAACTACATCATTAAAGAAAAAGAAAAACATCAAATGCATCATTAAGATAAAAACTTACTTGTCTTGACAAATGAGACCTATTAACGCAGCTCCATAGTTAATAAGAGAGACTTTCATGTTATTCTTGTTTGTTATTTCAAACTTTTTCACAGTTTCACCATTTGGTAAAGTTCCAAAGTTTTCTATTTTTATGTCCATTGTTTATAACTACGATTAAAATGTGAAATAATACAATATAAACTAATATTACAAAATGATAACATTATGTAATAATAAATAATGTGGAGCATTGTATTTATAAAATAAAAGTACATGGAGAATTGTATTGATTACTTTTACATATATACATTATACTTTAATATATATCTATATATATATATATATATATATATATATATATATATATATATATATATATATATATATATATATATATATATATATGTATATATATATATATATACATATATATATATATATATATATACATATATATATATATATATATATATATATATATATATATATATATATATATATATATATTTTGACCATATATATATATATATATATATATATATATATATATATATATATATATATATATATATATATATATATATATATATATATATATATATTTTGACCATATATATATATATATATATATATATATATATATATATATATATATATATATATATATATATATATATATATATATATATATATATATATATATATATATATATTACAACTTTGCATATTTACATTTATACCCTTAGTTGATGTAGTAGCACTCCTTGCATATTCTACCTATTTATCAGTTGATGTAGCAACACACTCGCATTTTGTCACACTTTGTCACTACATAAGTCCTATCGACTGACAAATATGTCCTACATATTTGTCAGTCGATTTGGCAAGGCACCTCACATGTTTCATCAATTTGTAGTCAATGAGGCACTCCTTAAATATTCTATCTATTTTTCAGTCAAGGAATGTAAAATATAAAAATATAAAAACATTCAGAAATTTTTTATTTTTATTAATAAAATAAAAGTAAAAAGCATCCCTAATAAGTCGTATTTTTGTGTTTTTTTAAAAAGCAATAAAAATCAATTAGTTATTCAATATTTTGATGATCCCTATGTTAAAAACATACAATAGTATTATTGTAAATCTAATTAAAAAAAAGCTGTCTATAAAAAAATAAAAACTGTAACTTAATTCACAAAAAAATTACAAACCATAGTAAGAAAATGCTTCATAAAACCATTAATTGCAAACAAAATGAGAAATGATAACTAGTGATGTATTTATAGCTAGATTATTATTTTTAATGATTTGTTGAGAGAACCATCCATTTGATCAAATAAACAATTTTTATAAAATTGATAATTATGAAACTATGAAACATTTCAATCATAACAAAAGCACAACTTTATTAGGTGTGAAGGTCAAGAACATGGGCCCAATGTATTACTCAAAATTTAATATAAAATATCTGCAGAAAAAAAGAACACAAGACGCCTTTCTAAGTGACAAGTTTAATCAAAACAACAGCATAAAACCAAAGTAACAAAATAAAACACATAAAGAACACAACAACATATAGCAAATATAACAATGATATCCTTCAACATAACATTGCTAACCTGACTAAAAAACAAATAATATTTCTTTTTTATACAAAGCTATTTTGACTAAAAAACTTTAAGACTTACAAGTGCATTTCTAGCAAACTGTATCCAAATATCCATCTCAAAATATAAACCAATGCTTCTTAAATTGAAATTAACGGAACATTAAGACAAAATTATTACATTCTTATTCAGAGCCCATAAAAAGCAAAAAATCTCTAATCTGTCACGAACAAGATGCAAGAGCTGCTAAGAAAAATTGTTGCCAATGGAGACATCTATTGTTTTTCACTACAAAACTTGATACTTTAACAGAGCAAAAAGTTACTTCTTTCCTTTTTAATTTTTAGGATAAATTTTCAAAATAAAAAAGTGAAAAAAATATAAGATGGCTTTGAATATTACACCAATATCTGAATTTAATCTTAATATTTTATGCAGATCTGGAAAGTAAAACTTGCAGTGAAATTGAAAAAGTGCAGTAGATGCACTTTTACTATTTCTTCCACAAATACTAATCAGAGTGCTCTACAGCAATTGCATAACAAACTATGCCCTCAAAATTGAATCACTTTTTTAAAACCAACTATTGAAATAATAAAATGGTTTTAAAAGAACAAAAAAACGTAATACAAAGTTAAAATGCAGCAGATCTTTTGTTTAAAAAGTATTAAAAAAAATAAATTTGAAATCATATTACAAGACAAAAAGTACGATTTTATGCTTCCAGGTAATCAATAACATTACCATTCAAAGCATTATAAAACATCTGACAACGTTAAGTGCATTTAGGTTGAAATATTTGTTCTTGTATTTTACAAGTTTAAATAAAAATATTTCTTGTATAGCAGGCTATTTACAGATGTGGTCTTAAATAACAATGATGTAAACAATAGATGTGGTCCTTTTAGAACAAGTTAAACTTTAATATCAAATCCTGACTGCATGCTTGGCAAAATAAATTCTTCTATTTATTATAAAGCACAAACAACCATCTTTATTATAACCTGATCTGACATCGATCCAGTATTTTATTATAAGTAATAGACTAGTAAAAAAAATTTAGCATCATTATTGTACCAAAAGAATTGTGCGCACTTCTCAATCATAAAGGGAATACTGAATAGAAGAAGAAAATGTGCAAATAATGATGAAAAATACAGAGATATATGGATAGTGCTACCATAAAAATGACACAACCTAGAACTATGAAGATAATGGCTGGTAATTTACAAAAAATATATACTAATTGCATTTTATAAAACTAAGGATAAGTTGAAATTTTTTCATTGAAATAAAAACTAATTGAGTATGCATTTTTTTGAAAAAAAAATCATTATAATTGATTAATTAGTACTTATTTTCAAAAAGTTCAACCAATTGTGATGATATGCTATGAACTCAAGTAAATTTTTTTACAACTTCTGTCAAATCAACTTATCTCCTCTGCAAGACCATAAAAAACTTTAACATGAATTTTGTTTTCTCCCTCAAAGACATTAAATAAAATCTATTTAGTTGCGGTTTCAACCGCAAGAAAATGTAAAAGTATTTTACATTTTCTTGTGTTTGAAAAGTATTTAACATTTCAATTTTTATTCCTTTTTTCCCATAGTAAATCTGAGACTGTAATAAAACACCATTTAGAAATATTCTCCCTATTTGGCACCCTTGCTTCCATATACTCTGAAAACATACTTATAAGCACTGTGTCAAAAAGATTCAAACAATACAAAGAAATATTCTCATCGTGCAAGGCCCACGACACGGATTTTGAAGTGGAGGGGCACAATCGTTTGTTTTTTAAAAAAGACCTCTATATCTAGACTTTTCTCTAAAAAAAAAAAGGTACTTCAGAAAAAAAGTAACATATGCCCGATGATTTCCTGTTAGCGATTCCAGAGCGCAACCATAAAATTTGATGTTGACAAAAAACACACAATTTTCATGAAATTTACTCTCTGATCTCTTTTTTTATAATTAAGCTTTTGCATCAATTAATTTGACTGAACCTCTTTCTAACCATTTATAGAATATAGTAAGTTTATGGCTTCACTTATATATTACTCGTGTCTTGAGACCACTATTGATTAAAAGAGCTTACCACAGGAACTTTTTTCAAACAAAACTTTACAAGGTAAGGACTCTTTAGTACCAAAACACATCTAATTTGTATGAAACTTTTCGCATATATTTTAAAAGGGACTAGGAATCAATAGAATATGGACTCTTTTTAACATTTATACATAACTTTTTAGTTTTAAGCGTTTAAAAACTTTGGTTGATTTATTTAGAAAAAATAGTATTTTTTCAGAGTCCATGTATAAATAGCAATTATAGCCTTTTCTCAATTTAAACAAGTATTTATTTATGTTTCCTTGCAGATTTAGTACTTAGGATTTGTATATAGAAATTATGTAAATAATGCTTTTTTTTCTTTGCGTATCATTTATTTTAATTTTTACGCTAGATTTTTGATGTTTTCTTATTTTATTTCGGTGCCATTACACAGTCGATTTTACTACAAGTTTTTCCTGCACAAAAAATACAAGTTTTTCCAGCACAAAAAATGCAATAACTTCGGATTCGCCTTACTTCTAAAGTTGAAAGACCCCCTTTTTTTTTAATTTTTCGTAAACTCTACAGAAATATGTTAATCATATATAAAAATGTCAATAAAAAAAAAATCTTGTGGAGTGGTTATTTCTGCTATTGCTTGCTGTAAAAGAGCATTATTTTTTTGTAAACTAAAACAAACTTGTGCATATTTATCGCCCATTAGTCAGTGGTAAGTTTTCTCAACCTGATTGGCAATAAAAAAATTTTACGCTTTAAGTTGAAGCTTCCATTCATTATTTTCAAACGATTGGTCAAGGTTTTCAATGTTGTGCTAACACAAAACTATTAAGTTTTAAAGATTTTCTCATGCATCCTTTTGTAAAACTATGCGTATATTTATAATTAAAAACAAATGAAAATATTTTTAAAAAACTATGTAAAACTGCATTTTATTTTACTTTTACTTATTATTGTATTGTATTATAATACACCTCTTATATATAATATATTATATATAATATTCTTTACACCACTTGTTTTATATTATAATATTGTTTACACCTCTTACGAACACGGATGCTTCAACGACGTCCGAAGTTCTGCATTGATACCACTGATCTCAAAATATATTTTGAGATAAGTGATTGATACCCAAGTCCTTTTTTTTTTTACAGGGTTTTGTGAAGTTATAAGTGCTCGTTTTCAAATTTATAAGTGTATGTTTGCAAAGTTATAAGTGCACGTTTGCAAAGTTATAAGTGCACGTTTGCAAAGTAATAAGCGCACATTTGCAAAGTTATAAGTGCATTTATAAAATTAATTTTAACTCTTTTATTTTAAATATCAATGGAAAGAAAAGTGCGGAAAACAATTACAGAAGAAACTAAAAATACGATTATTTTAATGAGAAATTGTGTAAAATATTCAATCAGGGAAATATCCAACGCTTGTAATTTAACTCAAAATGCTGTAAATCGTGTTATAAAAAATAGTGATAATAATATACCCTTCACGCCATCTACAGTAAAAAGAAAAGAAACGTATAAAATCAAAAATTCTATAAATACAAACATTGAGCAGACAATATTTAATTCCGTTGTCTGTAACAATGCCGTAGTTCAAAAAGAAATTCAAACGCAAATTTTAGAACAACATGGTAAAAACGTTTCAATCTCGTTTGTTTCCCGTAAATTAGGAAATTAAATTTGACACGAAAAAAGATTAGTAATCATTCCTCAAGAAAGAAACACCGCGGAAAGAATAAATCAGAGATCGATTTTTGCGGCAGAAATTGCTAGAAATTCTGATTCAAATTTGGTTTTTTTAGACGAAACCGGATTCAATAAACATACAGTGCGCTCATATGGCTATTCTCCAATAGATTAAAAAGCGTACTTGACAGTTCCTGCAAATAAAGGACAGAATGTTAGCATCATGTGCTTATTTTCCAATTTAGGAGTTGAATGTTACCAATACAAAAGCGGCGCCTACAATACAAATCATTTATTGATTTCATCAACAACAAACTAGTACCATTCTTTGCAGTAAATCCAAATAAAATTCTTATTCTAGATAATGCAAAATTTCATAAAGCAGCTGCAGTACTTTAATTACTAAGAAAAAAAAATATTACTCAAGTTTTTAGTACCACACTCCCCTGAATTGAACCCAATCGAAGAGTTCTTTTCAATGTTAAAATCCAATTTCAAATCCACGAGAAATGCTCATCCCGATATGACTGTTGAAGAAACTCTAGAATATATTTTATCACCTGATAATAATTATAGTCAACAGTGCAATGCCTTTTATATAAATATGAGAAGATGGTTAGAAAAGGCAATAAGAAGAGAAGAATTTATCTAATTAAAATATTTAAAATCATTTAATTATTTTTTTTTAATAATGTATATTTTTGCATGCCTTTTTAAAATATTATAATTAAATAATGAATACTATTTTTTTTTAAATATGTAATGATCTAATCTAGAAAAGTTATTGATATATAATAATATGCTAAATTAAATACAAATGTAAAGAATGTTCACTAACTCATCACTTTTTTTTTTTTTAAAAAAAAAAAAAATATTGATTGCTATGCTGTAATTTAATTTAATATTTTGCGCAATATTATTAAAGCTAAAAAAATAATTTCCAAAAAAATGTATATGCACTTATAACTTTGCAAGCGTGCACTTATAACTTTGCAACGGTGCACTTATAACTTTGCAAACATGCACTTATAACTTTGCAAACATGCACTTACAACTTTGTAAAACCCTGTAATTACATTTTTGGCAATAAATTAGGCGAGAGTGAGCTAAAACCGGCCCCTTTTCAAAAAATGATCGAATCAGCTAGCTATAACCAACCGAAATTTACAAACAAAGTATTTTTCAGGAAATTCAATCTATGCTCTACAATTTAACTTAAAAAAAAAAGATGTGGCTTACATTAGGAAATAAGCGTTGAACAAAGAGATGCTAGGGGCCCGTTTTACCCTTGAGGTAGCCTAAAATGGGCCCCTTATTTAATTTCTGAATAAAATCTAAATTTTAAACAAAAATTGACTTAAACTAATTCATTGATTTACATAATCTTCTGTTCATTGTTCACATTAAAATTTGAAAACTTAACTGAGCCAGAATATACAATAGACCTAAATTTAATTGACAGCTCTCGAACTAATCTTGTGCGAATTAAAAGATAATATGTTTAATTTTAAAAAATATCAAAAAATACAATAAACATAAATGCTTTTTATAACTTTTTATAAAGGTTAGTTATATTTATTGTTCAATGCTTTAGCACATAACATTACCTTTTTTTATTGGGTTTTTTATTTTTATCAGTTTCTTTGACAAAGCGAGGTCTTTTTTTGGCTTTCGTAATTTTTTTTTCTTTTCCTCTTTTGATTTCTGTTAATAACTTTCGGTTTTCTTTTAATAACATTTTTATTGTCTTTGTGTTTTGCTTTCTCCCAAATCATATTTGTATGAACTGCTTGTCAAAGCAGCAGTAAACCCTATGAACTGCTTGTCAAAGCAGCAGTAAACCCTTGTGCTTGTGCTGATGAATTTTTTCTTGTGCTGATGAATTTTTTCTTGTGCTGATGAATTTTTTCTTGTGCTGATGAATTTTTTCTTGTGCTGATGAATTTTTTCTTGTGCTGATGAATTTTGTGCTTGTGCTGATGAATTTTTTCTTGTGCTGATGAATTTTTCTTGTGCTGATGAATTTTGTGCTTGTGCTGATGAATTTTTTCTTGTGCTGATGAATTTTTTCTTGTGCTGATGAATTTTTTCTTGTGCTGATGAATTTTTTTTTGTTCTGATGAATTTTTTCTTGTGCTGATGAATTTTTTCTTGTGCTGATGAATTTTTTTTTCGAGGAGTATTAATCTTCGTAATACGAGAAACTTCTGTCAAGGGAAAATATTGGTTTTTTATTTGATACTGTCGGTGGAACAACTGGCTCTGAAAAGTTGAGACTTAGTGTCAGAACTCGATTTGCAACTGGCGTTACAACTTTTGAGGCCTGAAGCTCAATGAGCAGTTCTTCATTTTGAGCAATGTCTAGAATCTGCTGTGACAAGATTAATGTTTGCCCAGAAGATCTTCTAAAGTTATTTTTTTATTGGGCAACTGCAGAGGAATATTAGTTGAAAGTGCTGAGGCAAAATTATTGTCTGTAAAAACATTTCGGTTTATCGGGAAATGCTAGTCTTAACAAAACCATTAACAGCAATGATAGGAGATGCTGCTCGCAAATAGCTATTTTTAAACAGTTCGGCTATTTGATAAGTTGTTACAACTCGTCCAGGATGATTTCTCCGCCAATTATCAACCTCTTGTGCATAAAAGGTCATTAAAGGCTTCATAAAAGCTACATCTAAAGATTGAAGTCTGTGACTACAATGTGGTAAAAGACACAATAAAATAACGTTATTTTGACGAGCTAGATTATTACTTTTAGATTTGAAGTATGAGTTTTATGCCCATCAAATATATCGAGAAATTGAGTTTTCAATTTTAAAAGAATGAGGGAGATTGTTCCAAGCGTTGGTGCACTGATGTTTACATATATATTTAAATATATATGTAAATAAATGACACGAATAAAAGATTATACAAGTTTTTGAAAATATAAATACATAACTGCTGCTTTAAATTACAATAAAAATAGCAAAGGAAGTCGTTGCAAATACCTTTTTAAATAAAAATAACTAAGAAACCCGTTACTACATAAATAATATTGCCAATTTTTTTTTTTTTAACTGACACTAAGCTGAAACATTTTGCCGTAAAATATTTCTAGTTGTACGGGTGAAATGGGCCCCATGGGCCCATTTCAACCGGTTTGGAGTTTGTTAACTTCAAACACTTCATTTGTAAAGAATTTTTTATTCTGTATTGCCTGTAATTGATTGATTATCAGTAAATAGCAAGTTTGATTTTTCAACAGTCTGATAAAAAGATTTACTTTGTTTCTAAGCAGAATAGTTGAAATATCCTATATTTTAAAAACGAATCTAGGTAATTTTTACTGTACTTCGAGATACAGAAAAATGATTTTAAGACTACTCTTCCAACAGCGTCTATTTTGCTAAGAAAACTAATATCATATTTTTATAGCTCAAGACCATAAATAAACTTCGTAACAGTGAATTTAATGTACAAATGGACTATTGTCGCCGGATGGCAGTAACGAATTCCACTATCGATTTAAGCTGTTGCAACCGGTTGAAAATGAGATATATGCTCATTTAAATTAGTTTCTTGGAGTGTTACAATTTTTTGTTTTTGCTAGTATTGTTATGCCAGTGGAAACTAAGATGTTTAAATTTATTTTAAAGGTATATAGAAGCTCCGTTAATATTAATAACGTTGTTGGAAGTATAACTTTTTCCAGACATCAGAAATTCCGTTTTCTCAGTGTTTAGCTTGATAAAGTTTGCTACTCCGCCATTACACCAGTATAAATACCATTTATTGTTGATCCTTTTTTACATTCTAAGAATATTTCATTTAGGATGCTTTCAGTATAAATGTTATATAAATGCGGCGATAGAACAGACCCTTGTCGCACCCCTTGTGACAGACTAAATTGATTTGAGATAATTCCTTGATAGGATATGCTTGCAGTACCAGAAAGATAAAGCAATCAAATTGAATAACTTTTTTTTGAAAATAGAGCTTCTCAAATAGCAAATCCCAGCTGCAAGTATCAAAAGCTTTATTTGCATCTAAATTGCACATATATAAAGGCGTGTTATTGTTTTTATAGTGCTAAACAGTTTTACTCAATAAAAATTCTGCGTTTAGTTTATTAAAGATAGATAAAATTCCTCGGTAATTATCTGGATTATTGAGCGATTTTTTATATGACATAACAAGTGGAATAATTGTTGAAGTTGATAGATCGTTTGGTACCTTTCCATTTGTTAGAATACTGTTATAGAATTTAGCGAGCCACAAAAAAGATTGTTATTATCAGAGTTTTTAAGGTGTTCAGCACTTACCCCACAGCTATCTATGAACTTATTACTATTTAATTGTGAGGTGCAATTTATAAATCAGCTGATGTAACTAGTGAATTAGGCTCGTTGGAATTTTAGAAGGATTATGATTAATGAATAATGATAGATTATTAGATTATTAGGTTAATAGATAATTATAAAAATAAGGATGAGAAAAAATGAGGAACCATAATGAGGATTATGGTGAATGGATAATGATAAAAAAAAAGGTTTTTGTGTTTGTCTAATTTTTGCGACAAAAGACTATATACAAATAAATGTCCTTAGGTTAAAATTTAACCTAGTTTAAACAATGTTTGCAACATAGCAAACATTGTTATAGTAGCATGCAGTAGATACACCTATATAGGCATGTTTATCTATACATGTATACCTATGTGTATATCTATATAGGTATTTTTTAGTGGTTCATCAGAGTTTTGCTCATCGCTTACTTAGTGAACAATTAGTGACAGCCGCAATAAATAGCAAGCCAATAACTTTTCAACACGGTAATAGTAGCTATTCATTGACCAGCCACTTTTGGTGGCTGCCACTAATGGTCAACTAAATAACCCGTGAGCGAAACAATAGCCTTGAACCTATTTTCTAATATTTTTGTTGCTTTTGTTTAAATTAATTGAAACTTAACTCTTTTTTTCAATTTCACCTTTTGCCCTATTTGTGATCGTTACTATATTTTTCCCGATTTTATAAACACTATTTTCTATTTTTTTAGCACAAATACTTTTAAATAATAATAAAACAAAAATTGTACCGTGCATCTAAAATGCTTGATTCAGCAAGACCCTTTTAATTTTATCTATCTTCCCCTTATGGCTCTCAGAACTTTGTTCGGATTTTAAAACAACTTAAACAATAACCACTCCATCATGGATCCCAACCTTCACTCCAACCCTTAAGACTTGCCAGGAATAGATCAAGAGTTTTTCAACGGTGGTTCATTATTAATATATATTTTTTTGAAGTACAGCTCCCTCTCCAATGGTGCGTTAAAATAAATTTTATTCAGAAATAGGGGTTGTGATTCAAGAGTCATTTTACAAGCGTTGCCATCAAAGACGAATCATGTTAAAAACTATGTACTTGTTTTGTATCATGATTTTTTTGCTGAAGACCAAGTCTTGTCATCGAAAACCGCTCGTATTTTACAATCTCAAGAAATCATATTCAAATATAGTTGTATATCTCTATAAAAACTAAAAATAAATCAAATATTACATGAAATTATTAAACGTTTAAAAATATAAAAATATATTATCCAGAGACAAAATAATTTCTTTAAGTTTATTTTTAAATGAGAGGTAACTCCATTTCAGAGATAAGTCAAAATGTTTTAAAACTATTTTATTTCAATGAAAAGCTCCGCGAAATGCAATGTTTGTTTTTGCAAAATTAGTTTGATAAAAAGGTTGCCGAACTAAATTATCATATCTCATACTGTATTTATTTTTATCTTTCAAGGTATATAATTTATGGAAAGAAACTGGGGAGGAATTTATTTTACATTTGTACATAAAACAAAGAGTATTAAAAACATTGAGCTGATATATATTAAAAATTTTCATTTCAGATAAAAGAGGCCTGGCATGAGTAAACCTGTCTTTAAAGTTGATAAGACGAGCAACATGGTTCTGCTGACGATAAAGAGGTTTTAGTTTACTTTTATTAACATTATACCAAGCAATATTTGCATAGTTTAAATGACAACGGATAAAAGAAAAATATAATTGTGTTAAACTTTGTTTATTTAAGGCATTTCTAGCCTTATATATTACTCCTATACTTTTAGCAATTTTCTTGTACAAAAAATTAGTGTGGTATTTTCAATGATATATAAATACTATATATGTATCATTATACATCATACGTTATATATATCATTGGGTATTTTCAGCTGAGGTTTTCATCAACATGGACACCTAAAAAGTTAGTATTTCTTTTTCTTTTTATTTGAATTGTCTATAAAAAGTAAGGCCAAGTTAGGAGGCAGTTGTTTCTTTTTAGAAGTCAGATAAAAGAGTGAATTATTGTCGTTAGTATGTTAAAAACAATAATTTAACAACTCCTCAATGTGTTAATAGCTCATTTGTCAGCGCATCTCAATATAATTTTTATATTTTACTTACAGGCCAACAGCTATTTTGGTGTCGGGGTATTTGCAGCAAATTTTATATGAGTTTGATGTCCTGAACTCAAATATACCGTTAGATTTTGCCAATCAGCTCGCATTTTTGAGATATATCATTTTAATGAAATAAGAAGCGACAATGAGGTGGATGGGGGGCGATGGCTCCTTTACCCTAAAAAACAAAAATCTTTTATACCAAAGTGGAGCAACAAAGCTAGCCCCTGAACTAAAACATCTAAGTTATACCGAAAGATTGACAAAGTTGGGCCTCACAACTCTGGAAACAAGACGTATAAGAGGAGATCTCATTGCTTTCTTCAAATTAACAACTGGAATTGATAAGATAATGTGGTATAAAGAGCCTAATAAAGCTTCTTCTTAGAGACTTCGAGGTCATCCAATGAAATTTGAAAGAAAATTTGCAAAAACAACACCTAGACATAATTTTTTTACGAACAGAGTGATACCTCATTGGAATGCTTTACCTGAAAAAGTGGTTTCTGCAATGACAGTAAATTCTTTTAAAGCTAGACTAGATAAACATTTGTTAACGGTTGTTAAAGTATAAATTTTAAACTTTATGCTCCGCGACAATCGTCGTTACAGCAGTTTGTATTACTATTACTATTACTATTACCTTTTATGAAAATGGTTTTTATCTTTTTGAAAAGGGTTTTGATTGGGATCAAATTAACAAAATAAACATGAAATTTTGATTAAATTTTGATTATTATGCTATAGAAATGTATAACTATATGGTATATTACACTCTATTATATATATAGTTATTATATGTAAAGACAAAAGAAAAAATATTTATGAAACAAACTATAGTTACTAAACAACCCAGAAACTTCTTTTCCGTGGCATTCTTGAATGTATTTTAGAACAATCTCTTTTTAAATTCTAGCAGTAATCCGCCATCATGTGCGTATCCCATCTTCCTTGGTAACGATCCTTTATAGTTTTAATATCTTGGTGAAATCTTTCACCTTGCTCCTCACTCATGTTTCCTTAGTTTTTAGGAAAACGATCTAAATGGCTGTGTAAATAGTGCACCTTAATACTCATATTATATCCGAGGGATTTGAAACTGCTAAGCATGTCGTCAACTAGTTTAACATAGTTTTCATCTTTGCGTTTGCCCAGAAAATTTCTGACAACTGCAACAAATGAAGTCCAAACCTTTCGCTCAGTTTCATTCATTGAATTCACAAAGCCAGAGTCATTAATAAATTGTCTTATTTGCAGACCATCAAATACTCCTACTTTAATTTTTTCTGTACTCAACTGAGGCATCTTCTCCCCTATATATCCAAAACACGATCCGTTTTTATCAAGAGCCTTTACAAACTGCTTCATAAGGCCCAGCTTGATATGCAGTGGAGGAAAAATGATTTTATCTCGTTCAACTAAGGCGTTGTTAATTAAATTATTTTTCCCAACTTCCATGTTTTTTCTCTTAGGCCATTCTTTTTTAGTCCAGTGGTGTGTTTTGTCCCTGCTATCCCAGAGACACAAAAAGCAAGGATATTTAGTGTAACCAGCTTGCTGTCCCAGGAGAAAGTTAACAATTTTTAGGTCCACACAAATCACCCATTGATGTTGCTGATACTTTAGCTTTTCCAAGATTAAAGCAATGGTGTTATATTCTTCTTTCATTTTTGTTGAGTGAGCAATTGGTATTGAACCAAATTTGTTTCCATTGTGCAGAAGAGCACATTTCAAACTTCGCTTTGAGCTATCAATAAATAGACGCCAGTCATCTTGAAAATATTTAGGAAGACTCATCTTTTCTAGGAGTCCTCTAATTTCGTGACAAAATACAAGATCCTCTGCTTGAGAGAAGAAGGGTAGCAGATCCTTTTCTCGTGTACGGTAGAAAGTAATTTTGGTTCCTTGTTCCAGTAAATTTTTGTCTTTCAATCTGGAAGCAAGTAACTCAAAATCTTCTTTTGATAGATTGAGATCTCTGGTAAGGTCATTCAACTCATCTTGGTTGAGTTGTTGTGGAATAGATGCCTTTCCCTCATAATCACTGTCGATTTCATTAGTATCAAAAGAATTAGAAGCACAATATTCATACTCGCAGAGCTCTGGTAGCTGGAGAAAAGTTAGGATTGGAACTTCCTCTGAGTGAAGAACCGGTCGTCTTGCAGATAATAAATCAGGATAAGTCTACTTGCTACGGTTGTTTCGATTGATTCCAGTAATATTTAATATGCAGAAATAACAATCATTGAAATGGTTTCGTGGTTCTCTCCAAACCATTGGCACGCCGAATTTCATACTTTTTCTTTTCCCGGTAGTCCACTGTCGTAAATGTTCTGTACAAGTTTTACAGACCTGATGTAGGGCCCAGGTTTTATCTTGATCCCCAAGCCTAACACCAAAGTATGCAAGATAAGCCCTCTTTAAAAAGTCACTAACCTTTTTTCTGTTTTCTTTTAACATATATTCTCCGCATATGTAGCAAAACACAACAGGGTGATTCACACAACTTCTTCTATTTGAACTCATTTTATCTAGATCTAAATACAAAAATGCAAGAACAATTTACAACACAATACTATTTAGGTTAACTTAACAACAACACTTCAGAAATCACGCGACACCAACTTTCATCTAATCCGCACGGCAACAACTCTCATACTAATCTCAATTATAGTTGAAGTTCACTTAATTTACAGTATGGTTACTCCACCAAGTGGATTTTCCTGTTGCAAACAGACCAATAAACTGAATATATAACAAATATATAGAATACAGTAACCAAACATTGTCTATACGAGTTATAACATTACTAAATGGAGTTAAAACTGTTAGTTTCATGTAAAATCTTAAAAAAATTTATCTAAAAAACTAGAGCTGATAGAGAAAAACTTCAAATTCAGATTCAGCAATAAAAATATAGCTAAAATTAATTATTAAATCTTAGGCACCAAAAAACTTTTTTTTTTTTTTGTAGGCCTGTGTTATTGATTTCTATACAGATTTTAATATTTTTAACTGCATGTATCAACTAACTATTACGGTTAGAAGAAGTGGATATAAATCTAGGGGTTGACTATCAGTCGGCCACAATATATGGTGCAGGGTCTCAATCGACTTTAGTTTGCGCATCAGTTTTCACTCTGCACATCATCTATTTTTTTTAAAGTAATCTATTAAATACTAAAATTATTACAAGTGTTTTCTTAGTAATTCCTAGAATTTTCTTCTATTTTGGAACTTCTGATGCAATTGTTTTCTAATATCTACAATTTTGATTGGTTACCAAAATATGAACAATGTTTTAACTAACCGTCTTTGTACATTTAAGAGAACTTTTCAAATGGTTGATAACAACTGATGCAAAAGTTTTTTATCATTTAAATAATTGGTAAAAAAATATTTTTAGCCTATCATTTAATGATCATAAAAACAACTTCATCATTTGCTTCAAACCATCCAAAAAGTTTTTAAAATTCTTTAAAGACAATCGGTTAAAACAATTAAATAAAATTTTTAACCAATAAAGATTGTAGATAGTAGAAATTGTAAATAGCGGAAAACAATTGCATCAGTTGCTCCAAAACATAAGAATTTTTTGTAAATAAGAAAACAGTCATGTATTTAATCTAACGCTAACTTAGATTCTATGTAAATACGTATATAAAAACTTTTTTAGCTTTGTGTTAACGCAATAAAATTTCATAGCTAACAACATTTGAAGATAGATAAGAAAAAAATTAGTTTAAAAAAAAGAAACGCCAAAAAAAAAACAAAAAACAACAACAAAACATGACATTTATTTTAATAATAAGCTGATACATTTATGAAACTTTAATGCGTGTTCTGCTCTAGGAGATTATTCTCTTTATAGTTAAAAATCTAATACTAAAGTAAGGTATTATTGATAAGCAAAATCTAACAATGAACAAAATCACTTTGTAAAATAAATTCAGTTGCCAAATTTAGACTTCCAAAAGCAAAAAAGATCGAGAAAAATTTATATATATATATATATATATATATATATATATATATATATATATATATATATATATATATATATATATATATATATATATATATATATATATATATATATATATATATATATATATATATATATATCAATTCTGTATAAATCGTCGTTAACAAAAAAAAAAAAAGAAAAAAAAAAAAGAAAAATTTAAATACTATAAAATGGCTAGAAAATGTTTACGAGTAATAATTATTTATATTTTTTATATATTATCTTTTTAGTAATATTATCGATTTAAATATGCAACTAAAATATACATTTTAATTAAATTACCATTAAAATTTTATATAAATCTTTTTTCAATATAATTTTAAAAAAGATTCGTATTACAAAAACAAAAAAAAAAAACAAAAAAAAGTTAAATTATTTTTACGAGTTTAAGTACTAACTATTAACATCAAATTTTAACAATTATTTTATTTTAAATAGCACATTAACATTGTTATTTGATTTAATAAACTGTTATGGATTCTCTGTTGAAATGAATGCAGTTCTAAAAAAGTTTCAATCTTCTCTACCAGGGTTACAAACTAATTACTGTATATTTGAGTACTCAAAAGTACAAAATATTTATTATTACTACAATAATTCACACTATGATTATTTTATTAGTAACACGCAATCCAATACGAAAAGTAAACTCGTACATAAATTGCTTCAGGTATTTAAAAAACATGTAAACAGATCAATCATATTTGGAAGTTGGGTATATAAAACATATAGGATAGATAAGAAACAAATTAAATGAATGAATATAGTAGAAAACATTGGATTTTGACCTAGTAATGTCAATAAATGTTTTGAAAAACATCAAGTCACAAATTAGTAATCATCGTCAGTTCTAAAGTTCATTATTTTAAAGTTCATTATTTTAAAGGAAATTTGTTAAAAAAAGTAATTTATGTGCATACTTACATACATATACAAGTATTATATTTTTATATATTATATTATTGTATAAAATATATTATATTGTTGCATATATATTTTATATACAACAATTTTGCTTATTTATAAATTTTTCATAACTATTAAAAATAAACTACTGCTCATACATCTATACACCAGAAAGTAAATCATTAACTTCTTTATTTTGCTGAAGCAACATTCTACGCTGGGTTTTTCTTCTTTTTAGTTTTCGTTGTAAGTCATCAAGTTGCTTAGCTTTATTGTTAGCTTGAGCCTTTTCAAACTCTTCCACCTCATGTTTGTGTTTCTCCTGAAGGTCTTGGATGTTACCAAATAGTTCAATATCAGAGGGTACAGGAGCTAATTCAGATAGAGGGATGTACTTTAATGCAGGAGGAGCGGGTGCCTTTGCATCAAGTATCTCAGCATTGTTGAAGGAATCTTTATTTTGATCATTAATATAATTATTAGGTATTTTCTCAACTTCTAAATTTGTCATACCTTCTTCAGTCTTTATTTGAGATGAATCAATATCATTTTTTTCAAACTCTAAATTATCATGAGCTGTATATTCATTGGTTGTACTTTTTTCTTCTGTATTTTCATTGGCAACATTTTCATTGGATGTATTTTCATTGACTGCATTTTCATTGGCTGCATTTTCATTGGCTCCATTTTCATTTGCTGCATTTTCATTGGCTGCATTTTCATCGGCTGCATTTTCATTGGCTGCATTTTCATTTGCTGCATTTTCATTGACTAAATTTTCATTGCCTGCATTTTCATTTGCTGTATTTTCAATTGCTGTATTTTCAATTGCTGTATTTTCAATTGCTGTATTTTCATTGGTTATATTTTCATTAACTCTATTTTCAATGTTTTCAAATTTATTTTTATCTTCATCTTTGATATATTCAGCAATATTATCATTCATAATTGAATTAAAATCACTAAGATCCTCTTCAACTATATCAATATCTGGAACAGCAAGACTTGATTCTTGATTGCTTGGCATTGTGATAGGTGCTGATATTTGAACAGAAACATTTTCTTGATGATTTTCATCAGAGTTGCATTTTTCAAGAAATTTAAAATCTATGTTTAAACTCCATTTATGAGCAATTTCTTGCAAGCATCGGATGCGTTCCATTCGTAACTCTTGATATTTTTGCTTGTAAACCTGAACTGCTTGATGATAATCTGCTGTCAATTTCGTATTGATAACCTAATAATATAATTTTTTATCCAACAGTCAAAAACAACAAAAAATAGTTTTATATTATGAAAGTAAAATAATAAAGGTATATAAAAAAAAAAAAATTAAATATGATGATCATTTTAAAAAATTAATTTTTTTTAAATAGACACAATAAGAGATTATTAAATTTATCTATTATTACTAATATAAGTTAATGTAAGATCAGAGAAAAACACTATAAAAAAATACAAAAGTAATGTAACAGAATTTTTTTTTTAAAAAGCTAAGGTTGAAAAGCAAGTCCCTTTAAATAACTCTAATTAAAATTTATTTTTAAATCTGCAGAATAAATAATAATGTTATTTTATTATAAACTTTTAAACAGTTAGTTTAAAAATTAAAATATATATATATATATATATATATATATATATATATATATATATATATATATATATATATATATATTTGTATATTCGAAATTTTTTTTGTCGATGATATCCTATTTTAATTTATAAATAAAAATGAAAAATTTTTTTATCTCTGGTTAACGCCAAAAAATTAATAAACCTGTAAATGATTGCATGCCATTTACTTATGCATTCGAGTATTAAGAATTTATTATTTTACTAGGTAATAGCATAATATTTGAACAACTTCTACCAATTGATTTTAATGATAAGAATTTATTTGCAAAGTAACTTGATTGATATTAAACTCATTTATTTTACTCTAGAGACTGTATTTACCTTTTCAGTAAAAATTTGTGATTTTTTTTTTAAATCATCGAGTTACTTTCATTTTTTCTTCACATTATCTATATAAGCATTAAATGCATATCAGATCATTAAATAAACAATCTAGACTTCTATTATTCAAAGTTCTTTGGTTTAACATCTTTTGTAGACAAAGTGAAAAAAAAACAACAGCGTTACTTTTCATTAAAAACAGAATCAATAAATTATATAAAAGGAAGCTCATTTATTGAGAACCACACCAAACCACCAACTACACCAAACTTTTTTTAAAATGTTAAACTTTTTTAAAATTAAAAACTACAAATCTGGAGTACAGCTCTTGCAGCCAATCTTCAACCTCTGTCACATCGTTGTAATGTTGCTTCTCTTTCTCTTTTCTACAAATACTATAATGGGCACTGCTTTAAAGAGCTAGCGTCTCTTGTGCCATCTACTAAAATTCATTCTCGTGTTACTCCTCATTCAATTAAGTCTCATCCTTTTTCTGTTACTGTTCCTAAGTGCTCCAAAAACTCTTATTCATCTAGTTTTTTTCCTCGAACATCAGTTCTTTGGAATTCGTTTCCTTCATCTTGCTTTCCTGATTCATATAATTTGCAATCTTTTAAGTCGCCTGTCAATCGTTATCTTGCTCTACAATCTTCATCTTTTCTCTTCCAGTAACTTCCAACACTAATTAGTGGTTGCTTGCAGCCTTGTTGGAAGCGAAGATAATTAAAAAAAAAAAAAAATCTATCAACTTTTGAATTTTTACTAGATCGATAAGTTTCCCAAATATTTTTAGGTATCTTTTGCTAAGTCTGCTGAAAACTTTTGTTCCAGTTAGTTTACCTTACTTTGTACAAAAGAGCAATTAACAGAGGTTCATTTGGATTTAGTGTAATATTTTAAAGATTAATTATTAAAATAACTTTCTTCAAGTTCAAACATGCTTTTTGATGGTCAAAAGTAAGTTTTTGCTGCTGGTACTACAGATTGTTTCACAATCATAGAAAAAATGCTTTTCTATAAATTCTTGTATATTATATTGTTTGTTACTTAAGTACTAAATGCATTGCTAAATAAGTTTTCTCTCAATTGAGGTTCATTAGTAGATGAAATATTTCACAAGGCTATCATTTCTTGTACCTAGGGCCATATGCATGTAAAGAATTTGATAACAAGGTAAATTGCTGAGTTTTGATTAGTGCAGAAGTTTCTTTTTCTTGCAATTGTTTTGGAACTATTGTTTTAAGAGTAGACTTATTTCTCAATTTTGCTTAGAACTATTAGTCAATTTCGCTATTTAAGTGTTACAATCAAGTAATACTAGATAAATTTGTTGAAAAAATCTAAGATTACAAATTTTTATTCAAATTTCTCTACCTTTGTTGTCAATTCATTATGAAACCTTATTTTCAAAGAGCGGCCCTAGGTACAATAAGCTAGTAGCTCTAAGTAAAATAAGCTAGTAGCCCTAGGTACAATTAAAAAAAGCTACTTTTGCCTAGGGGCACTAATTTTTAAACCCTTCTACAGGACAGACTTTTATATTTCAACTCAATATACTTATAATAATACAAAGTAATTAGTATAGATCAAATCAGTTTTACCATTTTTTAAGAAGTCTGAGACTATAAAGTTTGGCATTAAAAAAATCCAGCCTTAGGTACCCTTGTTTTTATATTAGTAAATAACTAATAATAATATGCCAAATACATTATACAAATGTTAGTTCTATAAAACAAAACAACACTGGATATAAAAGTTTTTTGAACAAAAAAGTATTTTTAGGTGTGCCCCAAGACCTTTAAACATTTAGTGGGTCCCTAATATTGATAAAAAAAAAAAAATACTTTTTTTTTATTAATATTAGGGACCTATTAAATGTTCAAGGGTCTTCAGGCACCCCTAAAAATATTTTTTATTCAAAAAACTTTTAAATGCAGTGTTGTTTTGTTATATAGAACACATTAAGGTAAGAGCTGCAGATGTTTTTCAAAGATTTTGTTTTTTGAACCAATTTATTATACATTAAGATACAGAGGTAAATTCAATACAAAGTTAGATTGCTCATCAAGGTACAAAGATACATTGTTCAAAAAGATATGAAGATGCATTTTACATTAAGATACGAAGAACATTGTACAAAAAAATCTAAAGATACATTTCTAGTAAAAGGATTGTTTAACTATGTTATTTTAAAAATAACTTTTATTACTTTATAAATATAAAAAAATTATTTACATTATCAGTCCATTGTAACTGCACAGCTAGTCGGTAATGGTAATATTTAAACCATAAAAGAGCTCTGTTGAAGTTTTCTTTTATCATGACATCATTATAAATAGTGTTTATGTTAATAACAATATTCTAAAAAGAAAGGAAAAAAATACATAATAAACAATAATGTAACCTATAAGACATTAACTATAAGGTATATAATTATTTATTTAATATAAAAATAAATGGAATAATAAACTATATTTATTTTTTTTTAGTAAATATAAATCTTTAAATTAAAGACCACAAATAAAATTTCTTTAAATTCAAGAAAAAGAATTCACTCTAATAAAGATATGACGCTCACATAAAACTTTAGTTTTAAACTTTCCTAGTAGTTCAGTATTTTGGAGAAAAGTTTTAACTGTGACTAAAGTCATAAAGTAACTTGCCTTAAGAAGGTTTTTGTGACGCTAATAAGCATACACTTCTAATGGGCGTATTAAGCATACACTTCTAATGCGTGTAAAATCATAAAGTAACTTGCTATAAGAAAGTTATCTTTTTGTGACACTAATAAGTATACAATTATATACACTACTAATGCGCGTATTGGCATGAAAAATATTGGTAATTTTTT
>NC_061160.1:35649285-35721785 GCF_022113875.1 Hydra vulgaris
TATATATATATATATATATATATATATATATATATATATATATATATATATATATATAAATATATATATATATATATATAATATATATATATATATATATATATATATATATATATATATATATATATATATATATATATATATATATATATATATATATATATATATATATATATATATATATATATATATATATATATATATATATAATATATATTAGTGTGCCTCTAAAAACTACTTTTTTTGAAATTGTCTACTGCCACCACCTAAATGTGTTCTATGTAATAAATTAACACTAAATTAAAAAAAATTTGGGATAAAAAATTTTACGGGTCACTCAAGACCCTTAAACATCAAATGGGTGCCAAATATATTTAAAAAAAGTTCTTTAAAAGTATACCATGTTGGGTCTCAAAAGAAGTGAAATTTTCTAAAAATTTCAAAAATAATTATTATTTTATATAAAGATTACTAGGTTAAATTTTATGGCTTAAAAACTATCATTTTTTAACAAAAAATAAAAAGTACATATTTTCAAAGTTTTTTTTTCAAATTAACTTTTTTAATTTGTCTTTTCATAAATTGTTTTTATTATTTTTGAAATTTTTATAAAAAGTTTCAAAAATACTTATAAAAAGTATTAAAAGTACTTAAAGTTTCGTGCTGTGTATGACGCGAAACTTTAAGTACTATTAATAATGTTGTTTTTCATTTAAACAATATATATATATATATATATATATATATATATATATATATATATATATATATATATATATATATATATATATTCATTATAATGCTTTTTAATGTTTATTAGTAATGTTTCTTATGCTTAATCTGCTATTATTAGTATAAAAACCACCATAATATATATATATATATATATATATATATATATATATATATATATATATATATATATATATATATATATATATATATATATATATACATATATATATATATATATATATATATATATATATATATATATATATATATATATATATATATATATATATATATATATATATATATATATATATATATATATATATACTAATTAATTTAATCAATTAATTCATAACAAGAAAATAAAGAAAAGAGCTAACTAATTAATTTACTAAAGGGTAAAAAGAGTATATAGTAAACAATTGACTTATAGACTTATAAACAATATACTTAATAACAATAGACTTTAAAAATTGTAAACTAGATGTGTTGAAAAAATATTGAAATTAAAAACAGTGAAGAGTGAAGATAATAAAGAACTTTCTGAAAATAATGATGTTTAAGGGGGAAAAAAACTTTCTGAAAATGAAGGCACAGTTACAGTAAATTTACTGAATGATAAGCCACACAAAATTGTTTTAGTTAGTAAAACATAAAGAGTTCAAGAGTACACCTTTAAAAAACTGTGATAGAAACTATTGTTTGGACAATATTGGACCTTTGCATTAGAAATTCTCATTTTGCAATGATTTCTTTTAATGATAGATGTCTATTTTTAAAAGACTCAGTTTTGGTCTTTTAAGATGCTACAAAGAGAATCAGTCTGATGTCTGGTTTCAGATTAATACAGTTAGAAGTTTAAAGTAATAAGTGTAATCAATAAGGTTCTTAAAAATACTTTGTTTATGCTATCACTAAATGGCAGAGAGAAAGAAAAAATTCAGGTCATTCTGAGCTGATTGAAAAATTTTTTTATAGAGAAAATAATTTCAATTGATTTGAAGAAAGAGCAAACTGAAAATGTCAGAGCAAACTCAATTGATCTAAATATTTTGGTGAGGTTTGAGTTCAAGAAGAGAAAGTTTTATTGAAATTTTTAATTGTGTCTTGTATTACTTTTATAAACATATTTCATTTGTAACTATTTGCCACAGTTTATTTTACTGATTTTAGAAGGATCAATGTCACCTCTAACTTGAAAATTAATGCACCAAACACAAAAAAAACAGTTTGATAAGTGGGTATTAAAATAAAAAGATTATTGGTTGCAGTTGATTCATATGAAGAAAAGTAGAGATACAACCACATGATGCAGTAAGTAATTATATATAAAAAACTTATTTTTTCAATGAAAGATTTCTTCTGAAAATAATTTTTTTATGAATAGCCTAGTAAACTCAGTATTTGTTTAAAGCAAACATAACATTAGCTTAAATGATAAATGTTTGAGTTTATATACGCTGTTTTTTATAGACTATGTTCTATATTCATTATGTTTTACATAAACTATGTTTTAAAATAAGATGAGAAATGGATGCAACAGTTTCAATCTTGTAAAACAATTCAGCTAGATAGATTTATTAAGATTATATAAAATAAACTTAAAAATTATAAAAATTATCTTTAAATAAAACAAAGTTTACCTGATTTTTACAGATATCTACTTTGTTTTTTATTTCCAAATATTGTAGTTCTTCTTGTTGCAGAGTAGATCCATCAACAACGAAGTTTGTTGTTGCAAATTTGACATTAACAATATCATTGTTATTTCTCTTTTCAAGCCTTAAAGTAAAAAAAAAACAATAGTTTTTTTTTTCTCAGTTAAAAATTGAAAAAAAATATTTTTTTTTACAGAAACTATTGAATTTTTCATAAAAACTGTTTTAATTTGAGAATGAAAAATTAGACAACTAAAGCATTAATTTTAAATGTTTAGTTTGAGAATGACAAATTGGACAACTAAAACATTACTTTTAAATGTTTAGTTTGAGAATGACAAATCAGATCACTAAAACATTATTTTTAAATGTTTAATTTGAGAATGACAATTTGGACAACTAAAACAATAATTTTAAATGTTTTATTTAAGAATGACTATATAGACAATTAAAACATTTAAAATGTTTAATTTGAGAATGACAAATTGGACAACTAAAACATTAATTTTAAATGTTTAATTTAAGAATGACAATATGGACATTAAAAGCATTAATTCTAAGTGTTTAATTTGAGAATGAAAACTTCAACTTGTTTTACAAATGTGACACTCTTCAACAAAACCAGAAAAACTTGCCTAATTTAAGGAACAAAATTAAATCATGTTTAAAGTTAAATAACCTTTAATTTATTAAAAAAAAACGAGTTTTTTTTCCCAAATTAAATTAGTCTGGTTTTGTTGTGGAGAGTTACAAATATTTAGTGCATAACATTACATTTGACTGTATAATAAATCATATTCAGCTCGCTTCTTTTCCAGAGCAACTTTTACTGTTTCGTATTCCATTGTGTGAACTAAAAACATCTCCTCAACATTTTTGTTTTCTAATTCATTAATCTTCTCTTGGTACTCAACAAATAAACTTATTTCATGCTGAACATTTATTCCTGGATTGACATCAACAACTAAAAAAAATAAGTTTAAAGATAAAAATAATTTTTCAAAACTTAATCAAGTTATAAAAAAAAAAAAAGGCAACAAATATTATATTTAATACAGCCCTCAGAATTAGGGTCAGCATTCAGTAATGCCAATCTAAAAGTGTTTAAGGTCAGCAAAACATCGCCAACCTCATTACTATGTTTTGTAGTAACCCCTTTGTGTCAATTTTTTTTGCAAAACTGATGCCAACCTCAGCAAGGTCAGCAATTTATTGCTGACCTCACTTTTTCTAGTTCTAAGGGCTGATAATATGATATAAAACAAATAATGTAAACATATTTGAAGTATGATATGATATTTTTTAAAATTTTTCACTTTTTGAAGAATTAAAAATAATAATTTTATTAATTTAGAATAAAAAACAGTGAAAGTTTTAAAAATTTATCACTGAAAAGTCAATATTCAAGAAAAATCAATACTAAATTGATACAGTATATATTTGTTTGCCAATATAATTTGTTATGTAAAACATGTCAATTTTACATACCAAATTTTACATAACAAATTTTACATTAATTTTACATAACAAATTTTATAAATAATTAAATTTAGAATATTCATACCTTCTAACTCGCTTGTGTTACCATTTTCATTTTGAGAACTTTTATTTTGTGAACTCTCAAACTCTGAATCCTTATCTGGTAATGCCTCATTCTGTGAATTCTGAGGTTTTTCCTAAAAATATTTAAATCTCTGAAGACAATTTATATATATATATATATATATATATATATATATATATATATATATATATATATATATATATATATATATATATATATATATATATATATATATATATATATATATTGTGTAAGTGAAGTTAGTGTATTCTACTAATAGAGTGTTCGATATTTATAAAGAACAGAGCTTTAAGGGTTAAACAGACTGTAAAAAAAAAATTTAGATAAGTGTTTTTATTAATTTATTATTATAAACTGATAAAAACAATCATCTAAATTTCTTCTACAGTCTGTTTAACCTCTTGCATGTTCTATTTATTTCAGTCAATATATGTTTACCTTATTGGTAAACATATATTGACTGAAATAAATAGAACATGCAAGAGATGTACATACATCAAGTGACTTAAATAGGTAAAACATGTAAAAAGTGTACATAGATTAATTAACTTCAATATATAGAACATGCAAGGAGTGCTGCTACATCGACTCAAAGTTTTGGCTAAAGCTTGCAATTTTTTAATTAAAAAAACCCTTAGTCAATGTAGCGGCATTTCTTGCATGTTCTATGTAACTTAAATGAAATAATTTTGATTGACCTTTTTGATTAAATACTCCACTGTGCAGTGTAAGTATTTATGATTTACATAAGCTCAGTTTATCAACATGACAATTTTTAAAAGAAAATATTCAATCTTTCCCAAGAATTACATTATTAAAACAAGACATTATCATCAATGTGAAACAATATAGTATTCTGCTTGCTTGCACTTGCTCAATGCATGGCATGCACAACAGAAAATAATTGCAAGGCAAAATTAAAATATTTCTGGCATTGGTCATACACACAACACTTTTCAACTTTTTTTCAAGTAAACTGGGATTTTCAAGGTCCTCAAATTTATTCTCTTCAGATTGCTTGTAAAAATAATATAATTGAATTCAAGAAGAAGCAAAAAAAAAAGAACAGTCATCATAATTATACATTAGAAACTTACTTTATTTTTTAATTTGTGAAAAATTCACTTCACAAATATTAGCCAATCAAAATGTTTTATAAAGATAAAAATTACAAAAATGTTGATAGCATTTCTTACCATGTTTTGAGATTTAGAAAGATGTATGAAATCCCTGAGAAATAATGCTCAGTAGGCCAGTTCAGAGTCTTTCTTTATACTACTGGATCTTTTCAATTGTTGCATAATCACATTGATTTTGCCAGGCAGATTGGTTGTTTGCCAGGAGTTGTAGTTCATGCGCAGTGTGCAAGTGCTGTTGTAAAAGGTGCATAACTGCAAAAACCCTTGACAGCGGTCACCTATACTAGCTTTGAGGCATCTATTCAATGGTCAAGTTCATAAATAATGATACCTTCAGGTGTTACGAGAATGATTCAATAATTTTCAAAATATCTTTTGAAAGAAAGAGGTTTTGTTTTTACTTCTACACTGAATTAGGCAAAGTCCACAAAACATGATTCCCAGACTCCTTAAATCTTGTCAGCAGGAAGTAGGCATAACCCCATTTCATTTCATTAATCTCTCTGAAGCCCAAGTGAAGAAAGCTGTATCACAATTGCATTTTCAAAATGGAATCTGAAAAATATTCCAAATAAATAATTTCATTTTAATTGGGTTCTCTCAAACTTCTTCGCTCTCTCTCTCTGTCTCTCTCTCTTTCTCTCTCTCTCTCTTGCACTCATATGCATAAACATTTCTGACTTCTTTCTTCCTTTCTCTCTTTTTCTTGCGCCCAAATGATGTGCATACTCTCTCTCCGCAAATAAGAGCACATTCATTTCTGTCTCTCCCTCCTACCCTACTTTTCTCTCTTTCTCCCTTACAAACATTCTTTTACAGAAAAGAATATGAAATTTACAAAAATTTCGCATTCTCTTTTGTGAAAAAAACTTTGGTACAGTGTTATAAGAAAACTGTCTTTCATCTATTTTGCTTTCTCTCCATGTATCTTTTAGTACATTTTGAAGATCTATTTAGAAGTCAGACATAATGTTTGATAATTTGATTTTCAAAATCACATGGATTTTACTGAAGACAAGCCTATAACAAGCTTCAAATTTATCAACATTGTCAACAAGCCTGAATTGTTAACTTAACAAGTCATTGTTGCTTTGATAACAGATGTTATCAGAGCTACAATGATTGGAATTGATGTGCCAAATAAATGTGGATCACTAAAATCAAAGTGAGACTGATCTTCCTTAGAAATGGGAACTTCTAAAGCTGGTGAGTACTCCACAGATAAAATCAACTGTTGGTACCATTTTTCTTCCTCCATTCAAGGTGTCATGCAGAAATTAAACATTTGAATTTAAAACAAGTCATCATAAAATTACAATATTTTGAATAGATCCTCCTAAAAAAACACTATAAAGGTAAAAGATTACCTAAACGTGCCATCCACACATTTTTTTTGCTAACTGAGCTTCTCCAATGAAGGGGTCATGACCAAACAGAAATGCAGCATTATTAGCATTATTTACGGAATCTATGAATATTTCTTCATAGTGGTATTGATTGAAACATCAGTAACTTTTTCTTTTGGCAACTTTAGATTTGGAGCCTGCAATGTTTTAATAGAGAAGATGCCATCAAAGAGCTTCATCAACAACTTTTGATGAATCAGAGACAGTTTACTAAAACATATTCCTCAAGTTTTCTGATGCTTTTCCAGCTCTCTTTTTCATTATTGCTTTGACTACTAAAATATCCATATCAGAATGTTTTCACAATCATGCTCTACAGTCACATGAAATTTTTTCTGTAATATATATGCTCATCCCTTACTCATGCATGCTCCTGAACAACGACAATTGAAATGCATTTTAAAATTATTTCAATTAATCAATTGAAAAATTGCGTTTTAAATTTAAATATTAATTTAGCATTAGTTTCTTAATTCAAAGAAAATAGGTAAAAATACTAATAGTCTCTTGGAACAAATAATTCCTAATAAAATATGGAATACCCAACAACAAGCAACAATTTTTAACAACAAATATCTAAACCCAACATTATATAAGCAATGCTTATATCCAGTGAAAAATTTTTTGACTATGTGTACCTTCTTACTTTTTTTATTTGTCCATTGACAAAGAAAAAAAGTAAACAGTAAATAGTATTGATACTATTTATTTATTTTAATATTGAAATATTGGATATTTATATCTATTAGATATTTATATCTACTATAGAGTATATAGATCAGCAATTTCTCTCTTTTTTTGTTACATTATTCCATACAGTTTTTTCAGAAAAAAAATTAGAACAATGAAAAAAAATTTTTAAGAAAACTTGATGAACTGTTTTTTTAATTTTCAAATGACTTAACCTTTCAAAAAACTATTAGCTAGAATAACTCTTTTCTTGCAAAAAGAATCATGGCATCAAATAGACTGCATAAAGAAAACAGTTCAAAGCAGAAATACAAATATCTACTAGAATTGGAGAAAGGAAAAACAAATAGAGAGGTTTCAAAAATCTTTGGTATTCCACCAAACATTCTTTCAACTTGGAAAAAGCATAAAGATAAAATCTTTGACACTTTTCCAAAAATATTTGCTTAAAGTGATATATATTATCAAGTCAACAAAGCTATACTTTAACAGTTCAAACATAAATGAGCATAAAATGTGATATTTTTAGCTCTTATTTGTTTGAACTATTTAAGTACAGCTTTGTTGACTTTTTAAACTTTTTATTTTGCTAAAAAGTTGAACTTAAAAAACTTTCAATTTTTTAGAGATTTTTTCTCTAATTACAATAAGTTATTAAAATAAAAATTTTCAGAATTGGATATTCTGGAAACTTGCATAATCATTAAATTCATTTTGTTTCAAACAAAAGAACAGATTTTTAAATTTAATTTTTTTTTAACATTCTACTTACAACAAGCAACCACTATTAGAGTTACAAGTTATTAAAAGGGAAAAGATGAAGTTTATAAAACAAGATAACGATTAATAGACAACTTAAAAGATTGCATTTTATATCTTCTTAGAATATTATATCTTTAATATCATATCTTCTTTAATTATTTGTTACTATTTGTATTTAATTTAAAATTTATGAGCACTGCTACACAATATATTTTCAGGTATGTAAGCATGTCTTTATATATATATATATATATATATATATATATATATATATATATATATATATATATATATATATATATATATATATATATATATATATATATATATATATATATATATATATATATATATATATATATATATATATACATATATATATATATATATATATATATATATATATATATATATATATATATATATATATATATATATATATATATATATATATATATATATATATATATATATATATATATATATATATATATACAGTGGAGGCACAAGGACAAATCCAGCAGAAATTAAATCACTGCAACTTTTGTCCAAATAATTATCAGATGAAAGCATCATAGCTACATTTATTGATCTCTGTTGTGTTGACATGTTAATATCTTTGCACTTCCTGTTTACCTTAGCAAACAACAAGCACATGTTTTTTTTGATAAATTATTATAACACATTGGAAAGTTGTTTATCATATTTTAAGCATAGGAAACAAGACAGTAGAGGTAAGTGATGTGCCTTTATTGTGATATTAATGTCATCATTATTAATTGGTAAAAAATATATATTTATATTATTACCATTCACAAATTAAGTCAGTATATAACATTTAAAGTCATTTAAGGTCATCTAAAGCCCAATATAGTTAATGAGAACCAGCAGTCAAGGGTAACTATTGAGTTTTAAGGTATTCTCCACCAAGTTTTTTTACTTTAGCCAATTTTTTTGTGTTTTATTAGCATCTGCTTCCATTTTGACAGCTTCACTGTCAGTATTAATATTATTTTGTCTGTTTAATTTAATGATCTAATATCAGTATTTTTTGTTATCGAAAAAATGTTTAGTTTAATTTAAGTTTAATTGATTGTTTAGTTTAATTTAATGATCTAATATCAGTATTTTTTTTTGTCAAAAAAATGGTAAAATATTTTCGCTTGTCCCAAGAAGAGCGCCTCCGTGCTGTTTTCATGGCAGAAAATGGTAAAAATTATAGTAAAATTGTAACAATTTTGGATTCTACTGCAAGCGGCATCAGGAAAATTGTTAAGAAAGATCAGAATTGATACAGCAGACAAAGCACATTCCGGAAGGCTAAAGAAGACAACGGCTCATACCGATAGGCTGCTGGTCCGCATGTCACTTCAGGATAGTAGCCTGACTGCAACACAACTATGCCGAAGACTGTCGGAGGAACATGGAGTTAATTTGGCCTCCGGAAATGTGCGGAAGAGACTACAAAAAGCCGGATTAAGAGGGTGTGTGGCAGCAAAGAAACCTTTGCTCTCTGCCACCAATGTCCAGCGACTGTTAGTCTTTGCCGGGGAACAAAAAGGCTGGACTATCGAGGACTGGAAAAACGTTATTTTTTCCGATGAAAATTTATTTCAACTATTCTGTGGGGCAAAGAGACTGATTGTTAGAAGAAGAGTTGGTGAAAAGTTTAAAAAAGACTGTATTGCACTAACTGTGAAGCATGGCGGTGGTAGTGTTATGATTTTGGGGTGCATGTCTGGACACGGGGTAGGGCAGTTGTATCGGTGCATTGGGTACATGAACCAAGACCAATACATTGAGGTGCTTCAGGACTCAATGCTACCATCTGCTGATATTCTGTTTAGACAAGGAAATCGGTTTATCTTCCAGCATGACAATGCGCCATGTCTTAAAGCAAAGAAGGTAACCAATTTCCTTCGTCAAAATGGAGTGAACGTGCTAGACTGGTCTGCTCAGAGTCCAGACATGAAGCTTATTAAGAATTTGTGGAGTGTCATGTCTAGGAGCATTGAGGTAAAGAAACCATCCAATTTGGATGACCTGTGAGTATTGTTAAAAGGCCCGTGGAACAATATCCCATAAACAACAATTGATGATCTTTTTGCCTCAATGCCTAGCCATATAAGGTGTGTGATTAAAGCTCGTGGATACCATACCAAATATTAGTAAAACAATGTTTATTTTACATATGTGTTCACTCTGTATGGTTTGTTCAATAATTTGGATAAGAAAACATACACCTCTTAAAATCTCTTTCGTTAGAACCTCTTCAATATAAAAAATGTTAGATTCTGTCGGATTTGTCTTTATTTTGTGCCGCCACTGTATATATATATATATATATATATATATATATATATATATATATATATATATATATATATATATATATATATATATATACATATATATATATATATATATATATATATATATATATATTATATATATATATATATATATATATATATATATATATATATATATATATATATATATATATATATATATATATATATATATATATATATATATACATATAGTCTAAATAGAATAAAAATATCAGCAAAAAGCAAAATGATAAAACATTCAAGGTTTTGCAGCAAATCCTTAAATGATAAAACATTCAAGGATTTGCTGCCTTGATCTGACAACACTGGAAGAAAGACAAGATAATAAAATATATTGTATATATTAAATATTGTATATAATAAAATACTTTGTAAAGCAAATGAAGGTAGAAATTTCAGCAAATTAAAATGGCAGTTAGATGAATGTCTATGAGATTCTTTATAAATGGCTCTAAAATTGACTTTAATACTAAATTTCAATTTAAAATTTTCAATGGATAGTATTTCTAAGAGAAATATGGTTCTATTAAATATTAATTAGTTTAATTAGTTTATAAAAATAAATATTTTAATTTGCAGTTGCTTAATGCCCCCTGTTAATGCCAAGTGATTAAAAAGGTGATTAAAACAATCAAATAACATTAAACAGAAAAATAAAATTCATCTTTTAATTTTATAAACATTACATAGATATAGTTTGTTTTAAAAAGAAAAGTTATTTATTTATAGAATTAGTTTATATTTTTTATTGAATATAGTTTTAGTAATGGGGCTTATTGCACAAACTTCTGGGGATGGTGGGTTGGTTAGAACCATCAAGTTTCGCTACAGAGAAAGCCTAACAGGTGATGAAATAAGGGAAGAGGCAGCAAAAAAAATTAATGCTGTAAGAAAAAAAGACTACAACAAATTAAAAAAATCTTCCAGCCGGAGATTATAGGAACAGTGATGAGGATGATGACGCTGTGTCTAAAGTGTGGTATTCACAGAAGTCAAAGAGAAGAATGGATGTGCTGTGACTTATGTGATGTTTAGTACCAAGTTAAATACACAGATATTCTAGATGAAGCTGATAGTGAAGCCCTGGACTGTATCTGTGAGAAATGTCTAAAAAATATTATAAAAGTACATGCTTTACTTAGTGGAGCTCAGTGCCCCATTTTATTAAATTTGAGTTCATATTACTTGTAAAATTTTAGCTTTTTTTTTTACTATATGACTTTAAGTTTTGTTGGATAAAGCTTTTGTACATATATATAAATATGTATTGTCTATAACTAAAAAATGTTTCCATTTTGAATTTAATACTTATATACTTATTTCAAAGAGAGAGAGAGAGAGAGAGAGAGAGAGAGAGAAGAAAAATTCTTAAAAATACGGGGCTAAATGCCCCTGTTAACTTATTAACTTTTACAGTAAAAACTCCGAAAAAAAAAGAAAGATATCAATTTAGTAAACAAGACTTTCTAACTTTTATCACAGACAGCTTTACATTTAAGAATCTGACAGGAGTAAAACTTGTAGTCTGTTTAATCTTTTTAGATGCACTAATAACTTAAAAATTTTTACTTTATTCTAAAGAGTATTTTTTTAAATCTGTGCTGGGCATGTTTAACAAGCCTTTTAAAAAATTTTAATAGAAAGTTATCATATATTAACATAGATATACATACATCCTTTACTGATAAATGTTGTGGTTGCTGGGTTTCCACATGAGTTGGATTTGGAGAAGGTGATTGATATGGTGGAGGAGGACCATAACTAATAGGTTTATTTGTAACGACCTTTGAATCAGAGCTTGATCCACAACCCATTGTAGAAATTTCAATAAAACAGCATTCTGACGTTAAAGTTTTAATTTGAAAGTAAAAACAAAAGAAAATGTTGGGTGAGATATAAAGAAGCTTACATTACTATTCATCTTATGCAAAAGCAAAAACTAAAAACAAAATGAATCTGTATTTATAAATCCATGGAAATACAACTTTATATTCATATAAATTAAATATTTAAAAAACTAAATATTATGAAAACCAGCCAATGGAAGAAGTAGATATTTTAAAAGCTATTACTTTAGAGAACGTATAAACTTCTTATTACAGACCCTTGAGTAAACACAGGGAAGTTCGTTCGTCAATCGATTGGCGAACTTTGATTATTCTTCGACTTTGTTTAAAAACTAAGTGGAATAACGATTCGTTAACTTCGGTTAGGAAGTTTAATGATTAGTATTATTTGTTAAACAAATATTAACAAATAGCAATATTTGTTAAACGAATAGTAATAGGTCTTAATGAAACTTCGGTCAATAAATATAATATTTAGTATTCGCTCCACTGTTCATTTAAATTCAGTTTAAAGTTCAAAATTCAAATCAGTTTGAATCAATTCATAGAATCTGGTTTTAGTTTTTTTTTTTTTTTTTTTTTTTTTTTTTTTGCTACGAATTTTTTGAACGAATCTGCAGGAATTTACGTAAGAAAGCAGGTAAAATTTGTAGTGCTAAACGTAAAAATCAGATAAAACGAAATGAAAAAAAAAAAAGTATAGATTAGGCTCAGGGATATAAGATTAGGGTCAGGTAATCTTATCTATAGGAATAGGGTCAGGTATAACCCTATCTATATAACAAAAAGAAATTTATTAGATTTTTTTTTTAAATATTATTTGGTGTCGCTCCTTTAATCATATTTTTATTCAAGTGACATATCAATATCGATATGTAATTAATATTAATATTGATACGTAAACAAAGTAATTATTACAATTATTGTTATTCGCTTTTTATTTTTACTGTTACTTTTTATTATTACTATTATTTTTTATTTACACTTTTATTATTTTCTATTTATCAATTTTTAAGAATCACTTTTTAGTACTTTGTTATGCATAGTTATACATAATATAATATACATATATCCAAAGCAAGGCCTTCTTAAACAGGCCGCGACAGCTCATTTTCCGTAAAATTAGTAAAGGCCGACTTTTTTTTACGGGAAAGTATTGAAACTATTATAGTTAAACTCGTATATTTTACGGTAAAATGCCTACCGTAGAACGGGGTGACTTTGTTAGGATTTTGAGCATTTTTGCAAAATAAATCTGGTTCATTACAATTTTTTCTGATTTTTTTTTCCCGTTATAACATTATACCTTTACTTTATATAATTCCATTAAATATTTTTAATTTTTTTTTGTCTTAATATATATATTTTTAATCCAAAATGTTATCAATCTCACCCCGTCGTTTGGGGTGACTTTGATAGTCTATTATTTCTTAATGGCTTATTGATTTAACCCTCTTTACAGTGCCGCTAATACTTTCTTTTTGACTTTTACTAAATTAGAACACAACATATTAATAAACTTATAAGATTTACTGGTAAAATTATAAATTTAGACAACAAGTTTGGTTATCGAATATATCTACAGAATGGACAAAGAAAAAACAAAAATAAATTTGATGTTAATATGCTAAACACAGAAAAATAATATATCAATAACATTGTTATAGTAATTAGCAGATATAAAATAACACTAACAAAAAAATAATACTAATTGCATATAAATATTAAGTACTGATTTACCCTGATTTACACTGATTTTTCTGCAAATGTGATTGAGAGTAACCAAAAACGAGTGGTATATTCCAGTGGTATTACAACTGGAAAATACCACTTGAACATCTAAGTATAGATTTTTAGAAAAAAAAAATTTCAAAAAAATTAAAATCACAAGATTTTTTGGCATTTTTTGGTACGTGTAAAAATCGTTATTTTTTTGTTATAGTCATGTTATTCCTAACACATTTGCACAATTTAGAATCACTTCACAATCATTAAAATTTCAAAAATATTAGCAGAATATAATTATGTACAAGAATAAAAAAAAAAAATAGTCTCTAATTGTGCAATTTCACATTCAAATCATTATTTTTGTAACTAACAGACGAAACTATCAAAGTCACCCCGTTCTACGGTAATAAATGTTGCGTTTATGGTTGCTCTTCAAATTACAAATCAAAAAATAAAGTATGATGTTTAATTCATAATTTTTTATTTATTTATTTATTTTTTCTTCTCCAGGTATACCATATAAAATAATGTACAGATTTCCCTTTAAATCCGAGGATCGCGAGTTATGGATTAAAAGTTTCCAAATGCAAACTTTGTGTTTACAGATTAAAAGCAAATTGGTGGTCTAAGGATGCAGAACTGAAAAAAGTCAAAGGTGGTAGTTTTGTTCCAATGCATTCTATGCGAGCAAGTTATACTAGGCATCAAGTAGCTATATAATAAATAAAACAATACCCCCATTTTCTTTAGAAGACATTTCAGATGCATTGTATCTCACGGATGTTTCAAAGTGAGCTTTACGGTTTCTTGTTTTTTGTAAAATAGTAATCACTTATTTGGTGATACAAAAACTTTTTAAATTTTTAAAACAGTAAAGATAATTTTGTTCTGTAAAAAGAATATAAGCACCAATAAAATGTTTTATCATACGACATTAAATGAAAGATTAAAAACATTTTCGATTTTAGATAAAACACGCCAAATGATAAGCTTGGCTAAATTTTAGTAATTTGTTGTCACTCCAAAAAAAATTGAAAAAGTATATTTTAGATATTTAGTATTAAATATACACATTGTAAGCCACTTTAACTTAAAAAGAAATTTATTTAGACCTGATTTTTAACTGAAACAGGCAAAATTTTTGTCAGTAAAGCGAATAGCTATTTTTTTACTCATAAAAAAGTTCACGTGATTGTTTTAAAAAGTAAACAAAATGTTAAGCATAAAAATAGAAAAAATGTTGTAAACCAGTCAAGTTTGAAGACATATGGCATATAAGACATAATGACATGTAGCTAAAGATACAGAAAATAATTTTTTGATTTTCATATGTATAAAGGATTTCAATTTTAATAATTTGGTGACCTAAATTATTTTTAATTTATATTTTTGTAATTTTAAGATTAAAGGTTTATAGAAAAAAAATACTATTATTTTAAAGTTAGTGAATTTTTATACTGTTTTATGCGGAAATGCTTTTTTTATTTGATAAACTCGTGACGTCAGGATCGAGTAAAACAGCCGTGATCTTTATTCAAAATCTTGTTTAGTATATTTTGATCTCCTAGAGAAGCTTGTTTTGTCAAGTGTACGAAAGCTACAACGAATGACAAACATAATAAATAAACTTGAAGATACTGAATATTTAAAAATCTTCAGCCATTTTAAAAATACTGCTTTATCTTGGCTGATGAGGTGTATATAAAACCTGGGCTGATGAGGTGTACATAAAACCTGGGCTGATGAGGTGTACATATAACCTGGGCTGATGAGGTATACATAAAACCTTGGCTGTAGTACTCTGGTGGTAAGTTATTTTTAACTGGAAAACCAAGATTTTTTTTTTTTAGCTTTTTTTTTTTTAATATTGTTTGAAAAGCTTAAATGGTTGGAGAACTCTCAATTAGTTAAAATAAATCATTTTAAAAAATTGCTTTATATGAAATTATTAATTTTGTTTATTGATTATAGGTATTTTGTATCGTGAAGCAGAAAATGTCCCAGAAAAAGCAAAAACGGTTTTCGTACTAAAATTTCTTTGTCTTTTTGGTGGTCCACGACTTGTTATAAAAGTTTTTACAGTTTATAATACAAATTTTCAAACAAACGTGATAGAAGAATTAAATCAACAAATGATAGTTGCAAGTGGAAAGCCTCTTTTGGTTGATAATGAATAGCTGTCACCATTAACACAAAAGTTGTGTCACCAAAACAAATTGAACAACAAAATCTTGAATTAGTTCTTAAATTTTTTTGTTATTAAACAGTTGCAGCATTACGTGCAAAATTTCCTGAAGCTGAAGATATTGCAATTTTTTTTCATTGAAGCAGTTGTCAAGTGTCGGCTTTTTGTCAACAGTAAAGATCTAGATATTATAATTTAATGATATTCGAAAAAAGCCCATTACTTCAGTCAATGATTTTTTTTTTATTATTATTATTATTTAGATACCCTAACCGAACTGTAGTACCATTCACCACCGTGAATGTTATTACTGTTCGTGAAATGAATATTACTATTGGTTAAACTTTGTTTAACCAATAGTAATATTTGTTTAGCGAATACAACTCAATCGCTCAATGAGTATTTGTTCAACTATTTGTTTATTTTGGTAACTTACTTTGGAACCGAAGTTTAACGATTAACTTTTGTCTATTTATTTTAAGAAAACACTATTTGCTTATGCTAACTTGAGCATAGCATTGTCTATATTTATTATTCAAAGCTATTGTCACGTTTACTCATATTACGTCATATTACGTCATATAAAATCTTAATAAGCATCTTCTTTACATATTTTATTTATTCAATTTATTCACATTACTATAAAGCTAAATTATTCAATAATTTAAATAAAATGTATATACCAACTAAAAAATTTGAAATATTGAAGTTCTAAAATGTTTTTATTTGAACTTCTGTTATGTGTTGTTTGTCGGAAATGTGTTTAAAAGTTGAAAATGCCTACAACGTTTTGAAATTGCAGCACAAACTGATTTAATTAATCAATTGAGACAATAAATATAAAATATCAATTGCAAAATTCAAAAATGCAGCTGTGTAAGATATTTTTTTTATTTGAGAACTAACCAGGTAATGATTGCAAATATGATTTGGGTAAAAGTTATTAATATAATAAGATTAAAATATCTAAAAGTAAAATGGTAATGAGAATTTATATAATGATATAATATAATTATGGTTATTAAAATTGTGGTTATTAAAATGATAAAAAACTTTTAAATTAAACTTTCATTCCTTTGTTTTGTTTTGCTATCGATAAATTTATTTATTTTAACTATGAAAAATTAGTTTTAAAAGTTGATGCATCTACTTAAAGTTAAGTATTCAGTAGGGTGAACGCTTCTATTATTATTAAAAATATTAATTCTAGTTGGAATTTTCATATTTTTCATTAAGTTTGCATTGGTTTATAATACTATAGACTCTTTAAAAGTTCAAGAGAGAATGATTTTGACGAACTTAGCAATTTGGCAAAAATCATAAAGTTCAAACTTTTAAGTTTAAATTTTTAGTAAGATTGATATTAGATATAGCACAGTATATAGGTAATCATACTGTTACGAATGAGTTAAAAGTTAAAGATAACTTTGGTGTTTCTACTAATTTCTAAGCACAGTTTACAGTTAACTAAATGAGACCAGTACAGTTAACCAAATGAGACTAGTACAGTTAACTTATTGAGACCAGTACAATTAACTAAATGAGATTAGTACAGTTAGTTTGCTTTAACCCGATTTCTTTAATTTTTTGTGACTAATAGTGCAAAATAGTTTACATAAATAAATGAATACAGATCCAACAACTTTATATTAAATCTATAAACAAGGTTGAAGCTAACTCCAATGGTTTTCTTTTACAAAAAAAAAAAAAACTGGGCATTGTAAAAAAGTTTTTTTTTTCACTCTGCTATTTTTATTTTTATTTATGTTTTTGTTACATACTATTTATGTATGTTGTTACTATTATGTTGTTACATACTATTTATGTTTAAGTTTAACTTTGAAACTGTTAATAAAGATGCAACGTTTCATTTAGCAATAAATGATAAAATAAAAAGTTAGTGAGTTATGAAGTTACTGAGAAAATAAAAAGTTACCGAGTTACTAAATATGTCGTTATTGAATGTCATTTTGTTTTGCATCAGAGGTTTATTTCAAAATAGTTTTTTATTAAAACTTCTTTTCTTTACATTTATATTTAACTTGGTTACAATTTGCATTATTATAAAATGTAATTATATTTATCAAATGAAAGTTCGACATTTATATCAAGAGGAACTTTTAAACAGTTATAACTTACCGACTGCAATTCTAAAAAATAACGAAACTTTAAAAACTTTAACCGTATACCACTTCAATGACGATTCCCCTCGAAATTCAATTTTAGATAAAATGATCCAACCATCTATTTCAAAAGATATTATGATGAAGCGGTATATGGAAAACAATAATTTAGAATTAAGTAAAAACACAGTGTATAAAAGTTTAAATGTTTTGAAATTAAGTAAACCTGAACAAATAAACATGATTCTTATTGTATCCTCTGCACCATCTCGATTTGATCGAAGACTTGCAATTCGTCAAACTTGGTGGAAACAATGCAAATCTACTTCAAAGGTAAAGTTCATTTGTTTTTAACCGGTATTTAAAAAACAAATATAATAAAGTTTAATTTATGTCTGAAAAAAAAGTATAAATCAGGCTAGTATTTAGAATTTTATAAATAAAATTGCATTAGGTGCGTGTATACGCACCTAAATACTTTTAAAAATATTTTTTTAAATATTTATATATTTTTTTAAAACAGAATTCAATTTAAAAAAGATCTGATAAAAGAGATTATTTACAATTAAAATTAAAAATTAGAGTTCAATATTGCAAGCTAAGGTTAGATTTTGCCAACTGTTTATGCACAAGTTTATATATATATATATATATATATATATATATATATATATATATATATATATATATATATATATATATATATATATATATATATATATATATATATATATATATATACATATATATATATATATATATATACATATATATATATATATATATTTATATATATATATATATATATATATATTTATATATATATATATATTTATATATATATATATATATATATATTTATATATATATGTATATATATATATACTGATAACTCAAACCTCGAAGGGACCAACGAAATTCGATTTAACGAGCTGATGTTTTAGAAAACGAAATTACGTCATGTATTCACGCTGTTTAATCAAAAGATAACATTGAAAAAAGTTTAACAATACAATAAATTTCTTACAGGTTATTTAATATGGCAAAAAACATACCATGCGTCGGTAAATCAGTTTTCTTCATTTCGATTATGTTAAAAAGAACGCCTGTTGCGTTACTGAAAAGTTGTAGATAATGTCTATTTTGATAAAAAAATTTATATTTACATCATATTTTTCCATACCTTTTTTTTGAGGATTAAGCAGTATTTGATTTTAGTGTTAAACATATTTGTTATCAGCATTATTTCATCAAGTAAAAACCGTTTTTGACATTGGCATAACTTATTGAGCAACCTATGAAACTGCATTCTTTCTAAAAACTGTCATCTGGGGCAGAACCGCATAGACAGGAGGCACAACAGCGTACTAATGACAATGATCACAATCGTCACACTTGAATCTAAGGGTGCAGTTGTGCCTCACAATGGGGGCAAAACGTTTTTTTCACTAAGTCTAGTTTTTGTGCTAAAACATTTTCAAAAAGCGTTTAATTTTTTTTTAATTGCACCAATTTAAAGCTTTATGATGTGGTTATAGAAATAAACTTTTAAAAAAACACATTTCGTTTTTATCTTCATATAACATTAATCCAAACGTTACGGGGGCGGTTATGCCCCCACTTCCCCTATAAAAATACAATTTTTTTGGTATTTAAATGTTCAAGCTAATGGAAAAAAAAGACAAAAAAACATTGATGTTTTTATAGCACAAAATAATTTTTTAAAGCCTTTTGGAAAATTTTCCCTGGTTTTTTAAAGCAATATTTTCAGTAAAAATACTATAAAACACGCAAATGTCAGACTAAGTTTGTGAAGTTTTTATTAGGCTCTTGAGTGTCTTTTTCAATAACCAAATGGTTAAATCTATTATAAGTATTACGTTTGATAATATTGAGCAAAGTTCTACTTAGTAGTGATGTGGTTTTTAGGGTGTATTTAGCAAATAAACATAAAAGTCAAATAACACAATTAGAATAATCTTTATTATAGGATGAAAATATAAATTAGGCATTATATTTTAAAAGAATGATTTAGTTATACATAAACTCAATATTCATAAATCCTTTATTGCTCTCTAAATTACTATCTGCATTGAATAAGCTATCACTATCTGCATTGAATAACTTTTTTTTCGATTTGTTACTGTTCTTTGCAAAGCTACAGCAGTTAAAAATTATTGTAGGTTTATTTCCATTGACACAGCATGCTAACTTGCTGCATTGGGATTTCAAAATATTGTGACATTTTGGGCATTCCCTCAACCTTTTTACTCTACAAATCCAGCACACACACATTTCTCCTTACATTTAATAAAGACTTTTTTTTTTGTTCTTTTTTTCTACATTTTGCACATGTTTTCGAACTTTGTTCTTTCTTTTAATTTATATCTTTAAATAAACGCAAAACATCTTTAGCCTTCATGGACCCATGCACTTGAGTTATTCGTGTTGAATTAGTTGATAAATTTAGCTTTATTTTTTTAATGGTCATAAAACCTGGTATCTCCTCTAATTGGATGCTCTTCTCATGCAACTTTTTAATCAAAGTTTAGGCACTTTCAAATTTTCCTTTCCAATACAGTGCTGATCCTTTTTTTTATCAGATGAGACAACAAAAGAGGAATCAGAGCTCATGACTGATGGTGTGGATGTAACTGATGGCCCTTCAGGAGTCTCCATACAATTATCTTTGAGCATTGAATTCATTGCATGAATTCAATGCTCAAAGCTTCATTAGTTACACAACTCGTTTTGCAGCTTTTATCAGAGAGAACTTTTTTGCCCAAATACCCCATATACTGGCTAAAATAAGCATGAATGCTTCTTTGTTTAGTGCATTTGTCTCAGTCAATATTTTGTCTTTTTTTCTATATTTGTGATGAATATTTTTATTTAACTGGTCTAATAACTGTCTAACCCTTGTTGTATCTGGAGGAGAAAGAAACTTTAAAGGAAGAGGAAGATTAAGGAATGACATGAATAAAAAGATTAAAAGAATGACATAACATGATAGTCAAACTTGAACATCCATCTTGTCCATCTTGAACTGTGTCCATTTGATAATAGGACTAGCGGTCTTTAAATATTGTTCTCTTTCAAATACTCATTAAATTCTTTAACAGCAGCTAAAAGTATATGGCCATCTCATAGTAGATGTTTTATGTTAGCAGCTGTTTCATTTGGTACCATCAGGCTTGTTATATCAACATTGCCAAAGATCATTAGACACATACAGACCTCTCCTGGAATTGTAAGATATAATTTTATTAGTGATATTATTTCAGTTTAAGGTAGTTTAAAAAGTTACTAAGCAAAATATATATACAGAATCTAAGCTAAATCAAGTCTTGATAAAAAGAGATTTTTTTAGAAAATGTAGATTACAGGAAAACACCCGTTTTACAGCTGGCTATGATAGAGCAAGACCAACCATTTTGTAAATATAGAATAGTAAAATAAAAACAAACTTGAGAATGGCACGAAGGGATGAATGCTAACACATCCGTTTTCTTTTCGGATTTTTTTTACATCGATCTCCTTTCGCAGCATAGACCAAACCAGAAGAAGTTCCATCAACACCACAATTAATGAATTGAGGAGTTTCATCATTATTAAAAATTCTTGTGGTGTCAATATTTATTTTCCAAATTCCTTCCTCAATTAGCTCTGCTTCTGTCATAACTCCAGCTGCAATAAGTTCCTCTGCAAGTGCATCTACAATATAATTGATTAAATCAGTTATACCTATTTGCACTTTAAAAGGAGGGAAAGAGCTTTAAAGTGAAACACATTATCAAGGTACAACATGTTAGGTAAAAGTTAAGTTTATACAAATACAATTTAGCTATACGAGTGCTAAAAATACTAAAAGTTAAAGTTATTTGTAAACATACCGTTTATTTTTTAATGCCAATTTTGCAGCAGATGATAGTGGCTGATATTTTCGCCTTTCTCTTGATTTCTTGTTGGTAAACTCTTATTTTAAATGTATCTAACATTAATTTAGTCAATTGTGCTTTATTGATATTTAACAAGAATCTATTTTTATTTTTCACGAAGCATACAATTGAAATCTCTTCTTCTTCTAATAATATTGAGCAGTATTATCGTTCTTTTCCAGTCTGTATATTACTATCTAGACGTCGATTTATTGTTTCTCGATCTTTAATCAAGGGAATTTAAGGGCACACTTTCCTCTTACACCCTTATCTTTGCACCATGCTACAGCGTCTACCAACTGTTTGTTTTTTGCATTTGTTTGCTTTCTTGCAACTACTGCTTCTTCTTTACAATTTGGATTGAAAGACCTTGTTCCAAAACGTAAGGTAAAAATTGTGGTCATTTTTTGAATATTTTGATATTCATTCATGTATAACAAATAAAAATATTTTTTCAAGTTGCTAAAACAATAATTCAAAGCATAGACAAGATGAAAGTAGTTAAGTTAGTCACTTGTTGTATAGATACAGATGTACAACAAAAATAAATAATTGTTTGATGCAATTTTAAAATGTAATTTTAGATATCAAAGAAACACTTTCTGGGGTGCATGTAATATGGCTTTTGTAGTGAAAAACATACTAACAAAAAAAATAACACTACAACAACAATGTTGCTGTAGTGTTATTTTCTGTAGTGCTTATTTGATGTAGTGCAACATACAATCCACTCATAATATCATGAACTAATGCAAATTAAATCCTGAAGCTTAATTTTATTTAGATCATGTTTTATAAGGATTTTTGTTGATGTGGTTTTTGAGAAAAACAATGACTTTTTGACAGAGTGAAAAATAGCAACCATTTATAAATAATTATTTAGCAACCCCCAGGAAGGAGTTATTTTTAGTAGTAGTAATGAAGCATATATAGAAATTTTGTCAATATCTTATCTAAAAAAAAATCTGAGTATGGCATCATTAATGTGGTTTTTGCGGTGCATATACCTGTATATTAAAATGAAATATCAAAAGGTAACTTCGTATAAAGCGTATTTGTTTATAGTTATAGCCAAGGTATCTGAAAAAAATATAAATGCAAAATCAAATTATCAAACTAGATTCTATAAATCATAATTTAAGAAATAAATTCTTGAAAAGCCATCGCAAATCAAAACGGAATCTAGATTATTCAGTAACTTATTTAATTCCATTAAAAGACCAAATAAACTAGAAACTAACATACTTAACGCAATGAAAATAAGCAAGTTGAAAAGAGGGAACGAAATATAGTTATTTTCGGAACAAAAGAAAGAAAAGAAGACAAAAATGCTGTGGATGATATTCTTTATGAAGAGTTTTTTAAAAGAATGTAAAATTAGCCTGTAAAAGTAAAAAGCTTGTAATACGAGCATGTAAAAGTAGCTTTTATAAAAAGGTTTAAAAATGTAAATAAGAGTGCACCATTGATCAATCAGATGCAAATAAGAGTACACTGATTTTGGTAGAACCTCCTTCAAAGATGGAAAAAAAAAGTATTAAAAAAATTTAAAAACCTGAGAAATTCTAAATTCACAGGAATACTCGTTGGTCTAGACTCGAAACTTAGCGAGAAAGCTTAAACTAAAGCTCTAATATAGAAAATAATTAAACTTTTGGTTTGAAAAAAAAAGAAGTAGTTGATTTTAGATTTGGAATTTGCGCGACATAATGACACCCCAAAAAGATTTATAAAATTCAACTATACATTTATATTTAAAAACTAATTTTTATTTTAAATGAAAGCAAAGGGTTTACAATGCTAAAAAACATTTTAACAAATTTATTTTAAACGTAACTCGAATTTTATTTAAAAAAAAAACCGTTTTTTCAGTAAGATAAAATTATAAGACAATTTTACAAAAAACCTTTTATTTGCAAATTGCAGTTGTGAGCAATTAAGAATATTTATTTGATATAACCACCACAGACAATTAACTGTAAACTTTTGTGAACTGTCAAAAGTTTAGTTTAGGCTTTTTTTTTATTAAGTATAAAATAAAAAGTTAATTAATAATGTATTGTGCTGCATCGTTGAGTCCAGCTGAGAAAAAAGTCCTCTCTAACTTATCAAAAATGGGTCACTCCGTTAGTTACATGGCTAGAGCTATTGGACGCAGCCGAACTGTGATTTGTAACTACTTTTATAATCCTCATATGTATGAAATAAAAAAAGTCTTGGACGTCCATTAACATTAAGTGACCGTGATAGGCAAAGTTTGTTGAGACAAGCTTCAAGTTCTTCATTAACTGCATGTCAAATTGCTGCAGAAACAGGTGTGATTGCTAATTTACGTACAGTTCAGCAAGTTATTCATAATGCTTTTAACCTTTTGCGCCAAAAACTTCAGCGAAAACCACCTTTGATAACAAATCACATAAACAATCGAATAACTTTTGTAAATGACCACGTAACATGGAAAGGAGAGTGACAATAGGGAAAGTAGTGTTTTCTGACAAAATTTTTGTCTAGATGGGCCGGATAGATGGAATTATTATTTTCACGATTTGCGTAAAGAACCAGAAACACAGCAACGACGTCAAATTGGCGATAGTGGTGTAATGATTTGGTGTGCGATTGGGTATCATGTTATACCGAAAACTCGTTTTATTGACGGAAAAATGAAAGCTAAGGATTATCTTTTAGTTGTTCAAGAATTTTTAAGACATGAGGCATCTGTCATAGGTGGTTAAAATTTTGTTTTTCAGCAAGATAATGCTAGCGTTCATACAGCTAAGTTAGTAAAGGGATATTTCAATAGCACTAAAATTATAACATTGAACTGGCCAGCTAGTTCTCTAGACCTGAGCATTATTGAGAATGCTCGGGCACAGCTGTCTCATATAGTGTTTGAAGGTGCTAAACAATATAGTTCATTAGCTGACTTGAAATCATCCATCGCATTTGCATGGGATGCAAATGACATTTCGTACATAAAAAAGTTGTATGATTCTTTACCTTCTATATTGATTCAAAAAAAATGGTGAAGTGATTCAAAAAAAATGGTGAAAGTACCCGCTATTGATTTTTTTTAAATTGAGACATTCAAGAACATTGACTAGTTGTATGAATTTTTTTGTCTTATAATTTTTTCGCGCTAAAAAAAACAGTTTTTTTTTTTTTTTATAAAATGCGAGTTACGTTTATAGTATTTTTTTAAAATGTTATTTAGTCTTGTGACACTTTTGCTCTTATTTACTATAAAAATTAGTTTTGAAATATAAATGTATAATAGAGTTTTATAAATATTTTAAGGGTTTCTTATCTTTATGTCGCATAGTGTAAGAAATAACGAAGTTGTTAAGATCAAGACCATAACCATGTAAACTTGAAGACCAAGGTTGTCTCTATTATCGGAGGTAGGTCAAGGTTGTCTCTATTATCGGAGGTAGGTCAAGTATATATTGCTCCATCCAATTTTGTATTAAAATTTATTTACCGCCAATAAATCAACGAATCTAAACAACAAATCAGGTAAGCTGAAATTTATGTAGACCATGCTTGTTCTTTGGACAACAAAATGGATATTTTTGAAGCTTGCATATGAAAAAATAGACATTGCTTTTATAACTGAAACTTGGTTTACAGAAACTTTTATAGCTCTAATAAATACCAAATATTTAGAAAAGACTAAAAAAGTAGTGGAGGTGGAGTGGCTATTTATATCAGAGCTATTATAATCGCGTATGAAATAGAACAAATTTGGTACTGTTAAATAATTGATGAAATTAAAATTTTATTTGGGTACATTTATAGACTACCTAATTCTGATATAATCATAAATTGTAAATTAAATCAAATTATTTATAATGCTAATAAAATGGTTGTAATGGTAAATACGATAACATTTTATTAGCAGGAGATTTTAACTATTCTTATATTAAATAATTAAACGGGGCAAGTTGTCTAGAAAGAGAAGATTATTCCGCAAAGGAGTTTATAAAAAGTATTAATGATTGCTTTCTTCACCAGGTTATTGACAAACCAATATTTTATCGAAGCTTTGAAATATGAAACAAACATTTTGGTTTATACTTATAACAAATGACGAAACTAAAATTTTAGATTAAAATATGAAATCTCATTTAGGCAAAACAAATTAAGATCATCGTATATCAATGTGGTATAACGATATTAAAAAATATGTTAAAATCTTTGATTATTGAAAGTTCTAGAGGAGATTAAAGTTCTTTTAAAAGATTTATTGAAGATAAAAAATGGAAACTTATTTTTAGAATGTGAGATTACCAAATTTTACCGAATATCCAAACTAGCATGTGTTTGTTCGTTCAAATAGTTTTACAACTAACTTGTCAGAAGCTTACAATTTTCTTACAAACTCTCTAAACCTAAGTATACCGGTAGATATTATTTTCTCTGATTTTGCCAAAGTATTTGATAAGGTTTGCCTTATTATTTATAATTTGGGCAAACATGGGATAGATAATCAATTAATAAAATGGATTCGTGCTATTCTGGGCAATAGAAAACAAAGAGTCACATTAGGAGATTCTAAATTAAACTGGTTACAGGTAACAAACGGAGTACCTTAAGGCTTGGTGCTGAGACCCAAACCTTTTGTTTTATACATGTATTATATGTTGAACAATATTAAATGTCACTAAAAATTGTTTGCAGACGACACAAAGATATTAGCTGCTGTTCCTATGAAACATTTGTCTTGTTACAAAATCGTAATAAGACAATTGTATCTACCTTTATTAAGACCTCACTTGGAATATGCAGCGTCTCTATGGTACCCGTACTTAAAAGGTGGCATTAAAACTATAGAAAGCATAAAAAAGAGCTACAAAAATTATTAATGAGTTAAGAAATTACAGCTATGAAGACCTGGAATTAAGTCTTTAGAAACAGGAAGAGCAAGGAGAGATCTAATCTATAAATATAAAATCCACAAATTTTTTGAAACTATCAATTGCATAAACTCTTTAAATACCAACCAACTGCATTTAAAAATCAGCACTCTATCACTAACCAGCTCATAATATTGTGTTTACCAAGACTTTTTTTTACCAACAGAATTGGAAACAATTAGAACAAACTAACCTCACAAACAAAAAATCTCGAAACAATAAATAAATTTAAAAACAAGGTAGACAATGATTATTTTAAAAACAATCAATTCGAAGGTTATTGCAATGTAAGGTTAATGCAGTATTAAGTTGCAATGCAACTTAATACTGCATTTCGTTTTTTTAAATATAAAACCATAGCTATAACCATTTTTTGTTATTATTATTGTTATTATTGTTGTTATTATTATTATCATCATTATTATCTTTTATTAAGAAATTTATTAAAAGCAAAGTACGATTGCATTTTAACGGTATTTTGTTATGATTTATTTTCTAACAATAATAAATACTTGTAGAATTATTTTACGTCTTAAAATAATTCAGTTATTTATATATTATAAGGCTACTGTTATTTATGACTTATTTGGAATGACAGAAAAAAATTTATCACGATATGTTGATTTCTTTATTTCTCACACAAAATTTTCGAATTAACAGAGGGAATTTGTTGTTAGAGGATGAAAAATTATTCGACTTTACAAAGCTTGAGTTATCCGTGGTCCAAATTAACCGGAAAACTTTAATAGTAACTTTATAATGATAACTTTAATATCAATTAAGCGATTTCAAGGGACTAAAATCACCGGTGTTAAACTGACCGGGAATTAACTGTATTACATATTTTATAAATGCAAACAAGGTTTCTAAAAGAAAAACTAAAGGTCTTATCGTCAAAAGCCTTTTATAAGAGAGAGTAAAATAATATAAACACGCCTTTTTACAAAAGAGTACGTAAAAAACAACATAAAACAATAAATAGTATATGAATATAAATCGAACTGAAGTATAAAATAAAATTTGAACAAACATGACTTAAAACTATAAAACATTATTTTGTCACAAGATAAATTAATTAAAAAGTGTTTTATGATATATTTAATTGAGAGAATGAAATCTTTTAACTTATTTTTAAAACAGGATAAGTAAGGGGTTAGTCAAAGTTAGGCAAAACAATTTTGACTATATCCAGTGATTAGCCGCACGATAAGTGACAAAAAATTTATTGAATTTTGTTCAACAGAATTAGGGATGGCAAAATTCCCGGAAATTTTTAATCCCAGGATTTCGGGATTGAGAAATTTATCCCCAGGAAATCCCGGGAAATCCCGGGATTAAATAGAAAAAAACGCACTAAAAACGCTACGAATACTTTTTAAGTACTCATCAAACACTTAAAAATGATTAGTTTAGTGATAATAAACTAAAATATTTAATACATTAATGAACCTAAAATTAAGTTACAAACATGTTTTAACTTAATTTTGTTATATTGTATCTTATCTAAGACTTTTAGAAATTAATAAACCTAAGTACTTTAAATTATAAAACAATACCTTAAAATCATAACACAGTATAAGTAAAAATAATAATTAGAAAAATATATAAATATGCATGACTTCATTAGTTAAACGGACGCTAAGAAAATTTTGTAACTTAATAAACCTGTTTTTTGTTAACTTTATTAATAAAACTGACTTAAAAAAAACTTTGTAAATCACGCACATATTTGAAATTAAAATTAATGGAAATAAAAATGGAAATAAAAAATAAAATAACTTTAATTGAAGTAATTTTGAAAAAAATTATTTATTTGAAAAAAATTTTTTTTAAGGGGGGGGGGGCAAGTGCCCCTGCTGCCCACCCGGTTGCTACGGGGCTGAGGTATACCTTCTATTGAAGTTTTTTTCTATTAAAGTTAGTTCAATAGAAAAAAATTTTAATAGAAAGTATACCTTCTAATAAAAACTTTTATTAAAAACACATGCTGTTTCCACCAGCAAGCGCTAAAATTTTATTTTTTATATATACTAGTTTTAATATTAGAGAGAGAGAGAGAGAGAGAGAGAGAGAGAGAGAGAGAGAGAGAGAGAGAGAGAGAGAGAGAGAGTATAATGTTATATTTTATATGTTTAATTGTACATTTTTGTAGACAAGCAATAATGTTTTGAGTTTTTATTTTTAATAAAATATAAAAAAAGAGAGTTTTTTAATAGGAAAACATTTCAAAGAGAATAAACAGTTACACAACCAAACAAACTACCATACCAAAGACGATGTGCAAATTACTTAATTACAATTATAAGCTTAAACTATATTAACTTTTACTTTTTTTTGGCGTTCCCGAAATCCCGGGAAATTTCGGAGACTAATCCCGGGATTTCGGGATGAACAATTTGTACGAAATCCCGGGATTTCGGGATCCCGAAACAGATTAGTTCTTAAATAATTATTATTTCTCATGTTAAACTTGCTAAAGGGTTGCTAAAAACTAAAGTAGATAAATCATACTTCAACATATAAACTAAAAATAAATATACATTCAGTTTAAATACATATAAACTGAATGTATATTTATTTTTAGTTTTTATATACATTCAGTTTAAATACATATAAACTGTATTTATATAAAAAATATTTATAAATAATATTTAAACAGATTGCATGTTTCTGATTTATGTTCCAGTATGCATACCCTGCAAACATTGGCAAACGGGCCCCATACGGTTTTTATCTGGGTTTACGGAACGGGATTCATTTGGATTTGTGTTCTGGTTTTCAGACAGGTATCGTACGGTTAAAAAATGAAACCAGATACTATAATATCTGGGATAAAAAATCTGGGATTTTGGCATATATATATATATATATATATAAATATATATATATATATATATATATATATATATATATATACTTTTTGATATATACATAAATATACATATGCATATATATATATATATATATATATATATATATATATATATATATATATATATATATATATATATATATATATATATATATATATATATATATATATATATATATATATATATATATATATATATATATACTTTTTCAATTGATATTTGTAGAATATTATAAAATAATTGTTTAATATATTTTCCTTTGATTTTTTTTTAAATATTGCGAATTGAAAAAATATTTTTCTGCTTAAATGCTTATCGTCAAAAAAATAATCAAAATACGTGATGTTTTGGCCACAAAGTATATTTTTTCGATAGATCGATGTCAATATTTTTAAAATGACAATTTAAGTTGTTATGTTTTTTCTTTTAGAATCTTCACGTAATGATTGTTATCACATGCTTAAATGAGGGGCAACTTTGTCGTTAAAAAAAAGATAATACTTAAGATAAATTAGGTTCTTTAATCACGCAAACTTTTAAACTATGGAGCGCCGTTTAAAAGAAAATAAAGTTGTGCTAAAAATGTACTGCAAAGCTTCAGATTTTATCTATAAGAGGCTTTTCAGAATATATTAGTTTACAGTTAGTTTTTCAAATTTTTTAAAGTTTTAGTTATGAACGACTCTTATGTAAACACATGTAAAGACACATGTAAACAAGCTTATTATAATGTATAGTCCAAAATGTATATATATAGTAAATAATAAGTATGTATAATTTGATTTACAATTGTGATGAAAGCGGCCTTTCATCTGTACCAAGTGGTTTTGTGTGAAGGGCTTTCGTGAGATACAAAAGTTAAATATTGGTGATCGTGGCACACTAACAACATACATGGTCACAGTCAATACAGCAGGGGACAGTTGACTACCATTTTTTCATATTTAAAGGAACATAGATTTCAGATGCATCTAAATTTCCTTTGGGTACAAAAATACATTGAGTAAAAGCGGATATATTGATTAAGAGATGTTTATTGACTTTTTTTACATCATTTTAATGAGTTTTTTTACAAAAGTGTATGGGAAAAAGGTACTTTTTTTTTGTATGAATAATTTGTGAAGCAATTTAATTAGCAATAAAGATGTATATTGAAATAATATGCATTCCACCTTATAGTACACATCACCTTCAACCACTTTACACACATGTTAATAAAATAGTTAAACATATATGTCTTAGGCCTTCTCTAATTGCTTAGCTGAAAATGATAATATTTCTATGCCTTGTTGAAACTTCCACATTATTTTTAACAAAATATTACAACTTTCACGTTATTGTTAACAAAATACGGCCCAACATACTTACAAAAAGAGGATTGATTGTTAATTTATTGCCCAAGTGACGTATTTTTCAATTAGCTTAGTTGTACTGACGAATTCGCCCCGTAATCGACGAATTCGCCCCTTATAACTTGATGATGAAGAAATCAAGTTCTACGCTAAAGTAACTTTAGAATTTATTTTAATTCAACACATAACAAAGTAGAAACCCTAATCAATAAAAAAAATTTTTTAAACTAGAAAAGTTTACTTATTTATATGCAATCTCATTTTGTTAAAGTAAAACCTGAAGAACTCAGGTTTTTTTTAGAGTATTTACACATTTTGCTGAAGAGAAACCTTTGGATATATATATATATATATATATATATATATATATATATATATATATATATATATATATATATATATATATATATATATATATTACCGAAAAAACAACAAAAAACAAAACACGTAACATGTATGAGATGCTTGATATTAATACAAGAACTAGCACAATTTGAGCAAAATTTTTTTTTGAATGATAATGGTTGGTTTGAAATGGGAACAATACATTAAAATGACTACTAAGAGAAGTTTAATAATGAGAGTTTTAAACAATGTAATGCAAAGTAACTGCCTTAAAAATTTCTGGTTTGTTTCATGTGCGCTTGCTTAATGTTGAAAAAAACGTTGAAGAAATAGTTTTATAATGCTTTGAAATAAAAATTGGATGTACGTGTGCTCATCAATCAAAGTATAAAAACATCAAAAGATTTACAATTAAAATGCATATTAGGTTTTAAGAAAAAGTTTCTTGTTTCTAATTCATCTAGTATATCCACATGTCAACGTCACACAATCCGACATAAACATGTCGTTTATGAATTTTTTCATCTGTTGTATGTATATATTCATTATATTCATACGTATAAAAATATAAAATGAAACCATCATATTTCTTAGTGCCTCTATATTCTCGTTGTTTTCAACATTGTATTAATTTTCATAAACTTTCATATATTTTTAGCATTTATAATAATATTTTTTTATTGTCATGAGAATTGATATAGTTATTAAAATAATAGATTTGTTCTTTTAAATTCAAGTTTATTAACTTTTAGTTATCTGTTAAATGCGTGTTCTTGACTGATTGGAAAGATCCAAAAACAGATGGACTTCATCTTTTATTAGAGTCATATAAATATGGAGATATTTATTTTCAAAATTTGACAGGTGGATACGACTTTGGAAAACGATTTCTTTATCATATGGCATGGGCCATGCAAAACTTCATCTTTGATTATTTCCTTCGAACTGATGATGATTATTTTTTATGTATAAAAAAACTTCTTGACGAAATACCAATGCCTCCTAAAAATCTCTATCATTGGGGTTGGGTGCATTGTATTAAAGATATGGTGCGTCCTGACGAAAGTATAATTTTATTATCAAAAGATTTAATTGAAAAATTTTTATACCAAGATCCTCAAAAAATGTTATGTCATCGTTGGGGTGGGCAAATGATTGGAATTTGGATAAATAATCTAGGTATAAACAATTTTCGTTATAAACATGATACCCGCTTACACCATGATCCGCCAGCTGAACACGTACCCTATTTTAATAATAAAACTGACATATGTTCTTCTTATATTGGAATTCATGGCAGTTATCCAAGTAAAATGAGATCGTTTTGGAACTCAAGTAATTTTAATACATTTATAAACAACAAAACACTCGATGAACACTGTGTATATTGCAAATATAATCAAACCATAAATTGGAAGTTATTTTTTGGTGAATGGAAAGCTGAGCCCAAATTATGCAAAGATAATCCTAATTGGGGTGGAATGTTTGGAGCTACCTATCCCGGACGCCAAGGTCCGTAAACAGTTTATAACAGTATTAAATTAGCTTTTGTTTTTATATCAATTTCAGCATATCGTTTGTTTTTACGGCAATTTCGATTTATTCAACATTTAGTTATTTATGGATATAATATTTTAAATAATTATTGATTTAAATTCTTATAGCTATACAAATTTTTTAATTCATAATTAGTTTTGAATATTTATTAACTTAAATAATTATTTGTAAACTTAACTTATTATTATTATTATCAAACTATAACGACAAGTCGTGAGAAATGGCAACTATAAAGACCATAAAATTAAAACTATATAGTTTAAAATTTTCATTTTTTTGTAAATTTATCATTATTGTTTTTAAAAATGTTTGTTGTTTTTCAGTTTTGACAGTTTACTGGTAGTTAATTCCATTTTTTGACTATCCTGTTTGAGAAGTTGTACCAAACATCAAACCTGTTTTGTTCTCTGGTTAGAAAGTTTCTTAGCCTTGTGCCATGGTCGTGATTTTCTTAAGTTGATCTTGAACAACTCAAGAAAAGTTTATTTTATTTAGCCTTTTTTGAATTTTGAATTGTTGAATTGGTCTCCTTTTGTTTGTCTTTCTTCCAGTGTTGTGAGACCAAGGCAGTGGATCCTATCCTCGTATGTCTTACCAATAACTTTTCTTACTAGATTAGTTGCCCTTCTCTGAACTGCCTCAGCTGCTTTAAGTATTCTAATTGGATCCCATATGGAAATGGTATTGACGTGAAGAGCATTTAAAAGTGGTAATTTTAAGGTATTAGATTGAGTTTTTCGGCTCACCCAATATGCGTTTTGAGTTTGCTAATACAGAATTTATTTCCGGTCCCATTTTGAGCCAGAGTTAATTAACACTCCTTTGTTTGCTTTTGGTTTAAATTTTTATGTATAAAATTTCATTGTTATTGTTTATGCCAGTAAAGATATGTTTAAATTTAACGCAATATTACCATGCTTTTAATATGCAAAAATTAGAATGAAAATTTTCCCGATTATTTAGAGCAAATCTAAAAAAAAATTTTGTACTTCCAATTCTAATTTTAATTTTAAAATTAGCGCAAACAAATGTCTAGATGGTTGTATCACAACTGTCTAAACAGTTATGATACATTCACATTTAAAGCTTTTTTAATTTTAATTATATTTGTTGTTGTATTATCGCTTATAAGCTCTTCAGTTCTTCTTCTAATTACTTCATTATGAATAACGCGACGAGCGCTACCTCTAGAACAAGGAAGTGTTGAATTCTCTTGATCGTATCTTTTAAAATTGATTGTATTGTCTCATAACATCTTACATATTTTGGGAAACGGAATATCACAGCATGAACCTTCAGATCAATTTCTTTAATCAACAACTAGTCTAAAAACAAATTAGAAAAAACAAGTCTCAAAACAAATTAAAAAACTAAATCAGGCGCTTTGCCTAACGGTATTAAAGTTAATGATAAAACTTTTTATGCTTCAAGCGATATTGCAGTTGAACTAAATAAGCATTTTATTTTAGCGGGGCCTAACTTAGCAAAAAATACTCCTTAAACTAGTAATTCTTATGAATTTTTACCTCAAAAAACAACAAATCTTAATTGCATTGAAATCTTTAAGGAATTTGAAGCTGCTTTCAAAACGATTTAACCAAGTAAAGCAACGGTATCAACGGAAACGTCTTTATAAATTCTTACAATTTTATTAAAAATATTCTATTTAAAATCTTTTCGTCTTGCGTTAGCCAAGGGATTTTCCCTGATCAACTTAAAATTGCCAAAGTAACGCCAATATTCAAGGGAGGGGATACAACTATTGTTAATAACTATTGACCTATCTCTGTTCTTCCTGTATTTTCAAAAATTTTAGAGAGAATCTTATATAACAAATTCAACACTCATCTTTCTGTAAATAATATTTTATTTAATAATCAATATGGTTTCAAAAAAAATAACTCCACAGAGCATGCAATAGTTTCAGTTTACACGTAATATTAACGAGTTGTTTAATAAATCTGAATATACATTAAGAATTTTTATTGATTTATCAAAAGCTTTTGATACTATTTATCATCAAATTTTTATTAAAAAGCTCGAACTATATGGAATCACAGGAGTCGTTTTAAAATCTGTAAAGAGTTATTTAAATAATCGTGCTCAATATGTACACATTGACGATAAATCAACAAAAAAGGTTACTAAATATTACGTGTGGCGTGCCACAAGGTTTTATACTCGGATCTCTTCTTTTTCTTATATATGTTAATGATCTTCATAAAGCATCCAGCCTGAGGACAATAATGTTTGCCAACGACACAAATTTATTTTTATCGCACAGCAACATTACTATATTATTTGAAATTATGAACTTAGAACTTAAAAAGGTTTCCGACTGGTTCAAAGTAAATAAACTTTCAGTAAATATTGACAAAAGTAACTGGACTCTATTTCACCCACTTTCCAAAAAAAAACTAATACTATACGTAACGACATCTATATTCATTGATAATATTCAAGTTAAAAGAGTAAAAACTACTCAGTTTTAAGGAACATATATTGATAAAAATCTTACATGGAGACAACACATCGAAAATTTAAGCAATTAAATTTCAAAAAGTATTGGAATATTATACAAATCAAAAAGCTATTTAAACATGCGCACTTTAATACAACTACTTTATTCACTTATTCACTCCCATGTTAACTATTCAAATATTGTGTGGGGCAGTACTAACAAAAGTAAACTAGAACCTCTTCATCGTCATCAGAAACATATAGCACGTTTAGTTAATTTTTGTGATAGACGAACTCATTCAAAGCCTCTCTTAAGAAAAATGAATGTTTTAAACATATAAACCCAAACACCTAAAGTTAAAGAAACAATCTATACATTCGAAACCTTGGTGGACTCCGGAATTAAGTAAAAAAGTTTTTTTCTTTCATTTTTAAAAATAGAGTGAAGTGGGATTCGTAAAAGACACTACTTCTTCTATCTTTAATCGCTACCTATTTGCTCGGAAGAATTTCCGCAAAGCCATCAAGCAGCCCAAAATAATAGGCTATATCAACAATACATAAAAATTGAAAAACTTAAAAAATCTTACCCAAAAAACCTCTGGAATACTTTTAGAAGTATGAAAAAGGATTCAAATTCAAAACTTTTTATTATAATTAATAAAAAAGATAAAGAACCCATCACCGCAGAGTTTGCTACTATTTTTGAAAAACGGTTAAACACTGAGAGAATAACTGATGGAATTACTAATCTTTGAATTCCACCTCGCAAAAATCCTGATGAGATTTTAATTACTAATGAAAATATTAAAACAACTATTTCATGTCTAAAATCAAATAAGTGCTAGGATTATTACAACATCTCTGCAGAACATTTAAAACATGCCCAATGTAAAGCATTAACACAATTGTTAAGAAAGTTATTAACTTTTCAATTAATCACGGATGGACCCCTACATCAATGTCAACATCAACTATCATACCTCTAGTTAAATCCTACAAAAAATCACTTACCGATCCAAACAATTACCGCGGTATCAGCATAATTCCAATATTTACTAAACTCTTAGAATACCTTATCTTACTCATATGCCCGGAGATAAAATAAACTAAATATAGATAAAAAGAAACTCACCAACTTCAATTTGGTTTTAATAATAAGAGCTCAACCCTCCATTTTGAATTTGTTGTAAGCGAAACAATTAAGCATTATTATCGCAACAATTTGCCTGTTTATTTATGTTCACTAGATGCTGAAAAGGCTTTTGACAGCTGCAACTGGGATGTTCTTTTTAATAAAATTCATTTTGATAAAAATCTACCTTTCCAAATAGTTAACACTATATCTTCTTTATACCGTAGCGGCAGTGCAACTGTCTCATACCTAGTTTGCAAATCAGTCTCATTTGATCTTAAGCAAGGAGTGAGACAAGGATCGATTCTGTCACACTACCTATATAACTTATACACTGAGAAGCTACTCGAAACTATAAAAAATGATAAAATTATTGGTACTACTATATATGGAAACTTGACTTGTGTTGTAGCTTATGCTGATGACATCATTCTTCTCAGCTCTACTCTCTCGGGCCTAAAAAAACTTATTTCAACGTGTAACATATACAACATTTTAAACGGGATAAAACTTAATGCTTTCAAAACGGAACTTTTGCTCTCTGGAAAAAGATAAATAATGAACTGCACAATATCTCTAGACAACCATCAAATTATACTTCGTGAGAAACTTAATCTTCTCGGCTTTACTTGGGATACAAAAAAATCAATTTTTGCTCCACTAAATAGAATGAATATTGATAGTAGGGTATCAAATTTCCGGGCAACAGTGCAAACTCTGATTCAATCTGGAATCCGGTTTGCTCATCCAAGATCTATTATCCAATTATATAAATCATTAGTAGTTCCGACGTTAACTCATAGTCTAGAGCTCTGTGAAAATAAAGACTCAACAATGAAAAGACTCAACACATTTGGAAGGAACGCAGTTAAAGCAGCCGTAGCGCAGTGGTAGCACACTTGCCTCAGAAACGTAAGATCCGTGGTTCAAACCCCGCCTCTGGGCAAGTTTTGCGACATCGGTTGGGAAGGAGGCGTGAACTTCCTATTAAATGCTCTTCCGCGGTGCTCTGTGATAAGACCGTAAGGACTTCTTGGGGCACCTAAAATCAACATAAAAAAAAAAAAAAAAAAAAAAAAAATCAATTCAAAAAATCAAATTTAATGTCTCTAAGTATAGTAAAAACTATATACACTCTCTATTTAAAATTAAGGAGATGTCTCTAAGTATAGTAAAAACTATATACACTCTCTATTTAAAATTAAGGAGATGTCAAATTATATACACCAAAACAAAATAAATCTATTTATCCGCCTTTTAAACAATAAAATAACCTTTGGAATCATTAACTCCCAACTTAACCACTGTTCAGCTAAATTTTCTTTTTTAGATGATATAAAAGAATTATATGATAATCCTAAACTGAATATGAAAACCTTAATGGTGGTTACAAAAAAAGTAAAACTTAAAGTCTTAGAGGACGTAATTCCTGAAACTACTCTTCATATTTTGGTACACGCGGTTCAATGTTGGAATGTAAAAGAACAGCGAACAATTTTTAAAAAACACTTGAAGAAAACATTCCTAAATAATACCTTTTTTTACCTCTTTTTCTTAGATTGTGTTTTTACCTTGTTAATATATTTTGCAGAGGGTGATTAATTAAATATTAAAAATAATAATAATATAATATATCAACTTAACGTATATAGGGCTGTAAATCCTGGCTCGTGTTCGTGAACGGCTCGGTGATCGGCTCGACAATAGCTCGTTCATGTTCGGCTCGAATGGAAGACGAGCCGGGCTTGAACAAAAAATTAGGCTCGTTTATTAAACGAGCCGAGCTTGAACATCATAGGCTCGTTCATATAGGCTCGATTAAAGCTCGAATATATATATATATATATATATATATATATACATATATATATATATATATATATATATATATATATATATATATATATATATATATATATATATATATATATATATATATATATATATATATATATATATATATATATATATATATATATATATATATATATATATATATATATATATATATATATATATATATATATATATATATGCAAGCTTGGCCTGGCAAGCTTGGCTCGTTCGGCTCGATTTACAGCCCTAAATGTATATAATATTCTTTGTTTTATCTACAAATGTAAAACGAAATTATCCCCGTCTCCTTTTCATAGTTTATTTATAACAAAACAAAAAAGTAAATATGATCTATGAAATGAGGATTTTTTTTGATACAGCCATTTTCGAAAACTAATCATTGTAAATTTTGCGTATCATTTCGTGGACCGTATCTTTGGAACAAAATTGTCTTAAATAATTTTGATTTTTCTTTTGAATGGAATTACATATTTTTTTAAAAAAAAAGTTGAAAAAAGTAGTTTTTGAAATTGGCAATATACAAATGTACTTTTAAACCTATTGAAATTTTTTCATCTATAATTTATATCGGTTTATATGATTTGTAATGTATGATTTTTCTTGTTATGATTTGTAACTCAATTATTTACTTATCTTCAAGCTTTATTGCTATTATATTATCTGTCTAATTAACTTTAAGAAAATTTTTGTGAACTTTTTTGTTTTTTTGTAGTTTTTTCAATTTAAATCTTGTTATTCTATTATTATTGCATAACACTTTTTTATTTACTACGTAAAATAATTAACTTGTAAAAATGTAACAACGTCTTTTTACCGCGGTACTCGACGACAAGACCTTACGGTCTTCTACGAGTTTCCGCGTTCTTTTTATATATATATTAAATATCTTCACTTGTAATTGTTTGTATTTTTTTATTTTAGCTTGTAAATTTTATAAAATATTAACGTGATGTTTTAAAATGTAATAAAAAATAAAAAAAAATTAAAAAAAATAAAAATTCTGAGTTCTGAAATTCTGAACAAAACGGAATTTCGCGGCATGATTTAATTAAAATCCAATATACACATGCACTAAATGTTTTAATAGAGTATCGTGGTTGTTTTTTGACAATCATGCATATTTTAATTGAACGTTGTGGCTGTTTTAAATGAACACCATGGTTGTTTTAAATGGATTTCATATATGTTTTAAATGGATGCAAAACCCAATATGATCATGAGGTGAAATTTATCCCTTCTAGCCAAAGTACTTGGTTAGACGGCATGTTTTTATTCTCATATGATCAGCCCCATATATAAAAAGAAAATCCTTATTTTCTTTTTATATATGGGGATGAACGCTTTAAACTTGGAAATAACTTGAAAAAAGTTTCGTTTTTATCGTACATGTAAACACTCTTACCAAATTTATCTAAACCAATACAAGTTCTGCATGTATGAATATGTAGATTAGTTTCAAATCTTAGGTTGTTAGTTTTTCCAATACATGTTGTTTTTCCATCACATACATTACACAATAGAAAATAAAAAAAGTTTTTAGAATTACATGGCACTGAAGTTTTTTTTTTTAATTTATTATTTAGATGCCCCAAGAAGATCTAACGGTCTTGTCACAGAGCACCGCGGTAATGCATTTAACTAGGAAGTTCACGCCTTCTTCCCTACCGTGACGCGAGAATATGTTCAGAGTTCGTTTCGAACCTGGATCTCCTGCTTATAGGGCAAGCGCTCTAACCACTGAGCCACGACCGCAAAAGTTTTAATGTTCCATATTTTACCTAAAGATGTTGTAAAATGGTTGGCAAACTGAAGGTATACAGTGCACAGCTTACAACGTTTAGATGATTTTAAAACTCATTTTAACATCTTTCATTTATTGTTTATGTAGGCTGGTTCTCTATCAAAATTTGATGTCGGGGAAGTTCGTATACATAGGTCTACCCCACTTTATTTGAAAACTTTAAATTTCTAAATTATGCTTCTCAGTAAGGGGATTAGCTAAAATCTTTTTTTTTTTTAATTTTTCAATCTTATTTTGATTCGCACTGAGCGTTGCTACGTTAAGTTATAATCGGAAAACGCTTTTTGATGGATAAAGTAACTTTTGGCGCTGGTATCATAGATAGTTTTACAATCCTAGAGAAAATGCTTTTCTATCAGTTTTTTTATATTATATCGTTTGTAACTTACGTACTAAATACGAAGTTAAATAAGCTTCCTCTCTATCTAGATTTGTAAAAAGATTTTTCTCAACATTTTTCACGAGGCTATTAAGCCTTTTATCTAAGGCCATACAGTTTGCTTGTACCTGGAGGCTATATGTGCGTAAAAAATTTGTTTGATAATGAGGTAGATTAATGAATTTTGTTTGATGCAGGATTTTTTCGCGGTTGTTTTAGAATGACCTTTTTACGCGTTGACTTATTTTTCAATTTTGAATAAATTTGTCAATTGTTATAACTATTATAACTATTAGTCAAATGTTATTTTAAGTAAGACTAGATAAATTTGTTGGAAACAGTCTAAGATTAAATAAATTTTTAATCATATTTATGTGTCTATCTTTGTTTTCAATTTATTATGTTTAATCTAATTTTCAGAGTGCGGTCCAAGGTACAGTAGCTTGTGGCTCATTGTATCTAGAGTCAATAATTTTTAAACCTTTCTACATGACGGAATTTCATAAATTAAGTCATACGTATACAATTAAAATTAATTAGAATAAAATGTAATAATATCAAAGTTACCAATTTTAGAGAAGTCTGGGACCTTGAAGTCTAAAAAATGAGAATTTCAATATTTCAAACATTTTTTAGTTTACCCAGTAAGATCATTAATAATGGATCAGTTAACCAGTAAAAATGATAGAGTTTTTAAAGCTCGACTACACTTATTAGCACCACATAAAGAGAAGTGAAAAAAATAATACCTTTTGTAACTACAAATCTTACAAACATTAATTTTGAAAATTAAAAATTTACCTAAGTAATAAAAGTAGAAGATATTGCTTACTTTACTTTCGAATTATTATTTGTTTTAATGTTCTAAAATCTGTTATTTTTTTTTTAATGAAAAAATTCAAATATCACGTTGCAACAAAGCGGAATAGCCGCAAGACAAGTTTAAATAACCTCTAATCTTAAATGTTAACAATATTAATAAATCTCAAACAGTTATCGATAAATACCCGACAAGTTATCGATAAATACCCGACAGGTTAGATATAAAATTTTTGTTAAATACTTTTTATTTTAAATATTTACATTCAATATTTTATTTATATCATATTGTCACAAGAGCTTCACAAAAATTACAAATAGTTTCCTCAAGACAGCACAATTGATCCGATCACTAAAAAAGAAAACATTAAAATTAGCACAAAAAAATTAAAAAACACTTAATATAACCTAAAACCTGCTGACTTACCTAATTTAAAATATTTTACCATTTGCCTCTCTTACTCCAATCTTTAGGCTGCCAATGTAAACATTTTGGGTCAATTCTTATTTTTCGCTTTTTCATTGATTTCATGTGCGATTCAAGAACGTCTTTAGTTATACATATCACATATTGGCCTTTATAATACTGAAGCAAGTTTAGATGCTGTAAAGTTGAAATAACATCCTCCTTACGAATACTCGTCATCTCACATATTTCGCTAAATAATAATTATAAATTTTGAGTTTGATTAGTCAAGCTTATCATGGAATCTGATAATGCCAACCTAGCTGATCCAAGAGCGCCACTTATATGAAAAGAGAGGGTACAAATCAAGAAACGATGGGTTCACTGGTTAGAGACTTATAGCAGTTATAGTTTAAATTTTGTTAGTTTTTTGCTACTTATACCTCAAAACGTTACCGATTACTGTGATACTTGGTCATTATTTTTAAAATACTAGTTACATGAGTGTTCTACTATGTAATACCAATAATTTTTATTGTAATTGTTTTATTGGTACATGTACCATTTTGATTTTATAGACCAAAATATTGATTTACTATTTAAAGTGTTGTTTAACTTGACTTATGCATACCGTGAATATATCAACATTTCATAAAGTATAAACTAATACTAAAATGCAGGAAAAAAAAAAAAAAACGAAAAAAAAAAACGAAAAAAAAAGGTGCAAAACCTGATCAAAAAAACTTCCAGCTGGTAAAACAAACAATAAACACGTCTCTGTTAACAAAGTGTATTTTGTATCTTGACACCTTAAATACACTTACTTTAATTGGGAAAATAACTATTTAAACCCTATATTTTAAACTGTATATACATTAAATAGCCTTTGATTACATTTTAAGACATGTTTTTTGATTTTCTTCACATAAAATAAATAATAAATAGCTCAATGTACTATTTTAGTTCAAATACTCTGCAATCCTATTTATATATATTTGTATAATGTCGACATTATAATATATATATTTATAATGTCGCTGATAATAATGTAAACTTTCAGTGTAATTAAGCTTTACAAAATTTAAAAAATCTCGTGAATTTTAATTTTTCAAAAATTAAATTTTGGTTAACTCTCACCATCATATAAAACTTATATAAACATATTAAATCCTAATGAAATTATGATAAAAAATGAAACTATGATGAAACAGCTGTTAAAAAAATGCGTATTTGACTACAGCCCCACTATAATTAGAATTGTTTTATTTATACTATATTGAATAAAAAGGATGTGTGGGAATAAAAAAATTCCCAACCATCCTCTTTATTCAAACTCAAACTTTTTATTCAATATTTTATATTAATATAATAAACTTTAAATAAACTTTGTTTGGAAAATTTCACCATTAGTAAACAAATAAAGTAAACACCAGATGATAACCCTTTATTAGGCAAATAAAATTATTTAACGAACATAATAGGCAATTATACACCATCATTTTGCCTTATTTGCTGAGACTTTGTGTTTTTTGGCTTGCATTTGCAGCTGATATCGAAGCCCAAATACTGGCCAACTTAATTGGGAATGCATTGGGTCAAGATTGGCTAATATGTTTTATATTTTTAAACCAATTGCTGCGCAAAATACGGATTTTTTTAATATGGTGCACATTTCTGATTAACACAATCATTTTTCATCAATAAGTTATTATTATAGAACTGTTTCAAAGTTTATATTCAATTTTAAAGTATACATATATTCAAACTTCAAATATTTTTTTCCTTAGTTTTTATTTATTAAATTTTTAGCTTACATAAAGTTTATATAAGGAATTTTGATAGATCATCAATACTGTGCCATCCTATTGGTCCAAGAGAAAAAAAAAATTAAATCTGTCAACAAAATTATGTTTATATTGATACAAAATCTTCTTTCTTTGTTAATAATTCAAAATATAAATTAGTATATTGTTAATAATACTTTAAAAAGAGATAGTGTTATATCTCATGACTGCTATCCTTTTAATGACATTGTGGAAAAAAAATGAATTTGCTGATTGTAATCAACTTTCATTGGATTACTTCACTGCAAGTGATGATAATTCAAAATATGATAACAATTGAGTTAAATATGCTGAATTTAAATTCAATAGATTGAAAAAAACTGAATGAAAATAAAAATTATGATTAACTTATAACAAACAATTGAGAAATATTTATGAAGCAGGATATAATTAAACCTATTGATATAGATTAATTATTGGATGATACAAGCGAGGAAATTAGACATAAAATTGAAAAATAAAATAAAAGGGTTATCACTTGATTTAGGAACGTAAGCAGAATGTCTTTCTATTCCAATGGTTATAATATCTTCACTTTTGGATATACTTAGAGTGTTGCACCCATCACTTCCAAAAGATCCACAAACTTTACTTAAAACACGAGTTAGCTCTGTAAAAATAATTGAAGGTGGCTCTTATTTTCACTTTGGTATTGCATTGCAATACCAAAGTGTTGTTTCCATTTCATTGCAACACATAAATTTTTTGCTCCATTTTTTCACAAATCTTTGCTTTGAAACTTCATCAATTTCTCTACAAAAATACAAAAACAAATATGATACTTCCATACAAGTCCAAATTTTATTTGTATTTCTTTGTTTGTATTGAGATATCGTTTATATACAAGATATTAATATGAAAAATTGTTTTCAGTATTATATAGTATGTGGAATGAAAGTTATAATTAAATTTATTTTAAAGTAAATTTGAAAATTAAAATAACAAAATTTGATAAATTATTTAAAAAAACACATCTAATAAGATACTAAAAACACTTGAATACATTTTTTTATACTTTTATTATGACTTTTTTCATATAAGTACTCTATGCTGTTAAAGCCTATAGCTGATTTAATTATCATTGCATTTATATAGTGATGATTAAATTTATTATTTTAACTAATTTTCATGCTGATCTTTCATTTATTTCAGATGGTATTATATTATTTAGTTGAATTTGAGGATGGAGTGGTAGTGAGGTAGGTATTTGAGGATTGAGTGGCAGTGAGGTAGGTATTTGAGGATGGAGTGGCAGTGAGGTAGGTATTTGAGGATGGAGTGGCAGTGATTCCTGATTGCTGGTTAATACAAGAAATAGCTACATGTTATTGGCCTCAAGGAATTGGTGCTACACCATTGGCAAATATGAGAAAATTGGCAATTCTCAATCACAAAGACTGGCCTCTCTACCTTATATAAGAATATTGAAAATTAAATACATTTAATTTGTATATGTTTATGTATAGTTTTGATTATAAGATTGTTTTTCTGCAAATTATAATTTTACGAAAAAGATGAAAAAGGCAGAGGCTAAACCTTTATACCACACTTATCCCAACACCTTCCTGTCGACTAGTCAACTTCCACCGCTTCTACAGATTGAATTAATAAATCTTCATCAGCTAGTTCTAGCACAAATATCACATCTGTAATTCATAAGTTTTGCATTTTAAATATTATTTTGGCATATATGTTGATCAAATATATTTGCAAAAAAAAAAATGTTTTTTTTTTTAACATCATGTGTGTGGAGTCTGAAAATACTTTTTATTTGGAACTTAATTTAATTGAGAACAAAAAAATTGCAATTAAGAAATAGAATACGCGATTAAGAATTATATGTAATTAAGAACCGTAATATTTGTTCTTATATAGTTTAAAAATCTCTCAAAATCTTTAAAGCTCTAACACAGAATTTATGTAAAAATTTTGTGACTTCTAAAGTTCTTTGAGTCCTTTTAGGGACTCTGTATACCTGAACATTTCCTATAAATAAAACTTGTTTTTGTATAGTTCCTGATTTAATAAAACAAGTAGTGTTGTTAGACCAAATTTTTACAATTTTGTAACATTTCATTTTATTTATAGGAAAGAGAATTGCTTTAATATTTGTTTGACATTTATTTCAATGTCTATATACTATACTGTTAAACTAATCATTATATTAATTGTGTGTAATCTTCTTGTGTTATTATTTCAACCTCTATTGAGTATATGGCTTTTAAGTGAGAATTCTTCATACAGAATTAGTCTCTTAGTGAATGCTTTAGAAACCATTTTCAGTGTAATTCTCAAAAGGGAATTACTTATTCTGCAATCACTAATCATTATTCTGAAAAATTGTTAGAAATTATTGTCCAAATTATTGTCCATTAATGTTTAAGTTTACTCAAAATTCTTCCTGATCTTGTGACAGTAATCTGGCAGTTTGTTGATTCATCATGATTTTTATTTTGATCATTGTTTGTGTTTTTCGACAGTTTTCTTTTATCCATGAACACATCTTTTGACTCATTAGTATTGCTTCCATCATCTGATAAATTAACAAATCGAAGATTTAACCAAGTCATGTGAAACATGCCTAGAATACTCCAAAATGCAAACAAAGGAATCAATGATATCAAGTGAAATACCAAATCATCCATTTCAAATCGTAGGAATTGATTTATTTCACTGGAATAATCAAAATTTTATAATAGTGGTAGACTATTATAGTTGTTTTTAAGAAATCAAAAGAACATTTTTTTTTTGCAAATATAATTGATCAACATATATGCCAAAATATTATTCTAAATGCAAAACTTATGAATTACATATATGATATTCGTGCTAGAACTAGCTGGTGAAGATTTATCAATTCAATCTGTAGAGGTGGTGGAATCGCAAACATTGATAAAGAAACTAAAAATGATCTTTTTCAGACTTGGCATACCGCAGATAGTACGGAGCGACAAAGGCACACAACTCACATCTTTAGAATTTTGAAAATCTAGTAAAGGGTGGGAGTTGAAACATATAACTTGTAGTCCAAAGTGTCAACAATCAAATGGAATGTCTAAGATACATGTGCAAATAGCAAAAAACTTGCTGACCAAAGCAAAAAGATCAAATCAAGATCTGTACATAGCTCTACTAGAGGTAAAAAACACTCCAATTTATGGTTTTGCATCACCTGCTCAACTCATCAGTTGAAGAAGATTGAGATCAACACTTTTAACAGCTCTGTCACTACTTCAAGTAAATCCAATTGACGTAAATAAATATATGAACAATCGTGAAAAAATTCAAAATTCACAGAAGAAATGACAAAAACGCAAAAACATTAGAAAACATATGCAAGGCAGACTGTTTGTACCCATGATGGAATCAAATGGCAACCAGAAAAAGTTGTTGAGAGCAAACAACTGCCAGGTTTTATGGTAAAAAACTTGATTGGAAATGTTATTAGAAGAAACAGAAGACATCTACTCAAATCAAAGGAAGAAGTAGATTGGGAAGTAAATGTTCTTTTGATTTCTTAAAAACAACTATAATAGTCTACCACTATTATAAAATTTTGATTATTCCAGTGAAATAAATCAATTCCTACGATTTGAAATGGATGATTTGGTATTTCACTTGATATCATTAATTCCTTTGTTTGCATTTTGGAGTATTCTAGGCATGTTTCACATGACTTGGTTAAATCTTCGATTTGTTTGTTAATGCCAGGCCAGAATACAGTTTCTCTTGCTCTCATTTTAGTCTTTTCAATCCCCATGAGTGTTAATCTTGCATGGTAGTCACAAAGTTTTTCCCATAAACTGTTGTTTTAAAGAGCGCGTTAATAAACCTGGCCAGAAAATGTTAAAAAACTTAAAAAAAATTTTTTTTTTTTTTTTTGATAGACTGCTTCTCCATACCAAACACTCAGTTGATGAAGCAGTACTCCCTTGCAAGTCAGGCTATTTGTCAGTCGATGTAGCAGCACTCCCTTGCAAGTCAGGCTATTTGTCAGTCGATGTAGCAGCACTCCCTTGCGAGTCAGGCTGTTTCTCAGTTGATGTAGCCGCACTCTGTTGCGAGTCAGGCTATAAGATAGTCGATGTAGCAACACTCCCTTGTAGCAGCAGGCTATAAGATAGTCGATGTAGCAACACTTCATTCATTTCACCAGATACAGATTCAACATAGTATTAAACAGAGCAATTTTCGTGTATGTTATTTGAGTTACAGCAAGTTGTCAATGATTTTTTTTGTAACATTTGTGGCATGTTTGACCAAATGCCAGACAGTTTTTTGGTTCATGTGTCCTATTGCATTTCTTGCACTGCCTTTGTTGTTGTTTTGTATTTGAACTATTATTCATTTGTTTCCAGTTTTGTATATTTGATTCAACCCAGACTGTTTTGCTTTTTGAAACATTTTCGTTATTCTCAAATTTTCTCCATTTTGTTATTTGCCTGATCATCGCATTTGCTTGTCTTGGCTTTTTTCTTTAGCACATCAATATCTTTTTTGTGTGTAACTGATATAATTTCTGTATTTGCAACTTCTTCAGCTCTGCATATGCTAATAGCTTTTGTTAAAGTTAGATTCGCATTTGTTAAAGTTGAATTTTTTGTGGCTGATTTTTAAATCAGCCACAAAAAATCAAATGATTCATTGACATCTTGTTTTCGTAAGAAAAACTTTCTTCCTTCCAAAATTAGATTTCTTTTTGGTAAACAGTTTTTTTTAATATTTAACACAGTTTTTTTAGCGCGATGTCATCAATTTCACCATCATCATTTTCTATTTAATTTCAAGTCCATATGTTGAATATTTCTCTTCACTGATAATAAATAAGAATGTCTAGTATTTTTCTTCTTCAGATTTATTTCTGAAGGAAAAGACAAAAAAGAGGAGATCGTCAAAAAATTCAATAAAGTTTTTACTGTTCTGACAAAAAGTTGTAGACTTTTGTTTCTATCTGTTTTTAATTTCATTTGTAATTTTAATATATGAATTAAGAAAAGTTGTACAGTTTTATTTTCTAAATAAATGACACAGCTAATAAATACAAGAGCGTATGAATATATTGATTATAATATTCACTTAAGTGATAATTATAATTAACAATACATGAATTAATATTTATTCGTTACTATTAATATTAGTTATAATCAAATTAAAGATAAAATTATTTATAAATAATTTTTCAATCATCATGATAACATACATTCATATTATTTTAATGGTTGATTCATTAATTATTATGATACATAATTATAGTTTAATAATGACCTTACAATCATGTAAACCAAAGTGAATATCGCAATAACAATTGTTAACCATATTTGAAGTAATGCATGACCTTTAAATAGATCTTCAAATAAAATGTCAGGGAATGTATGAATATTCAATTATTTTCCAATATTATGCTGGTGTTGGACATTTGCTGAACAATATTGGGCCATGATTAGCCATTTGAAACCATTTCTAACTCAATATTGGAGCCATGATTTATTCAATATTTTGCCAATAATTTCCTAATAAAGATCCAATTTGCGCTCCCCAATATTTGCCCACTGTTTGTGGCCAATATAGTAGCCAATTATTAGTAGCCCATTAATTGCCCAATTATGGCCCAAAGAATTATTGTCCAAGGAATATGTGCTTTCTAGGTTGTGTTTGTTTTGTATAATTTGAAAGTTTGTGTACAACTTTAAAATTATTTGTTTTTAAAGAGATTAGAAAGTTGTTGAAGATATTTTTCCTGAAATCTATCTAGTATCATTTCTTAATAGTCAAGGTTTGCTCATCTGCTTTGGCATCTTTTGCTGCTAAAGATTGAAAGTTTTCCCTGAACTTTATTTGAGAGCATTGGTAGAATCAACCTTTTCCTATAGGGCTGACAATGTGCTGAAACGCATACTTGGTTCTTTCTCAACGGCAGTTTTCCTGTACAAAGTAGTTCTACACAATTTGTAGAGTTCTTGCGCTTTCCAAGAATCACTGATATTGATCTTAGTTATGTACAGTTTGATCTCTTTGGAAAGAAGTGAGCTGTCTTAATCATTTTTTCAGATAGCGCAAGCACAAAAACTTTGAATTTTCATCATAAATTTTTGCTTGATTTGGCATTGTAACAAATCACTACATTAACTAACCAAATTCACAAAATTTAACTTAAGTTTAAATTGGATAACAACCCACTTTACTTACAAATTTTATTAATTAAAAAATATTAAAATCAAGGAAACATTGTTTAACACGTTCACGCCGACGTGTACCACCGGTGGTACACACTAGACTGTCTCATTGGGCAGCGTGTACCACTGGTGGTACACACTAGACTGTCTCATTGGGCGGCGTGTACCACCGGTGGTACATGCCGCCCAATGAGACAGTCTAGTGTGTACCACCAGTGGTACACGCCACCCAATGAGACAGTCTAGTGTGTACCACCGGAGGTACACGCCGGCATGAACGTGTTAAATTACAAGGAAAATTTTGAATAATTCTTTTCTTATTAATAATTATTTAAATTGCGCTTAATGACAATTTAGATTTTCTTATTTGATTACACAGTCTAAAAATCATTTTTACTGCTGAGTGGAAAAAAAAAGGAACAGAAGAAATTCATTATAACTTGAAAAAGAAGAGTTCAGTATAATAGAAGCATAAAAATTAAGGAAGTCGTAAGCTTTTTTTATTGATAACAAATAATTAAGGAGAAGTAGAGAACTAGACGTATGCATAAAAAATCAAAGAATTTAGAGAAAAACTTAAAAAAACATTGAATTGTAAATAGTTTATTATCATTGAAAACTTTTTTACATGGGCTATGAAGACATTTTTATTTATTATTTTAGAGAATAATTTTTTAGTTTTAATAGAAAGATAATTGAATGAGCGAATTAATTGATTTGTGACTGACTTGATGCCATACTTGTGTGTTTTCAACCACTTTTTCTTGACTTTAGAAAGTTGGCATAAGCCAAATCAAACCACGCTTTAAATAGCAAATCAATATTTTGCTCTTTAAAATACATGCACTTGTAACAATTGTAACAAAAATGTTGGAGTTACATAGTAGAACTTTATTTAAGTGATGGGTAAGATTTTGAGACATAACTAGCAAAAAATTAATAAAATTTAAACTAAAACTGCTATAAATACTTAACCGGTTAACCAATCAGGCTAAAATTTTAATCAGAGTTTGGTGTGGCCATAGGCTATATAATTTTTATCAAATTGTATAGTGGTTCTCATTCTACAGGTGTTTTTATAAGCGCATAGAGTATTTTTAGGTCAGCTAGGGTGGCATTATAAGGATCTATGATAAAAAATTAATTATTGAATGACAAACATACTTTAGAGCGTTTTTGAAAATTAACAGGGTTAGTAGCCAAATATTTATATAAAATTCCCTGACTTTTTTGAAAAATCAGATGAATTTCCCTGACCATTTTCAACAATAGTTTTTTATAAAATGTTCAAAATTACTAACTACTGTAATTTGAATGAGAAAACTTATTAAACTAAGTTAAGTTGGATTTTAGTTTGAATCTTATTATAAATGTTAGTAAGATGTTAAGTATAGATCTTATTATTAAGGATGACTAAGAATGAACACTAAGAAAAGTATAAATTTCAGAAAAAATAAATGGGTAACACCAACAAAAACATAACAGCTTAATTGTAAAACAAGTAAATTCTCAATCAGAATTCCCTGACTTTTCCATGACTAAAGAAAAAAAAACATTGACTTTTCCAGGTTTTCCATAAATTTAGCCAAAATTAACTAATTTTCCAGGTTTTCCAGGTACAGTACGAACCCTGAATTAAGTAAATAATTTAAATTCGAGCTTTTGCACAACAAATTATTTTAAAAAGTTAACATGACTGTTTTTAAATATTAAATTGAAGTAATGAACATTTAAGTACCTCAAGTTGTAAACATAATAATACGTAATTTCTAAAAAGTTGTTTAAATATTAAAAACTGATGGCAGAAAAAAAAAAAAAAAATTAGATTTTATTTTCTTTTCTTAAAAAGATTTTCTTTTCTTAAAAAGTGCCTATAAGTTAAATAAAGAGCTTTATATGCTGATGTGCTATGTACTTGAGATGCCAATGCTTATAAATGATGTGCTGATCCAACAGTTTTATCAGCTCAGGCCATCGTTCCATTCCAGTCAAACCAATTAATTTGTTGGTCCATCATAAGGTAATTGACAATGTACAGCCTAATAAGTTTCAAACATTTATATCAAGCTCATTTCAGACAAGAATTGCTTAGTGATGAATAGGATCAATTTTGTTTACATTATATTCACATATGATATTATCAGTAGCATCATAGAAAACTGAGTACCAGTTGTACCCTTTTTAATACTCAATGCAAATACACCATAGAACATACTAACTTTTACAAAAAAAGTCAATAACTTCAGGTAAATCTGATTGGTTGTTAAGAGTATAATTTATGAATTTCAAAGAACGTTATAATTGTTAGTAGTTAATGCAAAAAAATCAACTTGTTAAAGAAACAAAGAAACAATGTTATTTTTTAATGGAAATCTCTTGAATAATGGCAAAACTAAATATATAAAGTTTCTGCCAGTTTTGCTATAGATACAATTATAAAATTATTGAGTTAGATATTTTGAACCAAAATTTAACAAAATTTTTGGTTCACAAACAATGTCAAACTGTGTATTTTAATAACTATATTTATATCTACAGCAAAACTGGCAAAACCTTTATATAAGGAAACAAAACATAAGAGATTTTCTCTAAAATAAATTAACTTTTTATGCATAACATATATTGTTCAACATACAACTTTTTTTAACACTGGTTTTGAAAATTATGCAAGTTGGTTTTGTAATTTATGATATCATTTTTGATAGTTGAATAAGTGTCAACTTTTTTCTTTACTAAGTTTACTTCATGCATTTATTGAGAATATGTCAATTATTTTTAATTTTTTTTCAAACCAAGTTTTACGTGGTTGTGGTATAGAGATAAAGATTCTGCTTCATAAATAAGTTTGATCCTTCCCATGCCTGTAGTAATACGGTGGTCAAATTGTTTCTTCTTAGAATAAAATAATAAAGTTTTAATTTTTATGTTTTTTTTTTGTTTACATGTTCTGAATAGATTAAAATGATATTTTTCAGATTGACCGATATTTAAAAAAATACAAATATAAACCAAAAATGTTTTTTTGAATGGGTCTTAGAGTTGTGATCATTTATGTAAAAACAACATTTATAAAAACAATAACAGTACCATAATTTATTTGAAACTTGACATTGATGTTAAGCATGACATTAGTGTTAAACATGATTTCCATCATTAATTGTTATCCTCATGTTACTTTTATATAGATTTTAATAGTGATTGGAGTACAAATACACCAAACGGGTCATACTTTATAATGAAAAATTATACATATATTGAAAAACCTTATATTATGTTCTGAAAAATGTGTACCATGCCTGTATTGCATTGAGTAGAGACTTAACTTGTCTGCTATGATTTCTTATTTGCTACCCAGGTATGTATAATGTGTAATTCACATGTTTTCAACAAATTTACCAAAAAATTTCATGGCAGGTTTTCATTTTGATAAAAGCAGCAAACTTCACTTTCAAGCTCATGCTGATAATTGTTGTTTGAAAACTAAAGAAAAATAAGTCATCAACCATTTAAAATTGTTGAATGAATTTATCCTTAAGAACTCCACCAATAGCATTTGGGGATATAAGAATTATAAGGAAAATGATACTTCTTCCTAATTGAATTAGAACATCTTATCAGAAGACTTGACCGACCAAAACTTTGAAATTAAAAAACAGAATACCGGTCTAAAACAGACTGATACCTAAAGCTGAACAAACCAAAACCTTAAGAGCTAAAATTTGAAAAGAGAATATATTTGTACTACATTTATTAAAAAATACTATACTATGCGAAATGCTTTGTAAATTATTATAAATTATAAACATATTGAATACTTAAATTATTAAATTTACTTATTACTTTTTTAAATAAAATAACAAATTAATTCTAATGATTGTTCACAATTAACCATTTTATTTCAATTATCAAAGAATATTATACGTAATTACATTTATATAAATATGTATTTTTTGATATAAATCTTTTCAAACTTTTTCTATGATAACTTTTATAAACACTTTTAATAGCGAAAAACTTTTAGTGTGAAAATAAACGTTGTGTAACAAAACTCAAATTTAATGGTGTAATAAAAAGTGCTGTTTTCTATAAGCATTAAAAAACTACTATGTTAAAACTTTTATAAAAAAAATTTAAAAGGGTTTTTTAAGCTAAAATATTTGTTTAAAATTTATAAAAGCCATCGGACAGAAAATAAAATAAATACTAAAATATAAATTTAAATTAATAATTAATTGCAACATTTTAACATAAATGATAAAAACTAAGCTGCTTAATTAAAAAAATAAATGCCAAGGCTTCTTTTAAAAAATGAATTAGCTCAAAAAAATGACGTATTTTATTAATGTAAGTGTGTTTTCAACTTCATTTTCTGTTGTTTATGAAAAATAAAAAATTTAAACAATAAAGTTTATATACAATACTGAATTTATTAATAATTTTGGAACAACTAAAATAATTATAAAATAAATGCACACAAAATATGGTTTGGACAAAATGCAAGACTGATGACAAAATGCAAGACTGGTTGGACAAGACTGATAGACGTCATTTTTTACCTGACAATGTTCGGTAATTCAGTATACTGAATTACCGAACATTGGACATTGTCTTGTCCAACCAGTCTTGCATTTTGTCATCAGTCTTGCATTTTGTCCAACCCATATTTTGTGTGCATTTATTTTATAGTTATTTTAGTTGTTCCAAAATTATTAATAAATTCAGTATTGTATATAAACTTTATTGTTTAAATTTTTTATTTTTTATAAACAACAGAAAATGAAGTTGAAAACACACTTACGTTAATAAAATACGTCATTTTTTTGAGCTAACTCAGTTTTTAGGTACTGAAATACCGGAAAATGTCCAATGTCCGGTATTTCAGTATCTAAAGAGCTTTTGCTGCTCTTTAGATACTGAAATTTTCATTTTTATTTTCCTGAATATTTCATTAATTTTTTTAAACGCATTTCACATGTATTCTTTATGTATATATCTTTATATAAAATAAAAAAGTTTCCATATTTGTAAATAAATAAAAATAACCATCAATTCAGACTATATTCTCTTACTTTTACAAACTGAATAATAAAAATAGAACTTACAGATAAAAAGAATACATTACTTATCCATAGTCATTACTGGGCAACATCTAAATGCTATCTATAATTAATTTTTTACCTGAAGTACATTGTAAATTTGAATAATAAGTTATTAAAAGTTTTCATGAATACATAGAGTATATTCATGAAAACTTTTAAACAATATTCTTAAGTACTCATACATGAGTACTTAATAATATTGAGTTATAAAAATACAATTGTAATAAGTTTTACATTATTTATGCCAAAAAAGTACACCCAAACACCCAAAAATTGTAAATTGTATGTATGGTATCTATGCCAAAAAATTAACAGAACACATTTTATATTAAAAAAAAAACTAATTTTCATACTTTATTGTAATAACAGGAGTAGCACCCTCTTCACTTTTTAGCTGTAGTAGTATCTCCAAGATTGTCTGTGACCAATAGCTGCGATAGGATAACAAACCTAAATCTGAAAGTGGCTTTTCAGGGTGTCCAGACTTCCCTTCAAACTTTGAAAGCTCATAACCTAATACAAATTGTAACCTATAATAACCTAATACAAATTTTTCATGTATAATTAAACTAATAAAATGTTTTGAGATCCTAAAATTTTGTAAACTTAACATACTGAACTTTTGAGATCCTGAAATTTTGTAAACATACATATATAAAATTTTGTAAACATACTGAACTCTATGAGCAATTTTCCTAAACCATTTCGTTGGTATTGTGGTAGCGTTAATATACAAGCAACATTATAGTCTTCACTTGACTCCTTTTCCTAAAATTGAAAAAACATTGTATTGATAAAAAACATTTTTCCTATAGTATAATATAATAAATCAAAGTATTAAACAAAAAACCTTTGAAAAGTAACCAACAATGTGAAAACCTTCACTGTCGAATTCTGTCATAACATAAAACAGAAAGGGGTCTGTATCATAGTATAATGTCTTGTGATCAAGAAACAGTTTTGCTAGTAAACATAGGTTTTGTGAATAAGCCTGTGAAAAATTGTTTTATTAAATTAATATTTTTAAAATGTAACAAAAAACATTAAACATCTACTTTATTATAATAATTACAAACCAACTGTTTCAAAAATCAAACTTCATTGTATTAAATAGCAAATCAACTTCTTGAAAAATTCATTGTAATGACTAATGTATTTATTAATCTATCAAAATTATAGATTCACAAATTAATAATCAATTATAACAATGACCAGTGAATTTATTTAAGTACTTTGTGTTTTCTTCCATCAATCTCAAAAAAAGATGTATTATCTTTACGGTATATTTCATTTCCAGGAGGGTGAAAAAGAGTGCATTTTTCCTAAAGCAAACATATATATATATATATATATATATATATATATATATATATATATATATATATATATATATATATATATATATATATATATACACAACCCTCGGATATTAGAGTCGGCATTTGGCAATGTTGACCTAACTGCCAACCTAAAAGTGTTTAAGGTCAGCAAAAAAATGCCGACCTCGTTTCTATGTTTTTTGGTCAGACCTTTGTATCAAATAATTTTTGCTGACCTGATGCTGACCTCAAAAAGATTGAGGTAGGCAAATTATTGCCAACCTCATTTTTCCTAATTCCGAGGGTTGTATATATACATATATATATATATATATATATATATATATATATATATATATATATATATATATATATATATATATATATATATATATATATATATATATATATATATATATATACATATACAGTCAAATCTAACAAGAAATAAAACTATTTCATTAAATGCATAAAAGCATTGAAATACATACCCTATGTCTTCTAAGACATGTTAAACTTTTCATATACTTTAGACAAAATTCACATATATAAATACACGGTAGACGAGTTAATTCAATTGGATAAGGAGCAAAGTACCAGGGTTTGATTCTATGTTTACCAACCTCTATCATCTCAACATTTTTTACTCGTGTTATAACATCATCATGGTGTACTGTCATACTTCCTCCGCTACGAAGGCTGCTTGTTTTATTTTCTGAGTTTTTTGAATATGAACTCTCATTTTCAAACTAAAAAAAAAAAAAAAAAATCTTTAATAATATTAAACATAAACGCTTAACCATTTTAAAACTACATTTAAAAATAAGTATTAAATTATACATTAACTTCATCTTGAACAGCCTTTCTCTTTCTACCAAAAGAACTATTTGATTTATTTCGCACAAGGGAAGATGATGGAAACTGAGTTAGGTTAATTCCATTTACTTGCTCAAGGTCAGGTGATCCAGGTAAGCTTATTTGGTTCGGATTTTGTTTTGATGAATTTTGATTTTGTTTTGATGACACAGACTGTTGTGATAAAGTTTTTTTTTTCTCTTCTGTTTTTGGAGGTTGTATTTTTGTCAGATCGAGACGATCAATACTAACCCATTCATCAAGACGTTTGTTATCTTTTATATAAAAAAATATAACATTATTAATTGCTAATTGTTAATAAAAGAAAACAATACTCATATTTCATATTGTACAAAAAAATATACTGCAGTTGTTGAGTTGTGATTTACAACGCAAAAAAATACAATGTGGTTAAATACAAAGCAAAAATAGAGTAAAAAAGGGACTTAAAAAAGGACTTAAAAAGAACTTAATATACTGCAAATTATGGGTTGGAAAATATGAAAGTTGAAGAGAAATCTAAAACATTGATGTGATAGAGAAACAAAAGATGAATAAAAGGTTTGAGCATGAGAAAACAGTTACAAGGGTATAAGGATATAACTTGAACGACAAGTCATGTAGTGTCAATTGAGTTTTATTGATGGAACAAGTCAAATGAGTGTTAACTGATGAAACAAGTGATAACTGCTTGCTTGAGAAGTAACCATAGGAGTTTTTCTGGAAAAGAAAAAGAGATGCAATCTTAAAACAATGAGAGAGATGCTCAAGCTTAGCTTCTAGAGCAGGAGCAACTACATTAATGTATAATGGGTTTTTAGATCTTGTCTAATTGAAAAAAGGCATCATTAGAAAAACCAATTCATATATGAAAACATATATAAAAATATATGAATCATATATGAAAGATCATATATGAAATCAAACATATATGAAAACAATATTTTACACAAATACAAATTAAAAATATATTTAGAGGTAGTGAATGAAATCAAGCATAAAAAAACTGGTAAGCACAATAAGAAAATGTGATCTTAACCTATTGATTGTATATATGGTATCCATGAAAGGTTAGTAGTGTAAGATAATATGAGAAGTCATAAAGTAAAGGATTCAGTAAGAGTGCTGCCACTTTATTAATTAGTAATGAGGTAAAATTCAAGTTTTTGTTGTGTCTCTTTTTCATGTTTATAATACTATTACACAGAGATTTGCATGACTCCAAATCTCTGTGTAATAAGTAAAAAATTCTACCCATTTCATCTAGCCTAGAAAAAATTTCACCCATTTCATCTAGCCTAAAAAAAATTCCACCCATTTCATCTAGCCTTTAAACCAAAAACATTTTAATGCAAGCATAGATTTTTGAATTTGTTTTGTTCTTGTAACTTATGTTGTTTATTAAGAACAAACAATAACTTAAAAGATAACATAAGAAAACATTGTAAAAGACAAAAATAGGCAGCATAGTGAAAGATAACAATAGACATTGATGTAAAAATTACTTTTATTTGAACAACTTCCCTGCAATCAAAAAAAAAATACAAACAAAAAAAAATTAGAAAAAAATAATAAGTGTAATAAAAACATTTTATTTGATAAAAATACACAGTTGTTATTATAAAATAATTTTTATGTTTCACTTACAAAACTTAATGATCAAGTAGTTTACTTTTTTAATAGACCAGGGGAGTATCTGGCTTTAACTTTTAGGCATCAATCTGTTAACTTTTAGGTTTCAAACAGTTATTTTATTTCTTTAATTAGTTATTTTATTAATTTGTTACAAAAACATAATAAGGAATTAAAACTAATTCAATATAGTTTTTATTAAAAAAACTCAATGTGCTTAAATGTAATATTTTTATATTATAACATAATAATGAGATTTAAGTATTATTACATCATTTTATTTATATGTGACACCTGGCCATGTTAATTCCATTATGCAAAGTTTAGGTGATTTTATTTTGCTTTGAGATATTTTTAACAAGTGGAACAAAGTTTATCAATTGTTGTTACCATTTTCTGCATGAAAAAATTAAGATAACAATATATATATATATATATATATATATATATATATATATATATATATATATATATATATATATATATATATATATATATATATATATATATATATATATATATATATATATATAGAAAAAAAGAGACCTTAGAAATTATTTCAGAATACCCGAACAGAAAAATTATGAAAACCCTTGAGGTCATTACAACCAATTTTCTTTTTAAATGCAACCCTATGTTCTTGTAATTTCTTTCTTTTTTAACCCAAGTACATTATAAAATTTCAAGGTCTTACTCACAGCATTTCCTAAAATATCTAAGTTACTTATTTTTAGCTTTCAGTCTTAAAAACATTGAAAGCTAAAAATAAGTAACTTAGTTAATCTTCAGGTGATGAGTTTAAATGCATAAATAGAAAACTCATATTATAATTAGAGTACCAAGAAATCAATTTCAAATAATAAAATAATTGGTACCTGCCCCAGAAAAAAGTTGGGAGGTGCGGTAAATATTTTTAAATTTTAAATTAGATTTGTATATGTTTGAATAACTACATGAAAAAAAATCTTATCTACAAAATATGTGGTATTATAAATTTTTTACTTTAGTACTATAATTATATATTATTTATTACATATATATATATATATATATATATATATATATATATATATATATATATATATATATATATATATATACATATATATATATATATATATATATATATATATATATATATATATATATATATATATATATATATATACATACAGGGCCGGCGCTATACATTCCAAAGGTGGGTGAAAAAAATAGTTTGGAGCCTTAATATAATAAATTTTAAATTTTGTAATGTATTTTAGTACAAATTTTTTGAATGTAATTTATCTTGAAAATAGAATATTTTAAAAACAATACTTCTAAACAACTTCAATGATCGGTTAGCAGGAAAATGCACATACATGATCAGGGCCGCTGAGAGCTTACATGACGCCCGGGACATAGCAGCAATTAGGCGCATATAATATAATAATGCATTTTTTTAAATTAAAAGCATGTAAAAAATAATGACTATTTTATTTCACTAAAAGACATTTTTTTTTGCTTTTTGACTGGCAAAAATTGTTATTATTACTTTAATCTTTACAGGTTCTTGATCTTTTTAACCAGATGAATGAGAATCTTAATGAAAGTTTTTATAATCTCAATTTTAAAATTGAATTTACGAATAGCAATAGAATTATTTTGAAAATTTTCACTTTAAGCTTATGTTTGTGGAACTTATGGAAAAAAAAACGCATGTCCAGGTTCATTGCGATTTTTATAACATCATTCGCTTTGCAAAAAATTCTACTTCATCACCAAGACAAGTCGTCTCCTCATCATGAATCAATATTTTGGTTGAAGCTAAAGCAACAGATTTAGAGCAGCAATAATTTTCCATGGTCATTTTGTAATTAGTTTTATATATATATATATATATATATATATATATATATACATATATATATATATATATATACATATATATATATATATATATATATATATATATATATATATATATATATATATATATATATATATATATATATATATATATATATATATATATATGTATATATATATATATATATGTATATATATATATATATATGTATATATATACATATATTTATATATATATATATATATATATATATATATATATATATATATATATATATATATATATATATATATATATATATATATATATATATATATATATATATATATATATATATAGTTTTGCAGAAAAAACTATACTTTTGTGAGAGTCGTAAATTGCTCCCGTAAACTGTTTTAGGGATTTGCAAAAGGTGCCAAGGCCTGTGTAAATATATTATATAAATTTTATTATTTATAAAAAAACTTTTAGAAAAAAATGTTTAGAAAAAACCAGAACATATTTTATTTTGAGTTCATTAATTTGTTTAAACTTTTTGTTATTGTATTTTTAACAAATTTTTTAAATAAAAATTTACTGTTTTGTTAATTATTTTTTTAATTATTGGTATGTATGCCAACAATAAAATTAAAATGAGAAATTTAAACAAATAAAATTTATTGGTTCATTTTTTATTAATAAAAATGAGAAACATTATTCTATATTTTATTTCAGCAGATTGTCAACTGTCTGAACCAAATAGAGTCTGATTACAAAATTAGAGTTATCAGAAATAAAAAAGCCAAATGCACATGTATTTGGTCATGATTCCTTGTCTGACTTATCCAAAAATCAGACAAAGAAACTCAGACATGAAAAATGACAAATGTTGTGATGTTTATAAAGTGCATAAAAAAAATTAAAAGGTAAATTATTTTTTAATATATACAATTACTATCTGTAAAACAATCCAACACATATCTTATTAACAAATTTCTTAAACACGTGCTTTTATTTTTAGATAAATTAGATTAGATAATTTAAATTACTTTATAGGTTTACAATATCTATAATATTACCAAGATATTTAGAGTCATTAGGGATAAGAGTTTTACCTGGGTGGAAATTATGTAGTAGCTGTAAGTCAAATGCATATGTACCAGGAGAATACCCCAGTGAAAATGAAGCAGATGATGTATTGACACAAGAAGTTGAACTATTTACTCACATTAATTTATCCCTAGAAAGTTTAGGAGAACCTTTTATTAATTTAGATAATGTTGCTTTGCCTCAACAACAAAAAAATCAATAAAAAAAGATAAGTGAAGATTTAGCAGAGCTTTATTAAATAAGTAACTCACATGTTATAGATAATACTAGTGCATCTTATTCAAAAACAGAGCAAAATAAAGCATCCAATCTGGATACATTAACACTATTGATAAAAAAAAAAGATAAATGGTTCTGACAAAAAAAATTACAAATTCTCACTTTAACTCCTGAAGCTTGGTCTATAGAGCTTCTAACTAATTTGATGTTAGTATAAATGCTATTCAAAATCCAGGCAGGGCCTATTCTAGGAAAAAAAATTTGGACGGCAACACCCTCCCTTTTTGGTGGATTTTAGTAGCAAATTTGCGTTTTTTCGTGATACTTGCCGTAAAAAAAAAAGCAAAAAAAACACAAAAAAAAAGGTCCTCGAATTTTAATTTGGGCAGCATCCAAATTGGCGCCTAAATACAGTTGATGCTGTCGAAAAGGGACTAGAATAGCCCCTGCCAGGTCAAATGAAATGCAAGTGGCATACTTTCACTCCGATTGTACAAAAATGGAAAAAGTATTCAACCCAACATTGTTTGCATTGTTCAAAGTTTTTATGAAGACAACAAATACACTCAAACAATGGTGGTAAAAATGATTAAGAGTTGGTAAAGAAAGAAATAACAAAATACATGTTCAAAATGAAAGAAAAAAAAAGAAAAGTATATACAAAAAGATTGCTATTGCATAACCTGAAAAAACTGTATATTCAATTCAAAATTGTAAATCAAAATTGTAAAAAGTAATTATATATATTATGCATCTGCAGCGCGTTAAAAATTTTAAAATTGTAAATCCTGGGATTATTGTTGGAACAGTCTGCATTCTATATGGTGTGTAAGTGTTGGAGCCTCAGGTACTCACTCAGTGTGTTTATGTGTTTACCATCAAAATGCTGTACTCCTTTTGTATGGGATATAACTTATAAATGTATAATAGAAAAGGTCTTAAGTTGGGGAGTCTAAAAACTTTATATTTTATCAGTTTCTCTGGAAAATAAGTTTGATATTATTATTACTTTTAAGATTATAACATGAAATTGAATTAAAATTAAATTGTTTTTTAGATGATTTGTGATATTTCAAAAAATGAGTGTATAGTTCATAGAGTTTGAGTAGCCCAGGAACAGATGCCCTACAGCTATTTCTTCTTAAACAATTTGAATAACTAGATTTTGATGATGAGTTAAATTTTAACCAGTAGCAAGTTTGTTATGTTTGAGTTTTCAAGTGTGATAGATTCAGAAAATTTTACCTTTAATCATCAAATTGTATTCCTTTTCTGATGGATGTGGAGAGCAGTATTTAAAATTTAAAAATTTTCTAAATCTATCACTCAGAAGATTTTGAATTGGAATGATATTTTGAATGCTGAATGAATATTTTTTGCCACCAGTCATGGCTGAATGGATATTTTTTGCAACCAGTCATGGCAAATCTTCTTGTGATGCAATAGGTGGTACAGTAAAATAGACAACAACAAGAAAATGTTTGCAACGCTCAAAAGAAAATCCAATTATACAGTTAATACAATCTTTGAATTTTGCACCCAAAAAATTAAAACAATAAAATTCTTTAAAATTGATAAAGAATCCAAGGTTTATGTCAGAGCTGCACAAAATAAAATTATATATAAATTTAAGAATACATACTTTTATTTATTATTTTGAATAATAAGAAAATTGTTATACTTTTTTTTGATTAAAACACTCCATTTTACTTTTAAACTATAAATTTTGCAGAAGGAATTTTTAATGTCATTTTGTACTCAAAACATTTAAATACATAATTTAAAGTTTTAACTTAAAAATATTCAAAACTAACATATTTTAGGAACCCCTGAGAGTAAGACCTTGAAATTTAGGAATTAGTTATACTTTATAATGTACAATGGTTAAAATATGAAGAAATTACAAGAACATAGGGTGACATTAAAAAGAAATTTTGGTTGTTTTAACATTTTTAGCCCTAAAACCTAGGAATGGTTAAGAGTTAGACCTTAAGTTCTATATCTTATATATTTGTCAATTCTGATTGATTGCTCGATTGTTTGTTCCCAGTTAACAGCCAGACCGTTGGTCCTAGAAACTTGAAATTTGGCATGGATGATCCCCATGACCAAGGAAATGACATAGGCTATGTCAAGTTGACCTCGGAGGTCACTGGAGGCTACCTAGAGTCGCAGGGGCTTTCAAATTGTCATTTCTAGGTCAGGCGAGAGGAGTGTTTAGAGAGTGTTTCTTGTGAAGTGCAGAGTTGTTCCTTGCCCTCGGGGTGGGATGCGGATAACCTCGGGGTTGTTGGAAGTCGGAATGGTCTGGGGAAAGGGTTAAGGGTTTCCTATGATGTGATTTTCATCAGTTTCTGTTGCGTTTCATGGATTGTTGTTACCTATTTTGTCATTTTCCAGAATTTTTTGGAATGTTCCACATTTTTCTGGAGTGGGCTAGAATTTTCCAGAGTGGTCCAGAGTTTTCCAGAATGTTGAATATATATATATATATATATATATATATATATATATATATATATATATATATATATATATATATATATATATATATATATATATATATATATATACACACACAAGAACAATTTGAAGTGTATTAAACAAAATAGAGTACTCAATGTTCTTAAAAGTACAGAGCAATATAATGTGTATATATATATATATATATATATATATATATATATATATATATATATATATATATATATATATATATACATATATATATATATATATATATATATATATATATATATATATATATATATATATATATATATATATATATATATATATATATATATATATATATGTTTACATATATAGGTCGGCATTGCTGAATGCCAACCCTAATTCCGAGAGCTATATATATATAAATATATATATATATATATATATATATATATATATATATATATATATATATATATATATATATATATATATATATATATATATATATATATATGTTTACATATATAGGTCGGCATTGCTGAATGCCAACCCTAATTCCGAGAGCTATATATATATATATATATATATATATATATATATATATATATATATATATATATATATATATATATATATATATATATATATATATATATATATATATATATATATATATATATATATATATATATATATATATATATATATATATATATATATATAATATATATATATATACAAATTTCTTATTATTCTAGGAACTAAACATAGAAATAAAATTAAATAAGAAAAAAATCAACAACGAGCAAAGCAACTAAAAGTCTAATAGAATATTTTGATATAGATGAAAATAAACAATCAAGGCAGTTTTTTTTTTTTTTACATTTTACATTACATTTATATTTCCTCATTTTAAACTTATCTCTTTGTATAGTTTGGATATAAAACTCATTCATTTGCTTTCCTAAATTATAAAAAGATACTAAATGCAGGAAGCTCCTGATGAAAAACAGTTTAAAAAGTATTTAAAGATTTAGTGGTTGCAGATATGTCTACACAATAACTTAAGCTTATACATGCATTTTCATTTATGGAATAATTATACCTTTGCATATACATTTGATATACAGTGATAATGATAATAATAATATAAACAGTAATTTTAATAAGAACGCTAATAAACAAACATACAATCAATGTAGTGAACATAAAATTCAAAAACTCCATCTTGATTTTCCTTTTTACTAACCACTTCTGCCAATGCTAAAAAAAAAAAGAATTTCAATATCAAAAAAACAAACATTTTTTTGTGGATAAGTTTAACATTTGTGTAATTAAACAATTCTTAATAGTATCTACAGTATTTCAGCATAATAACTTTAATTTCAGCATAATAACTAACAAACTAACGCTGAAAAAAAAAAAATTAGAAATGTTAAAATATTATACTATCTTTATTTTGATTGTAAGGTTAGCAATTAGGATTAGCCTTGGGGTATCCTCATATTAACCACGTAAAATGTTCTAGTTCCTTGTTTAAATGACTCAATCAATTCAGTCCAAGATTGTCACTTTGTGTGTGGATAGTATGGTATTGCAAGAGTAACATGATCACAAGTATAACAAAAACAGGCACAGTATTGAATGTACTATCAGCAAATTGCTCTGTTTTTGACTGCAAGCAAACAATGGAGCTTTAATTGAAAAAGGAAACTTTATTATTACAAATACATTAACAGTTTATTCAATACTTGTGGTTTTCAGGCAGAGAACTGGAGGCTCTTTTCTCTCAATAATACCAGAGATGTTTTGCAGCACAATTAAATCTTATTTTCATCTTTACAAGTTGCATATTCTACATCAATTGAAGCCTATGCAAAGCTGACTAAATTCTGCATTGTATTAATTATACCATTCACTTGAGTTTTGTATTGCTACTAGGCTTCAGAGTAAATAAAGAATTTATTATAACTTTGGGAAAGTCAAGCATGTTCAAAACACTATAGTCATAAACATTGGCCTACTAGAGCACAGCCTGGTATAAACAATCTTAATAACTTCACTTTGATCAACAAAGACAAAACCATTTTGCTGACACATTATATCAAGTTGAGCCTAATAAAACAGTATGTAAATGCAATAGATCATGATCTTTTGGCCTTTAATTAAATTCCCAAAAAGTTTCCTATCCTAAGTAGATAACAAACAAGATAGGACTTTAAACATGCCAACTTCTTTTTTCTGACAACTTTAAAACTTGTAAATAATGAAGAACTAGCAGCATGAAACGTTTTAGTACTAATTACCTATGCTTTGGTTTTCTTGTAGTACAAAAGCACCGAACTGCACCTTGAAAATGTAGTTTGACATTGTGAAAATAAAAATACCAAATGAAAATACCAATAAACAAGTTTTCCCACAATACTCAGTTTTATAAGAAATATTTATTTGTATGTGAATTTTAAGAGAACTAACATCTAACAAAATTATTTTGAAATTTGCTTTATTTTTTTAAATAACTATAAAATAATTTATAAAAATTATTTAAAGTAATAATTTCTCAAAAGAGAGACTAGTCACTAGCAATAAAAACCAAAAGAGAATCACTAGCAATAAAAATTAAAAGTTTTTTATATTGATAATTTTTTTAAAGTCTTTTTTGTAATTTTTTTAAAGGCCTAAATATTTGTTAATTATAACCAAGTTTGATACAAAAACTTAGTTAATAAGTTACACAAATCTACAGCAGCGAATTTGTGTAACTTGTATAACAAAAAATCAAGTCTTAGTATAATGAAAAAAACCGGTTTTTTTATTATACTAAGACTTGATTTTTTTAGAAAAAAAGAATTTCCATGTGCATCATTAATTGTTTTTTAATAATTATTTTTCATGGGGATCTTAATAATATTTTCTATTTTGTTAATTTTGTTTGACTAAGTTAAAATAAATTTTTTTTTTAAAGAAAAACAAAAGAGATTGTGTTATTAATAATTCAACTGCTGTAAAAAAAAAAGTACTTTAAAATGCAGCAACAATATTTTAAAAAAAAACTGCAGTCATACTTCGAAATATTAAATCGCATATCGGCTTCTTTTTATTAAGTTTGGTAAAATTATATAACACACCGTAGCGTACTCATTATTTAACAAAGTGTTTACTTTAAATGCTTTTTAAAGTTTTCTTTAAAAAGCATTTAAAGTAAAGCATTTTAAGCAATTTAAAGTAAATTTTATTCCTTACTTTTCGCAAGGAATAAAATCTTCATAGATCAAAATATGGTTTTAATAATAAACACACTTGTGTAAGTAACAAACTGTCTGGTCGCCCTGCCGGACTACTGACAGGGAATTTAAAAAAAAATTTTTTTTTGTATGTCAGCCACTTTTATGTAGCATTTATTGTAAATGATGAGCTCTAATAACTCCAATGACTGAAAGATTTCCAGTTGTTGTTTAAAGTTATCAACTGATGTTGCCTCGATGACATTATCTAGGAAAGCATTCCAGTCATTGACTACACGGTTGTTGAAAAACTCTTTTGAAAAATAAACTTACATAAAGACTACAAAACTCATGAGAGTTTTGTAGTCTTTATGTAAGGGTATTTTATGCCAGCATCTAAATAAATAGCAAACATATATGTTTTTACCCATATTATGAATGCATAAATGTACATTTTAAAAGCTTTTATTTCTTTTTGAATAAAAGTTTGGAAGCTTTTATTCTTTCTCTTCGATTTTAAGTCAAATCTTATTCTATTCCACATTTTTCACCATCTTGAGCTTTATTAAACTATAATCATTTTTTTTCATCAACATCTTTTTTAAGAATATATTTCCCTTTATTATTGCAAGAAGCCAAAGTAAAAAGGTCCTGTCTGATGTTAAGCACTGCTATTTTGAGTTTACTAAATCTTGTATCTTATCTCAGATGCTAGGTTCTAGAGACTTTTGGAAAGTCTTCAACAGTGTCATTAACTAAAGTAAGTCTAACATTTAATCTCTAATTCATGGGTCTGATCTTTTTACTTCTCCCTAGAATAGGACTGAGTTAATTGGAAAGAATTTTTCCTCTTACTTGACTCTTGAATCCAATGGTTATATTCTTACTGTCATTCTAGCTAAACAGATTAACCCATTGTTAAACATCCAAAACACTCTGGTTTCCAATGCTAAAGTTAATTCTCAAACTCTTCCACAGTTTGTGGTCCAGACACAATTTCCACCATTGTCTTGAAAAAGTGTTCTCTAGAACTCTTCTTAATTTTTGCCAAACTAAAAGTGCTAAATAAGTTTATTATATAAGGTTTTTTATATTTACTATAAAAAATTAATAAAAGGCTAAATAAGGTTCCAACTTTTCAAAACTCTAGAAAACACTTTGACCACTCCAACTATCCTATGATTAGTCTTCACTCTGTTATTAGTTTCTTTATATAAAGGTTTTGAGATTATTAAATAATTTCTTTCTAACTGCAGTATTAAAGTTATTCTTGAAAGCCTACACTCTTCATTTCAAGTAACTTTAAGGGTAATGCAAGGTTCTATCTTTGCTCATGACATTTTAGATGTAAAAGTGTCATGATAACAATCTTCATGACAATTTTACATCTAAAATAGCTCTATTTTCTGATGACTACATTTTATACTCTTGTCTTGACAAAAAGTCTTCACTTATTGGTTGTTAATAACAAGCAGCCAATTTTTAAGCTTACCTTTCTTTTGTAACAGTCTAAGGCTTGCAGTGGCTTGTGAATTTTAAGCATAGACTTGAAACCTGAAATTTTTGTTGCACAACTAAATTCATTTACTGCAAACAAATATTGCAATACTGTTGACATTCCTATATTGACAAATAACAACCCTCTTACTCTCAGATAAAGTTTTAAAAGCACATTGTTAAATATAATTCGACCTGCTTTATCTGCCAAGCTTGAGCCACTCTCTGATTGTCATAAGGTTGCATTTCTTTCTTTTTCTACAAATACTATCATGGTCAGTGCTCAAACGAGCTATCATCTTTAGATCGATAAACCAAAATTCATTCTTGCTTGCCTTCTTGCTTCTTATTCAGCAAGTCGCATCCTTTTACATCTTTTTAGTTTTTTTCCTTGCACATTAACAAAAACCTCAAAACTCTTACTCATCTTCATGTTTTCCTGACTTATACAACCTGCAACTTTTTAAGTCTTCAGTTAACTGTTTCCTAGCTCTTTAACCCTACCTTCTATTTTAAAGTAACTCAGCTGGGGCCCTGGTCACTTACTAGTTTTGGAATAACTTAGCAACAAGATGGGAACAAAAAAGATAAGACATTTTTCTTGAAAGGAATTTCCTTTCAGACAAAAACTTCATGGTGGAGAGTTTGAAGGAAACCAGTGTAAAAGATTGATGAGATTAATAAATAAACTCAGGCTTTGTTTTAAAGCGTTACACCTAGAGCGATTTACGTATGCCTTAAGTAATTTTTACGTACACGTAGAGCTGTTTTGGTTAAGCTACTTTTTATCATTTTTTAACTTTTAAATTAGCGGTAACATTAAAGAAGTAATTAATTTTAAAAAAAACCACATTAACTTTTAAATAACGATATGTAAAGATATTTATTAAAATAAAGAATTTACTTTAAAAATAATTGTTGTAACTTTTCATTGTGATATATCTTTCCTTTTTATAGCAATTAATTTGACGCTAAACTTTTTATCCAAATATTTAGCAACATGAAAAATTGTTTGTCAATCCTTAACTACAAATTTTTTGCAATGTTTTTAATAAAAAGTAGTAATTTTTTAAAGTTTTCAGTAAAAAACTTTAAAAAAATCTATATTCTATATTTATTAATACAGAATATAAATGTTTTTTGTAATATAGATTTTTTAAGAATTTCTTACTGAATTTATAATATAAAACATTTGCAAAAAAATTTGTAATTATGGATTGACATTTTTTTTAATATCTCAAAAAATGTCTTAATATTTTTGTTACCATGATAACAAAAATATCAAGACATTCTTTCGAGATATTAAAAAAAATGTCTTTGCTTTTCATATTAGTTAAAGGTATATAGATACCTTTACCTTTAAGTTATGCGGGGGGAGGGGGTCAGCACAGAAAAAAAAATTACCTGTTACTCGCAATATTTGAATGAAGACAATTTGTTAAATTTCTTCTGCGTGTGATTCAATAAGTTTTTTTTATAAATCAAGTTATATTATAAGGTAAATAAATCACGAGTAGACTATAACATCCGCTGATGACACTAATATTACGTTGAATATATTTATATAACGGAGGTTTCATTATGCACGTGCACATTACAGATTCCATTAAATAAATACTAAGGCACGTTTTAGTTTAATGACAGTCTCTATTTTTTACTAACGAATATGTATTTTTCTTTATAAAACAAGACAAACTAGTATATAAAAACCTTGTATAGTTCTTGTAATATTTATTATATAAATTATTTAAAGTTCGAATATGGATTGTATTTTGAAGGACAAAAGATTTACTTTAAAAACTTTTAAATCTTGGGACTTTGCCAATGCGATGATCACAGAAAAAGAGAAGACATTATTAAAATCAAATGTAAGTTATGTGATCTTCATCAAAATAAAATATTATCCAAAAACAATGGTGCCGTAAGAGCAACTGCCCAATGGTTTATAAATAACACAAGTCATGTTAAAATGTTTTAACATGTTACTATATTTTAATTAAATTGATATATAATTACAAATAAAAATATAGTTCAATAAATAAATTAAATTTGTTCTTAACAAAGATTACCTCATATTTATTATTTTTTTATTTTATTAATTAAATTGCTTACAAACAAAAAAAAAAAAAAGAGTTGTAATTATACGTTGAATGAAAATACTTTTGAGTTTGTTTACAAGTTAAGGAACTTAATTTTTAAAAATTTTTTACGAACGTTTATTATAAACTGATACGATTTAAATTATTAAATATACTTAAATTATTTCTGTTGAGTATTTTTTTAAGTTTGCACGATTAAAGTTTGGCGTAGAAGTATTTGTTTTTTTGTTTTAAGATTAATTAACAAAAGAGTTTGCATAATTAAAACTTTTATATTTAATTTAATTTTTTTTTTAATTTCCTAAAATTTAAAAAAAAAAAAAGATTTAATCGTTAAAAACGATTTTTCTCTATAGCTCTGTTTTTTTGTGATTTGTTTAAAAAGTAAAATATTTTTACAATAACAAAAAATTTATGAATTTAATTCCTGGCGAACGCGTTCTAAATTATGTATCAAAAATATGCTCAAAGCAGACAAAACTTTTTTATATTTTTATAAAACGCAAGTTGAAACACTAAGCAAGATAAATTTAAAAAATATTTAAAAACCTAAATTTTTCTTTGCTAGTCAAAACAAAATCGTTGTTTAAATAATTAACATGGGTTTGTGTTAATCAATGTTATTATTTTTTGTTTACTCTATAAATTTTTAAAAATAAAAAAAATCATTATTATTTTTTATTCAATAGCGATTAAAAACAATTATTCAATAACAAGTTTCAGAAATAGTTATTTGAGTTAGTTGTTAAATTGAACTAGTTAGCGGTTATTTATTTATTGCGGTAGTTAAAACACTTAACGCCTATAAAAAAAATAAAGATAATTTCATGAGGTCAAAATTGCGTTAAGCTATTGCATTAAGCACTTTTTTATTTAAAACAAGGCATGTAAACTTAGAAATGCTCTTCCTGAAAATCTAAAAGGATTTTGTGGTGTCTTAGATGCATTGGATACTGTGGCTTTTTTATGTGGCATTAAATACTCTACTTTAGTAAGATACTTAGCATGGATTTTAAAAAAGCAATAAAAGATTTATTGCTTTAGATGTTTCATCAGCCTTATTTGTCAGGGTTTGTGATTAAGAAATATAGAGTTAA